>JASAUF010000642.1:0-1200000 GCA_030180095.1 Magnolia changhungtana | reverse complement strand
TCCAGGATATGTGGCCAACACAGAAGGCAACGCTGTTTGCAAATTGCAAAGAACTCTATACAGCTTAAAACAATCACCTCGAGCTTGGTTTGGGAGATTTAGTACAGCGATGAGAAAGTATGGGTTCCAGCAAAGTAACTCTGATCACACCCTGTTCTTGAAGCATAGCCAGGGCCAAGTGACTGCTTTACTAGTCTATGTAGATGATATGATCATCACAGGAGACGATTCAGAGGAAATAACTAAACTTCAAGAGCAGTTGGCATCTGAGTTTGAAATGAAGAACCTAGGAGGACTCAAATACTTTCTGGGAATCGAAGTAGCTAGATCGAAGCAAGGTATATTCCCATCTCAGAGAAAATATATTTTAGACCTTTTAACAGAGGTTGGATTGCTAGATTGTAAGCCTGCAGATACTCCAATAATTCCAAATCACAAACTTGGGGAATATTCCAACCAAGTACCGACAGACAAAGGGAGGTACCAAAGACTTGTAGGCAAGCTTATTTATTTGTCTCACACGCGGCCTAACATTGCGTATGCAGTAAGTGTTGTAAGCCAATTTATGCACTGTCCAAGTGAAGATCACATGAGTGCTGTCATACAGATTTTAAGATATCTGAAGTCCTCCCCTAGAAAGGGTCTCATGTTCTCAAAGAATGACCACCTAAGAGTAGAAGGGTATACAGATGCAGATTGGGCAGGAAACATCATGGATAAGAAATCCACCTCAGGCTACTTCACCTTTGTTGGAGAGAACTTGGTTACTTGGAGGAGCAAGAAACAGAAGGTACTTGCACTATCTAGTGTTGAAGCTGAGTTTCGTGGAATGGCTAAATGGCTGTGTGAATTACTGTGGCTTAGAAGACTGTTAACGGAAATTGGCTTTGCTCCAAATTCCAAGATGAATTTGTTTTGTGACAATAAGGCAGCAATTGATATCTCCCATAACCCCATACAGTAGGATCGGACGAAGCATGTGGAAGTAGATCGACATTTCATCAAACAAAATCTCGATGCGAAGATCATCCGGTTTCCTTTTGTGAAGTCTGAAGACCAACTAGCAGATATCCTTATGAAGGTAGTGTGCAGTAAAATATTTTACAACTCACTAGACAAGTTGGGACTCATCGATATATATGTACCAACTTGAGGGGGAGTGTTGGCGTGAGTTGTCCTTGAGCTATCACAGGCGGGAATCATGCACTGCAATCTGCAATTTCTCAATTTTAGGGATAACCTCGAATCCACAATTGTAGCCTTAATTGTTGTAGTCTCTGTATAGCCTAGCTCTACATATACGGATCTTGTAATAGAAAAAAATATATACGATTTTATTTCATTCCAACACAATGAATTAAGATTTCCCACTGGGGCCAAGTCATTTTGGGGTAAGCGGATCATTTATCATAAAAAGGATGAGCTTCAGGAGAATGATATAGAGTTTTCTAAAGTAGAACCATGCAGTACTAGACATAAGGCAGATGTTCCAAAGAACAAGGCTTTAAACCAGGCTTTTTTCAAATAAGGCAATTCGTTTGTGACCCTGCAGATTCATTCTTTCAGCATTAGTAAAACAGATACAGTTCTTTTTGAACTCCAATAATCTGAAAGACACTTAGAATACCCCAAGAAAATCAGTCAGAAATCATTTGATCTTCAAAACTTTTCACCTTGATCCAATGAGCCCAGTTAGTGTCCATCTTAAAAACATGGAATGCCGTTGTTCTCATGTGAATTCTACGTTCACCAAAATAATGATAAAACCTTAAAACCATTAGTAAATTTCCATATGATTCAAACAACTGAATATCATTATTCTCGATTCTCTTTGCTGCTTTCTTGCTCTCTTATATACTTTTTTGTATTTTCTTCTTATTAGGAAAGTTTATTTTATAAACTTTTTGTATTTTATCCCACTGAGTATTTCAAATTGGCATCGCTGTTACGAGTAACTCAATCAGCTTTTATCGTACTTAGTACGCTCTGTTGGGACCGCTATCTAATCCGTATATCCAATTGTAAATGGTGAGAATAATGATTTCCACCATTAAAACCTTCCTAAGGCCCACAGTGATGTTTATTTTTCATCCAACCTGTTCATAAGATCAAAAAAACATTGGATGAAGGGAAAAAACAAATATTATCTTGATCCAAAAATTCTGGTTGCCCGCCAAGAATTTTTCAATGGTATAAATTCGATTCACACTGTTTCCTGTGGTGTGGTCCACTTGAGATTTGTATATGCTTATCTTTTTTTGTCTAAAACCCTAAAATTATATTTTAAAATGGATAGACAGAGTGGATATCGCTCAGCTATTTTGTACAAATAGGGCTGATGTTCTGGCGATCCACACCATTGGTGCCTAGGGCTCTTCAACATGGTCTTATGTCCACACTTCTCCGTATTGGATGGTGTGATCTGACGTCATCCAGTCTAAAATCTGGAATCCCCTAATGTGGAGGGCCACTAGATTGACGGCCATAATAGCTGTTTGCCTCTGGTTTTAAAATCATGCATTTCCATCGACTCATTTAGTATTGACCATTAAAACAGTTTGATGACCCATCCACGACAAAGCTTTGGAAACTAAACGTGATGTGTGGAGCCCACCGCATTGCATCCAAACCATTCATCATGCGCACCAAAAGATCAGGCCAACCCAATACTCAGGTGCGCCACAGGAAATATAATCATGTCTAAAAAGCCCTAAAATCATGTGGCATGTCTAATGCGGGGGCATTTTCAGACAGGCTCAGGTGGGGTTATCTGTAGGATTCGGAAGCACATTTGGGGTGGGCTGCCCATGTGAGGCGGGTGACTCAGTGTTGGGTGGGCCCTATACTTGTGAAGCGGGTGCCCCGTGTAAAGTGGAACACAAGTGAAATGAAGCCCACAAGGGGATTAGGCTGAGGTCCTAATCCATGCGATGTGGGACCTGGGTTATGAGATAAAGGATTAATTTGTTATGCTCTACCAGGAGCTTTTAAAGCAAGTGGTTAATTGTCTACCATCAAAGTGATATCAGAATGGGAGGGCTGGTATTCCGGATTTCCGACTCCTCATTGGTCGTGGTTAATGCACCATCTTCTGAATGGATTGGATGCCATATAATATACACAGTTCAACTTAGTCTGTTTGGATGTACAAAGTTTTTGAATATTTATAATATTTTGGGGTTAATTTTCTTAATCATATAATGACATTAACGACGTTTCTTAGCTGTCCCATTTTCTTCAAAAACTTTTTAATCCATTGGTCAGGATCATCCAGCTTTGGGTATGGCCCATCCATAATGGACAAACCAGATGAGCAGTTCCTATCTTGCCCCAATGTAGATAACCTCCATGAGTATGGGTGCAAATGGCCAGGTTGACCCAACAAGCAGGTCTGGACCTGTATTTGGACCTGTTGGACCACATCTGGGTCCAACAGTTCACCCCAACTACTAAATGGGTTGGGTCCAGAACATGTCGAAATCAACCCAAACCAAGCCAACCCTCAAACCAAAATGGACCCAACCCAACCCATTTACTTTCGTAATTAATAAAATGGGGTAAATGCCCATCTCAAAACACTGCCCTTCATCCAAGAATCTCAATCACAGCAGTTTTTTTTTTTTTTTTTCTTCAGATTTCTTCAAACCGTCCGTGTGGAAAACACTCAATTCAAATATCACACATACATACATACATAAAATACATGTAAAATGCACACGTTTTCTCAAAATAGCTTGTTAGAGCAAGAGAGAGAAGTCAATGGCGATGGTTAAAATTCTACAAATTCACTCTTGAGCAAGCATCTGTTTGGTAGAAATTAGAGGACTCCAGAAAACACAGCTTCGAGCTCCCAATCTCTCTATGAATGTTGTATTTGATGTTAGCTCCCTTGTGAAGACGATTATGCAAGCACGAGGTCATATGCAGACAAATTCCCTGATTCATCAGCATCAAGATCTTCAAATTCTTTCATCAAAAGCGCAATATCATCTTGTCCAATCTTCCCCATCTGTTTCAGCTTGTATATGACAAACTCAGCAGCACTGGAAGTGAAATAAAAAAGAATGATGTAATATCCCAGAGCAATCAAAGAAGCCAGTGAACATCATCAGAGAGGGGAAAAAGATTAAGCTCATCAAAAGATGAACTAAATGAATATTGTAGATCTTGAAGAAACGGATAGATAGAAAAGAAAAAAAAAAAAAGAGTCAATCACTTTAAGCTGAATCAGTATTACATAGATGTTTCTAAACCTCTTATGTTATAAAGCTCTCATGGTGAGCTAGTTCCATATGGGAACTCAAATGTGTTCACCATGGTAATTAGTGGCAACTCATTCAATATAAATGTGGTATGCAGGTGGGGGTGCAAATGGGTCGGGCCATTAGATCCAACCTGAAAACCAGTGGTCTGGGTCCTATCAAAATCAACCTGACCTAACCTGACCCCAACAAGTTTTTAAGTGGTTCCGATTTGGATCATACTAAAATGGACATGAACTAGACCCAAGAAAAACTAATTAACATACCACTTTGATGCAGGACAATTAACCACTTGCTCTAAAAGCTTGAACTGATAGAAAGTGGCGAATCAATCCCTTTATCTCATAACCCAGGCCCCACATCGCATGGGTTAGGACCTCGCCTGAACCTCCTCATGGGCCCCAGTTCACATGGGTTCCACTTCACACAGGCCGCCCACCCCGAGTGTGTCTCCGCATCCCATAGGCTACCTCACTTGAGCCTGGTGTGAAAATGCCCCTACATTGGTTACCCATACACTACTCAATCTGGACCGTAGATGATGGAGAGTGTAACAAAAATAAAACAAATTGAACTACCCTAACCATTTGATTTTACCTGTTGAATTTGGATTACTGGCCATTAAAATTGATAGCCACCACTAATTGGATGGTGTGGAACATCATTTGTATGAGAACTCCAATGTAATTTCTATACCCGAACCAAATACAACCCTTATAAATAAGTAGGGTATGGAGGAGGACCCAGACCGGGCCCACTATATTAATAGGTCAGCTATCTTTGACTTCGATCTGTCCCAGTGGGTTAGGTTTGGATCCACAATTCCTACCCTATTCTTAAATGGGTTGGGTACAGTGTCCCCCTCAATCCAACCCATTTGCACCACTATATGCATCCATGCCAATCTAGATTCAAAATAGTGGACACCATAATGCTCATAGCTATAAGGCCATAGTGATCTGATTCTGGCATCCCAACAAGTGGAACAATCTGACAAAAATCATCATAGGGTTCAAAATCAAAAGTAAAATCAGATGGTTACAATCACCTGGTGAGTGCATTTGAGCAATATGCTTCATCAGCAATTGGGCTGATGATTTTGACAATTTGGATTGCTATCATTTATCTTATATTTATCTTGTACTTATATGTCAAACACAAACTAAAGTCTGTCCATTCCATAATGCAGTGGCAGATTGAAATATATTCATTGAACAAACAACCCAAGTGCACAAGAGGATTTTGAGATCTTTTTTGGGGGATGAATTTTAAATTTTCTTTGAGATGTTTTTTGGTGGATGAATTTAAAATTTTCAGCAGTGAATTTCCTTACCTCACATCCCTGTCATCATCAAGATCTGCAGCTTCAAGGTCGCCAGATGTCATCTTTCGTGTAAGCACCCATTTAACCAACGCCTGTTGCCTGTGCTCCGTGTTGAGCTCAGCAATGTAGAGAAAGAACTGCGCCAAACAGATGGTACTGATCAATATCCAAAAGACAGCGAAGATCCGTCCACCTTCAGTCGAGAAGCTTTTATCCCCATATCCTAAAGTCGTTATGGTGGAGCAGACACAGTAAAAGGAATCGACAAGGCTGAGGTCCTCAATTTTCGATAAGAAAATTGTTCCAACAACTATCAACACCATGAGAACAACTGTGGTCACGAGAAGCTTGTATTTTACTTTGTTCATTTCAATTTCCTTCATGATCTCCATCATCCCAGCTTCATGCCGTATGTTTAAGGCTTTAACCAATAAGATCTCCTGCTTTTCTACAAGATAATCAGCCGCTTTGCTGAGAATGAGCCCGACAAGCGCCATGCCAGTAAAGACGAAAAGGCATGCAAGGAGCTTTGCCGGGACGCTATCAGGCACAAGGTCTCCATAGCCAACAGTAGTCATTGTCACAATACAGAAATACAATGAATCGAGAATGCCATTTGTCTTGATACCCTTGATCTGATTTTTAACAGCAAAGAAGCATAATGTGCTGATTCCTAGGTAGATCGCCAAGAGTAGACCTACTTGTGTAAAAGAAAGATCGAATTTTCCCAAGATGGACTGAGAAATCGGAGACAACCCACATTTCTTCTCTAACGAAACATCTACAGTAGGAGCACTTCTACAGCGACGGAGTCTTCTTTTCTTGAGATTGATCTTTTGTTTGGGTTGATGGGGAGGATCTACCAATCCTGAGAGCAATGGCTGTTTTGCGCCATTGCTGGCCATTAGCTAATCCCACAGAGGTAATTGTGTTTAGCAGACCTGCATTAGAATTTTCCATATCTCAGTGATCAGCTCTAATCAACAAACTAACCCAAGATCACGATACAGCATCAAATCCTCTAAACTTTTTTGAGTTTATAGATGCACCCATTTTTCTACATTTTGGTGTCAGTACAATACACTTTTTAGTACTATACTACCAAAAGTAGAGATAAAGCATCTATTTATCAAAAGCATAGGGTGTAAATCTCATTTCTATAAATAAAATTCAGATGTTATTTAATTAAATTAAGAGATAATTTAATCACTTAATTACAAGTTGATTAATTGGGCACCTTCTCATCTCAATGATACAGGATATGTAAGAACTACAACCATTGGATGCGGATCCAGTGCATCCGAGTAACCCCTGAGGTGGCTGATTCCCTGATGCAGCAGGATTTGATTCAGCCACGTGCCGCTGTCAGAGATGGGCCCCATGGTGGAGTACGTACTCAACCGAACCACTTTCAAACGTGCTTTGTAGGGCCCATTTCTGACAGTGGCAAATGGCCCAATCAAATCTTGCCACATCAGGGAACCACCTACCTCGATGGTTCCCTGGATCCAATGAATTCGCATCTGTTGGATCTGGGTTTATGTCGTAAATCCAAACCATGGATCGGAAGAGATTGACAGCTGATCGTGGATGAAGATTTTAACATTTAATCAATGCCGCCCCCCCCCCCCCCCCCCCCAAAAAAAAAAAAAAAAAAAAGAAGAGTCCATATTCAAGGAAAGGAGTTAAATTAATCAGTGTTAAAATTTTCTAATCCTTTTTTCCACTATCCCCGATCCACTGTAAGGCCCATCACATAAGCAGTTTGGATCATTGAGACGTGACCTAGATCCGAATGAATCCTAGAACATTGGGTCCTTACTGTCCACGATTGTACCAATATCATCTTGATATATATTGCAACCACATGAACTCCATCTGATGATCCAGACTGTTCATCTAGCTGGCTCCACTGCATATGGGTACAAGACAAAAATGTTGCTGGTGACAAACCTCATCCATCATACATGTGTTAAAATCTGTGATTATAGAAATACATATAGAATGCAATCATTTAAGACCATCTTCATCTTCCTATGATTATATCAATATTATTTGATATAGGAAAATGATGGTGCATAGGGCTAATAAAAGCCATAATTCTCAAGAAGACCATTCAACTGGTTGTTGTTTTCAAGGGTGCAAAATTTCATTCCGGCATATGAGAAACAAAAAGCCACTTTCAAGGGCAATGACCTTGCGTAGGTATCTGTAGATACCCCACCCAGGATAGTACAGCTGATTTGTATGCATCTGAACCCTGAAAACGAAAGCCCACTTCAAAGCCCAGTCCAAGCCCAAACCCTAGCCCATTTGGCCTTAGGCACCTAACAACCCAAGAGTGAGAAGCCCGACAAGGTACCCGAGTCTCACCGGAGCTCCTAGTCAAAACTGGGCCCCATCCACATGGCAGGTGGCGCATCATGCTCCGCCCGCCACATGGATCACCTCAAATTTTGAGATGTAGTTAGGTGAAAGAGAGAATTCTAATCCCCACCTCAATCGTATCACTCGGGCTATAGTGACCACTCTACCCCTAGTTTTCCCCAAATTACACATTTTACCATCCTTTCAATCAATGGTAAGGTGCCACATGGCACACCCATACCCTCGACCAATCACAACCCTCCTCCTAGCCTTCTTTAAACCCTAAACTTAAAAAATCATCAAAGTGCCACCCTTCACACCTATAAATACCTCAATCCTCTTCGCTTACACCCATCACCTAAGATCATCCATTCTTAAGAGAGAGGGAGTGAAGGAGAGAGAGCTTTAGCTTATCCCATCCATCCACCAAGGAGAGAAGGAGAGTGCAACGAGAGGGAGCCCTTCTAGCCCGGAGTCAAGCTACCCACCCCTAAATCCCAACCACCTGAGACATCAGAAGATCAATTCAACTCACACTCAAATCAATCCTTACAACAACCCGTCCACCCATTCGCCTAGCTACAAATTAGCTGCATTCATCTTGACATTTGGACTTTTCATCATCATTTACCTTCTCACCTCCCTACTCTAGTCAATCCAAGTGTATACTCTGTGGCTTGTCGGTTCCTAGATTCTACACATCAAAAACTCAAACTAACTGGGTTTTTCTATCTCTTTACCGTCCCTTGTTAGGTAAACGGGTCCTGATGGATCACCTCTGTTGATCCCTCACTCCCACTCCTGAGTTGGACATTGCACCTCTCATTCGCATCATCCATGTATTCTACACATCTCTTCTCAAAGTCCCTGCCACTTTAGTCGGTTCAAGTGTATGTTTTGTGACTCGTTGATTCCTTGAACCTTGTCACACTAAAAACTTGAATCAACCAGAGATCTTTCTTTCTTAATGTCCCTCTTCAGGTAAACAAGTCCTGGTGGGATTGCCCTTGCCAATTCCTCACTCCTGCTCCTAAGTTGGACATTACACTATTGCATTGCATATTGTCCATTCCTTGCACTATTTAATGCTAGACTAATCTAATCCCTTATAATTTGCCCAGTTATATGAAGTAGTGACCATACATTCATGCAGGCTAAGAAGGTGCCTAACCCTTTCCTTCTTAGTCACCGTGGTCCCTTACTCGGAATCCCATATCGCAAATTAAGAATCATTTTAAAACAGGAAAATCCCCGGATTCTCTAGTTTAAGGATTTTGCAAGGTCTAGCTGACTGCGGAAATTTGAGTTAACTAGCTAGTGGTGATTCCAAGTCTAATATCCAACACCCAGAGTCAAACAACATAATCGCAAAAGCAAAAAGCCTGAAAGGGCCCCCATGAGCGTGATCCTAGTGACCAATGTTCATAGTATCAACTTTCATAACACGCTTTGGAAGTCCACTAGGATATCAGGCAATTGAGGAGGGATCCACAAACGAAGTGGGTTTTCAAACTCTGGATTAGGGTTGTCTTATCTAGTTTATGTGTAGATTAAAACCTACCCAATCGGGCATAGGCATATCAATTATGATGTGGATGGTCTTGTACAATCTCAAAAAGTTGGGAAACATTTCCCCAGAAGATAGAAACACTTTGACTTTTAGAGTGAATATCAATAAAGCCGAGGTCTTAGTGAATGCAAAATACCTTTTTATTTTAATTGTAACACCAACACAACCTCTTTTAAGTTTGCTTCATTAATCAAATTACAAGATTTTATTTCTTTCTTTAGATCGATGAGCATTCACTTCACCAGAAATCTACGTTGCATCAGCTATAAACTAATTTGAAAGTTGTGATGTTAGTTAATATCTTTAAACATCATACTAGATGATCCAAACAAGATATAGGATGCTTTCGTGCATATATCCTCGTGTTGGTAATAAGGGATATATTTTATGAATGACAAAGACACTTCACCCTTTTACAAGACGAGCATCAACATGCATACAACACATGAAACACCTAGATGTAGCTACGCACTCGACAGACACACCATATACCATTTTTTTAAAGACCTTTCTTTATTAGTCATGTAATGTTACAAAAGTCAGAACTGGCAGGTTCTTTTCCCATCTCTTTTCATCATTTTCATTTAAAACTATGATGTCGTTGCATAACATGGTATGGTAGGGTAGAAGAAACTGCTGAAGTAAACAACATTTCAACCGTCTGATGACCCAACATCTTGAAAGTCACACTGTGACAAGAACAAATTTTCTCAATTATACACAACCCAAATGAAGCACAAGAATTGCCTGGAAAAACGTGTCCAATGTGAGGATTTGTAGCGAACATCCCTCCACATATCACCTCAAAGCATTGCTGCCTTTCTTGACACAAGGGGTTCGATGTTAAAAGAGTGCCCCAGAACCCTTCCTCAACCTGTCAAGACTCCTGCTAGACCGAAATCTCATCAGCTATGTTACGATACTCATGAATCCTTGTGCCCATGGCCCATAGGACATCTCCGGGAAAGATATTATTGTCAGCCAAAGTGGTGGTATCAATGGCCCTTATTTCCATCGAGCCTTTGCGAAGCTTCTGTTTCTCTTTAACAAACCCCAAATGATTCCCATATCATCATCTTCAACTTGTGGATTGGCATAGAGCTAGAGACCTTCAAGTCGATTGAACTAGAGGATTCATTTCTCCGAGAATGCTTGGAAGTATATGTGGTCCAGGAAGCTTCTAGAATTGATCGTGGAGCTTCCTTCCCATGAACAATGAAAATGCATGTCTTCATTGTGATAATTAAGCTTCCACATCAACTCGTGGCTCTCTCTTTCCCCAATGCAATCTTCTCATATCTCTGGATTAGTCCTAATGATTGGTTTATTACACTCAACCTCGTCGTTCACCCTGTCATCGCAAGACCCTACTAATTTATTTCCCTTGCCACTGATGAAATCGATTTTTCAACTATGGCTTTTGCTTTAGGAACTCTCCACTCATGGAAGAACTTCTAGTCGCTCTCCATTATCAGTGTCAAACCATTGCTTGCTGAAGCTCGCTGTATGATGGAACCACATTTGCAAGTTAAATAAACGAGCCTTTCCAGCAGTCACGAATGCTTAAAACATCTTATCGAATTGATGACACCTTCCAACCCTTTGAGCTCTACAGAAGAAGAAACATTCTTCCCACTTGATTTCACACTTCTCCCCATGGACAACTATGATGAAGGCAACAAGTAATACTTGCAACCAATGTTGTCAAAATCATTATTGTATCGCAAATTGTAAAAGGGGGTTGAATCGCATCGAAACACGAATCGTATCGTAAATCATAAGATTTTTTTTCTGATTTTAAAAATATACATATAAAAAACAAATGAATATATATATATATATATATATATATATATATATATATAAGTAAATCAGAAAAGATTAAAGGCTCATTAATCATCCATTTCCCATCAACATGTCCCAAAAAAGTAATACATATCATGATATTATTAATTAAGAAAATGTAAATGGTATACATATCATGATATTAAAGGATTCTTATCTTTTTCTTTGTTTTCTTTTGTTGTCTTTTGAAAAAAAAAAAAAAAAAAAAATTACCTTAAAAAACATACAAGAGTCCTTCAATAATTTTGTTCTTTTGTACCTTTCTTAAGTGTTGAATCATGTTAGAAAAAATGGCATTCGATTCCATTGTGAATAGTATTTTGATTTCTTTGTTGTGGGTTTTTTAATATCAAAATCCCCTAATCTCCTCTCTCTCTCTCTCTCTCTCTCTCTCTCTCTCTCTCTCAAAAAAAAAAAAAAAAAAAAAAAAAAAAAAAAAAAAAAAAAAAAAAAAAAAAGTGAGGATATATTTAATAGGGGAGGCCTTTTACATGTTTTACGAGCAAAAGGATACAAAGAAAGAAGAAGAAAATAATTTTAAAAATGATTTTTTAAGTAATTATTGGGTCCGTTTATGTAATCTACGCTTATCGTACGATTCATATGATTCAATACGATTATTTGGGATTTTGCAATTTGGGGGTACGATTCAAATCATACATCCTTACAATACGATATGAATCATATGATTCATATCGTGAATCACACGATTTTGACAACACTGCTTGCAACCAGAAGAAAGTGCAATGTTTTTTCCCACTATACAACTTCTCATGATTCTAGCACTATTTCAGCTTGCCTACATTAATGCTATCCTCCAAGCTTGCCACCTGTGTCAGTTCCATACAGCAAGCTGCACAAGTTTCCAAATCCGAAGGGAAGGGCGAACAACCCAAAGGATCCATGGGCTTAACTGTAGTAGCACTTTCAACAAGAAAAGCCAAAGGATCTCCGGAACCAACACACGCTTTCTTCTAGATGCTTGTTTTGGCAAGAGTGCTCCATGAGGGCATTGAATCGAAGCCGTCAGTTCACTATCAACATTGCATGGAGAATCAATATTCGTTTTGCGTAACCATTGTGACAACCATTGCTTAAATACATAATATCAATTCTCGTCAGTATAACATCTTATCATTGCCGCCTCAGTGAATTTTCTCATGGATCCTCTATGGTCCCTATAACTATCAGCCGCAACTATATTCGCTTCCTCACCCTTGAGGTAAAGATTGCAACAATCATTGCCCCCCAAAACTGGTCCCCCTCCATGCACTAAGAACATGGAGAACCAAGCTCTATCCGACACCCACTTCATGGAGCCAACCTTTCAAACCGGAACTTTTCCATGTGAGCACCGAATTGGGTTGTTATCAATGAAGGTAGTGATGCTATTAGCCTGCCGATGAAGCTAGTTTGTTGAAATCCAAAGAACGAATCTTTAAGGGAAGGAACTGGAGCTTGAGAAAGAACCAATCTCACTTCTTGTTGGCATTCTGCGATATAATTCATCTGTCTATCCTTGCTTAGCTGGTACTCTCGGCAGTTGTTGTCACATGATGCATTCAATACCTTTATCTCTCCAGAAAGATGCAATGGAAGAGAGCTATTTCCAGAAACGCAATCTCCATCTACAGTTCTACACCCACATTGCATGTTCTCAATGTTCTCTTGGGTCTATTACCATTCTCATCAGTGTTTATACGATTATACATCAGCATGCAAGCTTTGTCTGATGAAAATATCTCTTTATGGCTACTAATATTAAAACCCAAAAATGATAACTGAAAAGTATTCATGTGATTCACATTCCCAACAGAGCAGACTTTTTTTGGATGAGCTCAAACTTTTGCCCCCAAAAGGACGAAGACCCAACTCATAGACATGCTCATCATCAAATTTCCACCAGCTTCTGTTGCACATGTCTTTAATGTGCGCCACATAATGGCCACTGTCAACAGCAGTTCCTTTGTAGATTAGTATCGCTGACAGGTCGTACATTAACTCGGACGGAGATTGAGAGTCAGGCAACCTTCGTGCCTTTAACCGCTAAGGGAAACCGAATAGAGACATTATTTTAACCTTTCTTGTGGTCCCGGGGAGGATAACATAACACTTTAGCTAGAAATTAAGAACAACGGGGATTCTTACAATTGCAGTTTTTTGTTTTGGTTGTTATGATACGAGCTAGATGGATGGTCTATATTATGCCCATCCTATAAAATGATTGAGTATGAGATTTTGGATATAGGCCTATGGGGCCCACTTGTTGGCAACCACTAGTGGGTGGGTCCCACACGTTTTTCCCTCCATAATCCCTCTTTCAATTTTCTCTCCGATGAATTTGAATTTGAATTTCAAAGGGATTTGAGTTATGGGAAAGATATTAGATGTGATGGGGTATGCTCTATCCCATCGCAACTCTTCCCATATCCTCTCTGATCCCTCACTTAATAAAAAGGGGAGCCATTCCCTTATTCAAAGAATTCCAAAAACAAGAGAGTTCCTAAAGAGAAAATAGGGAGGAGTAATGGTACCTACTTGTCCACCAGGCTTGCCTTTAAACAATCTAGGCCATTGATTATAATTAGAGGGCCCATTAATCGTAAAATTAGAGGGGGTGATCAAATCTCTCTGCTCCCGTAGAGGTTAGGCGGACTACTGATCATAGTGGTCTGTCTTATGCTTTGCGTGAAGGTACCAAGATCATGTAGATATCGTCAGATCATCTAGTCCCAACCATCTGGGCCGATCAATTCTTTTGGGCCTTCTCCCTCACCTTTTTAAAGCCTTCAACTTGAACCAACTCACTCTTAACCAGAGAAGTCCTAGGTCTTTGTTACATATGACCAAACCGTTAAGTCTACTTTCCCTTATCTTATTACCTATCAGTGTTACTCCCAAGTTCCCTCGAATACATTCATTTCTAATTCTATCCTTCCTTGTCTTGCCACTCATCCATCTCAACATCCTTAATTCAACTATAGTTATCCTATGAACATGTTGTTCCTTAACTACCCAACATTCTGTCCCATAAAGCATTGTTGGTCTTATAGCTATCCTATAAAATTTCCCCTTCAGTTCGATTGGTATGCAGTGAGCACATAAAACTAGAGACACATCTCCACTTCTTCCACCTAACTTGAATTCTATGAGCAACCCTTCTCAATATCTCCACTCTCGTGACTTATTAACCCCGGATATTGAAAATGGTGATTTGGGGACACTTATTGGTTAGCAATCTCTACTAATTTGTCCATTCCACTCCTATTGTTATTGCTACATTCCATATGCTCTATTTTAGTCTCACTAATTTTAAAACCTTTAGATTCTAAAGCATCCTTCCATAGTTTTGGATTTGTGTTTACCCCATCCCTCATCTCACCAATCAAAACTATGTCATCTGCAAACAACATACACTAAAGGACCTCTTCTTGCAAGTGCCTTGTTAACTCATCCATAACCAATGTAAAAAGATAAAAGCGCAATGCCAACCCTTGTGAAAGACTATAACAATTGTAAACCCACTTGTCTCTCCACTAGTAGTCATCACATTTGTTACTGATCCCTCATACATAACCTTTATCATGCTAATATTTCCTCTTGGATCTCCTTTGTTTTCCAACATCCACTAGATTATCTCTCTAAGGAGCCTATCATTCGTTTTTCCTGAAGGATAACAATACTAGGGATTAAACCCTGGATCACTCACACACACCACACTCTCTTTATGAGGAGCCTCTATGACTACTTGTCTCTCCACTAGTAGTCATCACATTTGTTACCGATCCCTCATACATAACCTTTATCATGCTAATATTTCCTCTTGGATCTCCTTTGTTTTCCAACACCCACCAGATTATCTCTCTAAGGAGCCTATCATTCTTTTTTCCTGAAGGATAACAATACCAGGGATTGAACCCTGGATCACTCACACACACCACACTCTCTCTATGAGGAGCCTATCATATGCTTTCTCTAAGTTAATAACGATCCTATGAAGATCCTCATCCCCTTATATTTCTCTATCAACTAAGTAGGAAAATAGCCTCAATGGTTGATCTTCCTGACATTTTATCCAAATTATTTTTCTTACATTTGTCTCACACATTAATCTTTGCTCAAGCATTCTCTCCCAAAGTTTCATAGTATATAACTCACGAGTTTAACCCCATGATAGTGCAACTCCAAATGACTCCTTTATTCCTTGCAAATGGGTACCACGGTATATTCCCTCTATACATTTGGCATTTTCTTCAATTTTACAATATAGTAGAACAACTTTGTTAGCTCGAAATAAACCAGTATCAACCATGCACATTCAAACCTATACCAATATACCATTTGATCCCAAGGCCTTTCCTGTTTTCATCATTTTCAAAGCTCCTTTCGCTTGAAATATCCTAATCCCAAGAAAGTGCCTATAGTCTCCAACCTCATTTGAGTTTATGATCACTTCTATCCTTATGCTCTCAAAGTAGTCGTTTTGGGAAAAGTTCCTCCACCTTTCATTTATCTCTTAACCAATATCTACGGTCATCGCTCTTAATGCATCTTACATGATCTATATCCCTATCCTTACTCTATCTCATCTTCACAAGTTTGAAGGCATCTTTGTGATGCAGGACATGAAATTAAATATAACATGCAAGATTTCAAGCTATAGATCATACCAATGTTAAACAATCACAAAATTTCACGTCCCACATACGATCAAACATTCAACCAGGGGAATATACGGGGGTCCAAGTCTACACTCGTTTAGGACTGGATCAAATAAAATTATAAACCAAACAATGCCCAAAGGAATATAAGATTGATCCTCTCTTGCAAAGGATTGTTCCCCAATTCAAGAGATTCACCATATTTCAATTTGGGGAGGGTCTAGGGTTTGCAAAGGTGGAAAAAACTTGGGATTTGGGGATTATTTGGAATTAGGGTTTGGGATTTAAGGCGAAAAAATGAGAGAAGATATAAAAATCCAGAACCTGAGACAATCCGCGCGTGCGGACAGCGGCCCGGCCTAAATGCACGTGCGTGGACCTTTGTCCGCACGTGTATGGGGCCCACGAAACTGGAAACGTACAGCTAGGGTCTGGTCAGCCAAGGGAGGTCCTCTCTCACGCCAAATTTCAAAACGATTAGATGTACAATGAGTACATGGTGCTCCGCCAAAGTTTCAGCCCCCTAGTGGACCAGAATCTGAAAATTTGTTGTAGAAGAGAACTTAAGTGTCAAAAAAGGATAAATCTGAAGATGGGATGGCTATGAGAGATGAGGGATGTGGGGTGTAGGGGTGGGGACGATTTGGGATGGTTGTGGCTTCGCGCCAAGGTAATTAGCCCTTCGAGAAGGAGGGTTTCGCACCCAATTAGATTTTTCAACTCAGAGAACTAGAGAATAAGAAGAAAACGTAGAATTTTATTCATAAACTTCAATGAAAAAACCTACATGGGGTTGCCTATTTATAAGACAAATCCTAAACCCCAAAAGCCACGCCATGTGCGTACACTATTACTTAGAGATGAAGTAACAAAAATAACAATTAATCAACGTAATCAAAACCGTTCATGATGTTCCTAATAATGATAATAACCGAAACTCAAAATCCTAGATTATCTAGGATAGTGGGCCACGATCATGAGATCCAATGGTGGAATCCCCATGATGATCGGGTCCACTCCAATGCTCCATAGCATAACTCCCTAACTAAGAGATCCTCCATAGAGGTCGTCGTCAATTCAGATCGATAATGGGTCTTTCCTCCTTCTTACATATGTGCGTAGGGTGGGGGGCGTGCGCATGCGGGTGATGTCCCCATCAACTCCCCCTGGCTGTGAAGGTTTCACCATTGGCGAAACAAAACTTCTGAATCACTCCAAGATGTCAGGATCAAGTCTCTGAAGCTCCTCTTCAATGAGCCACGTACAATCTGAAGCTGAGCGTGACTTCCACTTGATCAGGAATTTTTGAAATCCGCTGTCCGACGTCGATACTATCTGATGATCTAGGATATCATCTATCTCCTCTCTAGGTGTGGGAAGGGTAGGTATGGGAGGTAGAGGCTAGGAAAATGGGTCGAGAATGAGTCATGGATCAAGGGAAAGGTCTGGGGAATCAGGATGGTTCGGCGAAAGGTTGGACAAGGTATCCGTGGTCTCATGAAATGCAACTAGATTCTCCACATTGAATGTGGAACTAATTCCCATGTAAGGTGGAAAATCTACCACATAGCATTGAAACCGTTTCGTTTTATAATTTTGAATGGTCCAGCGCTATACGCGTGCAATTTACAAACGGCTCCCTAAGGGTACCGCTCTGGCCTGATGCAGACCATCACAAAGTCCCCTACATTGAATTCCTTGAATCGTTTATATTGGTCTGCAAAAGTTTTGTAATGTTCATTACTGGTATTGATCTTTCGCCTGATTTCTTGATGCAATGAATGAATTTGACGTGCAAAGGACTTTGCAAACTCTGATGGCCTATGAGACGGACATAGGGACAAGATCAATAGGCTTCATAGGTTTATAACCAGTAACAACTTCAAAAGGACTTAAACCTGTGGATCTATTGATAGAACTATTAAATGCAAACTCGGTGATAGGTAGTGCAGTGTCCCACGTCCTAGTATGTTCCCCCACTAAACACCCGAGCAAATTTCCTAGGCTCCTATTGACCACTTCGGTCTGAGGGTGGTAGGCAGAAGATAATTGGAGCCTAGTATTCATCATATGCCATAGTGCCTTCCAAAAATAACTCATGAATCGCACATCACGTTCAGACACTATGATTTTGAGTAACCCATACAGTTTGATGACCTCACTAAAGAACAACTTGGTAACATGAGATGCGTCGAAGGTCTTCGAACAAGGAATGAAGTGGGCCATTTAAAAAAAAACAGTCCACGACAACAAATATGAAATAGTGTTTCTGAATAGTCTTGGGGAACCCAAGCACGAAGTCTATACCGATGTCATGCCAAGGGACGAATGGAACTAGCAAAGGTGTGTATAGCCCCATGTTCTGCTTTTTCTACTTTGCCAGCTGACAAGTATGACATTGCCCTATAATTTTGGCCACATCTCATTTGAGGCTTGGCCAATAGAACCTATCCTCCACTAGGGCAATAATCTTATCTCGCCCAAAATGACCCGCGACCCCTCCTGAATGTAACTCCCATACAAGAAAATCGCGGAGGAAGGTGCAAGGTATGCACAAGCGGTCACTCCTAAACAAATATCCGTCCAAAATCAAGTACTCACTGCTAGCTCCTCACGGACTCCCTAACAACGATGTGTACACAACTCCAAAATCTGGGCACTCAGAATAATCCTCTTTGACACGCTTAAGGCCCGTGACTTTGACACTCATGAAATTGAGTAATGCTACTCGACGACTCAACGCATCGGCAAGCTTATTCTCTACACAGGCCTTGTGCTTAAGCACAAAAGTGTACTCTTGAAGGAATTGGACCCACTTGGCGTGCCTAGGGTTTAATTTCTTCTAAGAGTTCAGATATCTTAAGGCCTCGTGATCTGAGAACAAGACGAATTCTTACGGCAATAGATAATAACGCCAATGACGCAGTGATTGCACCACCGCATAGAATTCTTTGTCATAGGTGGAGTATTTTTTGCTTCGCCTCATTCAGTTTCTCACTAAAAAAGGCAACATGGTACCCTTCCTGACTAAGTACTCCTCCTATGCCGACTCCTGACGTGTCACATGCGACTTCAAAAACTTTCTAAAAATCCGGAAGTCGCATGACTGGAACTTCGGTCATCCTAACCTTTCTCCTTGAAGGCCTTCGAGGCTGCCTTCGTCTATTGAAACTCTCCTTTTTTTATGTAATCCGTGATGGGAGCCATAATGGAACTGAAGCCTCGAATGAACCGCCTATAAATGGTGGCCAACCAGTGAAAGTTGTGCACTTCGTGAATATTGCGGGGTTTAGGCCAATTGACAATGGCTTTGACCTTCTCAGGATCCACTGTTACACCCTCAGCTGACACAACAAAACCTAAGAAGATAACACTACTAGACATAAACACACACCTCTTTAGGTTGACGTACAATTTCTCGGCTCTAAGGATCCCACAAACTTGCCTCAAATGGTTGAGGTGTTGCTCCTTGGTCAAGCTATAAATCAGGATGTCATCAAAGTAGACAATCAAGAACTTCCCCATGAAGGGCCTCAACACTTGGGTCATCATACGCATAAAGGTACTTGGGGCATTAGTCAGTCCAAAAGGCATGACTAACCACTCGTATAGCACATCCTTCGTCTTGAAGGTCGTCTTCCACTCATCACCAGGGCATACACGGATTTGGTGATAACCACTTTTGAGGTCAATTTTCGATAAGATAATAGCGTTGGCCATCATATTTAACATGTCATCAAGACGCGGTATGGGAAATCAGTACTTAACTGTGATTTTGTTGATAGCCCTACTATCAACACACATCCTCCATGTGTCATCCTTCTTAGATGTAAGAAGGGCGGGCACGGCACACGGGCTCATGCTCTCTCGAATGAAGCCTTTTTCTAGGAGCTCATCAATCTATCTCTTCAACTCTACATGCTCCTTTGGGTTCATTCTGTAATGAGGGAGGTTTGGTAGAGTCGCCCCAGGGACTGAATCAGTGGCATGTTGTATATCCCTCATAGGGGGAAGCTCATCCGGTAGATCGTAGGAAAGACATTACAAAACTCATCCACTACCAGAATAGCCTCAGTGGGTAACTCGACACTAGCCTCTAGTGCACTCTCCCTAGCCACAAGGGCGTACACTATCGAGTCCGACTCAGTTTCTTGCTTGAAGTCCTTAGCATTTAGAATATAGAGAGGTTTAGACTTGGACTTCGATTCATTCAATTCTTTTGAGCCCCTCACACCACTCTGTGTGGTGGACTCCTTTTCAGCCGTGTTCTTAGGTGGAAGTGAGTTTAGCTTGACTTTCTTGACCTCAAACCAGAATGTACACACATTCAAACGACCAAATATGGTGACATCCCTGATATAGAACCAGGGCCTACCCAGAATGATATGGCCAACATCCATGAGAACAACATCACACCAAAGTATGTCTTTATATGATCCAAACTAAATAAGAACAAGACAACGGTGTGAGACTGGAATGAAAGTTTCATCAACCCAGGACATTCTATAGGGTTGAGGATGGGCTTCAAGCTTCAAGCCCAAACATCTCACAGTGTCAGTTGATGCCACGTTGGCACAACTACCACTATTCACGATCATCTTGCAGCTCTTATCACCACATTTGGTGTAAGTACAGAAGATCATGTTATGGCGTCAATCGTCGGTATTCTTGGCTTGTGCAAAGGCGCAACGCACAACTGCAAGGGTCGCAGACTCTTGCGCTCCCTCTTCCTCATCACTAGGGGTTTCTGATGGCTCATATTCTTCCTCCTCACCGTCACTCTCTGGGGGCACTACTTCTACTTGCCCATCAATAAGGAATACCTTGGTGCCCTCTTTCATACTACACTGGTGGGCAAAGCGACCAAACCCCTGACCTATAAAACACCTAGTCACATCACTTTTGCGCGAGCTAGACCCAACAACTCCTTTACCCTTGTCATCCTTGGGCCTAGACTGAGAACTACTGGAAGGCTTGTATTGATATCCAGTGCTAGGCTTAGCTCCAGAAAGGTTAGCCTTAGCGCCAGAATCACGAAACTCAAACCGCCTTCCCACAGATGCTTTAAGGTATTGCTCGACCTCCAACACTACTTGATACATCTGTTTAAGAGTGTCTATGTCCTTGGCGAGCAATTCTCTCCTAATGTCAGAACGGAGGCCTGTCTTAAATCGAGCAAGAGTGAGTACGAGATCCTCATCAACTTCACACCGGGTCAAATACTCTTCGAACTTCTTAATGTATTCAGTCACGCTCATGGAACCTTGTCGAAAAGACTGTCATTCTTCAACTAACCTCAAGTGATAAGAGAAAGGGAAGTACTTTTTCTTAAGAGTTTCTTTCATTTCTCCCCAATAGACTATTGGGCGCTCCCTCGACCTTTCTTTCTTTCTTTCGCTCCACAATAGCCCAAAACCTCTTCGCTTGACCCACAAGTTTCATTTTGGCAAATCGGACTCCACAAGCATCCGACATGTCGTAACACTCAAAATAGTAGTTCATATCTGCCAACCAATCTAGAGAAGCTTCAGGGTCCAAGTGACCATCATACATAGAGGCTTCTACTATAACTCCTTGAAGGAGTCGCACATTTGGGTCATAGTGATCATGATGCCCCTCGCAGGGTGGGTTCACGGGTGCGCGCCCATGACCAATTCCTTGGCTACCTCCATTCCTTGGTTTATCCTCCTGACCACCTGCCTAAGATTGGGCATCTTCCCCAATAGTGGGGTTTGCCCGGGCGGAGGTCTTTAGTTTGTTAACGCACACATTAAGTTGTTCAAAGCGTTGGTCAATACGTTGTTCCAAGCGCCTATCCAAAGACTCAAACTGTCGGGTTATAGTGTTCATTAACTCTTGCAATTGCTCCATGTTTAGTGTAGGGTACAAGCCAAAATCACGACCAGTACGTGTGGGGCATACAACTACTCACTCAACTCAAAGACCCTCTAACACAACTATATGCGTCTAAATGAGACTAAATGATCCTATAGGACTCTATATGAGGGAAACTACACAACACTACTAAAATTCCATCAACATAACTGTCCAAATAGTTTGTTGACAGAAAATTTAGCCATGAAAATTGAGGATTTTTTGACAACAGAAAATTCAGCAGTCCATGTTGTGAATGATGGGACCTAAACAGCCCATATGATGAGACTTGATGCAAAATAAACGTGAATAAACTAAACCCTAAACATGCAATGCATTCCCCTATGAAAACCCTAAGCTCTGATACCAAATTTGATGCCAGACATGAATTTAAATATGACATGCAAGATTTCAAGCTATAGATCATACCAATGTTAAACAATCAAAAAATTACGATCAAACATTCAACGAAGGAAATCTACGGGGGTCCAAGCCTACACTCGTTTAGGACTGGATCAAATAGAATTATAAACCAAACAATGCCCAAAGGAGTGTAAGATTCATCCACTCTTGCAAAAGATTGTTCCACAATTCAAGCGATTCACCATGTTTCAATTCGGGAAGAGTTTAGGGTTTGCGAAAGTGGAAAAAACTTGGGATTTGGGGACTATCTGGGATTAGGGTTTGGGATTTAAGGCGAAAAAAGGAGCGAAGATAGAAAATTTTTGAACCTGAGACAATCCGTGGTTGCGGACAGCGGCCCGGCCCAAACGCACGTGTGTGGACCTCTGTCCGCACATGTATGGGGCCCACGAAACTAGAAACGTCCAGCTAGGGTCTGGTCGGCCAGGGGAAGTCCTCTCTCACGTCAAATGTCAAGCCGATCCGATGTACGGTGAGTGCGTGGTGCTCCGCCTAAGTTTCAACCCCCTGGTGAACCATAATCTGGAAATCTGCTGTAGAAGAGAACTTAAGTGTCAAAAAAGGATAAATCTGAAGATGGAATGACTGTGGGAGATGAGGGGAGTGAGGTGTAGGGGTGGGGACGATTTGGGATGGTTGTGGCCTCGCACCACGGTAGTTAGCCCTTCGAGAATGGAGGGTTTCACACCCAATTAAATTCTTCAACTCAGAGAACTAGAGAAGAAAAAGAAAACGTAGAATTTTATTCATAAACTTCAATGAAAAAATCTACATGGGGTTGCCTGTTTATAAGAAAAACCCTAAACCCCAAAAGTCGCGCCATGTGTGCACACTATTACTTAGAGACGAAGTAACAAAAATAACAACTAATCAACGCAATCAAAACCGTTCATGATGTTCCCAATAATGATAATAACTAAAACTCAAAATCCTAGATCATCTAGGGTAGCGGGCCACGATCATGAGATCCAATGGTAGAATCCTTATGATGATCGGGTCCACTCCAATGCTCCATAGCACAGCTCCCTAATTAAGAGATCCTCCATAGAGGTCGTCGTCGATCCAGATCGATAGTGGGTCCTTCCTCCTCCTTGCGTATGTACGTAGGGTGGGGGGCGTGTGCGTGCGCGTGATGTCTCCATCACTTTGTCATTTTCTCCTCCCCAATCATTATAAAAAACAACATATGCCTTAAGTTTAGCCTCAATTACTACTTTTTAAGCATTCTTTTTGGGGTTTCTATATTCCTCTAAATTCTTTTCATTTTTAGTTGCTTCTCAATCCTTAAAACCTGATCATTTCTCACTAATAGCCTTTTAGACCTCATTATTCCACCACCAAGTTTCCTTACATGAGTGGCTTCCCTATAGGTACTCCCAATTTTTTAAATATCGACGGTATCAACCGATATATCCCACGATATATCTTGTATCCCACCTGTGCAATACGAAATGCATAGGTAGTGCCGATATATCTCACCTATTCGATATGGTGAGCATATTCGATTTTTTATCCTTTTTTTTTTTTTTGCTACAAATCATGTTAAATCAATGTCAAATGGTTATAAATATATGATTATTCATGTTTTCCATGAAAAATCATGGATTTGGAGCTTCGATTTTGAGATTTGGGGGAGATGGGGCAAGTTGCGGAAAATTGGGAAAAATCGAAATTTCTCTCAAATCGGTTGCAATCTTTGTATCCAAACACAAAATCAAACATGTAACCTGATCTAGTGATTCTTATTTTGTTTTTGAATGTATTGCTTGTGTTTCCATACATTTCTTGCATCTATAAATTATATGAATAGACTTTAAATATACTTGCACATGTACCGTTGGACAGTGCATGTATTAGGACCCCATATAAAGGAAACCCATATTATGTGCACTTCTTTTGTAATGTTTTGATTTTTTAAGTGTGTATTGATGTCTTTTTCAACAATCTTTGAAGTTTCCTTGAAAAATTCGACCAATTTCTCAATGTTCCTATGTTTCCCAACAACAACGATACATTATGCGATACAACCGATATATCCCATGCGATAACCAATATGTATCCGAATCCCAAGGGTGCAATACATTATGCGCTAACGATATTTAAAACATTGGGTACTCTTAAAACTTCTTTTGTACTTTCATAATGCACTTAGATAGGTCGCTCGACATAACACTAACTTCTTCCTAAACATTCCACTTTCCTTCTTCAATAAATTTATTACTAAATAACATTGCCTTCTCTCCTTCTACATTCTACCACCACATTTCTAAAAACCTATTAATTTCACTCCCTCTCTTCCATCTCTCAATGTAAACATCCATAGCCATTACCATTTGTTGCATAATCAAACTCTCCACCAGTATAACCTTGCAATCTTTACATATCAATCAATCTATCCACCTAAGTAAAAAGAAGTCAATCTAGCTTGTATATGGTCTAGTTTTAAAGGTTATTGAATGTTCATCTTTCTTTTTCAAGTATGTGTTTGTCAGCTAGATCATATGCCATAGAAAAATCAAGAATAGAATCCCCCATCTAATTTCTTATCCCAAAACCATATCCTCTATCAGTATAGTCAAAGGATTTCGGGTGCACGCCTGAGCGTTTTGGGCAACATGCACCCCACCTACGCCCCAAGCGAGGCACTAGTCCAGGTGTGCACTAAGTGTGCCTAGATGTCGCTTGCATACCATTGTGGCTTATCCTTTTGGGTACCTCAAAGAATGGTGTTTTTAGTATGCAGACACCCATTAGGGTGGAAAGATGTCTTATAAACCCTCTTTAAGCACAGTTTTCCCATTTCTTTTAGATCAAAGCTTTGATTATGAAAAATGCCTCTTCTCAAATTTCTTAGATTTTTTATGAACTCATAAAATCTTCTTGATTTCTTTCTCCTATTGGTGTTTCTAGCATTACATGGACTAATTAAAAGCAATTTGAGTTTCCATCTGTGTCATATACGAGATAGAAGACAAATTGGGGATTTTGGGGGATTGAAAATTTTAGGTTAAATGATTTGGAGATATTGAAAATCTGGATTTGAGGTTTACAATTTTCAGGGATTTTAGAAAAATTATGATTTTGGGTTGGGGAATTTGGGGGATTTGGGAAAATTAGGAAATTTAGAGTTTGCATCTGGGGAATTTCAATATTATGATTCAAATTAGGTGAACTTAGCAAAAATTAGGAATATGAAGTTTAGAGCTATAAGAGGAATAGCGAAGTTTATGAAATTAGGGTTTTTAGGTTTAGGAAATTTTGAAATTCTAGGGTTCAGTGAATTCATTGGAATGTTGTACTAGATGTAAGTTTTTGAAATGATGACTAAATATCACTTTGTTAAAATGCATAATAACTTTACAATTAGTTTTATTTCATTGTGTTAAAATTAGTTTTTGAGCTAAAACTATTTTTTAAAAAAAAAATCAATATGCATCTGTATATGATAGGGTTTTGCAGCTTTCGCTAACATCCCCACCTTCATGGGATGTTAGCAATGCCCCCAAAGCTTTTAAATGGCAGACGCGGTGACCAATCATCGATCTCAACCATTCATTCATTCATACAACTAGAAGCCAGCCATGGTTCAAGAATCACTCTGATCAGATTACCCTAACCCTTTTGTTACAACCGTCAATTGTTTATGAGCCATAAGTCACATGGTTAGAATAATCAAATCAAAGTGTTCCTTTAGAATCATAAGAAAATCAAAGTGGGATCTATCTAATAAAAGTTTCAAGATGGTAATTGGACCTATTTTGTTTCTCGGTCAATCTTGACTATACATTTCATGCTATTGATTAGAAGCTTAGGATCACCCAATTAGTACAAATTTTGCACCATGGCTTGATACTAGTTGTATGAATGAATGAACGGTTCAGATTGACAATAGGTGACATTGTACATTTTAAAAGTTTGGGGACATTGCTAACATCCCCATGAAGGTGGGAAACTTAGCAAAACCATATATAATATACATAGTATTAAAATAATTTATTTTGTAAGTGCCTTGGAGTTCCAGGCATTCCAAGGGCAGTTGCACCTAAGGTGAGCCGAGTTCCCTTAACTGCCTATTCATATCCTCTACCATCTTTTCCTAGATGACCATTTAACTAGCCTCCTACATATAGTCCTTTGATTCCATCCAGTACTCCTATATGCAGGCATATAAACTAATAAAATTGACTATCCACTCTCCTAACATAAGCTTTATTGATAAAACCCTATCACTTGCTTGAAGGAAAAGCAAATCCAGGGAACCAAACACATCTAGATAATACCAAAAGAAAAAAGAAAAAAGGTATAATTAAAATCCAAACAAAATAGGATTCAAATATCCTATTGTCAGGGTGAAGCTGATTCTAAACTCTGTAATTTAGAAGATGAAAAAACTGCATAATTGGACAATCCTCCATCCAAAGAAATGATGGGTGTTGCTCTAAAAATATCCCCAGTGGAACAGTCCTAATCTTTGCAAAACCAGCCTGCAAATAGATGGTTTCACATAGCAGTAAATAGCTAAGATTAGATGGCTAGGATGTTCCAATCTGTGTGATTTTTGGCATGGTGCATCCAGGGTGGGTCCCATCAGATGGTCTGGATCACTAGACTGGTCCCCAATGTAGGAGTTTAGAACCCAAGAAATCTATCCATATCCATGGCTGAGGGACTGCATGATTTTGTCAGAGAAAGAAAAACATGAAATCCATTCCAGAGCTCCCATATGAGCTTGGGCATAAATCTACCATTTTACATAGTGAAATGAATGCTAGGAAACATAAATAAAACAAGACATTCACATGAACTGTTATCTCCATATGAATTGGATTCTACATCGACTCTTGAATTGGGTATTTGAAAAACAACAGAAGGAGAAAGAAACCAAGGTGAATGAATTGAAAAACGTGAGTTGGATCTCAAAGAAAAGATCAATAGAAAACCCAGATAAGGCATTTAAACAATTGCAAGAAATGCAAATGCGTCTGCATCAGTGACTAAGATACTCAACCGAGATCAGAGTATGTCTGGACTGAAATGTTACCTCTCCAGCTCCAACCAGAGCATTTTAGAGATAGTTCAGGAATAAAGTCAGAACAAACAGAAATAGACTGTAACTACTTTCCTGGCTGAAATTTGAGATCCAAACAGTGCAGAATTCAAGAATTTAGGACTCAAAAGATCAAGGAAAAACCCAAATGATTGAATTCAAGAATGGCTGAAAATAAAAAGTAAAGAGAAAATAAAAAAACCCCAAATGACTGAATTCAAGAATGGGTGAATAAAAAATCAGAACTGGACCTCAAACAAAAGATCAAGAAAACCCCATTCTTGAAAAGAAAATGAAAGAGAAAGAAACCCATTATAGAAATATATGAATTACATCAAACAGAAGATTCAAATTTTAAAAAAGAAAAGATAATTAAATGATTTAAAAGTGCCAACACCTTTTTCCAGTGCTGAAATTTGATAAAAGGGTTTTATCAGTGGGAGGAACAAAATGCAAATACCAATGTATGCAAAAAAGCACAATAGGGTACCCAAGTGACATGTTATTCAAGAGATGAATTGACATGAAGATGCAATTTCAGAAGATGATTCGAATACAAAGACATGGAGAAGATGGGATTGAAATATGAGATTTGAAAGAGAGAAAAATATATCATTTTAATCATACCTTTGAAAACTGGTTTGCATCCATCCCGGAGATGCTATTGAGATTTGAAACAGAGCTATCGATGCTTTTGAGTTTTCTGAGTACGTGAACTCTCTCTATAAGAAAATGCTTTTCTTCTCTGAATATTTAAAAATCCCTCAATAGTCTCTCATGTTAGTCCTGCACCATTTTTAAATAGTGGTGACTCATCCTCCTTGCACGTGGCATGACTTGTAGCTATCAAAAACATCCAAATTTGTGGGTCACACTGTGGACGAGTATATCTCCAATATCATGCTACTAAAGCAATCCAAACCAATCGGATGGCCATTTAAGAAAATTGCAGTCACCCATCCCCTCTCACAGGTGGTATTGATGCCGAGCTATCCTGACCATTCAGATTTCTGTTTCCACTGTGGATGGATCACATCTCTAAAAATATGTCTGATCAAACAAACCACACCATCTACTTTTTTCTTGTTAGCTTGTCAGTTAACACTCCAGTGTTAGCCACCCTCAATGGGGAATCGATGCCAAGACCTCAGTGTTGAAACGAGCTATCTTTCACTTAGTTTGCCACTTGATCTATGGATCAGGGTCTAACCACACCATCTACTTATGGGCATTAAGAATGGTGGCAACTCATTGTCCTCATGCAGAATGGATGTGCAACTATCAGACCATCCAGATTGTAGGTCCATGCTGGAAGAATCATATATTTAAAATAACATTGAGCAATCAATATTAACCGTCCGATTCATCTCTATCAAATGGTTGGCTCGAAGTAAAATAGTGAGGGATCCAACATGGAAGGGAAAAAGCAGTGGGTCAAAAGGTTTCTTCGGTGCAATTTTGCAGTTATGGTTCACCCACAGTTGGGGCATCAATTTACACGGTCTGGATTGCCTTACAACTGGACCGTGTGTAGTTTTATAGATTCACCACCATTTTTCAAATGGTGTAAAACTAACATACAAGTGTTAGCTATTAATTAATTAGCACGATTATTCGGGACGCGGATCAGACGCGGATTGCCTCCGAGCTAAAGTAGGTGGCTACGAACAGTGCTATGTGGGCCCCATTGTGCTGTATGTGTCCTATCCACACCATCCATACATTTTTATAGACTATTTTATAGCATAATTTCAAAAATTAGCCAGATATACATCTCATATGGACCACACAACAGGAAAGAGTGGTGATTGAACACTCACCATTAAAACGTCTTTAGGGTCACAAAAGTTTTGGATTAATATGATATTTTTGTTTTCTCTTCATCCAGGTGTGCGTGATATGATCAACAGGTTGGATGACAAATAAACATTACAATGAACCCTAGGAAGTTTTTAACAGTAGACATTCAATCTCCGCTGCTTTTTTGTGGTGTGGTCCACTTGAGATTTATTTATTACTCTTTTTTGGGATCGTAGTCTATAATGATCTGGAAAAATAGATGGACGGCTTGGATATAACACATACATATACCATACAGTGCCCACAAAGCACTATCATAACCACATGGCCACTCAAGGCAATCCGCCTCCTACGTCCCCTTCCTAACTACTAACCGACAGGGGCTTTTCCGGATCCACCGTGATGTCAACAGTAAATCCTATCCACCCGTAAATCCATTTTTGCATATTAATAAAAAAATAAAATAAATAAAAGAGACCCCAAAATTCCAGGGTTAAAGTGTATTCACATGTTGACTTGATAAAACACCCGACTCATTTTAAAACTTTTGTGACGATCTTTTCATATTATTTTATAGTATAGTCCCAAAAAGTGGCAATTCCAAGGTTAAAGTGTATCACACACAATGTCGATTAAACACCCGCCATTGAAAACTTTTGGGGCCACGAAACTTTAGGATAGAGCTTATATTAAACATCATTCCTTCATCCATGTTTACGTTATAATGATAGGTGTCAGGTTGGATGGCAATTAAACATCATGGCAGGTCTAGAAAAGTTATAATGATAGGTGTCAATTTCTGCTTGATGTAATGTGGTCCACTTGAACCTTGGATCTTTATTATTTATGGCCTTGTACCCTAAAATGAAATGGTAAAATGGATGGACGGTGTGGATAAAACCCGTGCATCACTGTGGCCTCTTGGAATCCCGTGTCCGTATATTTCCAGCGAGTGGGTAGTAACCCATCCGCGTCCACGGATTCGATGGTGTTGTTGCCGGACGCGGGGTAGCGACTGAATAAATTTTATTATACTAATTTAAGCTGTCACGGCAAACATTCCTTTTACCATTTCCAAGTTATATAACTAATGCTTTTAATATAATATGTTGGTGTGAAAATTTATTATATAGAAAATTTTCAACTTTTTAATAAAATTCTCAATTTATAACGTTAGAAAGCATCTCATCTACGTGACACAAACACATCGTGATAATAACCCTTAAGTCCAAATCTATATACTCGTTTTATATTGTTTAATCTTTCCTTCATTATTTTATGCAAACTTTGCTGAATCAAGATATCACATAGGTTAACCTGCCATAGGTTAAAATTATTCTTCCTAGTAAACTTTTCCACCTCGAACTTCGTATAAGAGGTAGGGGTGTACATCGGGTTGAACTGAGTCGAGCTAGACTCAGCTCGACTCGGCTCAACCACTAGCTGACCTCAGCTAGAACTCGGCTCGGCTCGATCCTCAAGCTTGATTGGCCAGCTTGACTTGATCTAGTCAGCAAACCGAGCCAAGATCAAGCTAAGTTTGCCTGCACAGCATTTTCACAAACACTTAGACTGCACCTTTAAAATCTCACTGTATTGCTCAACATGTTTTTTATTACTGTAATACCAATACATTACAAGATCTGAATCATTAAATCATACAAATAAATAAATATATAAATCCAGTACAACATATTCAACGGGGAATCCATCTCTACAAGGATCTGATCTTTCATTCCTTATTCGCTTCATATCTAAATCCAAGAGCTCCAAGAAGGACGGATTGAAATTGTTTCTGTTTTTAGAATGTAATAAAAATAAAAAATAAAGTACTTCTACAAGTGTAGTTTAAATTATTTTTTATATACGTGGAGGTGGTGAAAGTCATAGAGTTTGCCTTTGTAGGAGAATATGATGACAGCGAGCTCAACATCACAGAGAACAAATAGCTTGCCTTCAGTTGCACCCATCCTACTCCCATTTTTCAACGCAGGAAAAGCAGCAGAAAGAGTGGTATTTGTAGAGGAGAAAGGAGTTGGTTAATCTCTTGATGAGGATTTATTTGCTACTTAAAAGACATTGGTTAGTTAACGTCTTTTTCACGAATTATTTGCTACTCATTATTTTTGGGTGTCTACATTTGTGCATTATAATCTTCCAGATTTTGAATTTTTTTCTCACCTCATTGAGTCATTTCATCAAATACTTGGTGAGCAACATCACTATCAAAGTAACCAAGTCACCGAACTGGTTCGATCCGAGTTCGATTTGAGCTGGGTTCGATCCGAGTCGAGTCGAGTTGGGGCCCGCTTGAACTCGGCTCGAACTCATTTTCGAACTCAAAAAATCAGCTCGACTTGGCTTGAACTCAACTTCGAACCGAGTTGATTCGAGCTTTCTAACCGAGCTCAGTTCGTGTACACCTCCAATTAGATGTCTTTGTGACTATTGGACACTTCTAACAGATAACATATAGCTGAAAAAATGTATAAACCAAATGGCCACAAAATCAATAAAAATGAATTAAAGCTCTAATACTAGTTGTTGTGCAGTTTTACTTGCAAAAGGTTGATGTCAGCAACACAAAACCATGAAAGGAAAATATCCCAGCACACAGCTTTTTCTTTTACTAAATAAAATGAGAGAAACTAAATTAAAAGGCTTATCTCTCCCTTTCACTGCATAAGAAATCTCTGGTAAAAAAAAAAGATGTCATAGAAAGACAATACTCTCTTTTTACTTGTACTCCAAGTAAGGGACTGGTTTGTCACTTATGATGAATGTCCTACATATAAGGAGGGCTCAGTATAATAGAGGCCCACTTCTAAATTGGGTCATGCATGATGGACATTTCACATAAAAGGTGGGCCCTACATGATCAACGATCCACATCCAATGTCCAACATGATGGACAACCTATATCCAAGGTGACCTCGCATGATGGACGGGGACAGGCAGGGTTAAACATAAGGTAATAAACAGTCTACATTAAAGCTCGGTCACACATGATGGATGATAGATATTAGAGGTAGACCCATGTAAGAATTGAAAGAGATTTTAATGAAAGATATTTAAAAACTACTTAGGTAATGTTGGAAACTAAGCAAACCTTTTTACTTTTTGATTAATAAATCCTATTGAATAACTAAAAATCAAGATAAGCTACTCGAGACATAAGTAGTTTAAGCAAAATGACTTACAATTCAAATTAGCCCATAAATTTTGAGTACAATTGGGTCGTAGCTCTCTCTGGTTATTCTTTTTCTAAACCATAGATGGGTTTGCTAGAATTACCTAACAAAATTGATTCTTTAAGGGCTTGTTTGATTTTCTAAACCCTCGGTAAATACATCACAAATGGATATAATGATTTCCCTTGGTAATTACGGCATTATTACCGATGTTTGATTTGACGCTTACTTTTTTAACACTAAAACCGAAGACACTGCCAAATATATGCGGAGTCCACCATGATATTTGTGGCTTATACACACTGTCCATCTGTCATGCCAGTTGAATTTAGGGCTTTTACCAAAAAATGAGGTTTATCGAAAGCTCAAGTAGACAACACTATAGGATTTAGGGAATCAAACACCTACCATTAAAAACTTCTCGGGGCCACATTTTCTTTGGTGTGGGCCACTTGAGTGTTGGATTTGCTTCATTTCTCATCTCATGCCTCAAAATGATACACTAAAATGGATGGACGGCACAAATATATCATATATATCATGGTGGGGCCAACAAATTTAAACCAATCATTTTGGACCGGTTTTCGAAACAAAAATACAAGTGCATTTTCAAATAGGGTGGAGTAATAATTACTTCACATTACATAGTGATGTATAGCGGGTTGTGGACAATTTCATAGCCAAGATGGACTAAAAAAGACCCGGTCGGCGACAGAAGTGATCTAAGCCATCATAACCTTAAAATGAGCATATCTCACAAACTAAAATAAGTTATCTAACGTGCCATATATGATTTTGGTGTAGGAGAAGCTACTTTAGCCAATTTATTTACGTTTTTACTATTTTTAGTAAGTTTTGGTTTGATTGTAAACTCTTCATCCGTTGGGCTTTAAAAGTTGTGTCCAACATAAAAAGTGTTTAGAAAAATTAGGAGAATAACATGGTTGAGCCAAATAGGACACTTGCTATTTTTGGCTAAAAACCATCAAATCTAGTAGAAATCATGACAGTTTATGAATAGTAAGTTTACTATTTATAGTAAGTCATGATTTCTCGGAGTTTTAGTTGTATTTTGATTCTGAAACTCTTCCCTAGGGTTCATGACATTGTTTAAAAGGGTTGTAAATTCATTTTTGAGTATGAAGTAATTTATTCCAATTTTTTTAAAAAGTTATTTCTACCGCAAAATCATATATGGCATGTTGGATAATTCATTTCAGTTTGCGAGATATGCTCATTTTAAGGTTTCGATGGTCCGGATCACTTCTGTTGTCAATCAAGTCTTTTTGGTCCATCTTGTCAATGAAATTGTCTACGACCCACTCTACATCACATGGCGGCCTAAAGTTATGAGCAATTCAGGCAGTCCCTAATAAATAGATGGATCATATTGTTAGTTGGACCTATATTTGTGTTAATGATCTTGACTGCCGATATTTAAGGCTACTAATCAAATGGTTATTTTTTTAATCAATTCAGGGTGATGTTTTCATATTAGTCCATGAAATATAAATTGGACCTAATGAACAGTGTGGAACATGGATTGGACTTGTGTAAGTGTTCCAATGCACCTGGGGCACTATAATTTATGTAGAGAGAGAGGGGGAGAGGAGTAATTGAGATTATCCGACCAATTTAGAAGCCAGGCCAGGGTGTCATTGCTTGTAATCTAGACCATTTATCTATTGTGTCGCATCTTAGATTGAATATGCATCAGAAATCTCCTGGATAGAATACTCTAAACGTTTTTATTTGTGGCATTAAGACATGTGATGAGGAATAGAAAGAAAACAATGGTCCGAATTCAATTGAAAAGTTTCCTAATAATAGTTGCTTTGGAACTTCCCATCCAAGACCCGTTAGAGGTTTCCATCCACAGTGGGATTCAACAAATCAATGTTCTTACTGACCAAAGAATTGGCCAATGAGAATTGAAGAACACCGTCCATACATTTTGCTCTGGATCCAACAGGGCATTTGATGTACGGTTGGATGGTGCATACAGATAGTGGTGGGTCCCATTCAGCGGTCGGATACAGAACTCACATAAGTGATGTTCCTCATAATATAATAATATAATACCATAATCTTGATTAATTAAAATCTTAAAATAAAGCCATTAACAATTATACCTCATTCTAATTCCCTATTTTAACTGAATAAATCAAAGGAAAAGTTCTTTCAAAATTGACTATTTATTTATGTGTTGGAGGTGATCCAAAAATGTTGGGAATCAGGGAAATAGCTCTATGATCGAATGTTTCACATCCATTTAAACTAAATAAATAAAAATCTAAGTATATTAGGTGGGATATGGTGTTACCGACATGGGTTTGGAATAAAATAACTTGATTCTACCATCTTCTAAGGACCTCAATATCAAACTATTGGCTCCACCTTGATGATGTGTTATATATCCATGCCATTCATCCGTTTTTTCATCCCATTTTTGGACATGGTCCCAAAAATTAAGCAGATCCAAATTTCAGGAGGATCACTCCACAGGAAACAGTGGTGATTGAATGCCCACCATTAAAAACTTTTTATTTTCCATCCAACCTGTTGATAGGGTCAAACAAACCTGGATGAAGGGAAAATACAAATATCAGCTTGATCCAAAACTTTTGTGGCCTACAAAGAGTTTTTGATGGTCATTCACCACTTTTTTCAGTGGTGTGGTCCACTGGATATTTGGATCTGCTTAAGTTTTGGAAGCAACTTGTAAAATGAGATTTAAAAAAATGGATTGGCTGCATGGATATATAGAAAATTCATCAAGGTGGGCCCACATGGTAAGGGTAACACCCACCAAACATTTGATCAGGACCATCTTAAAAACAAGACCTTGAATCCATGCCAACAGCTTGCTGAAAATCTTAATTTACTTGTTCCACTACTCTAATTCATGCCTCCATCTCTCTATGCTCCAAACCAGACCAACCCTTGAGCTCGGGTCCAACATAAGCATTTCAGGCCAGGGTCGGACTGTTCACTATTTTGGTTCATCATCAGCTTGGGCTCTGGGTGGGCCTATGTTGAGTTGAATGGCATAGAAACATTACAGTGGGTGTTTGGATTCTACTGCTTATTATGGTGTGGCATACATATTATGTTATAAAATATGATGCATATACATATATACATACATACACCTACACAAAGCAAGTTAATGAAGATCGATGCCTACACAGAGTTGTTGCACCTTAGAGCGGCTCTGTTTTTTTTTTTTTGGCCTGTAGAAGAATGGCAGTTTTGCACTCTGAAAAACGGCATCACCTTTATAAGTAAATTTCAAGAACCATAGGAATTTGACATCAATGGGATCCTTGAATTTCCTGGGAGCCGATAATATTCGTAGGAGCTGAGAATTACAAAATGTCGAAGGGCACAATGTGGATGTATGTTGGAGAAGATGAGAGGAAGAAAAGATTTTTAGACTGAGTATTGCAAGTAGAATATTATGGTATATTTTGAATTATGAAAGTGGATATTACAATGCTTTGAATTGTTGGAAGGGAGGATTTCTCTTACCTCCTACGTATATGAAGGTCCCTTTTTATAAACTCTAGAGGAAGAATTTATATACAAGAGTAAATGCACAACTTCCTATAAAAATGATTAATTATCTAGGAAACTCAAAAGACACTTTCTAGAGTAGACTAGGGATACTTTCTAGACACTTTCAAGATACTTTCTATACTATACTAGGAAGAACAATTATTTTCAAATTATATTTTCAACACTCTCATTTAATTTGAAAATCTTGCACTCTCATCATTTTTCTAAATTTGATGAACTTTTCTATAGTTACGGCCTTCGTGAAAATATCTATAGTTGATCTTTTGACCTGCAGAACTTCGGCTCGATTTGTCCTTCTTCAAGTAATTCCCTGATGAAGTAATGATATAGCTTGATGTGCTTGGATCGACTATAGAAGACTGAATTCTTTGTCATGACAATTGCTGACATGTTATCACATAAAATAGAAGTAGATGATTTTTGTTCATTTTGTAAATCGTCCAAAATCCTTATAATTCATATTTATTCACATTTTACTCCAGTAGCTTAAATATACTCTGCTTCGGTGGATGATAACGTAATTATCTTTTGCTTCTTTGATAACCATGAGATAACATTTGATCTCATACAGAACACATATCCTGAAGTACTTTTTCTATCATCAATTGATCCTACCCATTCACTAACTGTGAATCCAATAAGTCTATTATCTTCTTCCGTTGAATATTTGATGCCGTAACTTTTGGTCCCTTGGATGTACCTTAAAATTCTTTTTGTAGCTTCAAAATTATTCTTATTAGGCTCACTCACGAACCTCGAGACAAGGCTGACTGCATATACAATATCCGGCATAGTATTTGAAAGATAGATCAGTGAACCAACCAAGCTTCTATAAGTTTAGGCATCGACCTTCTGTGCTCCATCATTCTTTGACAACTTTTGATTTATAGCCATTGGATTTGTGATAGATTTGCATTTTGACAGGTTGAATCTTATTAAGAGATCATCGACATATTTTTCTTGTGAAATAAATATTTCGTTATGGTTTTGCCTTACTTGGATGCCAAGGAAGCATCTCATAAGGTTGATATCAGACATCTCATATTCCTTCATCATCACCCTTTTGAATTCTTCTATCATATTGGACTAGTGCTAATATATATCAAGTCATCAACATAAAGTCAGACAATAAGAAAATTATGCGTACCTTCTTGCTTCACATATAAGGATGGCTCACTTGGACTTCTTTTGAAGCCATTTTAACAAAAGTACTTGTCGATCTTGCTCTTTCATGCTCTTGGCGCTTGCGTTAACCTATATAGATCTTTCTTGAATAGATATATCTTTTCTTCTTTTCCTTTAACCACATATCCATGTGGTTGCTCAACATATACTTATTCGATTTCTCCATTAAGAAAAGCCGATTTAACATCAATTTGAAAGACTAGTAATTTTAAATGAGCCGCAAGCGCCAAAACAATCCTTACGATTTTCCATATGAGCGATAGAAGCAAAAGTTTTATTAAAATCTATACTTTGTTGAGAATAACCTTTTGCTTCTGAATCGAGCCATCTTTATTATACTTGATCTTATAAATCTATTTCAAGCCTATGACATCTTTTCTTTTAGGTAGATCAACCAGCTCCTATATGTGATTCTTCTCAATAACTGCAATTTCTTCATTCATTGCCTTAATACAAGCTTCTCATTTTACTGTTTTTTCAAATATTTGTGGCTCACATGCAAAGTAGGCAACATCACATTTATTATAAATTTCTCTTAGAGAACGTATCTTCCTTGGAGGTGAATCAAAATCTGATGAAGAGTTGCTTGATGGGTTTGAAGAATTGCTTGAGCTTGACTTTGATGTAATGGAGCTTTGTGGAGAAGAACATGGAGCTGTAGTCATCTTTGGTATAATTTTAGGTCCTTCAAATGTCTTTGGAACATGGTTTTGTTTCTCATCCAATTTTCATCCTATCATTTCATCAAATACCACATTTGTAGAAATCACCAATTTACCAGAAGTGGGATTATAAATGTGGTAGTCATTGGAGTCCTCACTGTAGCATATAAATATGCATTTTCTCCCTTTTCATCAAACTTTTCTTTTACTTCTTGTGATGGAATGTAAGCATATGCAATGCATCCAAAAACTTTGAAATATTTTACTGATAGTTTTTTCTGATGCCATGCTTCATATGGAGTCATGTTCCTTACTGCTTTTGTTAGAGATCTATTGAGGATATAGATTGCCGTGTGCACAGCTTCCATCCAGTAATCATTTGGAAGCCCTTTGCTTTTTAGCATGCTCCGAACCATTTCTACAATTGTCCGGTTCTTTCTGTCCACCATGCCATTTGTTGCAGAATGTATCTGGCTGTCAACTCTCTTTTGATGTCATTTGACTTGCAGAAATTCCAAAATTCGTTTGATGTGAATTCTCCACCACGATTTGTCTTTAGAACCTTCAAGAATTGGCACTTTGTTTTTCTGCAAATGATTTGAATTGAAGAAAAATGGTGAAAGCCTCTAACTTTTGTTCAAGAAAATATATCCACATCATCCTGCTATAATAATCAACGAAGAGTGGAAAATATCTCTTCTTGTTAAGAGATAGTGTTTGTGTATGACCACAAATATCAACATGTATAAGTTCAAGAGGAACTTTTACTCTCCAAGATGTACTAAAAAATGGAAGCCTGTGAAATTTACCATAAATGCAACCTTCACAAACTTTATCTTCTTTGTTAATAAAAGATAGACCAATCATCATATTCTTCTGCTTTAGCAGTTTTAGGCCTTTGAAATTTAAATGCCCGTATCTTAAATGTCATAGCCAAGTTTCATCAACACCTTCAGATTTTAATGCGATTTTTTTTTTTCAGTGGCATGTTGAGAGGGAAAACCTTGTTTGGTGTCATTTTTACTTTTGCCACAATTTTCTTATTCTTCTTATCCAAGATCATGCATTCATCTTTATCCAAATTGACCAAATATCCTTTTTTAATAAATTGTCCAATACTTAGCAAATTTTGGGCCAAGCCAGGAACATAAAGAACATCATGAATAAGTTTAGAATTACCTCACTTTGTTTGTATGGCTATGACTCACTTTCCTTTAATATTTTAAAACTTTCCATCTCCAAGCTTTACTTGAGAATGTACTCATTCATTCAAATCAACAAAACAACTTCGATTTCCTGTCATATGGTTACTGCAGCCACTATCCAAATACCAAATATCATTTGATTCTTCTTGAGTATTTAGACAAGAATAAAATAAATTTTCCGATTTTTCTATATTTTCAGAAAAAATTGCTTCATTCTGTCTTATACCAACAATCTTTATCTATGAGGCCCGATTTTTTACATATGTTGCATTTGTTGTACCAACAATCCTTGTCAACATGATTTTACTTTCTGCAAATAGAGCATTGAGAATTATTTTGCTTGTTACCTCTTGGATTCCTTTGGTTGTTGAAATTAGACCTTCCTCTGCATCTTCCACAGCCATGGTTAAAGTTTGTCGACCTCTCGCGACCTCTTCCGGTTGTCATCTTTGATTTGGTTATACCTCTTTACTTCTTTTGTCTGTTTCCATTTTCTTCTTTTCTGATATATTTATTTTGGACTAAAAAGCTTGTTCTACGCTTCGCTCCGTGAACATGGTCATCCTTTGTTCATGTGCTTGAAGAGAACCCATCAACTCATGTAAACTTAATTTAGATTCTTCTATGGTAGCTACTACATGATCAAATTTTACTAGAAGAGTTAAAATCTTTTCCATGATTTTTTTTTTAAAAAAAAAATCTTGGATTGTATCTCTGTAATTTCTGATTTGATTAATGATGTCAAAAACACGAGAGAAGTAAGTTTGAATTGACTCACCTTCCTTCATTTGTAAATTATCGAAATATCTCCAAAGAGATTGAAGTTTGATAGTGATCACTTTTTCTGATCCTTAAAATTCTTTCTTCAAAATCTCTCTTGCTTCTTTTGAACTTGTTGTAGGCAGGAGTCTGAAAAAGATGTTTTTGCTCACTCATTGTTGGATGTAAAGTAGAGCTTTGGCATCCTTCTTTTTATTCTCCTTGAATGCTTGTTGTCTTGCATCCGTCCATGTTGTTAATGTTACTGCATTTTTTTCGTACTTCATAGTTCATACCCATCTTCCACCAACTCCCATAAGTCTTGTGAGATGAAAAGAGTTTTCATTTAAATGCTCCAATAATCGTAGCTTTCTCCTTCGAATATAGGCACCATATTTTGTGAATAGTTGAAGGTGGTGTTGCTGGAACTTGCTGCCATATATGTATCTTGAACCTTACTCTGATACCAAATTTGTTGGAGAAGAGTTGAGAGAAAAGATTTTTAGATTGAGTATTGCAAGTAGAATGTTTTTGTATATTTTGAATTATGAAAGTGAATATCACAATGCTTTGAATTGTTGGAAGTGAGGATTTTTACCTCCTACGGACATGAAGGTCCCTTTTTATATACTCTAGAGGAAGAATCTACATGCAAGCGTAAATGCACAACACCTTCCTATAAAGAGCATTAATTACCTAGGAAACTCAAAAGACTCTTTCTGGACTAGACTAGGGATACTTTCTAGACTAAACTAGGAAGAACAATTACTTTCAAATTATATTTTCAACAATGTAGACATGAATTTGGACATATGAGTAATGAGATAATCATGAAAAGCACTCGGAAGTTTAGACCTAGCTATGAATTTTCTAGAGAGAGTTTGAGATAAAATCTGAAGTTGCTAGGTAATGCTTTGAAAGTAAGTAGTGTTTGCTTGTGCTTTCATGCTCATGTTCAATAGGGGTTACCAAGCATACTTATGTGGAATCATTAGCGAAAAAAGAATGTCAACCAGCGTACTATATTTTCTTTAGAATGTTGGGAATGGTTTCAGCACTGGTTTTAGATTACAATCTTTTTTTCCCCTCATCGTCAATCTCAAAGTGACAACATGTAAAAAAAAATTATTTATTAATCTAGAGGTTTGCTAGAAGACGTCCTGATGTATTTTTATTGCAATATGATACATCGCAACCTTCAAACATGGATCATGTTTCAATCATCTAAACTTTTTATATGGCGAGCTATGGGTTGGATAGGGGATAGGTTAAAATCAAAACTCTTATATAGGAATATTTCAACCTCAATATTGACTCCTTTCGTTTTAATATGGACAGTCTTCTAAACTTCTGAATAAGAGAAGGGTTGAAACATCTAAATCTGAATCTTTTTTGGTGTGTGTGGTGAGTACCCCATCCATGGTGAGGCCCATCATATAAGTGGTTTAGCTAATTGAAAATGAGATGTATTCTAGTAGACCTCTTTTATTTATATCCATGGATGTGTATTCGGATTCTGAAAAGAGATATGAGAAGGAGTTTCACCTCACAAGTCTCATCCCGGCTGCCCCACCATGTTGTGGTCTAGGCTATTCATCTAGAAGGTACTTACATGGATGGGTTGCACAACAAAGAATTAAGTGAACATAGATCTTTGTAGTCCATAAAAGGCAAGGTAAACAATGGTTTCAGATTTCAACAATGTGTATAGACAATGAGGATCTATCACTGGCAACATTTTTGTCATGTATCCATACGTTGTGGGTCCACTGAGATGAAGAGTCTAGATCACCAAAATGGTGTGAAAAAAGGGCCAGGCCTTCACGGAAAAACTTGAGAAATATGACTTTTATTAGTCTTAAGTGCTATCATTTTCCTGCAACAGATGATACTGATATAGCCATTGAAGGATCAAGATGATCTTAAGTAATTGCAATCTGTGTATTTCCAGAACCTCTATCTTGCTAATCTTAGGTTTGTCTGTTGAGTAGAGCTGATTGATGAGAGAGGAAAATTTCTACTGCATCTTGCTTCTGTTTGATTGACCAAGTTAGCCAACAATGGAGGAAAATGCATGGTCTCCCTGACATTATGCTAAATGTGATTAATTCCATGAGATTGGCTAACGGCCATCGATGGTGCAAAACAGCCGTTGCTCTCAAGGTTAATAGATCCTCCCCATCGACCCCAACAAAAGATCAATCTCAACAAAACAAGATTCTACCACTGTAGAAGTGATCCTACCATATATGTTTCAATAGAGAAGAAACATGGCTTGTCTCCAAATTCTTTATCTATCTTGGGCAAATTTGATCTTGTTTTACATTTAAGTAGCTATACTCTTGGTGATCTTGGAGTAGCAGATCTTGATGATGACAGGGATGCCAGGTAAGGAATTATTCGCCACTGAAAATTTCAAAGACGATCACAAAATCCTTCTTGGACTTAGGTTATTATTGGTTTTATGAATATGATTTCACTCCTTTACAATGCATTATCTGATGGATATTCAACTTGTGTTTGCCATGAAGTACTCAACCATGGCAACTCATACGACAGGAAAATTCTCTGAATGCTGCCTGGTAGTTAATCCAAGCCAAGAGGACGAAGCAAGCTTCAACCAGTTGGGTTTGGAACAAGTTCCTTTCGCTGAAGGTAGTGATTTTTGTATGGAAAACTATGAACGAGACCGTCTCAGTTGATACTATAGTTCAGACAGTGGGTGTGCATTTGGTTTCAGATGGCTGGGTTTCTAACATGGTCGCAGAGGCCCAAGCAATGCTTTACCGAATTAGGATTTGCAAGAACATGGGCGTATATCATAGCTGAATCCGACTACAAAGTAATCATGGAGACAATATCTAATCCCCTCACACAAATTCCATAGAAAATATGTCATCGGGTAGGAGAAGTTATTTTAACCTCAATGTTATTGTCTCTCATACCTTAAGAGAGGAAAGGGAATGGTGGATGGCCTGGCTAGACTTGGGAGACTATTCTGGGTGAGAGGAGCTCCTGAGAGAAATTGGGAGCCTGGTTATATGGATGATGTGGGATTGGGCATGATTAGCAACAACGGTTCTTCCTCTCTATGGCGTAACAGTATTATGGGCTGTGTGATGTAGAGTGGGTCGCAGACACTTTCATGTCAAAGATGAACCGAAGAAGGCCCAATTGAAGGCGGAAACGATCCGGACCGTCAGGACCTTAAATCAGTTGTATCTCGCAAACCGGGATGAGTTTTTTGACATATTATATATGATTTTGGGGTAGGAGAACCTACTTAAGCCAACCAACCTCGCTATGCCAGCTTGCCCACGCCGGATTTGTGTGATTCCATCAGATCAACGGTCAAAAGTCCCATTTATTTTCGTTTTTACTATAAATAATAAGTTTTAGTTCGAGTATAACTTTTGATCCTTTGAGTTGTAGAAGTCGTGCCCAACATTAAAAGGGCTTTAAAAAGTTAGGAGAATAACGTAGTTGGGAGCACTTACTATTTTTGGCCAAAAACCATGAAGTCTAGTGGGAATAGATGTCGTCTATAAATTGTAAGTTTACTATTTATAGTAAGTCACATTTTTAGGTGTTTGAGTTGGATTCTAAGTCTAAAACTCCGTTCTAGGTTTGAGTTCCTCATTTAAAGAGTTGTAATTTCATTTTTTTTTTATCATCAATCAAATTATTTCGAATTCATTACGAATTATTCGTGCTTTTATCCCTTGTGCATTTGAGGAAGCTCTGTGAGGAGTCCTGAGAGATCTGTGGATCCATAGTAGTTATCTCCTGAGGAAGATGGTGGTTGACCTCATCACATCCCTCCCTGCACCACCATGAAGTCCTCTTTGCTGCTGCTATTGTAGGGTGAAAGTTGTGGCAGGGCAGCTGGTGTTGCTGCTGATGTCCAATGGGAGTCCATATTCAGTTAGATGATCCTGATGCTTGATGATGTGCTGAGTGCTGGCAAGTTTGGTGGCTTGGGTTGATGTATGTTGTAGTTGTGGCAGCTGATCTGTTTCAGTCCATTGAAGGCTATCTACATCTGTTTTGTGTTGATGTCCTTGGGTTGCTGTTTGCCCACCTAGTGGCTGTTTTGCCATTAATCCTTTGAAGGGCTTTGCTAGTTAGTGATGAGCTCCTCTGTTCTCCCCTGTCTTGGCCCCATAGATGGGGCATGCGAAGCAGTCCTTCCTCTTTTGGCTGTCTAATCAAGCTATGTCCGATTAAGAGGGCATCAGATGCGTGGTGAGTATGATGCCTTGTCCCTAGTGCTGGTTCAGTGGAATTTTGGATTCTGGTGATATTCCTGCATTTTTATTTTTATTTTTTTGTTTTTTTTTTATGTATCATTTGCATGGTTTGAGGTCTAGTTGTTTTTAATTGTATTGTTTGGTTTTTGTTTGGTATATGATAGGTGAGGTCCACTTCTCTTTTTAGTGCCGGCCGAAAGACGTGAAAAAAAAAAGATACACATAACATAAATGAAAGCAATCTAGACTGTCAAGGTGGGTGTCAAAGTCAGATCATTATGGCCTTATAATTATGATCATAAATCTAGTTGGTGGGCCAGCATTTTCTTTCTTTTCCTTTTTTTTTTTTTTTCAAAAGACAAACATACTGCATCTGCATTGGATGATCTGTCACAAATTATCATGGCGAACACGAGTCTGGTGATTATGGAACTAGCTGATATAGGAGCTTTAGAAACATCATATACAATATTGAATCAGCCTTCAGTGATTAAAATTTATTTGCACTGAACATAAATTGAAATCAACACTTGATATTATATCGACAGGCACTGGTTTCCAAATTTCTATTGATTTCTTCTGATAAGATCTTCTACGAAATCATCAACTGCATCTTTGGAAGGATTGTGTGTGTGTCTAATAATGTTTATTGGCAATTTGGCATCTTTAGTCATGCAAACAATTTGCCGATTGCTCCCTCTCCCTGTATGTGAGAAATGGTCGAGTAGTCTTGGAGCACAATAACTTATAGTGCTTCTAGTAGAATTGCTTCATTTCGATGGTCCAATCTTTTTATTTGAATCCTCCATTAAGTTTGGAACACATGTTGCAGGCTACCATGAAAAAATCAAACTGATTGGATGATTTAATCCATCCTTAATTTGGCCTTATTTTCTCTAGCCATCTTTTTTTCTAAGCCATGGATGGGATGGTTTGAATTGCTAAACAAAATTAATTCTTTAGAATTATAAGCAATCCATATGATCCCATAGATTGATCAAATTGTTGATTAGACCTATTTTGTGTAAAGATCTCAACCGCCCATGATTAAGGCCATTAAATCAATGGATTGGACTGTGCAAGTGTCTCAATGCAACTGGGGCACAATAATCTATAGTGCTATGAGAGCATTGGAGCAACACACACACACACACAGAGAGAGAGAGAGAGAGAGAGAGAGAGAGAGAGAGAGAGAGAGAGAGAGAGAGAGAGAGAGAGAGAGAGAGAGAGAGAGAGAGAGAGAGAGATTATACAAATTGAAACTGCTTTGATTGAGATTATCCACGGTTGATAATCCAGGCCATTGATCTATTGTGTCCAGGTCAGGGATGCCCACATTTGATAATCCAGGCCATTGATCTATTGTGTCCCACCAGTGATTGACCATGCATCAGATATCTCCTGGATAGAACATCTTTTATTTGTGGCATCAAGACATGTAGTTCGAAATGGAAACACAACAATGGTCTCGATTCAACTGAAGACATTTTTTTTTTTCTTTTTCTTTTTGGCGCAATCCATCCACAGTAGTACAAAGAAATTCATTGGTCCTAACTACCAAACAATTGATGTATGAGAATTCAAGAACTGATGCAAATATGTAGGATCTCCTCACTGTCCATACATTTTGCTTTGCTGATGGGTTTAACAGAAGAATGACACAGGCATAAAATGACGGGTCTCGCACAACCGGAACTCAATGTATGTGATCGTTCCTCGTAACATAATGATATAGTACAAGAAACTTGATTAATCAAAATCTTAAAATTAAGCTATTAACAATTGAATATAATATGCTAATTCCCTTGTTTAAATAAATTATTTGAATGCAAAAACAAACTATCATTAAATGAAGGTAAATATATAAATAAAAACTAGTGCTTCGGATATGCTGGATATGGTGTTACCCACTGAGGCAGGTCGCAAGAGTAGGAAGGAATGCTTAAAGAAGGAATGCTTAAAGGAAACCGCAAGATACTACCATCATCTAAATCAAACATACCCGAATCATTGTCCATGAGCATATCCTTATCCTTTGTAAAATAAATACAATTCCCTTTGAAGCCAACCAATCCTTTAGCTGAAATAGACTTTGAGTTAGAGTAGTTTAAAAAAAGCATTTGATCACCCAAGCTTTTCACCTTAATCCAACTGGAACCATTTGGATCCATCTTTAAAATGCGAAATGTTGTTGTCTTCAATCTACTAGAACGCTGGTATCCACCAAAAAATCCACCCAAAAATTCACCCGTGTTGACTATCCTTAAAACCATTAACAACTCCCCACATGATTCAACCAGATAAATTCCCAACACAAAAGCGTCATGAGAATGCGGAAAGATATTCGCGTTCTGAGAATATTCTATTTTAGGGTGCGGAATCCAATTCCACCATTCGGTGGGTTTAGGACGGAGATCCAACTCATGGAGATCCAACTCATACATCTTGATTCCATTCATAAAGCGTATCATAAGTAGGTGATCTCTATAGAATGTGATATGAGATTTACCTCGATATCCATCTCCTTTCAAGATTGTCCATACTGTATCTCCCACTTTACATAATGCCATTTGTTCCCCCCATTTATTTTCACCTGACCAGAAGATCACAACCCAACAATCACCTGAAGTTGGGTCAGATGATAAAATGACCTTAGCATCCATTTCCAGACACTCCTCCCAAAAAAGTTCTACATTGCGAGGATGACTGTCCGAGTTTGAAAAACCAATCTGACGGGGAAGCTGGATAAAGTCTCTCGATGTTACATTCAAGAGAAAACACCCATTCATCTTATCCATCATTATTAGCCATCCATCAAAAGATCCTAAACAATTTGCTCCGTAGGCCTGAGGAAGATGTAGACTGTAGACATTCTTTTCTGATAGATTGAAGACCGGATAGATTTCGTTTTTTCGTGGTAAGATGAGCAACGGCAGTTGATGCGATGGAGGATGGAGATTGCAGGCTACCATCTCCGCCCATGCCGCCCGCCACGAGACGCAGACTCGTCCGGCACGAATACAATCAATTAGATCTAGATGCATTAGAATACTGATAAGGATTTCAGATGGGAGTTCCGCCGAATTGTTTCTATCATCCCTCATCCTTCCGTATTTCCTTTCTCGATCGCAGTGATATTTTTATATATTTTTATACGCGGATCTCCTGCGAAAGCCTTTCGCAGAAGAAACTCAGGTGGGCCCACTGTGATGTTTTTGAGAAATCATCCCGTCCATCCGTTTTTTTATTTCATTTTAGAACATGATGTCAAAAATGAACGTTATCCAATGCTAAAGTGGGCCGTAAGAAAGGAAAAGATGGTTATGAAAATTCCTACCGTTGAAACCTCCCTGGGTTCGACAGTTATATTTATATGTATCTACACCGTTAATAACGTCATTACAACTGAGATTAATTGGAAACAAAAATATTAGCATGATTCAAACTTCCGTGGCCTCACAAATATCTCAATTGTGTTCGTTCAATTATCACATTTTCGGTCCACTTGAGCATTAGGTACGGTTTTTTTTCGCATCATATCCTAAAATAAAATAAAAAAACAGATGGATGGGAATGATTTCTTAAAAACATTACAATGGGCCCCACATGGTTCCCAGCGCAGGAAATTCCTGTCGAGGCTTTAGTAGGAAATCCGCGTCCCGACATTAAGTAGGACGCCGCGTCCTACCCCCACCCGTCCCTAGCCCCGAACGTGCAGTTCTGTGGGCGGGCGGGTTCTCCATGATGTATATATAAATCCAAGCCGTTAATCCATTTTCCCAGATCATTTTAAGTCATGATTACGAAAATAAGGCAGATCCAATGCTAAAGTGGACCACACTAAATAATAAGCTTGGCTGCATTAAATGCAAGGTCATCTTTGGTGTGATCCATTTGAGCGTTGGATCTACCTTATTTTGAGGGTAATGCCTTAAAATGATATGATAAAAGTCATGAACGGCTTGGATGTACAAATACATCACGGTAGCCAGTCCACAAAACGGCCCGGGGCTAGAGACGGGGGATGGTAGGACGCAATCTGCGTCACTTCAGTACGTACGAACCGGACGAGGATTGCGTCCTACCTCCGCCCGGACGGTTATATGTCCGGACAGGACTCCGTGGGGCCCACCATGATGCAAATGTTTTATTCATGCTGTTTATTGCTTTTCTCATATCATTCTAAGGTAGGAGACAAAACATGAAGAGATACACAGCTCCAGTGGGCCACATCAAAGGAAGCTGCAGTGATAATAACACCCACAGGTGAAACCTTCCTAAGGGTCACTGTGATGTTTTCTTACCACCCAACCTATTAACAAGGTCATGCGTACTTGGATGAAGTGAAAACACAAATATCAGCTTGATCCAAAATTTCTCTAGCTCCTAAGAAGTTTTTAATGATGAACATTCAATCCTTACTTTGTGGTCCACTTAAGCTCTTGAACTACCTCAATTTTTGTCTCATAATTTAAAATGATCTGAGAAAAACGATTAATAGCGTGGATAAAACAATTACATCACGGTGGACCCCACAGATCCCTGCCCGGGAGGGGGTAGGAGGCTATCCGCGTCCGTACGAACCCGCACTCTTTTTTATTAGCCGGAAGCTGGGTACGGCCACATACAAATCCACTCCGTCCATCAGTTTTCAAGATAAAATACTACAGGAATCCAAAACTCATGTGGGCCATACCACAGAGATTGAACACCCACCATTGGAAGGGGTACAAAAGTTTTGTATGAGGATGATATTTGTGTCTACGGTTTATCTGAGTTATAGTAACACTATGAACGGTTTGGATAGCATATAAGGATCGTGGTAGGCTCCATGCAAGTTTCAACGGTGGACATTTCCATTCCCACTTGATCGTGTGTTGTGGACCCTGACTGCGGGGCTCGTACTGATGTATGTGTCTTAAATCCACACCGTCCAACCATTTTCACAGCTCATTATAGGGCATGATAACAAAAATAAAGCATGCCCAAATCTTAAGTGGACCACAACACAATAAAGAGTTGTGATCGAATCCCCACCATTAAAAACTACATGAAGTCCATTAGAATGTTTTTTTTTTTTTTTTCGCCATCCAACTTGTTGATAAGGTCACTAAGACATATACGAAGATACCACAAAAATATTATCTTGATCCAAAGCTTTCGTGGCCTACAAGAAGCTTTTAGGTCAATTACTATTGTTTCCTATGATGATAGCCATAGGTGATTTGGATCTGCTTCATGTTTTTTGAATCATGACCTAAAATGACTTTTCAATACAGATGGACACCTCCAATGCGTCAAATACATTAAAGTGGGCCCTATAGTCGGTAGATCCCATTTCAGTTTTCAAATCCCATTACAACATTACCACCGTTTACATGCATGAGGTAAGTATCAAAATTAACTGGGTGTGTGATTCAAGTGGGACATACCAAGGAAAAAGTTGAGAGAGAGACACCGACTCTTGAATTTTTTAGGGCCCACCATAATGATTATATGAAATCCACTCCAACCGATTAGATACAAAGCTAAAAGTTAGGTATACAAACAAAAAAGCAGGCCCATCCTTGATTCATATGGGCTACACGAAAGGAAATAGTTTGGAGAATAAGGGTTATTGTTTCCCTTTGTATGACCTACTTGAATCACAAATCAATATAATATTTGGGCTAATATTTGGGCTCTTAGGAGTTTCAACACCTGGTCAAAGGTTCGAGCATCCATAGGTGATGAAATCCCACCACGACGTGAGTGTGTTGGGGTGTGTGCATGTGTAATATATATATATATATATATATATATATATATATATATATATATATATATATATATATATATATATATATATATATATTTGGGCCCTATAGTTCAAATTAAGCAACACAGTTGGTGTTTAGGGTGGATTTTACATAAACATCATAATGGTCATGTCCCATAATATTTTCTAAGACTTCTCTTTGCATGAAAATGACTTTGTTGGCTTCAAAACCAACTTAATGTTTAAGTGAAATTTATCCCAATCATTAAGTGTGCCACTCTATTTTAGCCTGACCCAAAAATTGCCCCGGTTCATGATTTAGGTGAGCTATACAAAGGGAAACAATTGGGAGAGGCATCTTGTGTATATTGTTTCCAATCGTATAGTCTACTTGAATCACGTACCTGAGTTGAGTTTTGGGCCTTATGGCTAATATGGAGTAGTACACTTAGTGATCAAGGTGGATTTCACATAAACCCTACGGTGGGCCGTTATTAAGAATATAATGACATGCCAAACAAAAATTTTGAATTTGGACATCCATATGCATAGTGACAAATACTTAATCCATATGGAATCCATCTTACCAAAAGATATAGTTTACTAGCTCATTTTAAGCCCTAAGCCCAAAATTGAATCATATCCAGAGCTTAAATAGACCATGCAATGGGAAACAAGGAGTACTGACATCTAGCATTGAACCTTCCTAGGGCCCATAGTAATTTTTGTTTGTCATCCAACCGATTCATAAGGTCACACATATGGATGAAAGCAAAAGACAAATATTAGCTTGATCCAAAACATCTGTGCCCCAATAAGTTTTCAACGGTGAGAATTCAATTCCCACTGTTTCCTTTAGTGTAGTTTGCCTAAGCTTTGGACATAGCTTTAATTTTGACCACTGGATATGCTTTAAATTTGGGGTCATTGACTAAAATAAGCTGGAAAAATAGATGGACGGCGTGGATAAAATATATACATCACATTCGTGTGTTGATGTATTCTGCACTGTGGGGCCACCATGATTTTTGTGTTTTATATGATGCAGTCCATCCATTTTCCTAATCTACATCCGCAACTCAAAATGCCCACTGTGATGTTTGTATTATATCCACTCTATCCATCCCCATCCATTTCTCGTGTCCACATTATGGCTTGAGCTCAAGAATCAGGCAAATTAAAAGCACAAGTGGGCCACACATCAAGAAACTCTTCGATCAGGCTGATATTTGTGTTTTCCCTTCAACCTGATTGAAACCACCTTGTTAACGGCTTGAATGGTAGGGTCCATCCCCACTGTTTCCCATGTTGTGTGACACCACCCCCCCCCTCTCATCTGTTAGCTCTCTTACTTTTTTGTTCTCTCAGACTCTATTACTCTTATTCTCTCTTAAAATGACATAAGTAAAATGTATGTGTTGATTTTTTTTTCCACGTTCTTAACCTTGTGCATCCTTTTTGAGTAGTTGTTAGTCAACTCGTTATAGTCTAAAAGTGTATAAAACCAAAAAAATTAATAATAATAATAATTCCCTACCTCATAGTCTTTTTACATATTTTTCTTTTATATATATATATATATATATATATATATATATATATATATATATATATATATATATATATATATATATATTTCTTTAAAGTATTTATTTATTTATTTTATTTTTTTAAAAGAATTGTTTTGCCATTGCATAATCCCACAACCCCCTTGATAATACCGGATCACTTATGCCATTTTAACAACATTGGTTGCTACCTCTTAGAACAGCTCTCTTTTTTTGGCATGTAGCAAAATGGCAGTTTTGCACCTTGAAAAACGGCATCACCTTTAGAATGTAAATTTTCAAGAACTATAGGTAAATGACATCAATGGGATCATTGAATTTCTTGGGAGTCAACAATATTTGTAGAAGCTGATAATCACAAAATGTTGAAGGCCTTGATATGGATGTAGATGATGAATTTAGACACGAGTAAAGAGAAAATCATCGAGAGCATTCAGAAGTTCATACCTAGCTACAAATATTCTAGAGAGAGTTTGAGATGAAATCAGAGCTGCTAGGTAATGTTTTGAAAGTAGTGTTTGAGTGTGTTTTTGACACAGGGGAGGACATGAGGTCGAGCACCGTCTTCCTCAAGAGGATAACTATTCCGAATCCACGGAACTTCTCTGGACTCCTCACAGAGACTTTCTCGAATCCACGAGAAAAGAGAGCAGAAAATAAAAATAAATTCGAAATAGATTAATGAATGCATAAAAACGAGTTCACAACCCTTTAAATAAGGGTACTAAGCAATGAGAAAGAAATCATAATCAAACTACAACTAAAACTCCTAGAATTCGTGACTTACTATAAATAGTAAACTTACTATTTATAGACAGTCGTGATGTCTACTAGTGCGCAAGGTTTTCGGCCAAAAATAGTAAGTGTCCTATTTGGCTTCACCAAACCGTTCCCCTAATTATTCTAAGCTCTTTTCACGTTGGGCGCAACTCCTAAAGCCCGACGGATGAAGAGTTATAGTCAAACTAAAACTTACTATTTATAGTAAAAACGAAATTGAAACAGGGAAACGACCGTCGAATCAGGGGTTTCTCGCAATTCCGAGCGTCGCAACCCCGCATAGCTGGGTTGGTTGGCTAAAGTAGCTCGTTCTACCCCAAAATCATATATTTTACGTCGGCTAACTCATCCCGGATTACGAGATACGCCTGATTGAAGGTCTGATGGTCTAGATCACTTCTGTCGCCGACCGGGCCTTTTTTGATCCATCTTTGCCATGTAATTGTCCGCGACCCGCTCTACATCAGTTTTCACTCTCATGTTCGGCAGGCCTTTCTGAGCATATACTTATGTGGACATGTTAACTCCAATTAAGAGTGTCAACTAGCATACTAACTTTATTTCTTTAGAACGTAGTGAATGGTTTCATCACTGGTTCTGGATTACAATCTTCTTTTTCCTCATCTTCAATCTAGAAGTGACAGCATGTTTGGTAGAAGACCTCTAGACTTTCTTTTTTTTTTTTTTTGAAAGAAATGAAATTTATTAAAGGCCAAAGCTGGAAACCAATGCAACAAAACAACAAGCAGAAAGCAAAAACAAGGAAAGAAAATACTAAAGAGCCCCTCAGGGAGCCCATTCCCTGATATACAAAGCAGAACCTCCCCCTTCTTCATGCCCAAAGGATGTCCCAGCATAATGCAATTGATATGTCAGAACTTTATCCTTAGAACATGGATCACGTTTTAATGATCTAAACCTTTTATATGGTAAGGTATCAGTTGGACAGGGTATAGGTAAAAATCAAAACTCTTATATAAAAAAATTTCAACCTTTGTATTGACTCTCTTCATTTGAATATGGACAGTCTTCTAAACTTCTGAATACCAGAAGGATCAAAGTATCTAAATCTGAATTTCTTTATTCAAAATGTAGCTTTGCTCTTTTCTTTTCTTTTTTCCTTCTTTTTGAAAGACAAGTAGTTCTACTCTTGGTGATCATGGAGTGGCATATCTTGATGATGATAGGGATGTCAGGTAAAGAAATTCCCCACTAAAAATTTTAAAAGACGATCACACAATCCATCCCATGTTGCACTTGGGTTATTATTGGTTAAATGAATATGATTTCACTCCTCTACAATCCACTTTCTGATGGACATTCAACTTGTGTTTGCCGTGAATTACTCGACGATTGAAACTCATACAAGATACACATAACATAAATGAAAGCAATCTAGACTGTAAAAATCTTCAGCTTCATCAATGATCGAGAATAGGCCATGCACACACACTCATCAGGTGATAGTAACCATTTTATTATTCTTGATTTTGGACTGAATGAACATTTAGTCTGGCAATCCACACGGTGCATGTCAAAGTGGGATCATTATGGCTTTATAATCCTCATTTTCCTTCTTCATTTTTTCCTCTCTTTTTTTGAAAGATCAAAATACCCCATTTACATTGGATGAGTTTGCCACAAATCAGCACTTGATATTGTATTGGCAGGAACTGGTTTTCGATTTTCTAATGATTTCTTCTCATAAAATCTTCTACAAAATTCATCAACTGCATCTTTGGATGGGTTGTGTGTGTCGAATGATGTTTATTGGCTTCTTTAGTTGCTTTGGGACATTAAGGTATTCATGTGGTTTTCCTTCAAGTGCTGCCCATTTTGTCATATACGAAAGCTCAAAGAGATGAGGAAGATCAGACAAGAAGATACTCCACTTCATGTATTCTATGTATGTATGATAATAGTATTGAGTGTTCTTGTGCAAACATTTTGATGAACATATATATATATATATATATATATATATATATATATATATATATATATATATATATATATATATATATATATATATATATATATATATATATAAGGCCTTACTGCAGATCAGGGACCCTAAAAAAATAAATTCTCATATTAGAATATTTCCTTTCCTTGAATACGGACACTTAATTGTTGTTTTGTGGCCATTGATTGACTGTTTAGGAACTTCAGCCACGACTGTCAATCTCTTCTGATCAACAGTTTGAATTGAGGACATAACGCCAGATCCGACAGCTGTAGTTCTGACATATCTGTAACAACTCGTCTTGACACGCCTTAGCAAACCTATTTAAATACTTCACACATCATTGAGATGAGAAATGACTGACTAATCAACTCATAATTAAGTGATTAAATTATTTCTGAATTTTGTTTACAGAAATGAGATATACACCCCATGCTTTTGATTAAAAAATAAAAAGGACTCGTGCTTTTGATTTTTTTTTTTAAAGGACCCTGTTTCTCTACTTTTGGTAGTAGAGAAGTACTAAAAAGTGTACTGTATTGATACCAAAATGTAGAAAAACAGGTGTATCTATGAAATTTTAAGTTTAGAGGAAGAAAAAAAATGAATGGTCTCCTTGATGTTCTTCCCTCAAACATGTGTGTGTGTGTGTGTACACACACACACACACACACACACACACACACACATATATGGGAAATGGTTCTATGCGGTCGAGCTCATGGGAACTTCCCATGAGGTCGAGCTGTGTGGGCCCCACCGTGATGCGTGTCAAACATCAACCCCATCAGTCAGATGTACCATTCCATGGTGGGCCTCGTGCTTAAAAATCAAGTCAATTGATGATTTTCGTGGGCCACACCACGTACAAAAGTTGAGAGATGCATCCAAAATTTAGGTGGGCCCCACCAAGTGCTTTTATATGTTTTAGGCATGTCTTCACATGATTTTAGATGGTATGGCCAACCTGAGTTCCGTATACGGCTGATTTTTGGGGTATCCCATTATTTAAAGGGGACCCATCAAATGCACGGTGTTGATGTTAGACACGCATCACGGTGGGGCCCACACAGCTCGACCTCATGGGAAGTTCCCATGAGCTTGACCGCATAGAACCATTTCCTTATATATATATATATATATATATATATATATATATATATATATATATATATATATATATATATATATGATGATGAAAATTTTACTCACAACGGCCAAAACCAAAGTTACAAAATATACAAACGAAAGATATAATTACAACTCAAGCCAACTAACAAGAAATTGCAACACTGCCTTTGAAGCACTCACCCATACCACGATATTCATCTTAGCCCTAATAAGCACCTCCACAGGTTACCCCAATCGATTCCTAAAACAACGATTGTTCCTTTCTAACCATAAAAACCAGATTCCCGCTAACAGACATAATCATCAAACTTTTTTTGCACACATTCCAAATACTCCATCATGCCACATCAGAACAAATTGGGCGATGGAAGATGGCCAAACCCATACTATACCAAACAACTCGAAGAAGCCTTCCCACACCCTTCTTGCATATGAACAATGTATGAATAAATGATCCACCATTTCCTCATCCTGATAACACATCAGGCAAACATCTGGAAGAATCATCTTTCTCCTATGCAAATTATCAACAATTAGAACCTTACAGTTTGCACCCCACAAGCCACATGAATGCCACAACCTTTGAAAGAACTCTAGAGATTCTTCCCTCAAATATAATATCCTCGGATCTCGAAAGATTCAAATTTCATTTCCCAATATTCACTTTCAAAGTTTTTTGTTTTCATAATTTTTGAAAGATGAGATGAAATTTATAAAAGCCAAAGCCAAAAAAGGAGCAAAATAGAAACATAAAAGAAAGGAAAAGGCTATACAAACCACCCAAGCCAGGAACACTATACAACTTACTCAGCCCCGAACCCAAAAAAATACAGAGGAACTGAACAAACCCTAGCCTCCCACCAGAAGCTAACAAAAACAGATCACTAAGAGGACCACTCAGAAATATTGGACAGAACCCTCCCTAGAACAACCGCAATTTCCTGGGAAACATTCTCGAAGGTTCGGTTGTTTCAATCCAGCCATATCACCCATAAAACAGCCAAGAGAGCTACTCTCCATCCATGCTTGCCTAATCCACCCCCCGCTTCTCCATGCTAAGCTCTGAAAAGCACCTTCATTGACCCCGACATAACTCAGGTAGTGTTAGCTTCATTGAAAGTTCTAGACCACACGATCTTAGCAAAAGCACAATACAAAAACAGGTGCTCGACATTCTCCACTGCCTCCAAGCACATGATGCATGCATTCAGAAGAACTACACTGTGCTTCCAAAGATTGTCAATCGTCGGAATTCTATTTTTCCCTACTAGCCAACTGAAGGCCACCACTTTCAGAGGCACATTGTATCTCCAAACAATGGCAGTGTGCAATACACTTTCGTTGTGCACATTCTAATCCAGATGTGAATACAGCGAATTGACAGAAAAGACTCCAGCCTTCCTGAATCTCCAGCACCAAGAGTTAGCAACATTTAGGGACAGATGCATTCCTTTGCACTTGAAAATTACAAAAAGAGAAGCAAGATCTTCCAAAGAAGAATGGATACCCAAGATTTCCAATTTGGAAACATTCACCTTAAGCCCAAAGGTTATCTCAAACCACCCAACAATCAACCGTAGGTTAGCCACTGCCAATTCTTTACAACCACTTTTCAAACAGAAGTCGAGACATTCATCAACAATCAGTGAATTATCCAAGATTTGCCGTGCCAAAAGAAAGGCACTTCGATAGGGGAGATGATTTTAGACAAAATTCCTCTCAGTCTCTAACTCAAGATTTTCGCTAAGACCTTAGACATGCTACCCAACAAATGAATTGGTTTGAAGTTTCTTAAATCGATCGCATCACTTACCTTAGGGATAAGGGCAATAAAGGTGCATCCTCATTCTTGATTAAGATTAGCAAATGCAGAAATTTAGACAATAAAAACCAAAAGATCAATATGGATAACGTTCCAAAACGATTGCAAAAATAAAAAAATAAAATAAATCAGAAAGCCATCTGGGCCTGACGCGTTCTCTTTTCCCAAATCCCAAACAGCCATTTTCACTTCCTCCAATGAGATTGGCACTTCCAGACCCCTTGCCTCTAGAGGCAAAGAGTCGAAATCCAAATCATCAAGAGTTGACCTAACCTAACCTTCATCTGATAGCAAATTGGAATAAAAGCTAATAACGACAATACATATCTCACGTTTATCAACAATTTTAACACCATCAACTGGTAGAGATGAAATGCAATTGGCCCTAGCTCAAGGGCTGGCAATGGTTTGAAAGAATTTGGTGTTTTTATCACCCTTCGCCAACCACACCGCTCTCGAGCGCTGCCGCCATTTGATTCCAACTCCTTAACTATCTCTCTTGACTATCTCTGAATCGAGAAGACAACCAGATTCTTCCTTCATATCAAAAGCCTGGATCTCAGCAAACATCGTGTCCATCTCCCCTTCCCTAGAGTCGTACACCTCATGTCTCTAGGATGAAATCTTCCTTTTCAGCAACTTTAACTTTTAGAAGAGCACAAAAACCTGCATTCCTTGTGATTAAAAAAGATTCCCACCACTCTTTGATCATGGAGTGTAAACCATCCACCTAGAGCCAAGCTAGCTCAAACCTGAAAGGGTGGGGGCCCCAATTGAGCTCATTGACCTCCAATAGAATGGGACAATGGTCCGACACGAGCTTGGGGAGACCCACTTGACCCGTTTGCGCCCCCAAACAAATTCCACAAAACTCCTGGACATGGACTGTCTTAAACTCTTGTAAAACAATACTACCGGCCTTAGATCTTTTACAAACATCTTTAACAAGGATGCGCTTTTAAGGGCATCCAAGCCCACGAACATTCCAAATCAGGAGGGTCACCATTCTAACCCCTCTACCCCTTCTAGAATCTCGAAGAAGAGACTCTTCAGACTGAGCTTTCCCTACCCCTAAGCTTCCTAGTTCCCTGCAACCTCTAACCAGGATAAGAGGCTAAGGAAAATTATCCGAGGGTAGAATGTGAATCCCTCTTTTCTCCATTTTGAAAATGGCCACAGAATCTTCATCTATGTTACCAAAGACCACCCCTAGAAGTCTTCCCATATGTCAAACCGCCTCCCTCACCCATCTCTTTCCCTTAATTGCTTCGACCAAAATGACCAACCTCTCTTCTAAAAAAGTTGCCCTGCCAAGACGAGCCAAAGAGGGGGAATTAGAGACAGAAGACACCTAGAGAGGGGAAACAAATAATGCATCATCTGAAGAAAACTGGAAGACCTCACCAGACACAGAGGTAGAAGCACAAAGAAATGGTGGAGGAGCAAAGAAGGGAACCACTGCCCCATTACATCTGGATAATCGAGACATTTGACTGCAAAAACTTAACCTTCCGACTCACCAAAGATACTTAAATCGAAGGGTAAAGAAGGCATAATCAATAAAGGGGGAGGGAGAAGGGGTAAGGGCACAACTCTCCTCGTAAGGATTAACATCAAAAGAACTAACAGTAAGATGACTCAGATGGACATCAGAAATTTCGAGGGCCAGATCCATCTCAACCATTCCTTTCATCTCTCTAGAATATGAGATAGAATAGATGTTGCAATTGGCCACATTGAATAAAGGGTAGCTCGAGAAAGGAGGAGAATAGGACACGTCCTCGCTAGTTGGATCTGCTTGGGAATGCAACCCCTCATAAAGGCTAGATGACAACATCCTTGACCCCCTGCCGATAGCAATAAATTCCCTCTCCCCTTGCTGACGCAGGAAACATCCACCGCCTCTTCTCACATCGCCACGATTCTCAGCCACAAGCATAGAACCCTCAAGACAAGGGAAGGGCAAGGTCTTCTTTGGACACATGTCCATCTTCTCGCATGGGACAAGTGCCTGAGGAGGCGAGAGTCAATCGATAATAAAGGAGGGGGGACACACGTTGACAGGTGGGCGGCTTATAGAAACAACAATAAGATCCTCCAGAATGCAATAATCGTTCACGTGGATGACATTGCAATTCGTCAAAAAAGAATAGCTAGGATTCAACTTTGGATCAGGCATAGCGCCCAACAGTCAAAGGAGAATTATACGCCTCCCCCCATGACTACACACACGAACTTGGCACAAGATTGGGGGCAAACATGTGGTCGAATCCACAAGCGGGACCACCAAACCACGAGCATCCGAAGCACCTTGGGAGCACAGAAACGAAGATCCTTCTTCTCTATTCACATAAACCGCACTACTAGGGACAATGGCTGGTGAACAGGAGGTCGAAGAGGGCACCATAAGCCCTCCGATCCTGACTTGCAAGCTTTCGCACTTAATAAGAATAATAAAAGTATCATCACCCACCGATACCGATATTAATTCTGGCATAGGGAGAGAATTCTTCTAGTGCACGCACAGTCTAGCCCACAACAAACCCTCCCACTTGATTGAGGCCTCGTCAACCAACTTGACCTCTCCCAGGTAGGACCCAACGACAATGATGACCTCTTTAACTCACAACTCTAATAGAGGATTAAGCCAGTGGACCTAAACATCCATATAACCCAAAACAAATCAATCCACCTATTTTGAAAAAGACAGAACGGGGCCATTACAACAGATCTGGCCAGTAAACACCACCTTATTGACATCAAAATGAGAACAAAGGGAGACCTCATACAAATAAAGAAATCATGGATTTCCAAATCGCAACCGGAACATAACCAAGAGCTCAAATCAAAGGCCGAAAACCCTACTCTCAACGAGAATCCATTGTAGACCAGCAATAGTTTTATCCAAAAAACTTGGAAGAATCTACACCGTGAGACTTGAAGCCGAAAATGGCTTGGGAAGACCCAACAAAGAGGAAGGACTTACCTTATGGGGACTTGAAATCTTAGGGTTCGGGGAAGGAACAACATCCAAAACCCCCTCCAAAGCATTCTTGAACGAAACAAACCCCCTAATTTGATTTGTGACTCTGATTGCCAGTCCCACCCCCCCGGAATGATTAGAGCATTCCGCCTCCTCCAGATTGTGTAAGACTATCCATACCCCATTTTGGTACGTGGATCCAATTCATCATCATCATCTAAGCCTCATTCCAATTAATTGAGGTCAGCCACACCACTCTATCAAGGATTTGAAATGTCATATTGTTCAGATTCATGACGAAAGTTATGGCATAAGTTTGACCCCAGCCACCAACCTAACACAACCCTCCTTTTATCTGGGCTGAGGACTAGCAACCAGAGCTTCAAAACTCACACAGGGCTATGTAGTAGACTATTGATTAGGTTGATTACAATCAAGCACCATTTGGTAGTCTATTACATAAGTTAATTACAATAAATTTATTACAATCCACACAAAAAACTAAGATAAGATAAGATAATCCCAATGTGGACTCTAAAAATCCACTTCATTCGTCGACCCCTCTCAAATGCCCAATTTCCAATGAATATCCAAAGGAAATTAATGAAGATCGATAACTACGCAAAGTCATTGCCCCTTGGCATGTAACAGAATGGTAGTTTCGCACCATGAAAAATGGCATCACCTTTGGAAATTAAATTTTCAAGAACCATATGTATTTGACATCAATCGGATCATTATTTCTTGGGAGTTGGCAATATTCGTAGAAGCTACGAATCACAAAATGTAAAAGGACATGATATGGTTGTAGACATGAATTTGGACATATGAGTAATAAGAAAAATCATTGAGAGAATTCGGAAGTTCAGACCTAGCAATGAATTTTCTATGGAGAGTTTGAGATAAAATCTGAAGCTGTTGGGTAATTTTTGAAAGTAAGAAGTGTTTGGGTGTGCATTCATGCTCGTGTTAGAGCAGGCTTTCCAAGCATACTTATGTGGAATTTTTAACTTAAGAGTGTCAACTAGTATACAAGTCTATTTTCTTTAGAATGTAGTGGATGGTTTCAGCACTGGTCTTGGATTACAATCTTCTTTTTCCCTCATCTTCAATCTCAAAAGTGACAGCATGTAAATTTTATTTCTTTATTTAGAGGTTTTCTAGAAGACATCCCTAACAAATAAATGGATTAAATTGTTGATTAGACCTATTTTTTTGTGTGTAAATGATCTCTACCACCCATGTTTAAGGCCATTGATCAAATGGTTCATACTTCTCAAACCAGTGTGATGTTTTCATGGTTACCAATGAAATATAAGTTGAAATTATTGAAAAGTCTAGATCAATGGATTGGATTGTCCAAGTGTCCCAATGCAACTAGGGTACTATAATCTATAATGCTCTGAGAGCATCCGAGTAACACGCACGCACACACACATGTGCGCACGCGCGCGACCAACAACCATTGATCTATTGTGTCCCACCATAGTTTGACTATGCATCAGGTATGTCCGAACAATCTTAACATCTTTTATTTGGGACATTAAGACATGTAGTTAGGAATTTAACGGAAAAGCTTCTTAATATTGGTTGCTTGGGATCTTCCAATCCGTGACTCTCTTTTTTAAGCACTCCATCCATAGTGGGATTCAACAAATCAATGGTCCTAATTACCAAACAGTTGGCCTATGAGAATTGAAGAACTGATGCAAAGATGTGGGCAATGTATCATACAATTCCTCTTGTTCAGGGTCTCACTGTCCATGCATTTTGTTGCGGGTTTAATAGGGTGGGGATGTCACAGGCATATAGTAGTGGGTCCCACACAATGATCATATATGGAACTCGCATACATCCAAATGTATGTGATTGTTCCCCATAATATCATATGACAACCTTAATTAATCAAAATTTTAAAATCAAGTTATCAACAGTTGAATATAATATGATACGTCTATCAAATTCCCTTGTTTAAATAAATTACATGAGCGCAAAAACAACTATCATTAAAGGATTTTAAATAAATTACATGAGTGCAAAAACAACTATTATTAAAGAAAAAGTAAATATATAAATAAAAATTGTTACATCGGATATGGTGTTACCCAAATTGGCAGATATGGAATTAGGGAGGAAATGCTTGAAGTAAACGGCTTGATACTACCATCCTCTAGGTCAAACACACCCGAATCCTTGTCTGTCGCAACAATATCTTTTGTAAAATAGATACAATTCCCTTTGAAGCCCGGCAATCCTTTAGCCGAAACAGACTTGGAGTTGGAGTAGGCCAAGAAAAGCATTTGATCACCCAAGCTTTCTACCTTAATCCAACAGGAACCACTTGTGTTCATCTTAAAAATGTGGAATGCTGTACTGTGACGCCTATGTTCATCATATATCCTTACAACCATTAACAAATCCCCACATGATTCCACAAGATAGACATGAGGATCCAAACTCATTTCCTCATCATGAAGATATTCTACTTCAGGGGGAGGAAGTGTCTTCCATTTTGCCAACTTAGGACGGGGAACTAACTCCTCATAGACAGTGACTTGATTGCCATAGCTTGCTATATGTAGTCGCCCATTATAGACTGTGATATCAGACCATTTTGCCGAGTTAGGACGGGGAACTAATTCCTCATAGATAGTGACTTGATTGTCATACCTTGCTATATGTAGGCGCCCATTATAAACTGTGATATCAGATATGTAGCAATATTGATTAGGTTCTCCTTCCAAGGTTGTCCATGCTGCATCTCCCACTTTACAGAAGGCCAATCTATTCCTTGAGCAATCGATCACAACCGTACAATCACCTGAATTAGGGTCAGATGATAAAATGGCTTTAGCATTTATTCCTAGACCTTGCTCCCAAAAATTTTTCACATAGCGATTCCCGGCCGAGTTCCAAATATTAGCCTGAAGGGGGAGCCGAATACATTCTTTGGAGATAACATTCAAGAGAAAACACCCATTAGGCCACTTGTCCTTCAATATCAGCCATCCATTAAAAGATCCTAAACAGATTGCACCGCAGGCCTGGGAAAGATCTAGCCCGAAGACCTTGTTGTCTGATAGATTCAAGACTCTATGAATTTCGTTTTTTCGTGAGACGATCAGCCATGGTAGTTGATGCGACGGAGGGTGGAGTTTGCGGGCCACTATCTCCGACAAGGCTCTCCGCCACGAGATGCAGACTGCCCCGGCATGAATACAATCAACCAGAAATAGACGCATTAGAATAGTAACAAGGATTTCAGTGGGAAGTTCGGACCATCTCTCATTCTTTTTCTTTCCATCTAACTCCTTCTTCCCCATCTCCTTCCTTTCCCCTTTCCCTCTTTTTTTTTTTTTTTTTCTTCCGCATTTATGAAGTCGCAGGTCTCTTTTAAAATTCCCCATCTATCTCGGAAACGGATTGGCTACTCCTCCTGACACCAGCCCCGTGGCTGGTGGTCGGTGCTCTGTGGGCCCCACCATAATTTATGTGTTTCCTCCCTTCCGTTCATCCATTTTTACAGATCATTTTAGGGCTTGATACCAAAAATGAGAGGGATTTAAATCTCATGTGGACCACACCACATGAAAACAATAATGATTGAATATCCACCATTAAAATCCTCCAAACGCCTACTGTACTGTTAATTTGACATCAACTCTGTTGATTAGGTCATACAGGCCCAGATGAAGGGAAAAGACAAAAATCAGCTTGATCTAAAACTTTTATGGCCCCCAAAATGTTTTTAATGGTCGACACGCATTCAACACTGTTTCCTGTAATGTGGTCCATTCAAGATTGGGATATACCTCATTTTTGGTCTAATGCCGTAAAAAGATCTTTTAAAATATATGAACAGCATAGATGAAATACATACGTCATGGTGGGGCTCACATAGCACCGACCATCAGCCATCGGCTGGTGTCAACGGGAGTAGCCAATCCGTTTCCATCTATCTCGGGGTGTGAGGGGGCCATCGTGATGCGTGGGTTTTATCCACACCACGAGTCTAAAAATGCGGCTGCCCTCCGGGACGGTTATCCTTCCGGGAAAGGCTCTGTGGAACCCATCGTGATGTAAGTGTTTTATCCACGCCGTTAATCGTTTTTCTTAGATCATTTTAAGTTATGATCCAAAAACTGAGGCAGGTTACCAGATTAAGTGGACCACAAGGTGGGGATTGAACTTTCACCCTTAAAAACTTCTTGGGAGCTAGAGAAGTTTCGGATCAAGCTGATATTTGTGTTTTCACTTCATCCACGTCTATATGACCTTATTAATAGGTTTAATGGTAAACAAACATCACGGTGGCCCTTAGAAAGGTTTCAACTGTGGATGTCATTATCACTGCAGCTTCCTTTGGTGTGGTCTTATGGAGCTGTGGACCTGCTACATTTTTATAAATATACCTTAAAATGATCTGAAAAAAGCGATGAACTGCGTGGATTAAACACTTACATCACAGTGGGCCCCACAAATCCCTGCCCGGGGTAAGACTAATCCGGTCCTATTAATGTGGCCCGCTGTTGAAACCTTCCCAGGGACCACCGTGGGCCATCGAACCTGTTTATTTAAGCCTTACTCATGCCTAGTGGTAGACTAACAAGAATTTCAACGAGATCATGGGTTCCAGTGCCACTATCGTGTGAATGGGCAGATGTGTGAAAAAAAAAATAATAATAATAATAAAGTAAGCCTGGGATGACATGAAGGGAAAGTACAAATATAACTTATCCAAAACTTACTCTAACCTAGGAGTTTTCAACGTTAGGAATTCAATCCCCACTTTTGGGTCCACTCGAGCCTTGAATCCTTCTCACTTTTAAGCTCATGGCCCAAAATGTTATGAAATAAATGGATAGTTGTGAATAAAACTCATACATGGTATTGATCCTTCTCACTTTTAAGCTCATGGCCCAAAATGTTATGAAAAAAAATGGATGGATGGTGTGAAAAATGGATGGATCGTGCGAATAAAACTCATTCCCAATGGCGATCCTTCTTACTTTTAAGCTCATGAGCCAAATTGTTATGAAATATATATATATATATATATATATATATATATATATATATATATGAATGGATGGATGGTGTGAATCCATCAAGTGCTCCACGTAATGTTTGGCCTTAGTCCCAAATGCTACACTGATTCGAATTAGCGTGAAATCATGCCTGAAACCTGGTGTGGCCCACCTGAGTTTAGAACAATGCAAATTTTGGAGGAGTCAACTTCATCATGGTGATTCACGTTTTAGATTAGGTGGTGTTGCACACCCCACCCCAGCACTAGTGTGTTGATGTCCACATCAAAAGGTGGGACCCATAAAATGGATGGTGGACATCAAAGGTGGGCCCACATGATAGATGATTGACATTAAAGGTGGGCCCATGTGATGAACGATCCATATTGAAGGGGGTTACACAATGAATGATCCACATCAAGGTGACCACATAATGGATGGAGTGGACCACACTTGATGGATGGCCCACATCAAAGTGGGGCTCCTCATGATGGACAATCAACATTAACTGGCCCCACCTAATGGACGGTCCACATCCAAGGTCCCGCATAATAGACAACCCATATCTAAAGTGACTCAACATGATGGATGATCTACATAAAAGGTGCCCCCCACGTGATGGATGGTGGACATTAAAGCAGGCCTAACATAATGAACAACCCACTTCAAACGTAGGGCCCGCATGGCGGGCATTAATGGTGGACCCCACATGATGAATGACCTACGTCATGGTGGTCCTCACATAATGAATGGTCCAAATCAACCCATAACAATGAATGGTCTACATCCAAGACAAGGTTCACATGATGAATAACCCACATTGAAGGTTTGGCTCACACTACAGACTATCCACATTAAAGGTGGGCTCCATATGATGGAGGATCTACATTCAATGTTTAACATAATGGACAGCCTAAATGTCTTAAAACATGAAGGTTATACTCATCCATTCTTTTGCCATTTGGAGTATGGTTATTCTATGATGTGATCCACCAAAACAATCATTTTGATTGCTCTTACAATGAAGTTGTTGTAATCTTTAAAATTGACATCAACTATCACTAGAAACAAGTTTTTATTTGAATGTTTGACTAAACATACTTATTTCATATGAGATCTTATTCTTCTCTCTCTCTCTCTTTTTTTTTTCTTTTTTTTTTTCCGTAATGTTTAGAAAACCTGATTTGACCTGACGAACTTATTTAAAATAAGAACCACAGTAAAAAGAACTCATTACAGTAACTCTTAATTGAAAAGCTCTTGTCATATTAGAGTAGAGATGCCAAACGAGCACTTAGATGAAGTGATATTTGTGTTTTCCCTTCAACCTGGTTGAAATCACCTTATTAACGACTTGAATGGCATAGAACATCAAAGTGGGCCCATGAAGGTCTCAATGGTGGGGTTCCATTCCCACTGTTTCCCATGATGTGTGGCCCAATTTATCCATCAATTTGAAATAGAAAAATTAAAATAATAATAATTATAGCTTGATGGAGTATACTGGATCAAAAGGATAAGAGTATTTCAACAGGGTCCTCACAGATAGGAGTGCAAATAGGCAGGTAAGGCTCATTTTAGGTTCATCCAAATTGGAGCAATTTGAAATCAGGTAAGAGGCAGCTCCGGATGGGTTTAACTTCAAGAGATTCCAGATCCAACCCATTTAGTAGTTGGGGTTTAACCTGTGGGCTCAACAAGTCTAAATTCATGTGCAAACCTGCTTTGATTGGGTTGGGTATAATGACCGGTCGGGTCAACCCAGCCATTCACAACACTACTCAGGAGGTGATCAAGATTGCAGCAAGATGGGTCTTATTTCGAATAACTGAGGCCATTTCCTTCTGTGTTCTTTGGATGATAAAAAAATAAATTAGTAAAACTGAAAATAATAATCATTAGCCTTTCTTATAATCAAAATTCTCACTAACAAAATACCACCAACCATGGTATGGGAAATGCAATATTTGCACTTGTTATCGAAATAAGACCCATTGATGTAGAGCGGGTCGGGGATACTTTCATGGCCAAGATGGACCAGAAGAGGCCTGAGTTATTCGAAATAAGACCCACTGATGTAGAGCGGGTTGGGGATACTTTCATGGCAAGCGGAAGTGATCCAGACCGTCAGGACCTTAAATCGGGCGTATTTGGCAAATCGGAATGAGTTATTCGACGTACCATATATGATTATGGGGTACGACGAGCTACTTCAGCCACCCAACCTGCTACACCGGGTAGCGCACGCTGAATTTGCGAAATACCATCAGATCGACGGTCAAATTCCTATTTTAATTTCATTTTTTACTATTTATAATAAGTTGTAGTCTTAGTATAACTCTTCATCTATTGGGCTTTAGGAGTTGCACTAATTAGGGGAACATCATGGTTCGGCCAAATAGGACACTTACTATTTTGGCCAAAAACCATGCACACTAGTAGAGATCACGACTGTTACTATTTATAGTAAGTCGCAAATTCTAGGAGTTTTAGTCGTAGATTGATTCCAAAACTTCTCACATGGCTTAATATCCCTATTTAAAGGGTTGTAAACTCGTTTATTTCAATCATCAATCAAATTATGAATTTTCTAGAATTTATTTCTATTTTATTGTTTCTTTTCTCCTGGATTCAAGAAATCTCTGCGAGGAGTCCAGAGAAACACCGTGGATTCAGAGTAGTTATCCTAGAGGAAGACGGTGCTTGATCTCCACACATCCTTCCCTGTGTCACCCACCAAAAACATAATTTATGTAAATCCATATTCCAATAGTGCTCCTGGAATCAGTAGGAATCCATATTCCAATATTTTGTAATCCCTGATTTTAAAGAAGTGAGGCCTATTGCCTCAGCCAGTGGTACTCCATAGAGTTATTAATCTGGTCCATTTTCTTGTTTGAGAGAGAGAGAGAGAGAGTCCAGATAAGAGAATGAAATGAGAAGGAAAATTTCTGGTGCAATTAGATACATGAAATCAAGAATCTTATCAGATGATAAATCCACCAATGTGTGGCAACCCGGGTGAAGTCAGCAGGGTCAGTGTGCGCAGGGACCATTCCAAGAAGGTTATCTTTGCATTCCAGAAAGTGTATGACTGAGTTTCTAACTAGGGTGGTAGAGGCCAAAGCAATGCTTGACTGAATTAGGATTTGCAAGAACATGGGCCTACATAATATCATAGCTGAATCCAACTCCAAAGTAATCACGGAGGCAATATCTAATCCCCTCGCACAAATTCTGTAGAAAATCTAGTATCAAGTAGGAGAAGTCCTTTTCCAGAGCTCTACCCTCAATGTTACTGTCTCTCATACCTTGAGATAGCGAAATGTGTTAGCAGTGGCATGGAAGGGAAACTGTTCTGGGGAGAGGAGCTCTGACAGAAATTCTGGACTATGAAGTTGTAGCAGCTGATCTGTTTTTGTCCATTGGAGGGTATCCACATCTGTTTTGTAATCTATTGCAATTGTGGTAGTTGATGTCCTTTTGCTATTTGTGCACCTAGCTGCTGCTTTGCTATTAATCATTTGAAGGGCGTAGCTCCTCTGTTCTTCCTTCCCAGCCCTATAGATGGGGCATGCCCAACAGTCATTTCTCTTTTGGCTGAAGAGTCAAACTGGAGGGAACCATGTCCGATTGAGAAGGCATCAGAATCATATGCTCTTTTCTAGCTGTCATCCTGGTTTGGTTCTGAAGTGAGGCATGGCCTGTGTGGTGAGTATGCTGCACTGTTCCTGGTGCTGCTTCAGTGGAGTTTAGGATGCTGGTGATGTTCCTGCATTTTTTGTTCTTTATGAAAGCCAAGAGGATGCATCGTTTGCATAGTTTGAGGTCTTGTTGCTTTTAAGTGTATTGTTTGGTTTTGGTTTGGTATATGATAGGCGAGGCCTGCTTCTTTATGTGGTGCCCACCTGAAAAATGTAACATAGAAAAAAAAAAAAAGAAGGAGATACGCAAAACATAAATGAAAAGCATAAATGAAAAGCAATCTGGACAATCAAATTGTCAACCCCATCAATGATGGGGAATAGGCCATACACACACTCATCAGGTCAACATAACCATTTTATTTTGTTGATTTTGGACCCTATGAACATTTAGTCTGGCCATCCATGTGGTGGATGTCAAAGCCGGATCATTATGGCCTTATAACTATGATCATAAATCTAGATTGGTATGCCAACATACCACATATCTTCTTCTTTTCTTTTCTTTTTTCTTTTCTGAGGGATCAACATACTGCATATACATTGGATGAGTTGCCACAAATTACCGCAGTGAACAAATGAGTTTGATGATTATGGAACTAACATGGGAGCTTTAGAAACATAATATACAATATTGAATCAACCTTTAGCGATTGAATTTTATTTGCACTGAACATAAATTGAAAACAGTACTTGGTATTGTATCAGCAGCTACTGATTTTCAATTTTCTGTCAATTTCTTCTCATAAGATCTTTTACGAAATTCATCGACTGCATCTTTGGATGGGTTGTGTGTGTCAAGCATTCTTGTGCAAACAGTTTGAAGAGAGAGAGAGAGAGAGAGAGAGAGAGAGAGAGAGAGAGAGAGAGAGAGAGAGAGAGAGAGATAGCCTCATTCCCTCTATCGCGTTCTTCCGAAAGCAGCTTGAAGGACATATATATAGAGACCCTCCCTCTCTCACGTTCTTCCGCAAGCAACTTGAAGGACATATATATATAGAGAGAGAGACCCTCCCTCTGTATGTAAGAAATGCTTGAGTGTTCTATCATAGTGCTTCTAGTTGAATCGGTTCACTTTTAACACATCCACACACCCCCACACACTCACACCGTAGTGGGATTTCACCACCTATGAATACTCAAACCCCTGACCAGATGTTGAAACTTCTAGTTGAATCGGTTCACTTGAACAGCCCAATTGTTGGTCTGAATTGTCCATTATGTTCGGAACACATATCGTGGGCTACCATGTAAAAATCAAACTGATTGGATGATTAAATCCATCCTTTTTTCTAAGTCATAGATGGGATGGTTTGAATTGCTAAACAAAATTAATTCTTTAGAATCATAAGCAATCCATATGGTCCCATAGATCGATTGAATTGTTGATTAGACCTATTTTTTGTGTAAAGATCTCAACCGCCCATGTTTAAGGCCAACTAAATCAATGGATTAGACTGTACAAGTGTCTCAATGCAACTGGGGCACAATAATTTATAGTGCTATGAGAGCATCGGAGGAACACATGGAGAGAGAGAGAGCTCTAATTGAGATTATCCAAATTGAAACTGCTTTGATTGAGATTATCCAAACTGTTATCAATTTAGATATCAGGTCAGGGATGCCCACTGTTGATAATGCAGGCCGTTGATCTATTGTGTCCCACCATGTATTGATCATGCATCAGATATCTCCTGGATAGAACATCTTGACATCTTTTATGTGTGGCATTAAGACATGTAGTTTGGAATAGAAACACAACAATGGTCTGCATTCAACTTGAGAAGCTTCCTAATATTGATTGCTTGGGATCTTCCAATTCATGACATTTTTTTTCCCTTTTTGGTGCACTCCATCCACACTGGGACCAATGGTCCTAACAACCAAACAATTGATGTATGAGAATTGAAGAATTGATGAAAATATGTGGCCCATGTATCATATAATTCCTCTTGTGCAGGATCTCATCGCTGCCATTTTCTGTGAGTTTAACAGGTGATGACACAGGCATATAATGGTGGGTACCATACAGTGAACATGTACAGAACTCACTTACATTCAAATGCCTGTAATCAATCCCTAACATAATAATATAGTATGAGAACCTTGATTAATGAAAATCTTCAAATCAAGCTATTAACAATTGAATATAATCTGCTATGTCTATCTAATATATAAATCAATTATTTGAATGCAAAAACAACTATCATTAAAAGAAAAAATAAAAATATACATAAAAACTATTACCTTGGTGGATATGGTGTTACCCAAAACCGAGTCGGGTAGTAAATGCCTGAAGGAATGCCTGAAGGAAATGGCCAGATACTACCATCCTCTAAGTCAAACACACCCGATTCATGGTTACAAATAAAAATATCCTTTGTAAAATAAATACAATTCCGTTTGAAGCCCGGCAATGCTTTAGTCGGAATAGACTTAGTGTAGCCTAAGAAAAGCATTTGATCACCCAAACTTTCTACCTTGATCCAACCTGAACCATTTGTGTCCATCTTAAAAAGGCGGAATGTTGTCATATATCTAGTACAATGCATATATTCAGGAAAACAGTAGTATAACCTTAAAACCATTAACAACTCCCCACATGATTCCACTAGATAGATTCCACGCACATCCCTCACAACAGCATTGCGAGGAAATTCTATTTCAGGGAAGAGAAGCGGCTTCCATTTTGCAGAGTTAGGACTGAGATCCAATTCATAAATACTGAGTACAAAGATATATCTTGCTATAAGCAAGCGCCCATTATAGAATGTGATAGCAGATATGCAATCAAATTCATCAGGATTTCTTTCCAAGGCTGTCCATGCTGCATCTCCCACCTTACAAAAGGCAAATGAATTCCTTGAACATGTGATCACAATCATACAAACACCTGAAGTAGGGTCAGAAGATAAAATGTCTTTAGCTTCTATACCGAGGCGGCTCTCCCAAAAATGCTCCACGTAGAGATGCTCGGCCAAGTTCCAAACAAGATCTCGATGATTGGTTGATTTCCAAACATAAGCTTGACAGGGGAGATTGATACATTCATTGGATGTTATATTCAAGAGAAAACATCCATTAGTTATCTTATCCATCAGTATCAGCCATGCATCAAAATATCCTAAACATCTTGCTCCGCTGGCCTGTGATAGATGTAGCCCGTATACCTTCTTGTCTGATAGATTGAAGAGTCTATGGATTTGGGTTTTTCGTGGGACGATCAGCAACGGGATTTGATGCGATGGAGGGTGGAGATTGCGGGCCACCATCTCAGTCCAGGCCGCCCACCACGAGCTGCAGACTCGCCCAGCACGAATACAATCAACTAGATCTAGACGCATTAGAATGTCAATGAGGATTTCAGTGGAAAGATGTGGCAACTTGTTTCTATCATCCTTCTTCCTTCTCTTCAACTTTCGTATCTTCCCCATTTCCTTTCCTCTCTCTCTCTCTCTCTCTCTCTCTCTCTCTCTCTCTCTCTCTCTCTCTCTCTCTCTCTCTCTCTCTCTCTCTCTCTCTCTCTCTTCTTTCCTTGGGATTTATGAAGACCGATTGCAGGCCTATATTTATATTGCTGACGACTTCCTTTCCTACCCCTCTCTCTTCCTCCCTTTTGGAAAGTAAGTAGTGTTTGGGTAATTTTTGAAGGTCGAAAAAATCTAAAAATTGAAGAAAGCATAGATCTCACTGGGCTTGTGGTCAAGCGCGGACCACGAACTCAGTGAACACCCAGAAATTAATTAACCACGCCGTCCCAGCGGCACTTACCAAATGCAACTCACCCAAGTCTATAATGGAAATCTGGCACCTTTTAAATAAAACTGAGATATCAGGTGTTACAGCCGTCGGATCTCTTCTACATTTACGGTGAGAGCATAGAGTATTTTTCTACACCCGTCCACAAAATCTGGACCTGATCGTGGAACGGTGACCGTTGATCGCAAATCGGACCCGTACGATAAAACCCCGCATCTGATCGCTTCCAAATTTTGCATGGCTCTTCATTGGGCCATGGAGCACCTATCTTATAAGTTTAATGGCCAGAGGGCCACCAAAACTGCCCCAACGACCAGAATGGACCTCGTAGGGCCATTTAAAGATCGAAGCCGTGTGATAGAACCCCATATCCGATTATCTTCAAATTTTACATGGCCCCTCATCGGGCCATGAGACACCTACACACCAAATTTGGTGGCTAAGGGGGTGATAAAGCTACCTCAAAAGCCAAAAGGGAATCCTAGAGGGCTATTGAGGGAACTTGTTGAAACTTAAGGCCAAAGGGTCCAAGTCTAAGAAATAAAACCCTAAGGCCCTCTTTCTCATAACTCCCCCATTACTCCAACAACCTAAGGGAAAGTGAGAGCAAGGAGAGTAAAGAGAGAAAGAGAGAGTGAAGAAGAGAGAGGGTGGACCTTAGATCGAGGTGGGGCCCAAGGAAATCCAATCTTGCAACTCCCTACCTCTTCTCCAAGAAAAATCTCCACCACAACCGCAAGAATTGCTTCCATTGATCGTATAGGTAAATCTCTCATCCCACCCTTTCGTTGAGAAGAGATTGGCATGGAGTTCTAACATGTAAGTGCTTGCTTTAGGGATTCTGGCCGATTGACACCAAACTCGACACTCCTAGGTCGTTTTCCAAGTCTTCAACGATCCATAGGTGTGAACTATTATCCTTAGGTGGCCTAACACCAATTTTAGTATGAGTCTTATGATTTTGATTGCTTGGATGATGTATTTGGAGGATCTATAGAGAACCTAGGAAAGACCTTACCTTGATTCTCTCAATCAACATAGAATAGTTATGGAATGTTTGTTGTCTCTCACATGATTGGGTATAAACTTGATGTTTGCATGTTCATGTCTTGTTGATTCGTGTATGATGTTACCTTATAGCATATACGATTCATTAATCCTTGTGCATTTTGTTCCTATGATATATACGAAATGCTTAGCTTCCTCACTAACCTACACAACACACATGTACCTTTATTTCACAACATTGTTAGCTTTGCCTGGTAGAAAGATCTGAGCTTTATGTTGAGAAGTGTGAATGCATGATATTGCATATGCTAGTTGATAACCCTGATTGTTGACATGTTACGGATTACCACCAGAACCCTTGGGTTGGTCAGGAATATGAGGTGACTGAAGATAGTCCCATTGGTAGGACTTTCCTGAGGCTAAGCCCGTGGATCTGGACGGATGCGTATGGGCGACAGTAGTTAGACTACATGGGTCGCTCGTACCCGATGTCGTCTGTCGCGTGCTTGCCTAAACTCGTGCGGTCTAGTCTACTTACTGACTAATCTTGTTTGTTAACCCTGTCTACTCACATATGTATGGAACCTGAAACACCCTTCAATCGTTGTAGCCCATTAATAACCAATTGAGGCTGATCTACCGACTCGTGAGCCGGACATGGTAGAATGGGACACTGTGCCCGAGCTGTCGGCCTAGGTTGGGGTGACGAGCCTCCCCGTAGTGACCGCGAGCGATCCCTTTTCTTAGCACTCCCCATGTGCTTGAAGTTGAAGATGGGGAACCCGATAGGATCAAAGATTGCGGAGCCCTGGCCTCACACGTTGAGGGGCATTGCATCTGAACTCTCAATCCGATTTTCAACACGAAAATTTGCACATTTAAGTATTGATCAGATCTCTAGTTTTAACACTGATATGCCTTAAGAAGTTCAGAAAAAACTTAGCAAGAGATCAGATCGAGAGTAATTGCACAGAAGATAATATAATCTTAAGGATAAGAGATTAATCTTCTAGATTATAGTATCCAGGATTTATATCAATTGAAAGGTTATGGATTTCTTCCTGAAGAGGTGCTAAAGTGCCTCTTCAAGAAATCCACACCCATTCACAGCAAATAATTGCCTTCCATGAAAGCACATAACTTTTTGTCCTATGGCAGTTATTTCTGTACCCATTCAGATAGAAGCAGTTATCCAACAGGAAAAACTGTATCCATATAAGCGACATATGGCATAGATGCCACATATACAATCATGTCACAATTACTCTTAATCAACAAAAGGTAATAAATCATCAGGATAAACCCTAGTTCAATTCCAGTTGTACCATGGCCCAAAAAGTTTGAACCATGTGCCAAAAAGACTAAGGCTCTTTTTGCTCCTTGCGAAGTGCTAAGTGCGCCTAAAAACCCGCCAAAAAGCGCCCAAGTAGCCCTACAGCCCATGTCACGCCCGCGCGGACGGTCTCGAGGAGATTTGAACCTTGGTTGCATAAGCAAAAACCCCTTCTCTTACCGACTGGCTATACACACTATTAATGGAAAGTTTAAATAATTAATATATTTATTTACTTTCTAAAAATAACTTTTATTTTTGAAATTTATTTTTATTCTAAAAATACACAACAGGGCCTACATAATATCATAGCCAAATCTGACTCCAGAGTAATCACAGAGGCAATATCTAATCCCCTCGCACAAATTCTGTGGAAAATCTAGTATCCAGTAGGAGAAGTCCTTTTCGAGAGCTCTACCCTCAATGTTACTGTCTCTCATACCTTGAGATAGCGAAATGCGTTGGCAGATGGCATGGCTAGACTTGGGAGCAGTGGCATGGAAGGGAATCTGTTCTGGGGAGAGGAGCTCCGACAGAAATTCTGGGCTATGAAGTTGTGGCAGCTGATCTGTGTTTGTCCATTGGAGAGTATCCACATCTGTTTTGTTATCTATTGCAATTGTTGTAGTTGATGTCCTTTTGCTATTTGTGCACCTAGCTGCTGCTTTGCTATTAATAATTTGAAGGGCTATGCTAGTAAGTGATGAGCTCCTCTGTTCTTCCTTCCCAGCCCTATAGATGGGGCATGCGCTACAGTCATTTCTCTTTTGGCTGAAGAATCAAACTGGAGGGAGCTATGTCCGATTGAGAAGGCATCAGAATCATATGCTCTTTTCTAGCTGTCATCCTGGTTTGGTTCTGAAGTGAGGCATGGCCTGTGTGGTGAGTATGCTGCACTGTTCCTGGTGCTGCTTCAGTGGAGTTTAGGATGCTGGTGACGTTCCTGCATTTTTTGTTCTTTATGCATTGTTTGCATAGTTTGAGGTCTTGTTGCTTTTAAGTGTATTGTTTGGTTTTGGTTTGGTATATGATAGGCGAGGCCTGCTACTTTTTGTGGTGCCCACCTGAAAAATGTAAAATAAAAAAAAAAAAAAAAAATTTAAAAAAAGTGATACACAAAACATAAATGAAAAGCAATCTGGACAATCAAATTGTCAACCCCATCAATGATGGAGAATAGGCCATACACACACTCATCAGATCAACATAACCATTTTATTTTGTTGATTTTGGACCCTATGAACATTTAGTCTGGCCATCCATGTGGTGGATGTCAAAGCCGGATCATTATGGCCTTATAACTATGATCATAAATCTAGATTGGTATGCCAACATACCACATTTCTTCTTCTTTTTTTTTTTTTTCTTTTTTTCTTTTCTGAGAGATCAACATACTGCATATACATTGGATGAGTTGCCACAAATTACCGCAGTGAACAAATGAGTTTGATGATTATGGAACTAACATGGGAGCTTAAGAAACATAATATACAATATTGAATCAACCTTTAGCAATTGAATTTCATTTGCACTGAACATAAATTGAAAACAGTACTTGGTATTGTATCAGCAGCTACTGATTTTCAATTTTCTATCAATTTCTTCTCATAAGATCTTTTATGAAATTCATCAACTGCATCTTTGGATGGGTTGTGTGTGTCAAGCGTTCTTGTGCAAACAGTTTGAAGTGTGTGTGTGTGTGTGTGTGTGTGTGTGTCTGTGTGTGTGTGTATAAAGAGAGAGAGAGAGAGAGAGAGAGAGAGAGAGAGAGCCTCACTCCCTCTATCGCGTTCTTCGCAGCTTGAAGGACATATATATAGAGACCCTCCCTCTCTCACGTTCTTCCGCAAACAACTTGAAGGACATATATATATATATATATATATATATATATATATATATATATATATATATAGAGAGAGAGAGAGAGAGAGAGAGAGAGACCCTCCCTCTGTATGTAAGAAATGCTTGAGTGTTCTATCATAGTGCTTCTAGTTGAATCGGTTCACTTTTAACACACGCACACACCCCCACACACTCACACCGTAGTGGGATTTCACCACCTATGAATACTCGAACCCCTGACTGGGTGTTGAAACTTCTAGTTGAATCAGTTCACTTGAACAGCCCAATTGTTGGTCTGAATTGTCCATTATGTTCGGAACACATGTCATGGGCTACCATGTAAAAATCAAACTGATTGGATGATTAAATCCATCCTTTTTTCTAAGTCATAGATGGGATGGTTTGAATTGCTAAATAAAATTGATTCTTTAGAATCATAAGCAATCCATATGGTCCCATAGATCAATCGAATTGTTGATTAGACCTATTTTTTGTGTAAAGATCTCAACTGCCCATGTTTAAGGCCAATTAAATCAATGGATTAGACTATACAAGTGTCTCAATGCAACTGGGGCACAATAATTTATAGTGTTATGAGAGCATTGGAGGAACACACACAGAGAGAGAGAGAGAGAGAGAGAGAGAGAGAGAGAGAGCGCGCTCTAATTGAGATTATCCAAATTGAAACTGCTTTGATTGAGATTATCCAAACTGTTATCAATTTAGATATCAGTTTGGATAAGGTGAAATCCCACGGCGTGCGTGTGTGGGGTGTGTGTGCGTGTGGCGTGAGTGTGTGGGGGTGTGTGTGCGTGTGTAATAAAAAAAAAAAAAGATATCAGGTCAGGGATGCCCACGGTTGATAATCCAGGCCATTGATCTATTGTGTCCCACCATGTATTGATCATGCATCAGATATTTCCTAGATAGAACATCTTAACATCTTTTATTTGTGGCATTAAGACATGTAGTTCGGAATAGAAACACAACAATGTTCTGCATTCAACTTGAAAAGCTTCCTAATATTGATTGTTTGGGATCTTCCAATTCATGACATTTTTTTTTCCTTTTCGGTGCACTCCATCCACACTGGGAGTACTCAAGAAACCAATGGACCTAAATACCAAACAATTGATGTATGAGAATTGAAGAATTGATGAAAATATGTGGCCCACGTATCATATAATTCCTCTTGTGCAGGATCTCCTCACTGTCATTTGCTGTGAGTTTAACAGGTGATGACACAGGCATATAATGGTGGGTACCATACAATGAACATGTACGGGACCCACATACATGCAAATGCACGTGATCGTTCCACTAACATAATAATATAGTATGAGAACCTTGATTAATGAAAATCCTCTAATCAAGCTATTAACAATTGAATATAATCTGCTATGTCTATCTAATATATAAATCAATTATTTGAATGCGAAAACAACTATCATTAAAAGAAAAAGTAAAAATATACATAAAAATTATTACATTTGTGGATATGGTGTTACCCATATTGGCATAAACCGAGTCGGGTAGTAAATGCCTGAAGGAATGCTTGAAGGAAATGGCCAGATACTACCATCCTCTAAGTCAAACACACCCGATTCATGATTACAAATAAAAATATCCTTTGTAAAATAAATACAATTCCGTTTGAAGCCCGGCAATCCTGTAGTCGGAATAGACTTAGTGTAGCCTAAGAAAAGCATTTGATCACCCAAACTTTCTACCTTGATCCAACCGGAACCATTTGTGTCCATCTTAAAAAGGCGGAATGTTGTCAAATATCTAGTATGATGCATATATTCAGGAAAACAGTAGTATAACCTTAAAACCATTAACAACTCCCCGCATGATTCCACTAGATAGATTCCACGCACATGCCTCACAACAGCATTGCGAGGAAATTCTATTTCAGGGAGGAGAAGAGGCTTCCATTTTGCAGAGTTAGGACTGAGATCCAATTCATAAATGCTGAGTACAGAGATATAGCTTGCTACAAGTAAGCGCCCATTATAGAATGTGATATCAGATATGCAGTCAAATTCATCAGGATTTCTTTCCAAGGCTGTCCATGCTGCATCTCCCACCTTACAAAAGGCAAATGTATTCCTTGAACATGTGATCACAATCATACAATCACCTGAAGTAGGGTCAGAAGATAAAATGGCTTTAGCATCTATTCCGAGGCGGCTCTCCCAAAAATGCTCCACGTAGTGATGCTCGGCTCGGCCGAGTTCCAAACAAAATCTCGATGATTGGTTGATTTCCAAACATAAGCTTCACAGGGGAGATTGATACATTCATTGGATGTTATATTCAAGAGAAAACATCCATTAGTTATCTTATCCATCAGTATCAGCCATGCATCAAAATATCCTAAACATCTTGCTCCGCTGGCCTGTGATAGATGTAGCCCGTATACCTTCTTGTCTGATAGATTGAAGAGTCTATGGGTTTGGGTTTTTCGTGGGACGATCAGCAACGGGATTTGATGCGATGGAGGGTGGAGATTGCGGGCCACCATCTCAGTCCAGACCGCCCGCCACAAGCTGCAGACTCGGCCGGCACGAATACAATCAACTAGATCTAGATGCATTAGAATGTCAACGAGGATTTCAGTGGAAAGATGCGCCAACTTGTTTCTATCATCCTTCTTCCTTCTCTTCAACTTTCGTATCTTCCCCATTCCCTTTCCTACCTACCCCCCCCCCCCCCCTCTCTCTCTCTCTCTCTCCTCTCTTCTTTCCTTCGGATTTATGAAGACCGATTGCAGGCCTATTTTTATATTGTCGACGACTTCCTTTCCTACCCCTCTCTCTTCCTCCCTTTTGGAAAGTAGGTAGTGTTTGGGTAATTTTTGAAGGTCGAAAAAATCTAAAAATTTAGGAAACCATAGATCTCATTGGGCTTGTAGTCCATCGCGGACCACGGACTCAGTGAACACCCAGAAATTAATTAACCACGCCATCCCAGCGGCACTTACCAAATGCAACTCACCCAAGTCTATAATGGAAATCTAACACCTTTTAAATAAAACTGAGATATCAGGCGTTACAGCCGTCGGATCTCTTCTACATTTACGGTGAGAGCATAGAGTATTTTTCTACGCCCGTCCACAAAATCTGGGACCCGATCGTGGAACGGTGACTGTTGATTGCAAATCGGACCCGTACGATAAAACCCCGCATCCGATCACTTCCAAATTTTGCATGGCCCTTCATCGGCCCATGGAGCACCTATCCTATAAGTTTCATGGCCAGAGGGCCACCAGAACCGCCCCAACGACCAGAATGGACCTCGTAGAGCCATTTAAAGATCGAAGTCGTGTGATAGAACCCCGTATCCGATTGTCTTCAAATTTTGCATGGCCCCTCATCGGGCCATGAGACACCTACACACCAAATTTGGTGGCTAAGGGGGTGATAAGGTTACCTCAAAAGCCAAAAGGGAATCCTAGAGGGCCATTGAGGGAACTTGTTGAAACTTAAGGCCAAAGGGTCCAAGTCTAAGAAATAAAGCCCTAAGGCCCTCTTTCTCATAACTCCCCCATTACTCCAACAACCTAAGTGAAGGTGAGAGCAAGGAGAGTAAAGAGAGAAAGAGAGAGTGAAGAAGAGAGAGGGTGGACCTTAGATCGAGGTGGGGCCCGAGGAAATCCAATCTTACAACTCCCTACCTCTTCTCCAAGAAAAACCTCCACCACAACCGTAAGAATCGCTTCCATTGATCGTATAGGTAAACCCCTCATCCCACCCTTGCGTTGAGAAAGGATTGACATGAAGTTCTAACATGCAAGTGCTTGCTTTAGGGATTTCGACCGATTGACACCAAACTCGATACTCCTAAGTAGTTTTCCAAGTCTTCAACAATCCATAGGTGCGGATTATTATCCTTAGGTAGCCTAACACCAATTTTAGTATGAGTCTAATGATTTTAATTGCTTGGATGATCTATTTGGAGGATCCAGAGAGAACCTAGGAAAGACCTTACTTGATTCTCTCAATCAACATAGAATAGTTATGGAATGTTTGTTGTCTCTCACATGATTGGGTATAAACTTGATGTTTGCATGTTCATGTCTTGTTGATTCGTGTATGATGTTACCTTATAACATATAAGATTCATTAATCCTTGTGCATTTTGTTCCTATGATATATACGAAATGCTTAGCTTCCTCACTAACCTACACAACACATGCACCTTTATTTCACAACATTGTTTGCTTTGCTTGGTAGAAAAATCTGAGTTTTATGATGAGAAGTGTGAATGCATGATATTGCATATGCTAGTTGATAACCCTGATTGTTGGCATGTTACGGATTACCACCAGAAGAACCCTTGGGTTGGTCAGGAATATGAGGTGATTGAAGATAGTCCCGTTGGTAGGACTTTCCTGAGGCTAAACCCGTGGATTTGGATGGGTGCACGTGGGCGACAGTAGTTAGACTACATGGGTCGCTCGTACTCGATGTCATCTGTCGCGTGCTCGCCTGAACTCGTGCGGTATAGTCTACTTACTGACCAACCTTGTTTGTTAACCCTGTTTGCTCACATATGTATGGAATCTATAACACCCTTCAATCGTTGTAGCCCATTGATAACCAATTAAGGCCGATCCACCGACTCGTGAGCCGGACATGGTGGAATGGGACACTGTGCCCGAGCTGTCGGCCTACGCTGGGGTGACGAGCCTCCCCGAAGTGACCGCAAGCGATTCCTTTTCTTAGCACTTCCATGTGCTTGAAGTTGGGGATGGGGAACCCAATGGGATCAAGGATAGCGAAGCCCTGGCCTCGCACGTTGAGGGGTCTTGACATCGCAACTAGTTGAGAGCATTGATATGTGGGGTGTATCAGTTTCTCCAACCTGCTAGATGAATGAAATTAACTAAAAACTCGACTAACACTATCATCGCATCACATTAGCTAAGTTGGCGACTCGACAGCCGTGGTCGCAAGGAGGGAGTGTTGTTCATACGCGATCGTTAGACGGAGTCGCTCGAGGGAGTGTAGTTGCGAGGTCATACATCATATCATTTATCATGCATCTACATTATTAAGATTAGTTAGGTGTGTATAGATGCTTGTCTTTCATTAAATTCATAATATAATTGATGTTTGTTACAACTTAAGACTAATAGCACCCACTGAGTTGATCACTCACTCCCACTCTCGGACGGTGTTTTAAAATACCAACCAGACTCTCTCGTAGATGCGGGTGATGTAGAGTACAAGGAGCCTGGCGAGGTGAGTCTCGATGAGGAAGATGAGCTGTCCTACTTCCAGTTGATGGGCGGTTCTCCATCGGCTTAGTAGACGAGATTTTGGATCGCTGAGTAGTGGACTCAGCCCTATTCTTTCGGACATAACATTCTTTTTGTGATTTTATTGGGCAACGCCTTGTGCAACCCATTTATATTATTTTGGACTTGTATATATTTGACCTCTGTTATTCAGTAGACTAGTTGTGATTGTGCTTCATGTTCCAAGTAATTCCACGTTGCGCCTTAAACCTGATTAAATACAAATTAATGAAAATCGGTAATAAGTGATACCCGAGAAATTGGGAGTTGAGTGTATGCACGACCCCCAATTTTCAAGGCGTTATAATGATGGAGGATCTACATTCATTGTTTAACATAATGGACAACCTAAATATCTTAAAACATGAAGGTTATACTCATCCATTCTTTTGCCATTTGGAGCACGGTTATTCTATGATGTGATCCACTGAAACAATCATTTTGATTGCTCTTATAATGAAGTTGTTGTAATCTTTAAAATTGACATCAACTATCTCTAGAAACAAGTTTTTATTTGAATGTTTGACTAACGTACTTATTTCATATAAGATCTTATTCTTCTCTCTCTCTCTCTCTCTCTTTCTCTCTCTCTCTCTCTCTTCTCTTTTTTTTTTTTTTGTAATGTTTAGAAAACCTGATTTGACCAGACGAACTTAATTAAAATAAGAACCACAGTAAAAAGAACTCATTAGAGTAACTCTTAATTGAAAAGCTCTTGTCATATTAGAGTAGAGATGCCAAACGAGCACTTAGATGAAGTGATATTTGTGTTTTCCCTTCGACCTGGTTGAAATCACCTTATTAACGACTTGAATGGCATAGAAACATCAAAGTGGGCCCATGAAGGTCTCAATGGTGGGGTTCCATTCCCACTGTTTCCCATGTTGTGTGGCCCAATTTGCCCATCAATTTGAAATAGAAAAATTAAAATAATAATAGCTTGATGGAGTATATTGGATCAAAAGGATAGAGTATTTCAACAAGGTCCTCACAGATAGGAGTGCAAATAGGCAGGTAAGGCTCATTTTAGGTTCATCCAAATTGGAGCAATTTGAAATCAGGTAAGAGGCAGCTCCAGATGGGTTTAACTTCAAGAGATTCCAGATCCAACCCATTTAGTAGTTGGGGTTTAACCTGTGGGCTCAACAAGTCTAAATTCATATGCAAACCTGCTTTGATTGGGTTGGGTATAATGACCAGTCGGGTCAACCCAGCCATTCATCACAACACTACTCAGGAGGTGATCAAGATTGCAGCAAGATGGTTACATTAGTGTTTTCCTTTTGTATTCTTTGGATGATAAAAAAATAAATTAGTAAAACTGAAAATAATAATCATTAGCCTTTCTTATAGTCAAAATTCTCACTAACAAAATACAACCAACCATGGTATGGGAAATGCAATATTTGCCCTTGTTATTGAAATAAGACCCACTGATGTAGAGCGGGTCAGGGATAATTTCATGGCCAAAAAGGACCAAAAGAGGCCCGATCGCAAGCGGAAGTGATCCGGACCATCAGGACCTTAAAGCGGGGTATCTCGCAAATCGGAATGAGTTATTCGACGCACCATATATGATTATGGGGTATGACGAGCTACTTTAGCCACCCAACCCGCTACACCGGGTAACGCACGCCGAATTTGCAAAATACCATCAGATCAACGGTCAAATTCCTATTTTAATTTCATTTTTACTATTTATAGTAACTTTTAGTCTAACTCTTCATCTATTGGGCTTTAGGAGTTGCGCTAGTTAGGGGAACATCATGGTTCGGCCAAATAGGACACTATTTTTGGTTGAAAACCATGCACACTAGTAGAGATCACGACTGTTACTATTTATGGTAAGTCGCAAATTCTAGGAGTTTTAGTTGTAGTTTGATTCCGAAACTTCTCACATGGCTTAATATCCCTATTTAAAGGGTTGTAAACTCGTTTATTTCAATCATCAATCAAATTATGAAATTTCTAGAATTTATTTCTATTTTATTGTTTCTTTTCTCATGGATTCGAGAAATCTCTGCGAGGAGTCCAGAGAAACACCGTGGATTCAGAGTAGTTATCCTAGAGGAAGACGGTGCTCGACCTCCACACATCCTTCCCTGTGTCACCCACCAAAAACATAATTTATGTAAACCCATATTCCAATAGTGCTCCTGGAATCAGTAGGAATCCATATTCCAATATTTGCTAATCCCTGATTTTAAAGAAGTGGGGCCTATTGCCTCAGCCAGTGGTACTCCATAGAGTTATTAATCTGGTCCATTTTCTTGTTTGAGAGAGAGAGAGAGAGAGAGAGAGAGGAGAGAGAGTCCAGATAAGAGAATGAAATGAGAAGGAAAATTTCTGGTGCAATTAGATACATGAAATCAAGAATCTCATCAGATGATAAATCCACCTACGTGTGGTAACCCGGGTGAAGTCAGCAGGGTCAGTGGGCACAGGGACCATTCCAAGAAGGTTATCTTTGCATTCCAGCAAGTGTATGACTGAGTTTCTAACTAGGGTGGTAGAGGCCAAAGCAATGCTTGACTGAATTAGGATTTGCAGGAACATGGGCCTACATAATATAATAGCTGAATCCAACTCCAAAGTAATCACGGAGGCAATATCTAATCCCCTCGCACAAATTCTTTAGAAAATCTAGTATCAAGTAGGAGAAGTCCTTTTCGAGAGCTCTACCCTCAATGTTACTGTCTCTTATACCTTGAGATAGCGAAATGCGTTGGCATATGGCATGGCTAGACTTGGGAGCAGTGGCATGGAAGGGAAACTGTTCTGGGGAGAGGAGCTCTGACAGAAATTCTGGGCTATGAAGTTGTAGCAGCTGATCTCTTTTTGTCCATTGGAGGGTATCCACATCTGTTTTGTTATCTATCGCAATTGTGGTAGTTGATGTCCTTTTGCTATTTGTGCACCTAGCTGCTGCTTTGCTATTAATCATTTGAAGGGCTACGCTAGTAAGTGATGAGCTCCTCTGTTCTTCCTTCCCAGCCCTATAGATGGGGCATGCACAACAGTCATTTCTCTTTTGGCTGAAGAATCAAACTGGAGGGAACTATGTCCGATTGAGAAGGCATCAGAATCATATGCTCTTTTCTAGCTGTCATCCTGGTTTGGTTCTGAAGTGAGACATGGCCTGTGTGGTGAGTATGCTGCACTGTTCCTGGTGATGTTTCAGTGGAGTTTAGGATGCTGGTGATGTTCCTGCATTTTTTGTTCTTTATGCATCGTTTGCATAGTTTGAGGTCTTGTTGCTTTTCAGTGTATTGTTTGGTTGTGGTTTGGTATATGATAGGCGAGGCCTGCTTCTTTTTGTGGTGCCCACCTGAAAAATGTAAAATAGAAAAAAAAAAAAAAAAAAAGGAGATACACAAAACATAAATGAAAAGCAATCTGGACAATCAAATTGTCAACCCCATCAATGATGGAGAATAGGCCATACACACACTCATCAGGTCAACATAACCATTTTATTTTGTTGATTTTGGACCCTATGAACATTTAGTCTGGCCATCCATGTGGTGGATGTCAAAGCCGGATCATTATGGCCTTATAACTATGATCATAAATCTAGATTGGTATGCCAACATACCACGTATCTTCTTTTCTTTTTTTTTTTTTCTTTTCTGAGAGATCAACATACTGCATATACATTGGACGAGTTGCCACAAATTACCGCAGGGAACAAATGAGTTTGATGATTATGGAACTAACATGGGAGCTTTAGAAACATAATATACAATATTGAATCAACCTTTAGCGATTGAATTTTATTTGCGCTGAACATATATTGAAAACAGCACTTAGTATTGTATCAGCAGCTACTGATTTTCAATTTTCTATCAATTTCTTCTCATAAGATCTTTTACGAAATTCATCAACTGCATCTTTGGATGGGTTGTGTGTGTCAAGCATTCTTGTGCAAACAGTTTGAAGTGTGTGTGTGTGTGTGTGTGTTAGAGAGAGAGAGAGAGAGAGAGAGAGAGAGAGAGAGAGAGAGCCTCACTCCCTCTATCGCATTCTTCCGAAAGCAGCTTGAAGGACATATATATAGAGACCCTCCCTCTCTCACGTTCTTCCGCAAGCAACTTGAATGACATAAATATAGAGACCCTCCCTCTGTATGTGAGAAATGCTTGAGTGTTCTATCATAGTGCTTCTAGTTGAATCGGTTCACTTTTAACACGCACACACTCCCACACACTCATACAGTAGTGGGATTTCACCACCTATGGATACTCGAACCCCTGACCGGGTGTTGAAACTTCTAGTTGAATCAGTTCACTTGAACAGCCCAATTGTTAGTCTGAATTGTCCATTATGTTCGGAACACATGTCGTGGGCTACCATGTAAAAATCAAACTGATTGGATGATTAAATCCATCCTTTTTTCTAAGTCATAGATGGGATGGTTTGAATTGCTAAACAAAATTGATTCTTTAGAATCATAAGCAATCCATATGGTCCCATAGATTGATCGAGTTGTTGATTAGACCTATTTTTTGTGTAAAGATCTCAACTGCCCATGTTTAAGGCCAATTAGATCAATGGATTCGACTGTAAAAGTGTCTAAATGCAACTGGAGAGAGAGAGAGAGAGAGAGAGAGAGGGAGGGAGAGAGAGAGAGAGAGAGAGAGAGAGAGAGAGAGAGAGAGAGAGAGATTATCCAAATTGAAACTGCTTTGATTGAGATTATCCAAACTGTTTCAATTTAGATATCAGGTCAGGGATGCCCACGGTTGATAATCCAGGCCATTGATCTATTGTGTCCCACCATGTACTGATCATGCATCAGATATCTCCTGGATAGAACATCTTGACATCTTTTATTTGTGGCATTAAGACATGTAGTTCAGAATAGAAACACGACAATGTTGATTGACTTGGAGTTCGGAATAGACATCAGATATCTGCATTCAACTTGAAAAGCTTCCTAATATTGATTGCTTGGGATCTTCCAATTCATGACATTTTTTCCGTTTTGGTGCACTCCATCCACACTGGGAGTACTCAAAAAACCAATGGTCCTAACTACCAAAAAATCGATGTATGAGAATTGAAGAATTGATGCAAATACATTGCCCATGTATCATATAATTCCTCTTATGCAGGATCTCCTCACTGTCTGATTAGAGAGAATTTTTTATTTTTTATTTTTAAAGATCTCCTCACTGTCATTTGCTGTGAGTTTAACAGGTGATGACACAGGCATATAATGGTGGGTCCCATACAATGAACATGTACAGAACTCACTTACATTCAAATGCCTGTAATCGTTCCCTAACATAATAATATATTATGAGAACCTTGATTAATAAAAATCTTCAAATCAAGCTATTAACAATTGAATATAATCTGCTATCTCTATCTAATATATAAATAAATTATTTGAATGCAAAAACAACTATCATTAAAAGAAAAAGTAAAAATATACATAAAAATTATTACATTGGTGGATATGGTGTTACCCAGATTGGCTTAAACCGAGTTGGGTAGTAAATGCCTGAAGGAATGCTTGAAGGAAATGGCCAGATACTACCATCCTCTAAGTCAAACACACCCGATTCATGATTACAAATAAAAATATCCTTTCTAAAATAAATACAATTCCGTTTGAAGCCCGGCAATCCTGAAGTCGGAATAGACTTAGTGTAGCCTAAGAAAAGCATTTGATCACCCAAACTTTCTACCTTGATCCAACCGGAACCATTTGTGTCCATCTTAAAAAGGCGGAATGTTGTCATATATCTAGTACAATGCATATATTCAGGAAAACAGTAGTATAACCTTAAAACCATTAACAACTCCCCGCATGATTCCACTAGATAGATTCCACGCACATGCCTCACAACAGCATTGCAAGGAAATTCTATTTCAGGGAGGAGAAGCGGCTTCCATTTTGCAGAGTCAGGACTGAGATCCAATTCATAAATTCTGAGTACAGAGATATATCTTGCTATAAGTAAGCGCCCATTATAGAATGTGATATCAGATACGCAGTGAAATTCATTGGGATTTCTTTCAGGATTTCTTTCCAAGGCTGTCCATGCTGCATCTCCCACCTTACAAAAGGCAAATGTATTCCTTGAACATGTGATCACAATCATACAATCACCTGAAGTAGGGTCAGAAGATAAAATGGCTTTAGCATCTATTCCGAGGCGGCTCTCCCAAAAATGCTCCACGTAGTGATTCTCGGCCGAGTTCCAAACAATATCTCGATGATTGGTTGATTTCCAAACATTAGCTTGACAGGGGAGACTGATACATTCATTGGATGTTATATTCAAGAGAAAACATCCATTAGTTATCTTATCCATCAGTATCAGCCATCCATCAAAGGATCCTAAACATCTTGCTCCGCTAGCCTGTGATAGATGTAGCCCGTATACCTTCTTGTCTGATAGATTGAAGAGTCTATGGGTTTGGGTTTTTCGTGGGACGATCAGCAACGGGATTTGATGCGATGGAGGGTGGAGATTGCGGGCCACCATCTCAGTCCAGGCCGCCCGCCACGAGCTGCAGACTCGCCCAGCACGAATACAATCAACTAGATCTAGACGCATTAGAATGTCAATGAGGATTTCAGTGGAAAGATCCGCCGACTTGTTTCTATCATCCTTCTTCCTTCTCTTCAACTTTCGCATCTTCCCCATTTCCTTTCCTCTCTCTCTCTCTCTCTTCTTTCCTTCGGATTCATGAAGACCGATTGCAGGCCTATTTTTATATTGCCGACGACTTCCTTTCCCACCCCTCTCTCTTCCTCCCTACTGGAAAGGGATTGGCTACTCCCCCTGCCACCACCCAATGGCTGATGTTCGGTGCTCTATGGCCCCACCATGATGCATGTGTTTCATCCATGCCGTCCATCTATTTTTATAGGTATATCAAAATCTCAATTGACCACATTACAGGAAACAGTGTTGAATGAACGTCGACCATTAAAAACTTTTTGGGAGCCATAAAAGTATTGGATGAAGCTGATATTTATTTTTTCCCTTCATCTGGGTATTTATAACCTAATAAACAGATTGGATGTCTGATAAACAGTACAGTGGGCCTTAGGAGGAAGTTCCTGCTGAAAGGATGTTGGGTGGGGCCCACTGCAATGTATGTGATAAATCCATTCCGTCCATCCATTTTGCGAGCTCATTCTAGGTCGTGTGACCAAAATTGAGATGGATATAAAAGTTAAGTGTGTCACACGAGAGGTAAATTTGGGAAAAGAAATTACTACCGTTGAAACCTTCCTGGGCTCCACCTTGATGTTTATATGCTATCCAAACCGTTTATAAGTTCATTCCAAATGGGTTGAAGTGAAAACACCAAAAATGTAGGCTGATACAAAAGTTTTATAGCCGTAAGAATGCTTCAACGGTGCTCACTGAATGCCCACTGTTTTCTCTCGTGTGGCCCAGTTAAGTGTTGTATATATATATCATTTTTCTTTGCCTGTCTAAAATGAGCTCACAAAACAGATGGACGGGGTAGATTTATCAAAAACATCTCGACAGGCCCCACCCAGATCCTCGCGCAGGAACTTCCTACGAAAGGCTTTTGCATGAAATCGGCGATTTGATTGAACGCCTACCATTTGAAGCCTCGTGGGGCAACGGAAGTTTTGTTTGAGAATGATATTTGTTTCTATAGTTTATCTGAGTGATAGTAACCATATGAACGGTTTGGATAGCATTTAAAGATTATGTTAAGTTCTATGAACGTATCAACGGTAGAAATTTCCATTCCCACTGCATCGTGTGTTGTGGCCAACATGAGTTGTGGATCTGCTTGAATTTCAAAACTGTAATCTAAAAGAGTCCTGCAAAACTGATGGATGGATGGAGTGGATTTATCACGGATATTTTTATGGCCCTATACAGCTTCCGAGATCAGTCACTTCAAGGGGACAAAGGAGGCGGATTTTCCGAGAAAGCCTTCGAAGCGGCGGGGATAATGACATCCACCGAGGCCTGCAATGATTTTTGTTTATCAACCAACTAAGGCTGTCAAAGGGTCAGGTTGGCCTGTTGGATTTTCGGGCTTACCCCGCCTCGGGCCGAGTTTGGGATAGTCTGTTAGGCCCTGAGGTTGGGCTCGGGCAGGTTTTTCAAACCCGTTTTAATTAGCCTGGCTTGGACCTCCAGAATAAATTAGAAATTCCTCTCCTACCCCAGATCCCAATTACACACATATATATAAGCATATGCAAGAATAACAATCGAAATCAGAAAAAAATTCCCGCGTTTACGCAATTTTACACGCATGCTCAATGACACTTCAATGTCATTGACGGACCGTCGATGGCACCAAATACTCAATATCGTCAAGTAGAACACCAAAACATTCCAGAGACTAAACATGAATTTTTTTTGTTGGCATCTTCGATGAGACTTCGATGGCATCAACAAGCCGTCGATGGCATTAAACTCCTTTGATGGCTTCGAGCAGGATACCACAAAGTATCTAACAACCAATATGGGATTTCTGGATTTGTTCGATGGCATCGAGCAGCTGTCAATGGAATCGAATGGTCTGTCGATGACATCGACAAACTCTATTGCTGAAAGATTTAAGACATCAACAATAATCTCCACTATGTCTTCGATCTTTATTCTTCATAGCTCATTATCCTCATCTCTAATTTCACCTTACATCATAGCTCTACCATCGTTTCTCGTGCACACTCAATCTTACTTTTACATCTTTGCCAAGTCCAGAGAAGTAATACATAACTTGAACTTCTCTATAAGAACCATCATAATAAGCATATCGTGTGAATCTTCTTTAGAGTCATGCCTCCTACCTCAAGTACCTGACAGATAAAATGGTGACACACATTAATATGTTTAGTATGTGAGTGATAAAACTGAGTTTTAAGCCTAATTAATAGCGATTTCGCTATCACAATTAACCGGTACGACCTCCTTCTTAAGCCCCAACTGATTTATCATCCCCTTCAACCAAACACCTTTCTTGAATACCTCCATCACGGCCATATACTCAGCTTTGGTCGTGGAAAGAGTCATCATAGACTGAAGCTTCGACATTCAACTGATCGCTCTACTCGCTAGCACAAACGAGTAACCGAAAGTCAACCTTCTAGTATACACACTGCCCACGTAATCAGAATTCACACAACCTACTAACTTGGCCCGTAATTTCTCAAAAGATAAGATATAGTCCTGAGTACCCCGAATGTATCGAAGTAGCCATTTCACTGCTTCTCAGTGCTGCTTCCCAGGATTAACATGTATTTGCTAACAACACCCACCGCATGTGATATATCCAGTCTTGTACAGACTATGGCATACATTAAGCTGTCAACTGTACTCAAATAAGGCACACGAGACATCTCCTGCTTTTCTTCATTAGTTTTAAGACACTGTTCATAAGAAAGCTTAAAATGAGTCGTGTCATCTCATACTTCACCAATACCTTCTCGAGTTATTCCTTTTGAGATAATTAAAGTCTGCTCATTTTCTTGTCTTTGTGTATATCAATGCCGAGAACTCTCTTTGCAACCCCTAGATCTTTCATCTCAAATGTCCTTGATAACTGAGTTTTCAGTAAGTCAATCTCAAACATGTTATGATTGGCAATCAACATGTCATCAACATACAACACTAGGATAATAAACTTCTCATCACTCAGTGTCTTGTAATAGACACAATGAATGTATTCACTCCTGATAAATTTCTGATTCACCATGAAAGAATTAAACTTTTTGTACCACTGTCTAGGCGACTGTTTTGTACCATACAACGACATCTTAACCTACAAACCTTGTTCTCTGCCCATTTTATTTCAAAGCTTTTTCATTGTTTCATGTAGATCTGCTCTTTCAATTCCCCATGCAAGAAAGCAGTCTTCACATTTATTTTCTCCAACTAAATATCGTATTGGGCAATTAGCGCCAATACGAATATGATGGATACTTGTTTTACCATAAGTGCGAATATTTCAGTGAAGTCGATACGTTTTTTCTGAGCATATTATTTCGCTACCAACCTTGCTTTGTACCTATCATGTTTCTTCTTAAAGATTCACTTGCATCCGTTCGCTTTACAGCTGACGGGAAGCTCCACCAGAGCCTTTTGAAAAGTAGATGGATCATCCTCATTCGTAATGAGGGCATATACGATATTAGAGTCATCCATGTATCTCACCGGTAACCTGCAATCTCACGGAGAATTCTTTCTCATAGGTAGCTACTCTACCTGCTCTTATATCTCTGTTCGCGTCTTTGTCTCATCTCTATTTAACTGAATGTATACAATCAACTTATTTGGTTTCTCGTACTCATTATTATGGAACAATGATCCTTCGTCAACTTTGACATCACGACTAACGATGATTTTTCATATGACTCAGTCATACAACCTGTACCCCTTCACACCATCACCATAACCAACAAAAATGTATTTCGTGGCCCTTTGGTTTAACTTATTTCTCTCAACTAATGGTATATGAGAGTAAGCGTCACAAACAAATACACGCAATCCCGAATAGTCTACCTGCTGACCGCTCTACGCTTCCTCTAAATTTTTGCACTCAATGGTCATAGAAAGGGACCGATTCACCAAGTAACAAGCCATGTTAATAGCATCAGTTCATAGTTCCTTACCCAATCTAGCATTATTGATCATGCATTGGACCTTCTCCAAGAGAGTTCGATTTATCTACTTAGTCACACCATTCTGTTCTAATGTATGACGCATTGTGTTGTGCCTCACGATCCCTTTATCCTTATAGTGTTGATTGAATTACCCATAAGTAAATTCTTCATCATTATCTGTCCTCAACACTTTCATTTTTCGCCCTAACTGTTTTTCCACAATTGCTTGAAGTTGGTGAAAACATCAGACTTCTTTTTCATAAAATAAACACGTACCTTCCTAGGATAGTCAACAATGAACATGACGAACCATGATGACTCTCTACCAGAAATCACGGACGACGTCCCCCATACATCAGAATACACATAATCAAGAGCACCCTTACATATGTGTTTTCCAGATTTAAAAGATAACTATGAATGTTTATTATGTATATAATGCTCGCATATACTTAAATCAAAACTTTTAAAAGCCGGAATTAAACAAATTGTCAGAAAGTACCTTCATGCCCCACTCGTTCATATGGCCCAAGCGTGCATCCCACATACATGCAGACATGTAATCCACTATAGACGTTGCAGCTCCACTCGATGAAGTTCTCTTGATCATCCTGTAAATATTTACATTTCATTGTGCCTTCACGACTACGAGTGCCCTCTTTAAAACTTGAAGGACTACGATCAAAATCGGCGATTTTGCACCTAAGCATCTCGAGTGTTCTAAGAGATATCAAGCTCTTCCTCATATTAGTAATGTATTTTACCTCAATCAAGGTACACTCTATGCCATCAAACATCTTAATGTACACCGATCTAATACCCACGAAATTACAAGCGTTATCATTGCCCATAAATACCTAGCTACCATCGCACTCTCTGTAGCTAGTGAACTAACTTCAATGAGTTGTCATGTGATATGATGCCTCAGTACCCAAAATCTACTTATCCTTATGCTCATCATATAAGTGTCCAACCATGGACACTGACAACACATCATAACTACTCATATGTATATCAGAATCTACAATGTTGGCCTCCCTGGAAGAAGCCTCCGAGTTATCTTTTCTTGCCTTGAAATTTGTGCAATCCTTCTTCATCTACCCGAACATCCCATAATTCCATCCCTTTAACTTTCCTTTGCCCTTGCCCTTGCCCTTGGATTTAGACCTCGATTGAAAAGGCTCATTGTCCCACTCAAAATTTTGTCCCCTCATAACCAATACATCAGTAGAGGACCACATCATTGTTTTTCTTTCTCATCGCATTTCCGTAAAGGGTTGAGATAATGGTATCAACGCAAATGGTCGATCTACCGATGCACAACGAGTCCTTAAATGACTCAAATGAAACCAGTAGAGAATTCAACAGAATGCATGCATAATCTTCATCTTTTATCGCTTGTTCCACATCCAGCAATTTACAAACAATATTGTTAAAGTTACTAATGTGGGCCTCAACATCAACCCCTTCTGCCATCTTCAGATTGAACAATTGTAGCTTCAAGTACAAGCGATTCTCAAGAGATTTCTTAGCGTAGATATCCTCTAATTTAGCCCATGTACTTGCTGCAGTTTTCTTTCTCATGATATTATGGAGGACCTCATCCATTAGACACAATTGGATAGATGTTCTTACTTTTCTTATCCATCTTGTTCTATTCATCATCCATTATAGATTCCAGCCACTTTTCAAGAAATGCATCATCCAATCCCTACTGAACTAGGAAACCGATCATCTTAGCCTTCCATAGTTCCAAATTATTTTTTTCAAAATATTTTTCAATATCGAACTTTGAATATGATGTCATTAATGCTTTCGAATTCAATCTGCATCTCAACGTTTTTCTCCAATACCACTTATTGGGGACCGTAGAAGCACAGAAAGATGAATCAAGCAAAGTATTCCAATTACACAATCAAGTTTAATTATAAACACATCGAATTTAATGTCGAAAATCACTTGAAGGGAAAAAAAAATATTTACGGCGCAAAGCAACAATAATGTACTATAAAAGCAGAAATTACAAGAAATAGAGATTACCCGATTCGAACAAGCCTCAAATTTCCCCAAACTATGCCCTTGAAACCCTAGAACGAATTAGAAAGCCCTCACATACCTCAAATCCCAATTACACCCATATATATAGCGTACACAAGAGTCACAATCGAAATCAGAAACAAATTCCACACTTACACAATTCTGCACACAAGCTTGATGACACCTTCAATGGCATTGACAGACTGTCAATGGCATCAAACACCCTCGATGTCATCGAGTAGACCAGCGACTGACATTGGACTTCTAAAATTTTTTAATGGCATCGAGAAGCTATTTGATGACATCGAGCAGTTGTCGATGATCGACAGATCCTATTGCGGAAAGATTTGAGACATCTACAATAGGATGTACATCTTTCTCCCTACTTTTTTCCTTCGTGTGTCCCACCTGAATAAGGGAGCATCCTGATTTTTTATTTTTTATTTTGTAAATTTTTATACATATAATGGTCAGATTGGATTTAACACAAACATCACAATGTGTCCCTTAAAAAAACAGTTCCCAATTAATTTATTCTATACACAGATGTACAGATATACAGCTGTGGATGTCCCAAGGTGGACTGGTTAGGTGCCGCGCTGGCCTCAACCAAGACGTGCTTCCCTTACCGTGATGTATGTATTCTGTATCCACACCGCTCAGCCGTTTTTTCATATCATTTTAGTGCATGGTCAGAAAAATTAAGTAGATCCAATTTTCAGGTGGACCAAGCCCTAGTAAACAGTAGTGATTGAACAACCTACTATTAAAACCATATTATGGCCCACCATAATCTTTGTCGGGTTAGGTATATGACCAGTTGGGTCAAGCCAGCCATCCACAACGCTACTCAGAAGGTTCTCTACATTGCGGCAAGATAGTGGACCTTTTGTGTTATCTGGAGGGCTATATATATATATATATATATATATATATATATATATATATATATATATATATAGGTTCCGCGGTCGAGCTCATGGGAACTTCCCATGAGGTCGAGCTGTTTGGCCCCACCATGGTGTATGTCAAACATCAACACCGTGCATTTGATGGGTCCCCTTTAAATTATGGGATATCCCAAAAATCAGCCGTATACGGAACTCAGGTGGGCCATACCATCTAAAATCATGTAAAGACATACCAAAAACATATAAAAACACTTGGCGGGGCCCACCTAAAATTTGGATGCGTCCGGAACTTGGTCTGATCCCTCATCCAAGTGGGACACACATAATGGATGGGCTGGATTTGTGAACCACATCTCAGTGGGCCCAACAAATGATTATGAATGTTTTAATGGAGGGTAACCCCTCTCAACTTTTGTATGTGGTGTGGCCCGCACAAGTCACTGATTTACTTGATTTTTAAGCCCTAGGCCCACCATGGAATGGTGCATCTAACTAATGGGGTAGATGTTCGACACGCATCACAGTGGGGCCCACACAGCTCGACCTCATGTGAAGTTCCCATGAGAGAGAGAGAGAGAGAGAGGAATGCTCACTGCGCATCATCTTACATGAGCACCTTTGCACACGTGTTCTAGCACAAAATCTGAACGGTTGACACCTCACTAGCCCAACTTTCAGCAGGAAACAAAACTCTGGTGAACCACAGCAAAAGGAAACAGTTTCCTCTCTTGATTTGCATTTCTCTTTGCTATGTCCTACTATAGTTTTGGATCAGGCTGGAAATTGGGCCCATAAAGTTTCAAGGGGTGCCACATCACGTGGACCATTCACATTCCGTGCCCATGACATGCATGCAAAGATGCGTGGGTGCTCACGTAAGGTGCATAGGTGAGCATTCCTCTCTCTCTCTCTCTCTCTCTCTCTCTCTCTATATATATATATATATATATATATATGTGTGTGTGTGTGTGTGTGTAATGATTAAAAATAACTATCATTAACCTTTTCCATAGTTAAAATTCTCACAAACTAGAGAGGAGCAACCATTGCAAGGGAAATATAACATTTGCACTAGTTATTCAAACGAGACCACCAAAAGTATAATCCGTGCATGTGTGAGAGAGAAAGATGCCAGATTAGAGAGTGAAATCAGAAGAACAAAAATTTCTGGTTCAATTAGATACATGAAATCAAGAATCTCATCATGATAAATCCACCTTGAATTTTAGATGGGATGTACTCCTCTGACAAGAAGGAGAATACCGATACAGACAATGCTTCAATCACAAATTTCACTCCTCTCTGTACCATGATTTCCAGCTCTGACCTATCAGGAAAGCACAAACGCTTAGGAAGTTGGTCATGTAAGCTTTAGTTTTAGCAACTTTCCAACCAATAAGGACTAGCAGAATGCTAATATCACCCACCAAAAATCATTCACACCTCCATTTGGACACATGACACATGTGCAACATAGGGACTGCTCATCTGGCAGGTCCATCATGGAGTGATGGACAGTAGCTGAAGCTTTGGATGATCCCAACCATTTGATCAGAACTCGAGGGCAAAAGGGACAGCTAAGAAAATGTCATAAACGGTTCAAAAGCAGTAGATTCTCACAAAAATTAGGATTGTCTGAATAGCATGATTTTTTGGGCTGTAGCCTACCAATGGTGGGACCTGACAGATGTGCACTCTAGAATGTATACATGTGCACCACATATCCCTTGGCGATGCATGTGATAGTTTCCTGTGATATTATTTCTCTGAAAGAGGAAAAAAATAATAATAATAAATCATGGAATTCAACCTCCATTGCAGTGCTTCTCGGTGTAAGTAACATCTCAGCAACATGGCTTCAGCTTTCTTCTTGTCTGATATGCAAAGGTAGGACTTCTACATTAGCTAAAATGGCATGATATGATTAAGAAAATCAACCAAAGAAAAAAAAACCCAGAATCTCACCTTCATGTGTCAGAGGAAGGAGACAATGGTCCGGAAGGTGGTATTTCTCACAATCTGAAGGAAAAACTCCAAGCCAGCGTATGTCGGGTACACAGCAAATTCACATCATAAGCCATTTTCTGTGAGAACAGTTAAGATGTTAATTAGTCTGCAAACTAAGGCTGCATTTGGCTGCACTAAATATCATGATATTTGGTGCAACCAAACACAACCTAAGAAATAAACCATAATTACGACCATTTAATTGCATTTCAAATAATTTTGGACTTTCAAACTTCAGAGTGCTACTGTGCAATAAATAATACATCATCATCTATCTAAGCTTTATCCGAACTAGATGTGGTCGACTACACAAATCCCGTTCAGCCTTTCCACTCTATCAAGGACAATATCCTGACTTAAACCACAAGTCATCGAGTCCTAGGCCTTCCCGTTGCCATTCTAGAGTCTTCAACTTGAACCATCTCACTCCTACCTGGTGCAACAGGTAAGATATGAGACTGTTTTATCATTTACCGGTTCACTCAAAATATCCCTAAAATGATAGAGCATGCAGGATGTTTTCTGCACAAATTTACTTTTCAGGCAGCACCGGAGACAACAGATGTTGATTTTAGGTGGGAAAGGAGGAAAAGCTATACCCCATGTAATGCAGTTCTGATCTTCAATATCACCCCAAATGTACAACAGAACCATTTGGTACCCCAATGTGCGACGTTCTGCTTCCGATTTGGGGTACATCCAAACACACCCTAAAGCATAGTAGTTGGCATGAACTGCATTTTAGACTGGAAATGGTGGACACTCAGAATTGACAAAAAATGTTATAGGGGAATTCATAAATGGTAGAAAAGATTTGTGGAGCAAAACAACAATGTCTAGAGAGTATGGAGTGGAAAAAATGGAACGAGTTCATTAGGGGAGGCTAGCAAGCATCCATGGAGGTGGAAGCTCACAGGTCTTCAACTCTCCACTGCACCTGTCCATCACTTTATGGTCAGGACCACTTATTGCGTGGGCTACAGACATGTGAATGTGCTATAGCTAAAAATCAAGAGATTGGAATAACTTAACATTTGCATTAGCAGCCTGTAAACGGACAATTAAATGGACATTTGCATTAGCAGCCTGTAAATGGACAATTAAATGGACATTTGCATTAGCAACCTGGAAGCTCACAGGTCTTCAGCTCTCCCCTTTCAATTGGTGAAAAATTAAACAATTGGATGGCCAGGATTCTTAGATCACCATTATTTTTGGTCAATGGCCCATCCATATATGGCTCCACCAGATTAATGGTCCTGATTCCCCAGACTGGTGTCATGCATATGCTTGGAATGGTGGAGACAAGCCACCCCAGTAAATCACTTTGAAATTGCAATATGCTAGCTTGCTTGTACAGAGATTAACAAACAGTAGTATGAAGATCAACATGTTAGCATGAAATGTCAAGGTTACAAGATAAAATGTTACCAACGAACCGAAACGGTAGATAGTCAGAATGTCAAAACCATAAGGATCACAATCTACCAAGCAATACGCAGGCAGGCGCAGTTTTTCAATGAGAAGCCTCAAGAACCTGCTAGGAAAATGTGTACGTTTGTAACAGATATTACGGACTGAAATTTTCAGGAAAATGTGTACGTTTGTAACAGATATTACAGACTGAAATTTTCAAATCAATTAGTTCAGACGAAACATTGAGATTCTTTGGCCCTGAGTCTGTAAACAAGTGCATTCCAAGGTTTCGTGATCTGGACCATTGGTCTGATGGTCCCAACAGTGGGAGAATCCTAACACCCATTAACTAGTTGCCTGAAAAGGTTAATAAAGGAATAGGGCAATGATCCACATTCAACTAAGGAAAAGGCGAAAAGGAACAGTTAGCTAGTGTGTTCCAATCTGGAAGATTTTTGGAGTATGGACCTCCACCACGGGACCCATCAGTTCAATGGTCCAGTTCACTGAACCATGGACCCACTTGTACAAACCAAGGCCCCAAAGGATATTATGCATGAAATAAGGTTGAGGACCATAGAGTTACATCTTGATTTTCTTGTGATGCCCATAACTTCTAGTTGAAACATCTGGATAACCTCTTCCCTACAACAAATTCAGCAAATAAGCATAACAACCCCTTCAAACATAAACCACCAAGCAACAGAAAGAATGTGCTTACTGTGACAACTATACAGCGGTTCTTTTCGTAAAACCTGTCATTTGCCAATCGCTGGAACACTTTAACAAAAACCCAATGCCGAAAGCCCAAATTTAAATGCAACAATTAACCAAAGGGGTACACTCTAGTGGTACTGGTATCACCATAAGCTGTGATGGTATGGGGAAGATGTGGGGCCAACATCATGTCTGAACGCCATCCAACCCATCCATCAGATGCGTAACTCAAAAATACCCCTATTTACCAAAAATTAGGCAGATCCAAAGCCCGGGTGGCCCGAACAGGGAACAATGTGTAGGGGACACCCACCCTTGATTTGCATGGCCGACCCACCATGTCGTGTACATGGAACCCAGGCCATTCAGACCCTTCATCAGGCCTAGATGAAGGTTCAGGCCAAAAAACGGTGGTTTCACAACTCAAGTGGGTCTCCATGAAAATCAGAGGTGGGCATCCCCTCCCACCTTGTTCCCTGCTGCTTAGATGGGGCATGCGCAACAGTCATTTCTCTTTTAGCTGTTGAATCAAGCTGGAGGGAGCTATGTCCGATAGAGAAGGCATCAGAATCATATGCTCTTTTCTAGCTGTCATCCTGGTTTGGTTCTGAAGTGACGCATTGCCTGCGTAGTGCATATGCTGCACTATCCCTGATGCTGCTTCAGTGGAGTTTTGGATGCTGGTGATGTTCCTGCATTTTTTGTTTTTTATGCATCGTTTGCATAGTTTGAGGTCTATGATAGGCGAGGCCCGCTTCTTTTTGTGGTGCCCACCTGAAAAATGTAAAATAGAAAAAACAAAACAAAACAAAAGGAGATGCACAAAACATAAATGAAAGCAATCTGGACAATCAAATTGTCAACCCCATCAATGATGGAGAATAGGCCATACAGACTCATCAGGTCAACATAACCATTTTATTTATTTTATTTTGTTGATTTTGAACCCTATGAACATTTAGTCCAGACATTCATGCGGTGGGTGTCAAAGCCGGATCATTATGACCTTATATCTATGATCATAAATCTAGATTGGTATGCCAACATACCGCATATCTTTTTCTTTTTTCTTTTTTCTTTTTTTCATCTTTATTTCTTTTCTGAGAGATCAACATACTGCATATACATTGAATGAGTTGCCACACATTACCGCAGTGAACAAATGAGTTTGGTGATTATGGAACTAACATGGGAGCTTTAGAAACATAATATCCAATATTGAATCAGCCTTCAGTGATTGAATTTTATTTGCACTGAACATAAATTGAAAAGTACTCGAATTGTATCAGCAGGTACTGGTTTTCGATTTTCTATCGATTTCTTCTCAGAAGATCTTTTACGAAATTCATCAACTGCATCTTTGGATGGGTTGTGTGTGTCAAGCGTTCTTGTGCAAACAGTTTGAAGAACATATATATATATAGAGAGAGAGAGAGAGCCTCACTCCCTCTCTCGCATTCTTCCGCAAACAGCTTGAAGGAAATATATCTAGAGATCCTCCCTCTATATGTGGAAAATGACCTAGTGTTCTCAGAGCACTACAATTTCTAGTGCTTCTAGTTGAATCGGTTCACTTGAACAGCCCAATTGTTGCTCTGAATTGTCCATTATGTTCGGAACACGTGTCGTGGGCTACCATGTAAAAATCAAACTGATTGGATGATTTAATCCATCCTTAATTTGGCCTTATTTTCTCTAGCCATCCTTTTTTCTAAGTCATAGATGGGATGGTTTGAATTGCTAAACAAAATTGATTCTTTAGAATCAAAAGCAATCCATATGGTCCCATAGATCGATCAAATTGTTGATTAGGCCTATTTTTTGTGTAAACATCTCAACCACCCATGTTTAAGGCCATTGATCAAATGACTCATATTTGTCAAACCAGTGTGATGTTTTCATGGTTGCCCATGAAATAAATATAAGTTTGGAGAGGGAGAGGGAGAGAGAGAGGTTTCATTGAGATTATCTCAATTGAAACTGTACAAGTGTAAAGATCTCAACCACACAACCACCCATGTTTAAGGCCAATTAAATCAATGGATTGGACTGTACAAGTGTCTCAATGCAACTGGGGCAAAATAATTTATAGTGCTATGAGAGCATCAGAGGAACACACACGCGCGCGCGCGCGCACACACACACACAGCTCTAATTGAGATTATCCAAATTGAAACTGCTTTGATTGAGATTATCCAAACTGCTAAATTTAGATATCAGGTCAGGGATGCCCACGGTTGATAATCCAGGCCATTGATCTATTGTGCCCCACCATAGATTGACCATGCATCAGATATCTCCTGGATAGAACATCTTAACATCTTTTATTTGTGGCATTAAGACATGTAGTTCGGAATAGAAACACAACAAGGGTCTGCATTCAACTTGAAAAGCTTCCTAATATTGATTGGATTTTCCAATTCATGACATTTTCCCCTTTTTTGTGCACTCCATCCATCTACAGTGAGTACTAAAAAAATCAATGGTCCTATCTACCAAACAATTGATGTATGAGAATTGAAGAATTGTTGCAAATATGTGGCCCATGTATAAAATAATTCCTCTTGTGCAATATCTCCTTACTGTCCATACATTTTTTATTTTTTTTGCTGCGAGTTTAACAGGGGATGACACAGGCATATAATGGTGGGTCTCACACAATGACTATGTGCGAGCTCACATATATGATTGCTCCCCATAATATAATAATGTAGTATGAGAACCTTGATTAATCAAAATCTTAAAATCAAGTTATTAACAATTGAATATATTCTGCTCTGTCTATCTAATATATATAAATAAATTATTTGAATGCAAAAACAACTATCATTAAAAGAAAAAAATAAAAAATAAAAATAAAAATTATTACATTGGATATGGTGTTACCCATATTGGCTTATACCGAATCGGGTAGTAAATGCTAGAAGGAATGCTCAAAGGAAACGGCCAAATACTACCATCCTCTAAGTCAAACATACCCAATTCATGATTCCAAATAAAAATATCCTTTGTAAAATAGATACAATTCTGTTTGAAGCCCGACAATCCTTTAGTTGGAATAGACTTAGAGTAGCCTAAAAGAAGCATTTGATCACCCAAGCTATCTACCTTAATCCAACCAGAACTATTTGTGTCCATCTTAAAATTACAGAATGTTGTCATCAATCTACTACGAGGCCTATATTCACCCAAACAGTAGTATATCCTTAAAACCATTAACAACTCTCCGCAAGATTCCACTAGATAGATTCGACGCGCATACCCCGCATCACAGTTGTGAGGATATTCTAATTGGGGGATGGGAAGCGGTTTCCATTGTGCAGAGTTAGGACAGATATCCAACTCATAGATTTCGAGTCGAGAGATAAATCTTACTATAATTACACGGCCATTATAGAATGTGATATCAGATATGCAGTGACATTGATTAGGTTTTCTTTCCAATGCTGTCCATGCTGCATCTCCCACTCTACAAAAGGTAAATGTATTCATTGAACAGGCAATCACAACTATACAATCACCCGAAGTAGGGTCAGATGATAAAATAGCCTTAGCATCTATTCCGAGTCGGCTCTCCCAAAAATGCTCCACGTAGTGATGATCGGCCTGTTGAATAAATCAGTAGTAGCACGTTGGAATGTGCTGATTTGGGTTGTCCTAGTCTTTAGGAATTCAGTAGTTTGTTGTTGTTTGTTGCCTATTTTATAGGAGTTGTGGTTAGTGCTAGGACGTAGTGTTTTGATGTAAAGCCTTTTTATAGGCCTTTCTCTTTATCAATTAATAATAAGAAAAAGCTTTATCATTCCAACACGTCTCCTTTGTTTTATGTATTTTGTATCAGTTGTATCAAAGCCAGAAAACGTGTGAGAGAAAGCAAGAGAGAAAGAGTTCCCAAACAGTGAAACTCCCCAAAACAGTTCAAAATAGCAGCAGCTATTTTCTCCTCTGACTTTTTTTTTTTTTGTAGGAATCGATGGCTTCAGATTCAAATTTTGTGCAGGCGGCGATCCCCCGATTTGATGGTCACTATGACCATTGGAGTATGCTAATGGAGAATTTTCTACAGTCAAAAGAGTACTGGCCAATCATTGAATCTGGAATTGAAGAACCAGCAGCAAATACAGTCTTGACGGATGCCCAGAAAACAGAGTTGGAAGGGAGAAAGGTAAAAGATTTGAAGGCAAAAAATCACCTTTTTCAGGCAATTAATCGTCCCATCTTGGAAACAATTCTTAGCAAAGAAACTTCCAAAGATATTTGGGATTCCATGAAGAAAAAATATCAAGGTTCCGCTAGAGTGCAGTGTGCACAGCTTCAAGCTTTGAGAAGAGATTTTGAGACTCTACAAATGAAGGATGGGGAATCTGTCACCAGCTACTGTGCCAGGACCATCGAGATCAGCAACAAAATGCGATTTCATGGTGAGAAGATGGAAGATGTCACCATTGTGGAGAAGATATTGCGTTCCCTGACACCAACGTTTGATTATGTCGTGTGTTCAATTCAAGAATCGAAAGACATAGATGCATTCTCTCTTGATGAACTGCAGAGCTCCTTGTTGGTCCATGAACAGAAGATGAACCGAAGTTCAACTTCAGAGGAGCAAGCTTTGAAGGCTTCTACGTCTACTCATTTCTCAAACTCTAGAGGAAGGGGTAGAGGTAGAGGTAGAGGTAGAGGTAGAGGAAGGGGAGATCAAGGCAATAGAGATGGCAGCAGGTATTTCAAAGCCAATGATGATCAATTTCGGAGCAAAGGCAGAGGAGGAGATCAACATTTTGACAAATCCAAGGTAGAGTGCTTTAGATGTCATAAATTTGGACATTATCGTTCTGCATGTTATACCAGGTTGCCTAATGACAAAGAAAAGGAAGAGCAATCGAATTTTGCCGAAAAGAAGGAAGTGGAAACTTTGTTGATGGCTGTTCAAGCTAATCAAGAACCTGAGTCTGATGTTTGGTATGTGGATACGGGCTGCAGTAACCACATGTGTGGAAGTAAGTCTTCTTTTTCTTATTTAAATGAAACCTTTCATTCTACAGTAAGTTTTGGTGATTGTTCCACTGTGAGTGTGATGGGAAAGGGTGATATTGAGATAAAAACCAAGAATGGTTTTGTAGAAACAATTTCTAATGTCCTTTACGTTCCTGACTTGAAAAGCAATTTGTTAAGTGCTGGTCAATTACAAGAAAAGAGTTATGTAATTACTATTCAAAAGGGTGCTTGTGAGATTTATGATCCTATTAGAGGAGCTATTGCTGTTGTGCAAATGAGTTCAAACAGGTTGTTTCCATTGAAGATTGAAAGTGTGCAATCTTGTTTGGTAGCTGAAGTAAAAGATTCTTCTTGGTTGTGGCATTTTCGTTATGGCCACTTGAGTTTTGGTGGATAGAAGACCCTCCAACAAAAAAATATGGTGACAGGTCTCCCTCAGATTAGTATTCCTTCCCAAGTTTGTGAAGAATGTGTTGTTGGCAAACAACATCGTTCTCAATTTCCCCAAGGGAAGTCATGGCGAGCAAAAGGTGTTTTGGAGCTAATTCATTCCGATATTTGTGGCCCGATAACACCATTTTCTAATGGAGGTAAAAGATACTTCATTTCCTTCATTGATGATTATACTCGAAAAACTTGGGTTTATTTTTTACAAGAAAAATCAGAAGCTTTTTGTGCATTTAAAAGCTTCAAGGCTCGTGTGGAAAATGAAGCAGGAAAGACCATTAAGACCCTTTGAACTCGTGGTGGAGAATATTGCTCAACCGAATTTAAAGTTTTTTGTGAAGTTCATGGCATTCGAAGAGAGCTGACAGCTGCTTATACACCACAACAAAATGGGGTATCAGAGAGGAAAAACAGAACCATTCTCAATATGGTGAGAAGCTTGTTGGCAAGAGGGAGAATTCCAAAACCTATTTGGCCTGAAGCAGTAAATCGGAGTATTCACATCTTGAACAGAAGTCCTACTTTTGCTGTTCAAAATATGACACCAGAGGAGGCTTGGAGTGGAAGGAGACCAGCTATAGATTATTTTAAAATTTTTGGTTGCATCGCTTATGCACATATCCCGGATGAGAAAAGGAAGAAACTCGATGATAAGGGGGAAAAGTGTGTCTTTCTTGGTGTTAGTGAAGCATCCAAAGCATATAAATTGTTTAATCCACTAACCAAGAAGATTGTGACCAGCCGAGACGTTGTCTTTGATGAGGAAAACACTTGGGATTGGAATAGGCAGCAACCTACTCAAGTTCTTTTTGACAATGATTCTGAAAGAGAGCCAACTCCAGCAGCCTTTATGCCTGAAAATTCATCAGAAGCAACTCCAACAGCTGCTGAAATTTTGCCAACAGCAGCAGAAGCAACTGATGCAGTAGCTGGATCTCTTCGTCGTATTCGAAAAAGGCCCGCATGGATGGAAGACTATGAGGTAACTGAAATTGAAGATCCAATTACTCACTTTGCTTTATTTTCAGATTGTGATCCTACGGTGTTTGAAAGTGCTGTCAAAGAATCAAAATAGCGGAAGGCTATGGATGCTGAAATTGCAGCCATAAAAAAGAATGACACGTGGGAGTTATCTGATCTTCCAGAAGGGCACAAAACAATTGGTGTGAAGTGGGTTTACAAGACAAAGCTGAAGGAGAATGGTGAAGTCGACAAGTACAAGGCACGCTTGGTGGCCAAGGGCTATAAGCAAGAGTTCGGTGTTGATTATAAAGAAGTCTTTGCTCCAGTTGCGAGGCATGACACAATTAGATTGGTGATTGCACTAGCAGCTCAGAACTCATGGCCTATCTTCCAACTGGACGTGAAGTCGGCGTTCCTCCATGGAGATTTGAAGGAACTGGTATTTATCGATCAACCTCCTGGTTATGTGAAATCTGGAAATGAGCATAAAGTGTATAGACTAAAGAAGGCTCTATATGGATTAAAACAAGCCCCACGGGCTTGGTATAATCGTATAGAAACTTATTTTTTAAAGGAAGGATTTCAAAAATGTCCTTATGAACATACACTTTTCATAAAAGTTGCGGATGGAGGGAAAATGCTCATTGTTTGCTTATATGTAGATGATCTAATCTATACTGGAAGTAATACAGCCATGTTTGAAAGCTTTAAGAAATCCATGATGGCTGAATTTGAAATGTCTGATCTTGGCATAATGCATTACTTTCTTGGCATAGAAGTGTTGCAATCCTCTACTGGCATTCTTATTTCTCAAAAAAATATGTTGGAGAAATCTTGGACAGGTTTCAGATGAAGGATTGTAATCCTGTGAATACACCGTCTGAGTTTGGTTTGAAGTTAAACAAGGATGATGGAGGAAAGAAGGTTAACAATTACTCTTTACAAGCGATTGTGGGGAGCTTAATGTATTTGATTGCAACAAGGCCTTGATATAATGCATGTTGTAAGTGTCATTAGTAGATACATGGAGTGTCCAACAGAGATTCATCTTTTGGCTGCAAAAAGAATTCTTAGGTACTTGCAAGGTACTAAAGAGTTTGGGTTGTTCTTCAAAAAAGGAGAAAAGTCTGATTTGTTTGGCTTTACAAATAGTGATAATGCAGGAGATTCTGATGATCGAAAAAGCACATCTGGGTATGTTTTCATGTTGGGAACAGGAGCTGTTTCATGGTCATCAAAGAAGCAGCCAATCGTCACATTGTCAACCACCGAAGCTGAATTTGTTGCAGCAACAGCTTGCGCTTGTCAAGCTATTTGGCTGAAGAAGATTCTTGAAGAGCTGCAGTTCAAAGAAGATGGGCCTACTCTCATTTACTGTGACAACAATTCAGCAATTAAGCTCTCAAAGAATCCTGTTCTACATGGTCGAAGCAAGCATATAGATGTGAAATATCATTTCTTGAGGGATCTCACGAATGATGGAGTTATTAATCTGGTTTACTGCAGAAGTGAAGACCAGATTGCTGACATTCTAACAAAGCCTCTCAAATTTCTAGCATTTCAGAAGCTCAGGGAGCCACTTGGTGTTTTCAGTTCAAAGAACTTTATCTGAGGGATGGTGCTTTAAAGTTTGAGTCTTATTAAACTGATGTTATGTATGAAATATCAGTTTAAGAGAGGGATTGTTGAATAAATCAGTAGTAGCACGTTGGAATGTGCTGATTTGGGTTGTCCTAGTCTTTAGGAATTCAGTAATTTGTTGTTGTTTGTTGCCTATTTTATAGGAGTTGTGGTTAGTGCTACCTATTTTATAGGAGTTGTGGTTAGTGACGTAGTGTTTTGATGTAAAGCCTTTTTATAGGCCTTTCTCTTTATAAATTAATAATAAGAAAAAGCTATATCATTCCAACACGTCTCGTTTGTTTTATGTATTTTGTATCACGGCCGAGTTCCAAACAAAATGTTGATGCTCGGTCGGGTTCCAAATATGAGCTTGACGGGGTAGACTAATACATTCATTGGATATTACATTCAAGAGAAAACACACATTACTCATCTTATCCATCAGTATCAGCCATCCATTAAAAGATCCTAAACATCTTGCTCCGCTGGCCTGTGATAGATGTAGCTCGTATACCTTCTTGTCCAATAGATTGAAGACTGTGTGGATTTGGTTTTTTCGTGGTACGATCAGCAACGGGAGTTGATGCGATGGAGGGTGGAGATTGTAGGCCACCATCTCCGTCCAGGCCGCCCGCCATGAACTGCAGACTACTCCGGCATGAATACAATCGACTAGATCTAGACGCATTAGAATGGTAACGAGGATTTCAGCAGGGATTTCAGCGGGGAGTTGCGCCGACTTGTTTCCAACATCTTTCTTCTTTCTCTTCAACTTTCTCATCTTTCCCATTTCCCTCCCTACCCTACCCTACCCTCTCTCTCTAGCTTATTTTTATATTCTCTCCTCTCTCTCTCCTTTCCTTCGGATTCATGAATGCCGATCGTAGGCCCATTTGTATATTATATTTCCGAGGAGATTGAACGCAAGCAAAGGAAGCGGATTAGCTGGTGTACGTGTCGTGCGAATACGAGCGCTCACACGCTCCTCGAGCTCCGAATGGTACGAACGGTTCAAAGGAGATCATTTTAGTACTCAATGCAAAAAAGAACGAATCATATCCAGAGATCAAATGACCACACCACGATTAGCAGCGGAGATAATGATTTTCAATAACGTTTATTTTCCATCCAATTTGTTTATGAGATCACAGAGACCTGGATGAATTGGAAAAACAAATTTCATATTGATCCAAAACTTCCGAGGAAACCCAAAAGAGTTTTAATGGTAGACGTTCAATCCCACACTGCTTTTTGCATTGTGGTCCAATTGATGGTTAGATCTGTATTATTTTTCGTCTCAAGCCTTATGATGAGCTCGAAAAATGGGTGTACGGTTTGGATATAATACATACCTCATGATGGGACCACAGAATTTGCTGACGTCAATACATCAGCTATATAGCTGGTGTGTGGTACACCAGCCAATCCGATTCCCAAGGAGGGGCCACAGAAGTTTTGTACGAGTATGATATTTTTTTTCCGTAGTTTATCTGAGTGATATTAACCCTATGAACGGTTTGGATAGCATATAAAAATTATGGTAGGCTCTATGAACGTATCAACGGTGTAAATTTCCATTCCCACTGCATCGTGAAATGAGTTGTGGATATGCCTAAATTTTCATAATTTTATTCTAAAAGAGTCTTGCAAAACTTATGGATGGAGTGGATTTGTCACGGGTATCTTTATGCGCCCAGCACCGCTTCCGAGATCAGTAACCTCTTAGACGCGTATTAAGTGGTGTTGCACAAACTAGCCTACTGAGTAAACTCTGTGGAGCCCACGGTGATATATGTGTCTTATCCACACCATCCATACGGTTTACCAGCTCATTTGAGGCCATGGGTCCAAAGTTAATTAATATTCAAAGATGGAATGGACTACACCACACGAAACAGTGGGGATAATGACATCCACCATTGAACCTTCCAAGGCCTACAATGATTTTTGTTTGTCATCCAACCAGGGCTGTCAATTGGCGGGGTTGGCCTGTTGGACTTCTTGGCTTAGCCGGCCTCTGGCCGAGTTTGGGCTAGACTACTACGCCCTTAGGTTGGGCCATGGCCAATGTTCCAAGGGTCCAAAACCCCAATAGCCCAGCCCGCCCATCTGGTAGAGTTTAAAATACTTCAAAAATGCCATTCCAACTTTGAGTGGGAGGGAAAGGGCAGAGGGAACGGGGTTGTACACGAGTCGAGCTTGGCTCAGCTCAACTTAGCTAACCCAGTAGGCTACCCTGCTCGAACTCAGCTCAGCTCAGTCCTCGAGCTTGACTGTGCGGCTCAGCTCAGCTCTATTAGCAGCTCATGCTAGTTCGAATCGAGCTTGAGCTCAATCTTTCCAGCTGAGTTCAAGTTCGAGCCTCCGAGCTAAGTTCGAGTTTAGGTTTTATAGTTTTTAATATATATTATTTTAAATATATAAATATATACAAGATATTTATACTAAGTGAACCCAATCTGAGTCAAATTGATTTGAACCGATTCAAGTTCATGGTGATTGAACTTAAGTAGATCCAATTTTCAGGTGAATCAAGCCCTAGTAAACAGTGGTGATTGAATAACCTACTATTAAAACCATATTATGGCCCACCATAATCTTTGTCGGGTTAGGTATAATGACCAGCTGGGTCAACCCAGCCATCCACAACCCTACTCAGGAGGTTATCTAGATTGCGGCAAGATGGTCACATTAGTCTTTTCCTTTCCAGGTCTGGTAATGGTTTTCCGCTTGGACCTTTTGTGTTATTTAGACGACTATATATATATATATATATATATATATATATATATATATATATATATATATAGTAAGATTGAAAAGACCATTGTGAGGGAAATACAATATTTGCACTAGTTATCCAAACAAGACCACCAAAAGTATAATGAGAGAGAGAGAGAGAGAGAGAGAGAGAGAGAGAGAGAGAGAGAGAGAGGGTCCAGATTAGAGAGTGAAATTAGATCAACAAAAATTTCTGGTGCAATTAGATACATGAAATCAAGAATCTCATCAGATGATAAATCCACCTTGAATTTTAGATGGGATGTACTCCTCTGACAAGAAGGAGAATGACGATACAGACAATGCTTCAATCTCAAATTTCACTCCTCTCTGTAGCATGATTTCCAGCTCTGACCTATCAGGAAAACACAAACGCTTAGGAAGTTGGTCACGTAAGCTTTTGTTTAGCAATTTTCCAACCAATAAGGACTAGCAGAATGCTAATATCACCCACCAAAAATCATTCACACCTCCATTTGGACACATGACACACGTGCAACATAGGGACTGCTCATCTGGCAGGTCCATCATGGAGTGATGGACAGTAGCTGAAGCTTTGGATGATCCCAACCATTTGATCAGAACTCGAGGGCAAAAGGGACAGCTAAGAAAATGTCATTAACGGTTCAAAAGCAGTAGATTCTCGCAAAAATTAGGATTGTCTTAATAGCATGATTTTTTGGCCTGTGGCCTACCAATGGTGGGACCTGACAGATGTTCGCTCTAGAACGTATACATGTGCACCACATATCCCTTGGAGATGCATGTGACAGTTTCCTGTGATATCATTTCTCTGAAAGAAAATAAAAAGTAAATAAATAAATCATGGAATTCAACCTCCATTGCGGTGCTTCTCGGTGTAAGTAACATCTCAGCAACATGGCTTCAGCTTTCTTCTTGTCTGATATGCAAAGGTAGGACTTCTGCATTAGCTAAAATGGCATGATATGATTAAGAAATCAACCAAAGAAACAAAAAACCTAGAATCTCGCCTTCATGTGTTAGAGGAAGGAGACAACGGTCCGGAAGGTGGTATTTCTCACAATCTGAAGGAAAAACTCCAAGCCAGCGTATGTCGGGTACACACAGCAAATTTGCATCATAAGCCATTTTCTGTGAGAACAGGTAAGATGTTAATTAGTCTGCAAACTAAGGCTGCATTTGGCTGCACTAAATATCATGATATTTGGTGCAACCAAACGCAACCTAAGAAATAAACCAGAATTACGACCATTTAATTGCATTTCAAATAATTTTGGACTTTCAAACTTTGGAGTGCGGCTGTGCATTAGACAAGACATCATCATCTATCTAAGCTTTATCCGAACCATATGTGGTCGACTACACAAATCCCGTTCAGCCATTCCGCTCTATCAAGGACCATATCCTGACTTAAACCACAATTCATCGAGTCCTAGGCCTTCCAGTTGCCCTTCTAGAGTCTTCGACTTGAACCATCTCACTCCTACCTGGTGCAACGGGTAAGATATGAGACCATTTTATCATTTAATGGTTCACTCAAAATGTCCCGAAAATGGTAGTGTGCAGGATGTTTTCTGCACAAATTTACTTTTCAGACAGCACCGGAGACGGCAGATATTGATTTCAGGTGGGAAAGGAGGAAAAGCTATACCCCATGTAATGCAGTTCTGATCTTCAATATCACCCCGAATGTACAACAGAACCATCTGGTACCCCAATGTGTGACATTCTGCTTCTGATTTAGGGTACATCAAAACACACCCTAAAGCATAGTAGTTGGCATGAACTGCATTTTAGACTGGAAATGGTGGACATTCGGAATTGACAAACAATGTCATAGGGGTATTCATAAATGGTAGAAAGGAATTGCGGAGCAAAACAGCGTCTGAAGTATGTAATGCAGGGGCATTTTCACACCGGACTCGAGTGGGGTGGCCTGTGGGATGCAGGGGCACACTCGAGGTGGGCGGCCAATGTGAGGCGGATGGCTCTTTTGAGGCAGGCCCCACCCATGTGAAGCGGAACCCATGTGAAGTGGGGCCCATGAGGGGGGTTCGGCCAAGGTCTTAACCCATGGGATAGGGCTGAAAGTTGGGCGGGTTCAACCCGACCAACCTGTGACCGACCCGACATTGGGTTGGGCTCGGGCAGGATGTATTGGGTTCGATCTCAAGCTTGGGCTATACAAAAACCAACCCGATAAAACTTGGGTCGGGCTCGGGTTGAGGCCTTGGGTTGCCCGACCCAACCCGAACCCAATTAATTTATTAAGTTATAAATTATAATTGAATGTGGGTCGTTTGTGTCGAAGACACACTAGTGATGCCGGGTCTCATTTGTCCACGTCATTTCCAATGACTCAAGCTAACAAGATATGCCGGATTTCTCTCCCCCAAATAGATTGCGTTCTATGCTACATGACTTTTAAATGAGTAGTTGTCCTAAATTTTAGCTTGTTTTTTTAAAGAAAAAATGAAGTTCTTTATGATGAATAATCACATATGTAATTAATAAAATCATAGATACAAAAAATAAGTCCTATATTGAAATATAATAAACTAAAGTAATAATGAAAATATTAGCTCATATACACCCGATCAACTCGACCGAGCCCGCTTGGGTTGGTCTTGGGTTGAGAATTCCCAACCCGAGGTTAGGTTGGGTTGGGTTGGGTTAGGGTTGAGGTATAGGAACCTTGGGTTGGGTTAGGGTTGAGCACCAACCCAACCTGACCCGCCTGACTTTCAGCCCAACCATGGGATGTGGGGCCTGGGCTATGAGATAAAGGGATTGATTCGTCATACTCTATCAGTTCGAGCAAGTAATGCAAGGGTGGCTCGTGTGAGGCGTGCCTCAGCCATGTGAAGCGGGTGGCGGCTCGTGTGAAGCGGAACCCATGTGAAATGGGGCCCACGAGGGGGGTTTAGCCGAGGTCCTAACCCATGGGATGTGGAGCCTGGGCTATGAGATAAAGGGATTGATTCGCCATGATCTATCAGTTCGAGCTTTTAGAGCAAGTGATTAATTGTCCTGCATCAAATTGATATCAGAGCAAGAGGTCTCCTGTTCGAGACTCCTCACAGGGGTGAATAGGGCTCGAGTGGGGTGACCTATGGGATGCAGGGGCACACTCGGGGTGGGCGGCCCGTGTGAGGCGGGCCCCACCCATGTGAAGCAAAACCCATGTGAAGCATTAGCAGCCTATAAATGGGCATTTGCATTAGCAGCCTGGAAGCTCATAGGTCTTCAACTCTCCCCCTTAAATTAGTGAAAAATTAAACAATTAGATGGCCAAGATTCTTAAATCACCATTACTTTTTACCAATGGCCCATCCATATATGGCCCCACTAGATTAATGGTCCTGATTCCCCAGATTGGTGCCATGCATAGGCTTGGAATGGTGGAGACAAGCCACCCAAGCAAATCTCTTTGAAATTACAATATGCTAGCTTGCTTTTACGGATATTAACAAACAGTAGTATGAAGGTCAACATGTTAGCATGAAATGTCAAGGTTACAAGATAAAATCTTACCAACGAACCGAAACGGTAGATGGACAGAATGTCAAAACCATAAGGATCACAATCCACCAAGCAATACACAGGTAGGCATAGTTTTTCAATGAGAATCCTCAAGAACCTGCTAGGAAAATGTGTACGTTTGTAACAGATATTACAGACTGAAACTTTCAAATCAATTAGTTCAGACGAAACATGGAAATTCTTTGGCCCTGAATCTGTAAACAAGTGCATTCCAAGGTTTCGTGATCTGGACCATTGGTCTGATGGTCCCAACAGTGGATAACAATGCCCCAAAAGTCAAACTGGTGGGAGAATCCTAACACCCATTAACTAGTTGCCTGAAAAAGGTTAATAAAGGAATAGAGTGATGATCCACATTCAACTAAGGGAAAGGCGAAAAGGAACAGTTAGCTAGTATGTTCCAGCCCAGAAGATTTTTGAAGTATGGTCCTCCACCACAGGACCCATCAGTTCAATGGTCCAGTTCACTGAACCATGGACTCATTTGTATATTATGCATGAAATAAGGTTGAGGACCATAGAGTTACATCTTGATTTTCTTGTGATGCCCATACCTTCTAGTTGAAACATCTGGATAACCTCTTCCCTACAACAAATTCAGCAAATAAGCATAACAACCCCTTCAAACATAAACCACCAAGCAACCGAAAGAATGTGCTTACTGTGACAACTATACAGCGGTTCTTTTCGCAAAACCTGTCATTTGCCAATCTCTGGAACACTGAAACGAAAACCCAATGCCGAAAGCCCAAATTTAAATGCAACAAATAACCAAAGGGGTACACTCCAATGGTACTGGTACCACCATAAGCTGTGGTGGTACGGGGAAGATGTGGGGCCAACATCATGTCTGAAGGCCATCCAACCCATCCATCAGAAGCGTAACTCAAAAATAACCCTATTTACCAAAAATTAGGCAGATCCAAAGCCCGGGTGGGCCGAACAGGGAACAATGTGTAGGGGACACCCACCCTTGATTTGCATGGGCGGCCCACCATGTTGTGTACATGGAACCCAGGACATTCAGACCCTTCATCTGGCCTAGATGAAGGTTCATGCCAAAAAATGGTGGTTTCACAACTCAAGTGGGTCTCGATGAAAATCAGAGGTGGGCATCCCCTCCCACCTTGTTCCCTGCGCTATGGCACACTGAGTTTTGGATTGAGCTGAGTTTCGGCCGTGGGGAATTGTTGAGGTGATGCATCTGATGAACAGTTGGATGTGATATATGCATCATTTGGCACCACATCTTCTCAGCCTCTTAACCGAAAAAACCCAGAATAACCATATAGAATGGTATAAACAAGTCAATTACCTGTTTCCTTTTCTACAACAAGTACATACTGGGCGACACTCATTACATCTGTATGCAACAAATAAATTTCAAATTAATTATGCATCCTTGCAATATAGAACATAGATAAAAGAATGAACAAAGACAAATGTCTTTCCTGTCATTTTGCTCATATGTTATACACTGAATAGAGGTCCAATAAGATATCCTTCTCCATTATCAGGTCACATGTCCCTGCTCGTGTCTTTAACTTACAATATTCTGTGAAATTTATGATGATCATTATCTATTTAAGAAAACTTTTAAAAGGCTAAATCTAATTTTTAGGTTGTTTATATGCCATGCGTGTAAGTTTCTAAGACGCTAAATAATGCAGGAGCATTTTCACACCGGACTCAAGTGGGGTTGCCCGTGGGATGCAGAGGCACACTCGGGGTGGGCTGCTCGTGTGAAGCGGTACCCATGTGATTTGGGGCCCACGAGAGGGATTCAGCCGAGGTCCTAACTCATGGGATGTGGGGCCTGGGCTATGAGATAAAGGGATTGATTCGCCATGCTCTAACAGTTTGAGCTTTTAGAGCAAGTGGTTAATTGTCCTACATCACTAAATCAAATTTTTAAGTTGCTTTTATGCATTGTGTTATTCCAGTCCCCTATAAAATAAAACCAAGGGCATTAAACTAGACCTGAATTTTCAAATTAACAATAAAAGATGAACTTCCAACACTTCCAACCAGCACAAGATGATTCAGGTCCTTTGTGAAGCATCAATTAGACATTGTAGTTCAGAAATGACTGTTTTTTTCTGGGTTATGTTCCTATCTTTTATCCAAGTTAGCCTTCCTGGGAGCACGAAGTTAGTTCTTCAAGGCGTCTTTCTTTATTAATGCTTTTGGGGGTGCATGTCTTGCAATTGGTCTCAAAGATAGGACATCGAAAGACATTTTAAAGAAAGCTAGGGGTATTTTGGAAGCTTCAAAATGTGGTTGTTGTCCAACGTACGGTACAGCTGAGGTTTTCCCTGCAAATAGCCATTCAACAGCTTATATTCCACCCCCAAAAACTTAGCCTGCACATCTCTCTCTCTGCAGGTAGCCTGCAAGGCGCCTCTCTCTACCCTCCAACCTGTCTCCCTCTCCATGTATCCCACAGCCCTCTTTGTCACACTCTGCATGTAGATGGTAGCCTCCCTCTCTATCTAGCCCGCATCATATCCCTCCGAAGGAGATCTCTTCCTGATTTCTCTCTCCTTTCCTCTTTTCTCTCCATGTGCATTGCACATGCAATTATGTATTTGAACATCCTGTTTCGGTTATTCATGGACCATTTTATGCCCAAGAAGTAGAATACAAACTCACAGATTTAGCTTCAAAGTGTATAGTAATTCAAGCATTGCTCTGCTATTCTTAACAATTTGAAGGATAGATACTGTAGAGTTCACACAAAACAAAACAAACTAACTAAAAAACAAAAACTGTTGAAAATGTGTTATTGGCAAAAACAAGCTGAGATCTTTGCTCCAAATAATTCTATCATATAAGTTACATGTTCTTTTTTTCTCGATGAGTTGTAGAGCTGTGCTGCAGCATCATTCAGCTCTGGAGTGTTCTAAGAAGCTTAAGTATGACATGGACAATAAACCTGATCATAGAGATATTAGTGCCAGACTGCCAATTGTCATCATGTACCAGGGAGTGATAAATGTTAGTTGGAACAATGCAATATCTTTGTACAGGCCCATCATACCTTGAACATTTTATGTAAAAGTTGCTGATTTTCCAATTTAAACAAGAAATAGTCCAATAGTAGCTGTATAAGCATAAGATTAGCAACCAAACATTTGAATTCTTTGAACAAACAATGTGCCACAATGAACATGGGTATTGACACGTGGCACATCTGGAACACTTGAAGGTCCAATGTGGCATATGGGGGGTGGTTGAAGATGGGCAGTCTAGCTTGTGGTACATTCACACATATGGTGCAAGTGGCACACGTGGCACATTTTCCATGCATATACACAAAAGATAGATGCTCATTATTTTATGAAAAAAGGGCTAAAACCAACTTTTTGTCCAGATTGCCCAATCCACACCAATGGCTAGTTTTTTGGACAGCCATATCTTTGGTTTAGAATTAGTGCCACTATCCAAATAATGGTTGTTAATAAACCATGGACATGTGCACTATTTGTCCGAAACCAAACGGCCCCAAAAGGTTCTAAAAATCTCAAAAGAGAACTGGCAATGAGAGAATATTTTTCATTCTGCACATCCGCATGTTAGCTCAACATACCATGTACTCATACACAACTAAAAGCTACTCATTCTTGATTCACAATTTTCATTACCAACCCAAACCATGTCAAGCATTCAAGGCAGCCCAAATGCAAGTGGACATGAAGGTGGATGTTAGAAGCTTCCAAGTTGAAAGCGTCTGTCTTCTACAATCATCTCTCGAAACTAGTAGTATGAACACTAATAAATTTGTTGAACTAGTTCAATCTGTCAAACTTAACTTGCTAACAGTCATACACAACTAAAAGCTACTCATTCTTGATTCACAGTTTCCATTACTAACCCAAACCATGTCAAGCATTCAAGGAAGCACAAAAGCAAGTGGACATGAAGGTGAATGTTTGAAGTTTCAAGTTGAAAGCATCTTCCCTCTACAATCACCTCTTGAAACTAGTAGTATCAGCACCACTGATAAATTTGTCAAACTAGTTTAGTTTATGTCATCATCACCATCATCATCTAAGCCTTATCCCAATTAATTGGGGTTCGCTACATGAATCTTGTTCCGCCATTCCACTCTATCAAGGGCTAGACCTTCAGCTAGACCATAGTTCATCAAATCTTTTCTTACTAACTCCATTCACATCCTTTTGGGGCTTCCCCTTGCCCTTTTAGAGCCTTTGACTTGAACCAACTCACTCCTAACCACACAGTTCTTGGTTTCTGCTGCACATAACCAGACCATCTAAATCTACTTTCCCTCATCTTATTACTTATTGGTGCTACTCCTAAGTTCCCTCAAATGCATTCATTTCTAATTTTATCCTTCCTCGTCTCGCCACTCATCCATCTCAACATCCTCATTTCAGATACATTCATACTATGAACTTGATGCCCAACATTCTGTCCCATAAAATATGGCTGTTCTTATAGCTCCTATAAAATTTCCCTTTCGGTTTAAGTGGGAAAAATGATCACACAAAACTCAAGAGGCACAAATCCATTTCTTCTACCCCACTTGAATTCGGCAACATCACCACATCAGAATATTTATACGAGAATATCGTGGAATTGATATCTGCACCACCTGATTGATTTCCTTACGCCCATTTTCCATTTTGGGAATTGAAATTGTACACTTTTGAACTTTTTCATATCCCAAAATTGAAATCAGGTGTAAGAAAATCAATCAGGGTGCTTGAAAGTAGTGGATCCTAAAATATTACTGAAAAGTATTTCATGTCTGAAAGTACTATTTTGATTCCCAAAAATGGAAAATGGGTGTAAGCAAATCCATCAGGTTGGGTGTAGCATTAATGCAAAGTATTTCGCACCTGACATCACATACCCTGAAATTTGATGCAGTCACAATGTTATTTATATACTCCTCATGCATAGAACAAAAAAAACTAAACGGCTGAAAAATAACTTTACAGTATCCGACAACCATCATCTATCCAACTACTGCTCTCATGACAGTTTGCATACCTTCGACTTCCTCGACGTACACAGGAACAGGATAGGCCTGCAAAGTAACCCACTTTTAAATATTTTAAGTGAAATTGCAATACTCTTGTATTGAAATGCTTCCAGGCAGTCTTACGGTGCTAGGACTTCGTATGCAATCAAATTTCCTTCCAGCTTGCACAAACCGTAACCATCCCATCACCAACCTAAAACAGAAACAGACAGATTAAATAGTTCAATACAGCCCATGTGGATACTAACTAAATCCAAAACAGAAGTTTTGTGGACAAATGAACTGAAGGGAAATAAAACAATGAGATAGGTAGAATTTGTCACAATCACAATTCATGAGCATAAAGGTCCAACAAATTAATATTATTGCGGCAATCCCAAAATACAAGACAATCAGGTTTTCCTTCTTTGAGAGACTAGGAAAAATATTGGCAATAAAAAGATAGATTCTTCTAGTCATCATCACAAATTTATATATTTTATTGCTTTTTTAGAAAAGCAATTTGGAGAAACAAAGGTTAAAGATAACTTCTCATTTTCTATAATTCCAAAGTGACGTTGTAAGCCAAGACCTACCCATTTCCTACAGACACCTGCAAAAAAGGAGAGAGCATGGAGTAAAATTCCTAGAAAGATGGTTCCAACTTAGAAATATGATGTTTTATAAGAGTTTCAGGCATCAAATATTCAGGATTTCTTTTAATATTTCATTTCGCATCTTAATTTTCTTGGCCCCAAGGAATCAAACCCATCAACGTGTCTTTAAATATCTTTAAATGGTGGGAGATATGAGGAATACGATCATCTTGGTGTGCTAAAGGGACGATGAAATCTAGCCTTACTATTATATGCATGTGTTGTCGTATTTATGATACAGCCAACATTTAATACTCATTGCAATTTCCCATACCATCTTCTAATCTTTCTACTTTTAACCTAAGTTTTATTCTATTGGCCACTGAGAATTCATATCGTATCATCATATTTATTTTAAAAATAAAATTTTTTAAAAAAAAATCAGTTATGTTACAGCCGTATCAGCCATTACATAAACAAAATAGTCAACCCTGTTATGCGATGTGGGGGTGAATCAGTCCATTATAGAAAAATGGGTCATATCGGCCTATATCAGCACCATTACAGGGCCAATATGACCGTTACAGGCCAAGTTGGCCATAGTGGGCCCATTATGAAGTTTTTATATTGAATATTTCTCTCATGTTTCCACTTCTTTACTCATTTCAACCACGAATGAAGCTTAGAAGCTAATTCTAAACTAGATCTAATCCTATTTTAAGGATCAAAATACAAAATTTGAATTGAGTACGAGGAACTGAAGTGGAGTGGACCATTTCAAGAAATATCAGAACAGGGGGTAAACCATCACTTCTTTTTTTTCATTTTTCCATCTTTTCTTGTTATAATTATTTGTAACAGACCCTAATCCACCAAATCATACTTGATGTGTGTTTGGTGAAGGCCTATTTGGTCAACTTTCAGCAAGTCAGCAGACATTGCTTGATAGACAGAATTCTTACCAAAAAAAAACAAAAGGCCCGTTACATCATCAAGTACATGTCCAAACCAAAAAAAGAATACACATTTGGGATCCTCAGATTTTTTAGAATTTTAGCAATATTTTTTTAGATTCCCCCGGCCAAAAAAAAAAAAAAAAGAAGGAAAATGTCATAACTGCAGGCCATATTGGCCGGTATGGCACATATCATATCAGACAACAAGATGGCCAATATGCTGCCCAACACCATATGTGGTACCTTGCATCATATTGCCCAGTAGACCAGTTTTTACAATATGTATCCCATTTTAGCCAACCCCAATTAGTTGGAAACTTGGAATAAGGCATATACATGTTTCCATATCTGGCAACATGTGGTCTTTGCTTGGCTTGCAACTGTGGGAGAACCAATGAAATAATTCCTTGGGAGTTTTTGCCTGTGGCTATCTTGTCATAACCATCCTACCAATGATTCTTCCTACAACTCCTGGTCCAAGCACAACCATGGCAAGCTTTATCTATTGAAGCCAGGGGCACATATATAATTTGATTAAACAAGCCATTTCCTAATTTTTTGAATTTCGCTCGGCCTAACATGGCAGTATCAATGGTTTCTCGTAACCTTTCCAGATATTATGGAGTTAGAGATGACTAAAAGCCAAGGGATTATTTTTCCATATATTCTTGATTGGAAAGAGATTGTTTTCACAGGTTGATGGTCTTAATTCAACAAACTGTTTCAATATACATCGACCAGAACCTTCAATTTGATAAAGAAATATAAAATCCCTTTTTGTGAATCAGCAAAAAAATATTGCATTACAATTAATTACTTCCCCATATGATCGGCACAATTTAAAAACCGAAAAGATTGATTGTCAACTATGTAGTTGAATTTCAGGCAAAATACCATGATAACAGTACACACCACATTCAGATTATGGCGACTGCACTGTAAAAGGATGCATATGTCATTGATTGCCCGATCAACAACTGCTTGTTCTGCAATGCAAGGGGAGGGAAGAGATTCATATAGAGAATTACAGACCATGTATGCAAACAGAAGGTCAGACCTCATTGTTGTCGGGGACACCATAAGAAATGATAATTTAGATTACTCATAAATGTGCAGGGAAAAAAAAAAGCTCCTTCAATTGTTGTAACTACGACCATAATAGAATCAGATGAAGTCAATATGCCAAACCTGCATTTCTATATATTGTAATTCAAAGTCGCAACTTATTTCATAACTTGATGAGAAAATAAAAGTGACCTATTTGTATGATACAAACACCTGCAGTTGTCAAGAAACCAATATTGCCACTGTTGAATAGCACCAACACTACTGTTATCGGTGTGCAAAATATATTTATTATTACCACTGTGCTAAAGCACAATGTCAAAATATGTCAAGTTCTAATTGAGTATAGGTAGTAGACATGTCCGATGTGCCTAAGGGTTCAAACAATTAAGATTATCACATTCTTCCTTTATTATATTCAGTTGACAAATATTAGGCACATATGATAATAGCAGGGGTTGATTCGCATGCAAGTATAGATAAGTATAAACTAGCAATTCTAAAAGAAAGATTGAATGGATGACACGACACTCATTTCAACAGAACAAGTTGGTGTTGGCGATATTATGAAGAAATTACAGAACCAAATTTTAACAAATTCTGCTCATTTGTTAATAGAAAAATTACTTGCAGAATCAAAATCCAAATGAAACTAGTTATGAAGAACCAGCAGACTTTTTCTCTTCTTCCACGGCCATGTTCGCGAATACAAGTATAGTTTTTCACATATCTAAACAGTACGCTAATTGGGTCACTGACTCAGGAGCATGCGATCATATGACTGAAGAGTCAAGTGTGCTTTTTTTGTGCTTAGCAAATCAATTTCTAATACTTTTGTTACCTAAGCTAATGGAACCAAATCTAAATTAGATGAACTAGGTAGGACTCACCCTACTTACTCATCTCATTGTCATCAGCTAAGTATGGTCCTCAATTTTCACTTTGTCTGACGCTCATCAGGTAAAATTTAACGCTTTATCCCTCCTATTGTGTTTTTCAGGATCGAAAGATGAAGAAGAGGATCAACGGAGGATGAGTCTGGTGGACCCTGCTATCTGGATCTACAATTAGTTAGAGCTTCCTTACATACAAATACATCTCCTCATTAGCGGTGTTGTCCATTAGGTCGTGCATTAGGTGTTGTTTGTATGTGTTAGAATGGGAAGCATGTAAATTGAGTAAATCTCAGTCTCATTTCCACCACATATGGACAAACATAGTTCAGTTCCTTTTTTGTTTGTCCATCTGATATTAGATTACAGACAGTTCTTAAAGAATAATTGACTTTATTTAACAAAAGACAGCTCTAAAATCTTCTCTATTTTTCAGTTATTTCGTATGGAAATTACAAATGAGTTTAGTTTGAATCTGTGTGCTCTAGTATACAAAGGAATATCTGTACCAGGATTTTCAGTCTTTTGATAAACATGGAATTTTACATCAGATTTCGTGTGTTCATAACACTCAATAAAACAGAACCGTAGAGAGGAAAAATCAAACATTTAGGGCTTGCTTGGTTTTCCAATTATAATGGCAAATGGCTGGAAATGGGTAAGGATTACTTACTCCTGTAATTGTATGGTAACATCATGTACATTCAGCTACAACGATGAGTTTGCTACCATTTTTGTTTCACCCAGAAATCATGGTAAAAAAAATGCTAGTTTTATAATGAAAAAATGTAACAATTACATTTTCCTTTACCTGTTTCCTTTACAAGTGTATTTGACTCTCGATTTACGAGCCATAATTCTTATTTAAATAATTGGTAATGGTGGCTCATTTACTTTGCATTACACAGAAATTGGAAAACCAAACACCCCCTTAGTTGAAGTTGCACATTCTTTGTTGATACACATGAGTGCTTCAGAACAACCTTAACAACCAACGGAATTACCCGAAAATACTAATGGATGCATATAGTATATGTCTCTCTTTGATATGTGCTTCTTTTCCTGCAACAGTTGCTGAATGATCAGCAGCACTCTTAATAAAATATCTGGAAGAGAGAGACACAAGTGAGACTTAAATATATAGCTCCAAATCCATCTTTCTAACTACAGTGACTGCTCTATATATGGGATTCAAATGATGCAACAAAATATCATGAAAAGAAACTCTAAAGGGTAACTCACCAAGTCTGTAAGCATGACCTTCTTTTTCAATAGAGAGTATCTCCTTACCCTTGATCGAGTAGGAACTACAACAGCTGCATGCAGAAACATGCACAAATGAAATAAGACCATACCGCTTTGAAGATGACATACATGGAACCATGACTTCAATCCTCAATAATAACATCAATGATGAATATCACGGCCTAATAGCAAAGGCCATGTTTGGGAGCACGGATTCATAAATAGTTTACAAGGGAAAAAAAAAACATTTTTTTCTATTTGGGAGGCTAAAGAGGTGTGGATTTTCATTAAATCCACATTTTACAAGAATACTGTAGCAGACTTTTTCTCATCTCATACCATGTTTTTTTTTTCAAAGATTCTATTTTCTTTCCAAAAGCTTCTACTTGAGGCCAGTGGATATGGCAAGTGATCACTACCACCCATCTAGTAGGCCCTACCATGGATGGCACAAAGTTCAAAACCTAAAGCTCGAAAATGATCCCAGCTACTCAATATTCTTTTCTTTGAATAATTTAGATTTCCACAGCAACATTTCCCAAACAGCATATATGGAAAAGCTTCTACTTGAGGCCAGTGGATATGGCAACTGATCACTACCACCCATCTAGTAGGCCCTACCATAGATGGCACAATGTTCAAAACCTAAAGCCTGAAAATGATCCCAGCTACTCAATATTATTTTCTTTGACTAATTTAGATTTCCACAGCAACATTTCCCAAACAGCATACATGGAAAAGGAAGCATACTTTCCAAGAAAATTTTACTTTCTATCAATCAAGCAGGATAAACAATTTTCTTTCCACATTTTCCAAAGGAAAAAAGGAATCAATGATAACTCTACTTTCCTTCCATTTTCTTTCCAAGTACCCAACCAGGCCCAAAAGTGATGGTTGCAAGTAAAACAAGCAATAATTTACTTCCAAACAGAACAATAATTTTCTACAGAGATTCGTGTATGAACAATCTACATATTATATAAACAAATCCACAATCTTAAAACCTCACATCCCTACAATGCACATATATGCATGAAGACATCAATGCTCAATTGAAAATAGAAAATGTGTAAAATGCTAAATTTCCAAAACCGTGGCGCATGTTTGGTTGCACCAAATATCATGAAGATTTGCACCAAATTAGATTGTTTAATCAGGAAACTCCACGATATTTGGTGCGACCAAACGCAGGCCTAAACTACAATCTCTAGCAAGTGATGGAAAATGCCACATATGGTACCATTACCACTGCGGCACCACTATTAGTGGTGGTGCCAGGCTATTGCGGGGCCATGTGATACATACATCAGATCCTGCCCACCCATTGGGATTGCCCTTGATGTTAGGCCATGGGGTAAAAAATCAGCCTGAACAACTCAGGTGGGTCATACCATAGGGACAGTTGGGAGGGGATGTGCAACCAATAAAACGTCCCAGGGTTTGTGGGGCCCACCATGTTGTGTATATATCATCCAAGCCATTCATCATACACCCCACCAGGATAAAGGGATGCCAAAATTCAGCCCATTTCAAATCAAGTGGGTCACACCACATGAACTTGGAGGTTTTAGTAATAATTTGTCACTGTTCCCTATGGTATGACCCACCTGAGTCTTCAATTGGCCTGATTTTTGCGCTCTAAAGCGAAAAGGAGACTACAACGATGGATGGAGAACGATCAGATGCCCAAACCAAGTGGGCCCCACAATAGCCCGTACATAGGTTAGCACACCATGTAATAGTTACCATTAACTAAAATAAGATGAACTCATTTTCAAGTGGCAACTAAACAGGGCCTGAAGTTTTCTAATTTTTCCAAAGGGCCATTTGGATAGGAATAAATGGAGGTAAATAGGAGTAGTTGGGAGAGTTGCACGTGTAAACAAAGGTGCCGCTATGCATATGTCCACCACACATTGTCATGCTAATTATACTTCAAAATAATCCAATGATCGGCTATATCACTAAAATCACACTAAAAGAATGATCCAAACCGTCCAAAGGATGGCCATATAAATGGACGGTTAAAAAAGTTGACAAGTTGCTTATTTGTGGTCGTTACACTTGTGGCTTACCCAATGCTCAAATTTTCCTCATTTTTTTGCTAAAGTATATATTTCAATGGGCTTATTATAATTATTTTATTAAATATCGCATATGTACACTAAGTTGGGATATTAAAGCTAATTTGGGATGTCGCATATATTCCTGTGAATATATCAAAAAATTTAAATGCATTCCAATTCCTCTGATTTACTCCCATCCAAACCGAATATTTGGATTTCAAATGCATTTCATTTGCTCCCATCCAAACACAACTATGTAAACCATTTACTCCCAATTCATTTACCTCCAATTCCATTTCTCATTTACCTCCAATTACAAACTCCCCAATATGATCAAGATACAGCCAACCCCCATGATGATAATGGTGATGAAGAAATATGATTAGAAGTGCGTTTGGTTGCACCAATTTCATGATATTTTCAAAAATTATGAAATTTCATGACATTTGATGCAACCAAGGGCACCCTTCAGAACGAAGATTCCTGATTGAAATATAACCCTTCCCATGGGAAAAAAAAAAAAAAAAAGAAGCCGCAATTCAAAAGCCGAGATGGGAGAATTCGAGAAGCAGCCTACCAGTTTCCAGTAGGGTCATTGCAGTAATTTCTGTAGCGATGGAGGGCAATTAAAGGAAATCGGCGTCGGATGCAGAGATCTTCGAGGAGAGATCGAGAGAAACCTGCAAAAACAACTTTAACTTACAGCAGAGATTTCGATTCTCTCCTTTCTGGAATTCCTCTGCTTACTAAAGAAAGAAAGACGAGATTTCCATCAGAGATTTCGATTTTCTCTTTTCTTACATTGGATTTTCTTCAGCAGCGGATTGCACGATTTCGAACTTGATCCTCTTTCGCTCTCCATTCTCTCTCTGCGATCTCGAAAATCGAAATGAGGCGGGAGGAATGGGTCGGACAAATAGTGCCGAGATTCTGAAAATATCGCGATAATAATATTAAAATATCGGGATAATTTAAAATATCGCATTTTTTCGCGATAACGTGAAAAGAGCGTAAATATTCAAGAATTTGATACATCTATGCATATTTAAATTTCAAATTTATTTATTAATTTATAATAAATCACAATCGTCTTTTAAGCCCTTTTTCCAACCACTTGAGTAAGCTTGCAAATACTCTTCCACCATTTCACTTCCTCGAATCCGGATCTCTGCTTATGGAAAACGGGAAAATCGTGTTTGTTGCAATTTGATTGGGTGCTGACACGTACGTGGACGAATCACGATGCAAGAAATCAGGAGTTTTCTGTTTTCCGCGAGTATAGGATCCGGATTCCACTCCCTCTGGGCTATAGGTCGAGCTGGCCTCAGCTCGACTCGGCTCTGCCACTAGCTGACCTCAGCTGGAACTTGGCTCGGCTAGGTCCTCGAGCCTGGCTGGCCAGCTCGGCTTAGATCAGTCAGCATCTCAGACCAATTCAAGCCAAGTTCATTGTACAACATTTCCACAAACACCCGGGCTATGCCTTTAAAAAAACTCATTGTATGTAAAACAACAACAAAGATTTTTCACATAAAAATCAAGAAAAAAAAAAAAGATATTTGTTTTATATACATACCTTCTTTGCCACCAATCACACTTCGTTGAGTCATTTCATCAAACACTTGGTGAGCAATATCAATATCAAAGTAATCGAGTTACCGAACTAGTTCGATCCGAGTTCAATTCGAGCTGGGTTCGATCCGAGCAGAGTCAAGTTGGGGTCAGCTCGAACTCATTTTCAAGATAAAAAAATCAGCTTGACTTGGCTTGAACTCAACTTTAAACCGAGTCGAATCGGACTTTTTCAAGTCGAGTCGAGCTAGCTCGGTTCGTGTACACCTCTAGCTATAAATTCAATTACACCACGAGCCATCTACAACTTCATCTAGAACATGAGCCATCCTGTATTTATTTTTTACTATCTGGCTCTTATAATAGTGTCGTACTTGTACTTGGTCTTTGTTGTGGAATGCTAAAAGATAAAAAGTTCTCTCGGTGCTTAAAAAAATTACTCAAAAATCATATATTAACTTAGATGGGATCTTTTCTCCTGTTATCCGTGAGTATAGCAATGGTAACTAACTTTAAACTTAAGTAATTGGATGCAAAAAATAAAAATAAAATTTATTAGGGTGTGTTTGTGTAACGCTCGGCCCATCCAGAACAGTGTCCTGAGGCGTCTACGCGGGAATTGCCGCTGGACCGCTCGATTAAACCGCTCTTGTGAGGGGTAACACCAACAAATTAACCTGAGTTATCCCATTAAGGCGGTCGAGTCTAGTTATGTTCGGACTGAGTACGGGTCGTTAAGCTGGTTGGTCTGATTGTAACTCCCATCCCATCCAGAACAGTGTCCTGAGGCGTCCACGTGGGATTTGCCGCAAGATCGCTCAATTAAACTGCTCTTGTGAGGGGTACCACTAACAAATTAACCCGAGTTATCCCATTAAGGTGGTTGAGTCTAATTATATTCGAACCGAGCGCAGGCCGTTAAGTCGGTTAGTCTGTTATGCTTGCCAACAGCCTGCGCGGGTCATGCAACAGCCAGGGAAAGGCAGAAAAGTCTAAAACTTGGGGAGGCCATGGGCCTCAATGGGCTTGTGGTCCATTATAGACCACAGACTCAGAGGACGCCTAAAAACTAAATATATGCGCCGTCCAAACGGCACTTGCCAAGCGCGACTCACCCCAGCCTTGGCCCAGGGATTGAAATTTTAAATCAATGGCCCTCTTATTTGAAACAGAGATATGAGGCATTGCAGCCATCGGATCTCTTCTAAATTTACGTTGAAGGCCGAAAACATTTCTCCACGCCCGTCTACAAAATCTGAACCCCCAGTCGTGAAACGATGACCGTTGATGGCAAATCGGCCCCTTACGATAAAACCCCGCGTCCACTTGCCGTCAAACTTTGTACAACCCTTCATTGGGCTATGGAGCATTTATCTTACAAATTTCATGGCCAAGGGGGCATCAGGGTGGCCCCAACAGCCAAAAATGGACCCCACAGGGTCATTTAAAGATCAGACCCATATGATAAAACTCCGCGTCCGTTTGCCTTCAAATTTTGCACAACCCTTCATCGGGCCATGGGGCACCTACACTATAAATTTAGTGGCCGGGGGGTGCCAGGGCAGCCCCAACAGCTAAAGAGGGGTCTCACTAGGCCATTGAGGGGAATTAATAGAACTTAAGGCCATTTGGCCCAAAAATCCAGGATATAAGATCCTTTAGCACCCACTCTCACAATTTTTCCAGCAACAAGAGAGAGAAGAGAGAAAGAAAGGAGAAAGAAAAGGGAGGAAGAGAGTGTAGAAGAAAGTGGGGCTCAAGGGACTTAGGCCTTGGAGGATCTCTTACCTATCCCCAAGGGATCTCACATCCACAACCACTAAACGAATTCCAACTAACTTAGAGGTAATCACTCATCTTTTCCATAAATTCATTTTATCAAGTTGGGTCTTTACATGTATCCTAACATGTGGATGCATTTGACTCAGAACCTCAGCAAATCGACCCGCGAGTTTGGCTCTCCTAGGTCATTTCCGCAAGCTCTCAACGATCCATAGGTGCGGACTATTATCCTTAGGTAGCCAAGTACCAATTTTATGATAAATTTAATGATTGTGAATGTTAGAGTGATGTACATGAGTGATTTAGGAAAACTCTAGCTAGGAACCCACACGTTAGGTCTACCAACTTGCTTGAAATGATGAATTTTTCTTTAACTAGTCTTCAACATGTTTGGGCATGAAATTAGTGTTGCATGTTCTTCATCACATCCGATTTTTGCATAATCTTTCATATAGCATATATGATTACATTATTTCTTGTTGTATTTTTATACTATGAGTGAGGTGTTGTCCTTGGACTCTGAGGTAATCCAGCACCACACACACACGTCTAACTTATGATATTAAGAGTAGTTGTATTTATTTTAACAACCTGAAATCTTATGCTGGATGTATTGTACGCATGATTCTACCTATACTAGAAGATGAACTCATAATTGTTAGAAGTATTATCGAATGCAACCCATTTTCTGCGTTGGTCAGAGAACCGAGATTTGTGAAGGTAGTTCTGGACTAGACTGACTGATTTGGACAGACACGAATGGGCGACAGTAGTGGGACTACATGGGCTGCTTACGTCCGGTGTCGTGCGTTACGTGCTCGCCTGAACTTAGATGGTCTAGTCCACTGACTGACCAACCATGCTTGTTAACCATGTCTACTCACGCCTGTATGGAACCTGGGACACCCCTCGCCCACTGAAGCCCACTGATAACTTGTAACATCCAGGATTTTTCACTGTTTTGGATTTTCAAAAATCCTTAAAATTTTCTTCTGTAATTAGTTTATAATATCACTTACTGACCATTAGCACTCAATGTTAGTTGTACACGGCTGGTACCAGGAAAGAACCGCACAAGTCCAATTAATCAACCGTAGGAAGACAACGAATCCGCCCAGATCTTGGCTAATAAGCCAAATAACCCTGTTACTCTTGTAGCCTAAAACCGACCGTTTAGAGTAATCATGACCAAATCTCCACTTTCACTAGTTATAAATAGGTCACACTATGAACATAGTTAATCCAAACCCTAATCATTGCCCACGAGAAATCTCACTACCAAATTCATTACAGAAATATCCCGATTTTCCAAATAAGCTCTAGACCACTCGTTGGCGGGCCACTAGTTCCAAAACTATAGAATAATGTCCGTCTTACTAGGCTTGATGTCCATCGTGGGAGTCGGACCTGGGTGTTGCCCAGAACCGCTCAACTTGAGCTAAAGGACGAGTGCATGAGAAGTGCAAATACCCTAAAGGAATGAACTGAAACTTAAGCGAATTGGGTCCTCCACTCGTATGCAAAGTTGAGGATTTCGGACCGTTGGTTTACGACCAAAATTTACCCGTTGAGTAAGGATATTTCCCTGCTCACATCCGTATAGCCGCGAGCCCAATCGGCTATCGGTGACCGTTAAACAGATTTCTAATCATATATATCGATCAACTCATTCAAATGGCGGACCGATCATATACATGCATAGATCATCATTAGGGTTAATTATCCTATGGTGTATATTAATATGTACACCACATAGTGGGCCCTAGAATCTAGAAAAACCTTCCCATAGGGTTAGTATAGTAAAAAACTCAACACTTGGGGCCATTGACACCAAATCTGGCATTATAAAAATGCCTCATTTGGAGCACCCCTCTTCCCATACGATATTTTATTTTCAAAGGGGAGAAAGGGAGAAAGAGGGAGAGAGTAAAGAGACAAGAAAGAGAGCTAGGGAGAGTGAAGAAAGAGAGTGAAGGTGAGAGCAGGGGTGAGCCATAAATCAAAGTGGGGCCTAAGGGAGTCTGCTTCTTGTAACTCCTCTCCTCTTCCTCAACAAACCCTCCACCACAACCGAGAACCACTTCCGTTGCTTGCATAGGTAAACCCCTCACCCCTCTTTCTTGAAACCCTTGTGTGAGAGATGTTTTGCATGAGATTCTAACATGTAAGTGCAATGTCGAAGGATTCCGGCCAATCGGCACCGAGTTCGGCGTTTCTAGGTCATTTTTCGAGACTTCAACGATCCATAGGTGCGGACTATTGTTTTTAGGTGGCCTAGCACCAATTTTAATATGAATCTAATGATTTTATTTGTTGAATGATGTATTTGGGTAATCTAGCAAAACCTAGATATGACCTTACACTTTAGATCCCCTAAATTAATGTGGAATGATGATGGAATGCTTATTGTTTCTCAAACATGATTGGGTATGTTAATGATGATTGCTTGTACATTCCTTGCTCAGTTCATATACGATATTTTTCTCATAATATGTTTGATTCACTAACCCTTGTGTATATTTTGGTGTTAGGAGATATATGAAATGCTTGCCTTCCACACTAACCCACACAACACATGCACCTTTATTTCATGATATTGTTAGCATTTGCCTTGTAAAAAATCTAGATTCTATGATAAGAAGTATGAATGCATGCTATTACCTATGCTAGTTGATAACCCATGTTAATCAGCATGCTACACATTACCACCAAACCCTTGGGTTGGTCAAGAATACGAGAAGAGTAAAGGTGGTCCCGTTGGTAAGACTATCCTGAGGTTAAACCCATGAATTTGGGTGAGTGCGCGTGGACGACAATAGTTAGACTAAATGGGTTGCTTGTACCCGATGTCATCTGTCATGTGCTTACCTGAACTCGTATGGTCTAGCCTATTTACCAACTAACATTGTTTTGTTTCCCCCTGTTTGCTCACATATGTATGGAACCTGGAATAGCCTACAACCATTGTAGCCCATCAATAACCAGATTGAAACCGATCCACCGCCTAGTGAGCCAGACATGGTAGAATGGGACACTGTGTTCAAGCTGTCGGCCTACGCTGGGGTGGCCCAGCGGCGCGCCACCCCGTAGTGACCGCGAGTGATCCATTTTTCTCAGCACTCCCCATATGCTTGAAGTCAGGATGGAGAACCCGACGGGATCAAGAATCGTGGGGTCTTGGCCTCACACGTTGGGGGGCTTTGGTCTCGCAACCAGTTCAGGACATTGATCATGGGGTGTGTATCAGTTTTTCCAACCTGCTGGATGAATGGAATTAACTAAGAACTTGGCTAACATTATCATCGCATCACACTAGCTAGGTTGGCGACTCGGTAGTCGAGGTCGCTCTGAGGGAGTGTTAGTTATACGCGATCGTTAGATGGAGTCGCTCGAGGGAGTGTTGTGGTGAGGGAATGAATCATATTATCCATTATGCGCACGCATTAATAAGATTTGTTAGGTGCTTATGAATGTATTGCCTTTCATTAAATTCATAATTTAATTGATGTCTGTTGTAACTTAAGACTAACAGCACCCACTGAGTTGGTCACTCACTCCCACTCTGGGACAGTGTTTTAAAACACCAACCAGACTCTTCAATAGTTGCAGATAGCGATGAGTTCGAGGAGCTGAGTAGGGCTGACATTGATAAGGAGGATGAACTGTCCTATTTCCAGTTGATGGGCGATTCGACAAAGATTTTGCCGGCGAACTTGAGTCGCTGAGTAGTGGACTCAGCGCATTATTATTTTAGACATGCTACTCTTTTGTAATTTTGTTGGGCAACGCCATGTGCGACCCACTTATATTCTTTTGGACTTATATATATTTGACCTCTTTCATTTCAGTAGATTAGTTGTGATTGTGCTTTATGTTCCAAGAAATTTCACACTGTGCATTTACAACCTGATTAGACTCAAAACTGTGAAAAATCGGTTATAAGTGATACCCGGGAACTTGGGAGTCGAGTATATGCACGACCCCCAATTTTCAGGGCATTACACAACTGTTAGAAACAGATCCACTGTCTCGTGAGCCGGGCATGATTGAATGGGACATTGTGTCCGAGCTGTCGGCCTACGCTGGGGTGACGAGTTTTCTCATAGTGACCGCGAGCGATCTCGCTTCTCAGCACTCCCCATGTGCTTAAAATTGGGGATGGGGACTCCGATGAGATCAAGGATGGCGGGTTTCTGGCCTCACATATTAAGGGGCCCTATCTTTTCAAATGGTTTAGGGCATTGATACCGTAAGGTGTACTGGTTTTTCTAATCTGCTGGATGAACGAAATTAATTAAAGACTCAACTAACACGATGAAGATCGCTTTTACATTAGTTAGGTTGGCGACTCGACAGTTGAGGTCACAATGAGAGAGCATTGGTCATGCGCGATCGTTAGATGAAGTCCCTCGAGGGAGTGTTGTTGCGAGGTCATGCGTTATACCATAATTCATGCATATGCATTAACAAGATTAGTTAAAGATTTGTGAATATATGTTTTTCATTAAATTCATCATAGAATTAATACTTGATGTAACTTAAGGCTAATGACACCAACTAAGTTTATCACTCACTCCCACTCTAGGACGATGTTTTAAAACACCAACCAGACTCTTCAGTAGATGTAGGTGATGCTGAGCTCGATGAGCCGAGCGGTGCAAGCATAGACGAGGAGGACGAGCTATCCTACTTTCAGCTGATGGGCTAGTCGCCGTAGATTGAGCGGGCTGATTATGGATTGCTGAGTAGTAGACTCAGCGCACTATTCTTTTGGACATCTCATTTTTTGTATTTTGTCAAGCGGGGCCTTGTGCGGCCCGTTGATACTTTTTGTAAACTCGTATACATTAGTCACTTTCATTTTAGTTGACCAGTTGTGATTGTGGTTTATGCTCCAGTCAATTCCATACTGCTCATTAAATTGGATTTTATGCAAAACATTAGAATATGGTAATAAGTGATACCCGGGAACTTGGGAGTCGAGTGTATGCTCGACCTCCTCAAATTTCAGGGTGTTATAGTTTGATTCTCCAAACCTTTGGTAATACATTGCAAATGGATAATAATTATTTCACAGGGTAATTGAGGCATTGTTATGAATGCTTGATTTGACACTTACTTTTTTAAGCTCTAAAACCGAGGACACTACCAAATATATGTGGGACCCGCTGTGATGTCTGTGTCTTATGTACATCGTCCATCTGTTATGTCAGCTAAATTTAGGGCTTGACCAAAATAATGAGGTTGATACAACGCTCAAGTGGTCTACACCACAAGATTTAGGGAATCGAACATCTATCGTTAAAAACATATCGGTTCCACTGTTTCCTATAGTGTGGGCCACTTGAGTGTTGGATCAAGCTCATTTTTTGGCTCATGTCTCAAAATGTTACCCTAAAATTGATGGACGATACAGATATATCATATATATATATGTATATATATATATATATCATGATGGGGCCCAAAAATTTAAACCAGTCTCTTTAACTCGATTTTCGAAACAGAATGCAAGTGCATTTTCAAATGGGTGGATGAGTAGTAATTACTAATTCCCAAGGCATTTACATGCGATTTGAAAAATCAAACAAGCCGTTAAAGAAGTTATATTAGTTAGACTCTTTTTCTTGTTTATCAATTAAATAATTTTTTTTATTAATGTTTAAAACATATGTGAAGGTAATAGTAAAGTGATTTGATTCATTCATTGTAAGATTGTAATTTAAGATATGCAAGACAGATTATTATACATATGTTCGTAATGACTTTATTATTTTATTATTGTATGTAGATAACATGTTAGTTAAGATGCTAGTATTTATACTATTGCAACATTAAAAGCTCATTTAATTACAGAAATTTGATATAAATTATTTAGATGTTGTTAATCAAATAATTGAAATGATCGTACTTAAAGACATGGAGAACATAAAAGTCTTAATAACTCATAAATGGTTATGTCAAAAGAGTTTTGTGCCACTTCAATATTTAAAATTCAAATCAAATCAATATGAGCTGTACAAAATATTAAGTGAATGACCCACTTTGAGTTGACTATCCCAGACTTGTACGGTTGACCAAGGTTGAAATGAACGACCGACAGTAGTTGAAGGTACAAAGGATGTTTCGCGCCTAATGCCGATTTTGTTCGGGGTCTCCCTTGTCGATTGCATTAGTCTAATGCAAGGCTTAGTCATTCTTATGCTTGGTAATTGTATAACATTTGATAGAATCTGAGATATAACTATTATTATTGATTTAAATCTACTCATAACCATTAGTACGTTACGATCTTATAAAGACTCGTGAGTCGGGCATGATAATATGCAACACCGCATCCGAGTTGTTGGCCTACACAGAGGTGATGTGACTGCCACATAGGCAAAACTTTAGGTGGCGAACCCGCCATGTTGGTGAAACATGAGTGACGAGCCTCCCCATAATGAGCATAGAGCACCAATGAATGTCACAACCCTACCATGTTCTTAATGATTTAGATGGTGTGTCTTCTCCACATTCAAGGTGTGGGTGATAACCTTCACCCTATATGTGACTGTCATTGGGCGAGAATCCCTAATATTAACTCGACATAGTTATATGAACTATTGGGTGATGAACTTAAATTTGGATCAAAGGACATTGGCGAGGGGTTGCCACGTGTCGCCACTATGTGAGAATCTGGGAAAATTGATCTGCATGATTTACGGTTTAGAAGTAAGGATTGGATCTTACCTTCAATCACTATCGGAAAAGACTCCGACAAGGGTTTCAGTTACGGCTATAACTACGATCGAAGGAGAGAAGAACAAAATCTTCCGATCGATCCCTCTCTCACTCAGTTTCTCTTCTTCTTTCTCCTCTTTCTCTCTCTTTCTCTCGAGTTTAGGGTTTCGTATGTGGAGATGGGGTGTGAAATGAATTGGTATTTATAGTGCTAGATTGTGCACGAATGACCCCAAAACCTTTTATTCATTATATTAACCCTAAGTGAGGTTGTTCCAACCAATGAGATCCAATGGGAGGTGTATGGGTCAATCTAAGTCATGCGATCAGTGTCACACTAGGCGATATATATTTAAACACAACCATCCGATGATCAAACATACTGATCAATCGAGAAGGCCCTAACTCAAATCGACGGTCACTGAGCATCGATTGAGTCTATAATTATACGGATATGAGTAAGGTAATCGATGCCCTAAATTTGATTATCATCTAATGGTCCAAAAGTTATAACACAACTACAAATTAAATTATCAAATACATAAATAAATCATACAACCACTTAATAGTATAACGAGATGTATCAATTAAACAAATGTGTAAATCGACACCAACGAGTGAATATCGATATAAAACCCCATATATCAATAACACTTATCAAATAAATATTGCTCAAGCAATTCATCAAACATATTGACTACCAACAACACCTAATATTAGAGTTATAACAATAAAACAATTCAAGCATAAATAACATATGAATATTATAAACAACCAAATCATTATCTATCATTATCAATAGTTGATGAAATGAAATCTAGAACAATGGTCTGCACCTTAAGAGAGAATTATGCGATCTAATCACATTAGAATTAGGGTTTTAGGGAAAACTATCCTTCCTATAAAAACATTAAGATTATTGTGAGATTCATGAAATTGAATATAGGAAGACCTATATTGGGAAGTGAGATTCAAGTCTTACCTCCTATTGCCGATGAAAGTAATCGAATGAAGAATCCAATAGTACACAAGGCTTTGATTGAAGAAAATAAGGAGAACGGGCACACAACCCTCATCTATAATTTCTCTCTTCTTTCTCTTTCTCTCTTTCTTTCTAGGAAACAAAATCGTATGAGGAGAGGAGGTACCCAAATGAGGGTCTTATATAGTGCAATAAGTTGTGCAAATTGACATAAGGGTTAAGTTTTCATTATATTAAATCTATAAAATGATGTTTCTAACCTTTGGGGTCCACTATAGAGTGTAGAGATCGATATACACCATATGATAGTTGGTCATAGTGATGATCTACATGTGGATATAATCGGCCCATCATTTCGATGCGCCGATCGACGGGTATGATCAGAAGTTAGTTCAACTGTCACCGATAGTCGATCATGACCACGGCTATACGGATATATGCAAGGTATTAACTTAGGCCATTGTCCTAAATTTGATAACGATCTAACGATCTGAAAGCCACAACTTTTGCAAAGACCAATTACAAACAATTAACTTAAGTTCTTGATTAATTTGAGGAATATTCACACATCTTATACACTGACCTTGTGAGTCTAAATTGAGCGATTTGAGACACGATCTCGACTCGATATCTTGCAATGAATTTCAGGCCCGCTAAGACAAACGTCTTTCTATAGTCTTGAGTTTAATGGCCCACTAACGAGTGATATAGAGCTTGTTTAGATAATCAGAGTATGCATGTTTGTAATAAATTAGTTAGCTAAATTTTCTATGCGAGATGATTAGGGTTTTACAATCGGTGAAAATGGCAATCTGATTCTAATCACTCTAAATCGTTGGATCTTATACTAAATGAGTAATTACTTAGTTTGATTTATTAATTAGGATCTCATTCTTAGTTATCTTATCTTTACCTAAGTTTTTATTTAATTCCGGTTATCTTAATTAGCCCGTGGTAAAAACACAAGACATGATCCCACAACATAATAAGATCCAAATCTACGGTGATCCTTAGAAACAATAATGAATAATTATTAAAATCTTTTTGTGAGCCACAAGTTTTGGATCAATATAATCTTTCTAATTTCACCTTCAGATCTTCTTTACATTATCAATGAGTTGAATTGCAAATAAACATCACAAAAACCTTACGATGGGCCCTCTGGAAGTTTTAATGGTGAGACACTCAATCACTACTGTTTCGTGTGGTGTGGTCCACCTGAAATTTGGACCTACATAATTTTTAGTACCCTTTTTAAAAATGGGCTGTAAAAACGGATGGACAGCGTGGATATACAACACATCATCAGGTAGGTTGGTCCCCACCTAGGGGTAACACCCACTAAGCTTGTTTCCCGCGTAACACCTATTCACCTCCCCTTGTCATGTGCATGCAACTGATACGACAGAGGAATGAATATTGCATCGCTGAGGCCACATGCAGACTATTCTACAGGCACACGTGCCAATATGACTTACGATTGTAATACCAGATCATTCATCAGGTAGGGAACACCTGCTTTAGACCAAAAATAGTCAAATCCAATCCATTCATCAGGCAGGCCACATCTGCTTTTCACTCCTCCACTTATCATATACAGTGTGTTCTTGATAACAAGAAGACTGCAATGATTTCTCGGATATACCATACCCATATTGTATTCTACTTAATGAATGGTACCGATCTTTAACACGTGCACAATTTTGACACGTTTTCTGCAAAGACCCTGATCCATCTCATGCGAACCAGTGCACGTAACTTTTCCGTATATGCTTTCTAGTTTTAAATAAAAATTTCTGCTTTCGGTCAGTGTGATTCGCTCGAACTTATTTGAAATGAGAAAAGCTTTAATACTCTGACAGATTACAATAAATCATAAGCGCGTACTTATAAATTGCATATATAGAATACAGTTAAATCAATTTAAACCGTCCAACATATGCTTCCTTCTTAGATTATATCATGGACAAAAAATAAATTTTTTATTATTATTTAAAGATCAGATTGAAGTACATTGATTGGACGGTTAAATCTATTACCTCTTTTCAACAAAAAAGGTATCTATGAATGGAAGGTTAGGATTGTTCAACAAATCCCATTATGAGATTTTAATTTGGAGAAAGTTGGTTCCACAATTTAGTCGGTTTAGATCGAGTAAATGCGTGCCAAATTTACAATTTCTAAGCGCCTGCGTATGAAGCATCGTACACTGCCTGAGTATCATATAAATACCCCTTTCAAAATCCTCGAACAACTCCACGGTGCTGTCGGTGGCTCACATGGACCGCACGTAGATGTTAGGTGCGCGTATGGTGGACGCGGATTGCGTCCTTCCCCTACCAGGACGGACTAGGTACCTGCAGGAGCTATGCAGGGCCTACCGTGATGTATGTATTTCATCCACACCGTCCATCCATTTTTTCAGATCATTTTAGGCATGATCCCAAAATGAGGCAAATCTGAGACAGTGGAACACGGTGGGCCGTAGGAAGGTTTCAAAGGTGGGCGTCATTAATACCGCTGTTTCCTGTGGTGTGGTCCACTTGAGTCTTTGACCTATTCATTTTAGGAGTAATTCTATAAAATGATATGGAAAAATGGATGGACGAGTGGATAAAATGCATACATCCAGGTGGGCTCCACAGACACGTGCCAGGACAGGGGTATTAGGCGCGACCCCGGATCAAGCAAGCTCAATGAGTTTGTTGTATATCCATCAATTTGAGCATGGTTTCTAAATATTAAGTAGATACGTATATCAGGTGGACAGCACGGTAGAGATTGAATTCCCACCGTTGAAAACTTCTCTGGGGCACAAAAGGTTTGAATCAAGCTTATGTGTGGTTTTCCTTTCATCCAGATCTATACGACCTTATCAATAGCAAATAAACATTATCCTGGACGCTAGGAAGTTTTTAATGATGGGCATTCAATGATCACCGTTTCCTGTAGTGTGGTCCACCTGAGATTTGTAATTGTTCAATTTTTTGGACCATGTCCTAAAGTTAGCCAGAAAAACGAATGGACGGCATGGATATACAACACATATATAAAGGTGGGCCCCACGGTCAGGGCCGAACCCACCTAGTTGGATCCGGGGTAGTAAGTAATCCGCGTTTCATTGTGTCCACCGTGCCAATCCTAGCCGAGCCATTCCAGGAACGTGATTTGATACTCCGGTGGATGTGATGATTCATACTCTTTCACTATAAACAGACGTGCTGTGCCTGTAACTCAAATTTAAACCGTCCAAATCGTGAGGCCTGGTATAGATCGAATATCGAGAACATTATTTCAGAGTAATATTTAGTATATGATCAATCTATAGTGAAGGACACGATTCGACGGTTTGATTTGAGCCCATACACAATTTCCGAGCCGATGAAGGTCCGGCATACCATGCAACACTGTTTAGGCAGCAGTTCAAAAACCCCAACTCTTTGGGGTCAACCGTGTTGTACATTTGAAATCCACTCCATCCATCGTGTGGAACTTTTTATTTTGACCGTACATCATAAAGTATATCCATATCCAAAATTCAAGTGGGCCAGGGAACGAGAAACAATGTAAAATACACAAAACTTCTAAACAAGCGGTGTGATCTTCCTGAGTTTTATATCAATCTGAATTTTAAAATGACGGTTCATCTGGTTAAGGCGCAGCTGATGAAACGTTTGGATGGAGAAATAAACACAACGGTAGATATGTTGGGCATCCCTTTCCAATTTTCCAGATTCCACACGCACGGGTGGTGCATTTGTGTTTGACGCATGAAAATGTCAGGGTATCATTTGTAATTACAATACAAAACAAGTACACAACAGTCAATTTATTAATATTAACCCCAATCTACAAATTCATTTTTCCAGGAAATTATACAGTACAACGGTGAGAACCGTAATATCGTACACCCATCTCTCCACCGTACAGAATCCACCAATCCTCTCCTTCCATCTAGTGGACCATATCATGTATGGTATGTTTCCTTTCCTTTACATCTTCACAATAAATTTAGACCGATAATCTTTTCTTGGTTTCCTGCAGTTACTTTAAAGGCCACAGATCAAACTCCTAAGATAATTCGATCAACGTATGTTTAGACCATTTTCTATCCACCATTGGGTCCACCAGATGGACGGTCACGAATGATGCGTTACCATAACAGGTGTATTGTTAATAGATAGATCTACTAAATACCGGTACTACCGAATGTACCGTATCTCCTCCCTTCATATTTTCTTTTTTTTACAGAGAGAGTGCTGCTTCTCCTAGTAATCAGCTTCTCCTCCACGTGGTTGTCCTGCAACGTAACCAATCAGCTCCTCGCCGGCTTTTCGACCTGATGTTTCGGACTCCGGTGGAGAGATCCGGCCGAGGACGGTGACAGACGTCAGGAAGACGGCGGTGGAGAGGAGGAGAGGCCAGAAGTAGGAGAGGATGGTCACAAGGCTAGGAGAATAGTAGAGAAGGAAGAGGAAGAGGAGAGTGAAAATGGCGGAGACGAGGAAATGGAATTTCAGTTGCAGGAGCTTTTTTGAGACGTCCATGGCCTTAAAGACGGAGAAATCGATATTGCGTCTTGAGAATTTAAAGAAAGGAAGGAGAGAGATGGCTTTTGTTCTGTTTCTCTGAAATGATTTTCTCTGAAATGATTCTTACTCCTTTTTTCGGTTACAGTTTAACTGAAGGCTGTTTACCAAACTACCCTTTTTCTCATTCCGTGAGACCAGGTGACCACGGATATACCTGGTGGCCAGACTCCGTGGGGCCCACCGTGATGTATGTATTTTATCCATGCCGTCCATCTATTTTTCCAGCTTATTTCAGAGCATGAGACAAAAAATGATACAGATCAAAAGCTCAAGTGTACCACACTACAGGAAACAGTGGGGGTAGTGATTCCTGCCATTGAAACTTTTCTAAGGCTCATGACGTTTATTTTCCATCAAACCTGTTAACTAGATCACACGGACCTTTATGAAGGGAAAACACAAATATCATTTTGATCTAAAAATTCCGTGGCCCTGGAGAAATTTCAATGGTAGGCATTCAATCCCCACTATTTCATGTGTTGTGGTCAACTTAAGCTTTGGATCTGCCTCATTTTTGGGTTCACTCCTTGAAATGAGCAGGAAAAACTGATGGACGGCATGGATAAAGCATATAGAACACGGTGGCCCCACAGAGTCAGGTTACCTTGTCTACATGCAATCCGCCTCCATATTCATGCACCCATTTAGGAGAAGTGGGGCCATCGGTTTTTTTTATTCGCACCGTTGAAATTGTGAGGACCACCAAAAGATGTGGGATGGAACAAAAAAATGTTTAAGGTTGGAATATTCTATCCGTTAAATTATGGATTGTTTCGTTGTTTTCCTCTTGACCGTCTATTTTTAGGACGGTGGTTAATGGTTTAGGATCCTCCAATCATGAATATTTTTGCGAGTATGCGTCTAGGGCGATCAATGGTCTGGATCTCCAAATCCTGGGCTCCTATTGTGCAGATTAATGCATAAGGAATCTTCACGTTTGGTAGGAGTGGGGACCATCAATTTTTTTATCCACACCGTTGAGATTGTGGGGCCTACCTCTGACGTGAGATGAACCAAAAATCCTTAAGATTGGAAGATTCTATCCGCAAAGCTATGGATCGTTTCTTTGTTTTCTCTTAACCGTCCATTAAGCGCAGTACACCTATAAGATCAACGGTTTAGATCACCAGATCATGGATTCCATTTGTACAGTTTGGTGTATCAGGACTGGAAACGGATTGGCTACTCCCCTGCCACCAGCCCAGTGGCTGATGATCGGTGCTCTGTGGGCCCCACCATGATGTATGTGTTTCATCCATTTTTACATATCGTTTTAGGGCTTGATACCAAAAATGAAAGTGTAACGTTCTGTCTAACCAGAACAGTGTCCTGAGGCATCCATGTAAGATTTGTCGCAGGACTGTTCGCTTAAACCGCTCGCGTGTGGGGCATCACTAATTAATTAACCCTGGTTAGCCCATTGGAGTGGACCGGTTTAGTTATGATCGGACCAAGCGCGGGCCGTCAAGCCAAATAGCCTGTTCGCACTTAACAACAGGCCGAGCAGGCTATGCAACGGCCAAGGAAGGTTTAAAAAGTCTAAAAATTTGAGAAACTGCAGATCTCACTAGGCTTGTGATCCATCGCGAACCACAGACTCATTAGACACCCGAAAATTAATTATCCACGCCATCTCAGCGGCACTTGCCAAACGTGATTCACCCAAAGGCCATAATTGAAATCTGGCACCTTTTAAATAAAACTGAGATATCAAGTTTTACAATCGTCGGATCTCTTCTACATTTATGGTGAGAGCCTAGAGTATTTTTCTAAGCCCATCCACAAAATCTGGGACCCTGATTGCAAATTAGACCGCAAATTGGACCCGTACGATAAAACACCGTGTCCGTTTGCCTTCAAATTTTGCATGGCCCTTCATTGAGCTATGGAGCACATATCGTATAAGTTTCATAGCCAGGAGGCCATCAGAACTATCCCAACAACCAGAATGGACCTCGTAGGGCCATTTAAGGATCGGAGCCATACAATGAAACCCCACATCCGATCGCTCCCAAATTTTGCACCGCCCCTCATCGGGCCATGATTCACCTACACACTAAATTTGGTGGCCAGAGGGGTGATAAGACCGCCCCAAAGCCAAAAGGGGATCCTAGAGGGCCATTGAGGACAAATTGTTGAAACTTAAGGCCAATGGGCCCAAGTCTAGGAAATAAAGCCCTTAAGCCCTTCTCTCATAACTCCCACCATTACTCCAACAACCAAAGGGAAGGAGAGAGCAAAGAGACTAAAGAGAGAAGAAAGAGAGTGAAGGAGAGTGAACGTGGACCATAGATCGAAGTAGGGCCCAAGGGAGTTCCATCATGTAAACTCTTACCTCTTCTTTAAGAAAACCCTCCACCACAACCGAAAAAACCGTTTTCGATGATTTATAGGTAAATCCCTTATCCAATTTTCTTGAAACCCTTGTGTGGAGAGGGGATTTGCATGGAGTTTTAACATGCAAGTGCTTTGCCTCAGGGATTTCGGCCAATCGACTCCAAAATCCACACTCTTAAGTCGTTCCCGAGATCTCAATGATCCATAGGTGTGGATTATTATTCTTAGGTGGCCTAGCACCAATTTTAATATGGATATAATGATTTTACTTGTTGAGTGTTGTATTTGGGTAATCTAGTGATGTATTTGGGTAATCTCGAGAAACCTAGATAAGATCTTATACTTTAGGTCCTCCCCAAATTAATATAGAATGACTATAGAATGTTTGATGTTTCTCAACATGATTGGGCATGAATTTGATGATTGCTTGTACATTCCTTACACGATTCTTGTATGATTTTTTCTCATGACATGTTTGATGCACTAACCCTTGCGTATTTTTTTATGCTATGAGATATATATGAAATGCTTAGCTTCCTCACTAACCCATATAACCCATATGCACCTTTATTTCATAATATTGTTAGAAAAATCTGAATTTTATGTTTGGAAATATGAATGCACGATGTCGCTTGTGTTAGTAGATTAACCCTAATTATTGAAGTGTTAGTGAATACCATCAAACCCCTGGGTTGGTTAGGAATCTGAGGAGAGAGACAGTGGTCCCGTTGGTAGGACTATCCTGAGGCTAAACCAGTGGATTTGGGCGGGTGCGTATGGGCGATAGTAGTTGAACTACATGGGTCGCTTGTACCTGATGTCGTCTGTCACATACTGCTTGAACTTGTGAGGTCTAGTCCGTGTACTAACCAACCATGTTTGCTCACACCTGTATGGAACCTGAAACACCCTTCAACCATTAGAGCCCATTGACAACCATTCGAAACCGATTCACTAAATCGAGAGCTAGGCATGGTGGAATGGGACACTGTGTCTGAGTTGTCGGCCTACGCTGGGGTGATGCGTCTCCCCGTAGTGACCGCGAGCGATCCCTCTGCTTAGCACTCCCCATGTGCTTGAAGTCGGGGATGGAAAACCCGACGGGATCAAGGATCGCGGGGTCTTGGCCTCACACGTTGGGGGGTCTTGGCCTCGTAACCAGTTTAGGGCATTGACATCGCGGGGTGTACTAGTTTTCCCAATCTGCTTTTTGAATGGACTTAATTAAAAAAAACCTGACTAACACGATCATGACCGCATCACATTAGTTAGGTTGGAGACTCGGTGGTTGAGGTCGCAATGAGGGTGATTGATCATACGTGATCGTTAGATAAAATCGCTCGAGGGAGTGTTGTTGCGAGGGCATGCATTATATCATTTATCATGTACCAGCATTAACAAGATTAGTTAGGTGTTTATGGATGTTTGTCTTTCATTAAATTCATAATATAATTGATGTTTGTTACAACTTAAAACTAATAGCACCCACTGAGTTGATCACTAACTCCCACTCTGGGACAGTGTTTTAAAACACCAACTAGACTCTCCCGTAGTTGCGGGTGACGCAGAGTACGAGGAGCCTGGAGGCGCGAGCCTTGATGAGGAGGACGAGCTGTCCTACTTCCAGCTGATGGGCGGTTCTCCATCGGCCTAGTAGACGGATTTTGGATCGCTGGGTGTTGGACTCATCTTATCATTCTTTTTTGACGTAATTTTTTATAATTTTGTTGGGCAATGCTTTGTGCGACCCACTTATATTATTTTACAGATTAATGCATATGGAATCTTCGCGTTTGGTAGGAGTAGGGACCATCAATTTTTTTTATCCACACCGTTATGATTGTGGGGCCTACCTCTGACGTGAGATGAACCAAAAATCCTTAAGATTAGAAGATTCTATCCGCAAAGCTATGGGTCGTTTCTTTATTTTCTCTTAACCGTCCATATTTTCTCTTAACCGTCCATTAAGCGCAATACACCTATAAGACCAATGGTTTTGATCACCAGATCATGGGTTCCATTTGTACAGTTTGGTGCATCGGGACTGGAAACGGATTAGCTACTCACCCTGCCACCAGCCCTGGCTAATATCGGTGCTCTGTGGGTCCCACCATGATGTATGTGTTTCATCCACTCCGTTCATCCATTTTTATAGATCATTTTAGGGCTTAATCCCAAAAATGAAAGGGATATAAATCTCAGGTGGACCACACTACAGGAAAACAATAGTGATTACATATCCACCATTAAAATCCTCCTAAGGCCCACTGTACTGTTTATTTGACATCCAATCTGTTGATTAGGTCATACAGGCCTAGATTAAAGGAAAAAAAAAAACAAAATCAGCTTGATCCAAAACTTTTATGGCCCCCATAAGGTTTTTAATGGTCGATGCTCATTCAACACTGTTTCCTGTAATGTGGTCCATTTGAGATTGGGATATATCTCATTTTTGGTCTCATACCATAAAATGATCTGAAAAACTATATGGACAGCATGGATGAAACACATACACCATGATGGGGCCTACATAGCACCAACCATCAGCCATTGGCTGGTGGTAAGGGGAGTAGCCAATCTGTTTCCATCAGGACTCTATAATTCCACTCTCCGGGACTTCGGGTTCGGGGTCATGCAGGGATGGGCGTTAGTAGTGCTCGTGCGTGTGCTATCTCTTCGCACGTGAGGATGATTGGTTTATTGATCCATACCGTTGAGATTATTGGGAAAATTAGGGGTGCACACGGTTCGGTTCGGTTCGGTTTTGGGGTGAAACCGGAATTGAACCGTTCCCTACGGTTTTAGGATTTTTGGAACCGGAATCGGACTGTTAGCACTGTCACGCCCCGAAAATCGGAACCCGAGTTGGCCAGGCTAGGACCCGAATTTCAAGACTATGAGTTGTATTTAAATAAAATATACATCGCAACCTACATTATTTTATGCATTTTCAAGGCAATCAAAGCAACTAAAAGGATACTAATCATTGTCATTAAATATTGTCCACTAATGAATCCTTAAATCTTTAATTACATTGACATAAAAAAATAATAATAATAACAACATACATTGAATTTTAATTAATTTCTAAATATAAAAATATAAAAGTCTTCAATCTTGTTCAACCGATTTTTCATATACAGGCCCTACAAAACAGTCTATATGGGTGTGAGTGTGACGGCTCATAGGGTCACATCCTTCCCAAAATTGAAAATTTTACATTAATACAAATAAAACTCAATAATACAAATATGATTAATTACGAGTATTGAATCGTCATTGTACACGATGACAATAATAATTTATTTTTTGTAATAACAAAATAAGACATTGCCGTTATCTAAAATCATTTTTGGTCCAGGGCAGAGCACCCGTGTGTGTTGATCCTTTTAGGGAATGACCCTCGGCAGAGCATCAGTGTTGATCCTTTTAAGGAATGACCCTCGGCAGAGCACCTGGTGAATAAACTTTTAGGGTAAATACCCAGGGCAGAGCACCCATGTGTGTTGATCCTTTTAGGGAATTGCCCAGGGCAGAGCACCCGTGTTGATCCTTTCAGGTATGACCCTATTCAGAGCACCCGTACCGTGCCGATTCTTTCGGGAATGACCCTAGGCAGAGCACCCCATAAAAATAACATAATGGTCCTTTCAGGGCAGAGCACCCATAATATAATTAAAAGTATTTAACAATAATAAAATGAATTTATTCCACATATTACAAATCAAATAAATGCATTCTACATCACACAAAACCAAAATCAAATGACTTAAATCAGAAATACGAAATAAATAATTAATGAAATGAAAGTATTTAATAATGTAGTCTTTTCAATCAGAAAAATCACCTACCTGGTGTGTTGAGTGGAGGTTGAATGGAATAGTTTGGACATTGCAGATTGGAGATGGATCCAATGGATAGTCGAGATTTCTCAATTTATAGGTTGGCTCGAAAACGGAAAGAGAAAGGAGGAAAAATCGGAGAGGTTTCAATCTGTGTAGATTGCATTGTGGAAGCCTTCCAAATCCCTTACTGCAACGGAAGCTAGGTGGGTCCAACGAGATGTTTGTGAGAAATTCATTCAGTCCAGCTACTTTGTTGGGTCGTAATAATACATGATTCTAAAGGTAAGGCAGATTTGGAATTTAGGTGGGCCATAAGACTGGAAACGGTGGGGTTGAACGCTTACCGTTAAAATCTTCTTGGGTTGATGGTGAGCGGCCTGGATTATTTGGTGGTTTCCGCCAATGAAGAATAGTGGAAGAAGAAAGAGGAGAGTTTGAATGGGAGAAGAAATTGGGGAGAGAGGTTAGGTCGTTGGAGAGAGGAGTGAGAGATGGGATTGGTTACGGTGAGAGGAGTGACATGCGTCAGCATGTCACTTTGTTTTATTTTTTTTAGAGTGGGCCCCATAGGAATGATGTGACGGATCCACACCGTTCATCAGTTTTGTTAGATAATGTTTGGACATGGTTAAGGAAATGAGGTAGATTCAAGGTTTAAGTGGGCTACACTAAAAGAAAAAAAAGGGATATAGTTCTCACCGTTAAAAAAAAAAACAGATGGGTTGTTACATTTTACTCTCCTTAACAAAAATTTCATCCTCGAAATTTGTTATGTCAATACCTAAACTAAAATTGCGTGGTGGGTTTGCGAATGACGCAGTTTGTGCTAACATTTACTTTAGTTGTGGTGTCTCTTCAGGAGATAATGTATTATGAAATTATTCGTAGAAACCTACTCTCTTCTAATAGTGCGACAACATATTCAAGGGTTGACGTCAATGTCATGGAGGTCTTTGATTATTATTATTATTATTATTATTATTATTATTAGTACGTTGAAGTTTTTGTAGGATTGCAAGGAATATTAAATGGTCTAAAAGACTTACACATGAAGATTAAGAGGATAAGAGCTGTGATATGTACCAAGGTTGTAGTGCAAAAAATTAGATTTTGAAGATATTGTTCCTGCTAATGTTTCTGGTATTTTCAGGTATCGGATTGGTCTAAAACTTTTTATAATGATGCATCAATTAGTCTATTATAACTCTATAAAATTTCAGCTTAATCCAAAGTTTAGAAAATTAAGTCTGCACAAAAGCAAATAATTTCTGACCAGTATACACATAAATTAAAATCGGTATAGGAGATACCTAGAATTATATTTATATATATATATATTTTTTAAAATTACACTTGTTAATATATGACTGAGATTTTGAATCGCCTTAAACGGAGTTATAATTAATTAGTTATGAATTTTCAAAGTCAATTAATTCTTGTTATCCATTGCTACCTATCTAGCAAAAAGTGGAGAGCTAAATTTCTATAAAATTCATATATGGTCCAAATTGAGTTCCTTACCTGATGTCATGTATAAATAGGGCTAGCTTCCATATTAATACAAATAAAAAGGAATCCTAAGTTTGAATTTTTATTTAAATTTTTTTTTTTTTTTATCACAAGAGCAAAGGGGTCCTAAGTCGAGGTCTCTAATTCAACCTCTATTCTAAGTCATGAGTTGATTCTAGCCTAGGCTTAATCTAATCATTAATATAACATACATCTAAGGTCCTCGTGAGAATTTAAAACCTAGGCTCTGATACCAATCTGTCACGCCTTGAAAATCGGAACCCGAGTTGGCCAGGCCCGGACCCAAATTTCAGAACTGTGAGTTGTATTTAAATAAAATATACATCACAACCCATATTATTTTATGCATTTTTAAGGCAATTAGAGCAACTAAAAGGATAGTAATCATTGTCATTAAATATTGTCCACTAATCAATCCTTAAATCTTTAATTACATTGACATAAAAAAAAAATAATAACAACATACATTGAATTTTAATTAATTTCTAAATAAAAAAATATAAAACTATAAAAATCTTCAATCTTGTCTAACCGATTCTTCATATACAGACCCTACAAAACAGTCTATATGGGTGTGAGCGCGATGGCTCGTAGGGTCACATCCTTCCTAAAATTGAAAATTTTACATTAACACAAATAAAACTCAATAATACAAATATAATTAATTACGAGTATTGAATCGTCATTGTATATGACAACAATAATAATTTATTTTTCGTAATAACAAAATAAGATAATTCCATTATCTAAAATCATTTTTGGTTCAATCCAGGGCAGAACACCCGCGTGTGTTGATCCTTTTAGGGAATGACCCTCAGAGTAGCATTGATCCTTTTAGGGAATAAACTTAGGATAAATACCTGAATAAACTTTTAAGGTAAAGCACCACCCGTGTGTGTTGATCCTTTTAGGAATTGCCAGTATGAGCACCCATGCCAATCCTTTCGGGTATGACCCTGGGCAGAGCACCCATACCGTGCCGATCCTTTCGGGAATGACCCTGAGGCAGAGCACCCCATAAAAAAACATAATGGTCCTTTCAGGGCAGAGCACCCATAATATAATTAAAAGCATTTAACAATAATCAAATGAATTTATTCCACATATTACAAATCAAATAAATGCATTCTACATCACACAAAACCAAAATCAAATGACTTAAATCAGAAATACGAAATAAATAATTAATGAAATGAAAGTATATAATAATGTAGTCTTTTCAATCGGAAAAATCAACTACCTGGTGTGTTGAGTGGAAGTTGAATGACATAGTTTGGACATTGCAGATTGGAGATGGATCCAATGGATAGTCGAGATTTCCTAATTTATAGGTTCGCTCGAAAACGGAAAGAGAAAGGAGGAAAAATTGAAGAGGTTTCAATCTGTGTGGATTGCATTGTGGAAGCCTTCCAAATCTCTTACTACAACGGAAGCTAGGTGGGTCCAATGAGATATTTGTGAGAAATTCATTCCATTCAGCTACTTTGTCGGGTCGTAATAATACATGATTCTAAAGGTAAGGCAGATTTAAAATTTAGGTGGGCCATAAGACTGGAAATGGTGGGGTTAAACACTTGCTTTTAAAATCTTCTTGAGTTGATGGTGAGCGGCCTGGATTATTTGGTGGGTTCTGCCGATGAAGAATGGTGGAAGAAGAAAGAGGAGAGTTTGAATGGGAGAAGAAATTGTGGAGAGAAGTTAGGTCGTGTGGTGAGAGGAGTGAGAGATGGGATTGGTTACGGTGAGAGGAGTGACGTGTGTCAGCACGTCACTTTGTTTTGTTTTGTTTCTTTCTTTTTTTTTAGAGTGGGCCACACAGGAATGATGTGACGGATCCACACCGTTCATCAGTTTTGTTAGATAATGTTAGGACATGGCTAAGGAAATGAGGTAGATTTAACGTTTAAGTGGGCCACACCAAAAGAAAAAATAGGATATAGTTCCCATCGTAAAAAAAAACAGACGGGTTGTTACAAGCACCCTAGAACCGGATCGTGAAAACCGATTCGGTTTCGGATCGGTTCCACGGTTCTGGGCTTTTTAAACTCCATCCCAATTGCACTTTTTTAATAATACTATTTAGGTCTTGGAACCATACAATCGGGAGTGAATGGATGAGAATAACTTCATATTAATTCTTGGACGGTTTGTATGCTTTACACACTAGAGATGTGGACACACATATGACAGTTGAACGGTAACTTATCATCCAATTAGTTACATGGGAGACCTCTTTTTTTAATAACTAACACGATGCAATCAGACACTGGACACGCGGCTTGCATGTAACAAAATCCAAACCGTCCAAATAATGAGACCTACTATAGATGGGACAGAGCTCCAAATTTAGATTCATTAGACAATTCTAACCTATGATCAATAGGCATTTTCCTGTTGATTTGGACTGTCGAAGATTTCTCACTATAACGGTCCATCAGATGTCCACGAATCAACCAGTTAAGATCATATGCTAAATGATGATCCTTCAATACTGGGCCCACTACTTGGATAGTTCAATTTAAAGTACATGTGTGCCACGTGTAATGATACTGACCGTACATGGGACGTAACCACACCATCAGATTGACTCGGCAATGCTGTTTGCTGAGCTTGGAATTCAATTCAATGTACATCTATTTTGTTGAATTTGAATATGCTGTTTTGACCATTCATTAGATGTCCACCGATCAGTTAGTTATGACCTACGTTCATTAGATGTCACGGTTCGAATCTGCGGTTCGTGTAACGGTTCGGATCCACAGTTCGTGAGGTTTGGATATACGGTTCGTGTAACGTTTCGGATCAATGGTTCGGTTTAGTTCTACAGGGCCGTAAACCAGAACCGATCCGTATTTAACGGTTCTAGGAATTTTGGAACCGGAACTGGACCGTTAGCACCCTAGAACCGGACCAAACCGGACCGATCCAACGGTTTCGGTTCGGTTACACAGTTCCTATGGTTCAATGTGCACCCCTAATTGGGACCACTGCAAAATGGGGATTAATCTTAAAATATTTGAGATTGGAGGGTTGTAGAGGTGATATTCGTTCCTTTGTATGGACCGTTGCTTTGTTTTTCTCTTAGTCGTCTACTTGTAGGGAAGTGATAAAAGATACAGGAATCTCTAATATTGGACGACTTTTGTCTATCTCCCTTTCACAGTAGGTCCCGTAAGATCAACAGTCGGAAACTTCACGTTTTGATGCATGCGGAGATTCTGGACTTCACAATTCCTCTCTCATCGGATGATACGCCGCTCGTGCCCCACGTGCTATCTTTCTCACACGTGCGATTTGAATGCGTTTCATCTAGCGGATTCCACCGTTGATGTGAATTTGGCACGGTGTGGTTTGCTACTTTGGTTGGCCTACGTGTAAGGAAAATAATGGGCGGTGAAAGGAACTGGACAGCTGCACGTTCAACGTACATGTGTGGCCCATCAGAAGAGAAAATGGGTTTATTTTTGTAACCAGTATATATAAAGTAGGGACCCACCTGATGAACGGTCTTGATCTTGAAAACTTGTGTCCTCTTGGAGCTGATGGTGCGAGTAGAGATGCGCGAGTTGCCCCCCAAATGATGGGAGGCACCCTGAGACGTAGCCCTGACAATTTATTTGATGGTATAGATCATGACATGTGGCATAGAGGCCGATCGTCTAAATCGTTCATCTGGTGAAGTTTTTACCCGTGGGCATTCAATTACACTGTTTCCCGCGGTGTGGTCCACCAGAGTTTTGGATCTGATTCATTTATGGGCTCATGCTCTAAAATGAGCTGAAAAAAATGAAAGGATGGCGTGGATACAAAACATATACATCATGGTGGGCCCCAAAGTTATAGATCCACCAATGTCGGTGGTTCGTCGGATCCACTCAACGGACTCGGACTCGGTACTCGGTAGTGATTCGGTGCTGGTTGGTACTCGTCAAGGCTCCGTGGGGCCCAACATGATTTGTTTGTTTTATCCATTCCGTCCATCCATTTTGAAGGATTATTTTAGTTACTAATCCAAAATATGAGATAGATACAGATCTCAAGATGACAAAACTGAGGAAACAATGGGAATTGAACGCGCACGGTTGAAAACTTATCATGGGCTACAGAAGTTTTGGATCAAGCCGATTTTTGTTTTTTTGTTTTTTTTTTTTTAATTTTTTAAATTTTTTTTAAAAAAACCTTCATCTATGTTCAGGTTGGATGGCAAATAAACACAGCAGTGGGCCCTGGAAAGGTTTCAATGGTGGCGTCATTATCTCTACTGTTTCCCATGCTATGGTCCACTGTATACTTGGACCTGCCTAATTTTTTCTTGTCGATTCACTGAAATGGCGTTTCAAAATGAATGAACGGAAGGGATAAAACAAATACATCATTTTTGTCGGACCCACAAAGCTTTTACAGTGCCCATCGGTCACTACCCAAATCCGAGTACGGACTAATGGTACACGTGAACCATTTGGATTAGGGGGTCCACGAACCGAGCCAGCTCGGTCAACTCGCTTGACTTGGTTCAAAAAAGCTCGACTCGAAATTGAGTTCGATGCAGGTCAAGCCGTTTTTTGTGGCTTGAAAATAAGTTCGAGTCGAGTTTGAGCTGACCTAGCTCGACTCGACTGGGATCGAGTACTCGGGGTGTGTGTGTGTGTATAGTTAAAAACCCTAAATCCTATTTCCCCCCTTTTCAAAATATGCCCGCCCAACCCTTTGACCCTCTTCCTGCTCCCTCTCTCCTTGCCCTGGCCCCTGCTCATCTTAGACCTACGCTCGACCCTCTCTCCCTACTCGTCCTAGACCTACGCCCGACCCTCTCTCTTCTCAGCTGCTCCCTCTCTCCTTGGCCCCTGCTTGTCCCAGAATCCTGCCCAGCCGCCCCTCTCAGCTAGGTACTCTCTCTCTCTCTCTCTCTCTCTCTCTCTCTCTCTCTCTCCACCTCTCGTCGGCTTTCACATCTCTCGCTCTCTCATCTCCCCTCTCTCTTTCTCATCTCTCACACGCCCTCGTCCTATGCCCCTCTCTCTCTCTCTCTCTCTCTCTCTCTCTCTCTCTCATCCCGCTCGACCAGCTAGGTCAACAACCCGAGTACCCGACTAGAAGAGGTCCTCCACCTCTCTCTGCTCGTCTCATCGTCCGACCAATAGAGGCCCTCCGCCTCTCTACTCGTCTCGCCGCCTGACTAGCAGAGGCCCATGGACCTCCATATTTTCCCTTAAGAAAATTTAATGAAATCTATGATTGGACCCCATATTTTTGAATGTAAAATGAAAATTAATAAAATTTGATGATAAATGTTTGGATTGATGTAGTGATCCATTTGAATGTATAAATGTAGAATTAATCTGGACCCATTTAAATGTATAAATGTTTGGATTGATGTAGTGGGACCCATTCGAATCAAATCTTGTAAATGGGTCTAACCCATTTGAATTAATCTGGACCCATTTCAATAGCTTGGGTGAATGATTCTTGAGAGTGGCCTACGATACTTTGCATCCAGAAATCTGTTCTTTGAGAAAAACGAGGATTAATTGAAAACTTAGTATTTCTAGTCTAGATTGTTATTTGCTGTGCTTGTTATGACTTTTCCTCTTAAGTTACTTGGTGAAGTCACTCAAGCAAAAGTATCAGTGTATCACTAATTACTATCATCTTTCGATTTCCAAATGCAAAATATGTCAGCCATATGTGTGGTTAATAAAATGGTTTTGCCATATGAAGATGCAATGTTGAATTTTTGAGTACATCCTTTAAGGACTTAGTGAGCCACACTTAGTGAGCCACAGAGGGGCTTTGACATTTATGGATGGTTCAGGTTGTCAAAGAAATATGGACAACTATCCGCATTCAAGGGTAACAAGCTATTGATTAAGGGTCATATCATGCAATGAAAATGGGTGACAATTGATTGAATGTGCCTAGATGAGTTAAGGTTGGCCAAGCAATCTAATAGAGGTGTACTTAATCGTGTGCCCTAGGTTTGTGTACTTCTCATGGGCCTGGCAAATGGGTTGGGTTCGGTCTGGGTCGAAGTTTGCACAAGCTAAATGGGTCAAGAAATCTAGCCCTAACTCGATCCACTACCATTACTCGGTTATGAGAAGTTTCCCAAAACTTAATTTAACATACATTATGTGGACCCCACACAGCTTTTTAGGTGTTAAGGTGAAAAGGAGTCATGCAGATAGTTACAACAACATGGCATTCTTTAGGTTGAACTTTTCAGAGAATGCATCATTGAATGATGTTTGATTTTTCTTTGAGTTTTACTCACGTGTTCAAGCTGTGTGGGGTCCACATAATGTATGTTGAATTAAGTTCTGAATTTAGTACACTCAATCATGTTAGGCTTTTTTCTTTTTGTGGAGATGGTTTGAATGCTTGTAAAGTCATTTGTTAGATTAATAAAGTAACAAGTGAAGTGCTCTCATCATTTTGAATATATGTTATAAACCTAAGTTACAAAGTCCTACTTGATCCATGGATTTATTTAGATTGATTGGATATTTGTTCTTGTTAAAGATCAAGTTAGTGTACAATATGATATTCTGGATTACTTGTATACTTGTATGACAAATCCCATATGCATGATATGTGGAGAGATCTAGTATGTTTTTATCTTTTATTTATACCTTCCTGGTTTCTTTACTTATAATATTTTCTTTTGTTTCTATAACAACCCGAATTTTCGCTATTTTGAAATTTCTAAAAATATTAAATTTTTTTTTTTATAACTAGCCACATCATCACTTACTGACCCTCGATACTCGAGATAGGCTTATACGCGGCTGGTACCGATAAAGAACCGTACAAATAGGATTGATCGACCGTAGTAGACCAACGAATTCGCCCGATCACTTAAACATCGAGCTTAGCCTCGGGATTTGTTCACGTAGGGTCCAATTCTAACTGACCTATCACTGACTAATTAAGATGACCGTAACTAAATAAAGACATGCCAAAAGTTGTGACAACTAAGGGTCAGATCTTAATTAACAAACCAAACTGAATCAATATCCTTTTAGCCTAAGAACCGACGGTTTAGAGTGATTATAATCAAATTTTCATTTCCACTGGTTGCGAATAAGTCACACTATGAACTTAGTTAATCTAAACCCTAATAATTGCGCATAAGAAATCTTGATACCTAATTCATTTCAGAAATGCCCCAATTTTCCGAACAAGCTATATAGTAAAAACCCAACTATTGGGGCCATTTACACCAAATCTGGCACTATATAAGGGCCTTATTTGGGCACCCCATCTCTCCATATGAATTTACATCTTCCAAGGGAGAGAAAGAGAGGAAGAGAAGGAGAAAAAAGAAGAGAAGAAGAGTGAGAGTAGGAATGGAGAAGCTTTAGTGCTTCCCTTCATCGGTTTCCTCCAATCAAGGCCCTAACATCGATCATTTTCCTCCGCCGAATCCACCCCATTTGCAATTTTGAGGTAAGAAACAAACCTACTTCCTAACCTAGGTTCTTTCTAAAATGACTTGCATGAATCTCATATAGTTCTTAGTGTTTATATAGGAATTTGTGATTTTTTCCAAATCCTTAACCATAGGAGCTCAAAAATCAGATATTCCTTCTTAAGGTGCGGACCATTATCTCTAGGTTATCATTTATTGACCCTTGAGGGTCTTAGTTAATGATCAAATGCTTGTAGATGAATTTGTGCATGTTAATATATTGACATTTTGATTTTTTATATAATATATATTATTGGTTGCATATGGATGCTTACGTGTTTGATAAAATGTCTAGGTGACTGAATATGTTGTTTTATGGATGCTCATATGCTTGATTGAATGCCCAATTGAATGTGTTATTTTGTTGATGCTTACATGTTCGATAAAATGCCTAAGTAGATGTGTTGTTCCATTAATGTTTACATGTTCGAAGAAATATATAGGTCGTTGCGTAGTAGTATGTATGATATAAATTACATTTAGTATTTAATTCATAGTTATGCTTATGATTTCTATGATGTTGGGTCAGTCGATAAATTGCCCAAACCAACGGGTGACCCAAGTTAGGGCTTCCACCCTAGGCTCGTTCAATCGACCCGGGTTGAACACGGACGACCGACAGCAGTTGGACTACACGGACTGCATGCACCCAATGCCGGTTGTGTCATGGTTCTCCCAGGTCAATTAAATTAGTCCACTAGCCGACTGATCATGTATGTTCACAAATGTATGACACGACTAAATGAAATCTAAGATACCCCGTTCCCAATGGATCTGTCCATTCATAATCGTTAGTGCGATATGATCCCATCAAGACTCATGAGCAGGGCATGATGGTATGGGACACCGTGTCCGAGATGTTGGCCTACGCTAGGGTGACGAGCCTCCCAGTAGTGATCAGTGAGCAACTGAGACTCATGAGCCGGGCATGTTGGTATGAGACACTGTGTCCAAGCTGTTGACCTATGTTGAGGTGACGAGCCTCCCCATAGTGACCAGTGAGCATTGATGGAGGTGATAGACCATTGCTCGAACGACCCCCATTAAATTACCCGGCCGATGGTTGTGCCGTTCGAACGACATGGGCGTGAAAGGAATTGGGTGATGAGCCCTTTCCCTATGGTAATTTAGTTTTATGTGACAAGCCCGCACCTCGGAACTGAGTGATTATACTTGGTTTGGGTGACGATTCATACCAGGTTAATCCTCATTCATTTAGGTATCATACCGTATCTTTGAAATTATTGATTTGTAATATAAACAAGTGATACCTAAATTTGGATCAAGGAACACTGGTAAGGAGCCACTATGTGTGGCAACCAGTCATGTGATCCGAATAAGGACTTGTGATATAACGTTGGTATTCTAGCTTCGCCAATATGCTAGATGAATTAAACTTAATAATTACTCGTCTAACATGATCATTCACCGCATTGTATTAGCTTAGAATGTGGCGAACAGGCGTCGTTGTCGTGTGATGAGGAAGTGTTGTCATTTACGAAACAGGTGATCGGAGTCACATGTGAGGGAGTGTTGCTTGGAAAGGGCATGCATCATGTCATATTTCATATGCACATTTAACAAGAGTATTTACGGAATGTTTGATTTCTTGTTTTAACATTACCTGCTTTGATTGTGTCGATAACATGTGTAACTTAAAACTAATGAAACCATTGAGTTAGCTACTCACTCCCACCTGGGATGGTGTTTTAAAACACAAACCAGAACACGTTATAAATGCAGGGTTGATGGATCTGGATGCGTTGGAGGATGCCGGCATAGATGAGGAGGAGGAGCGAGCGCACTGCCAGACTTATGGTAGATCTTTCTAGACTGAGCTTGGTGACCGCGGGGATTGGGCCAGGGCCCTAGTCACTTTGGGGGACATATGTATGGGTGGGACTAGTTCCCTATTTGGATATTTTTAGATTTGTGGTTTGGATATTTTTACATTTAGTGGCACTTGATTATGCTTTATGACTTATTTATGCTTCATGCCCTGTTAAACTCTCCATTGCTTATGAAATCATCCAAATGTAATTAAAGTCTGAAGCTCATTATGGCACACGTGGCATCCAGGAATTTGGGAGCCAAGTTCCTGCTCGGCCCCTGAAAAAACTGGGGCATTACAATTTCCATTTGAAAGAGATCAGAACAATATATCATATATGTGGACCAACAACCCATTTGGTAGAAGAGGTAACACCTCTAGCCATGCTCTCTGAGCAGTAGCTCCTTTGAAGCCCCCTTTCACGTCGGCACAAGGGTCATAGCGTGGAACTACCTGATCTGCCAGCTGAGTTTAAAAGAGACACAATGTTTTTTATTTTTGTTAGCTAGTCTTAATCTATGCTTATACCTATTGCCTATTGGATATATATATATATATATATATTGTTCTAGTTAGTATAGGATAATCAGTTGCCCATTTGAGGATTTTTATGTTGTCAGACATATATTCAGTGTGTTCTTTGATGCATAGAAATTTTCAAATTGTCCCTTTTTGGACAGTTCAATGTTGAATAGATAATAATGTTTTCATTTATTCTAATTTAAATGTACATGCTTGTTTCGGTTCGTCTCTCTTAATTCTCTTCAGATATATTTCTTGCATTTACTTCCTCATCAAATATCCACACTTTGTGTGGATAGTTTACGTGTGAATCAAATACAAGATTAATATATTCTGAAGAGATAAGGGGAGATGTTGGCGAAATTTTGGCGTGTCATTTAAATTGAATAATGAAAGTATTACTATCTATTCAACATTGAATGGGTGACTGATTTAAACGCTTATGAAATTGTTGAAAGTTTAAAAAACGTTTATACACATACGATACACCACTTAGAAAATTCTTTACTAAGGTTAGATGAAATTATTTTATATATTTAGAGATGACTAGTGAAGATGAAGTCCCAACTACCCTTTGTACCGGTGCCTCAGCCACATTATCTCTTGTTATTGAGAGAGAGGGGTCTTCAGCTACACATAAAGGAAAGAAATGGTCAGCTGTCTTGGATGATTTTAAAGAAGTAGTAGTTAACAATGTCACTAAGATTAGATGTTTATACTACAAAAGTCTATACAGCAAAAATATCGGGGGGTCGACTACTCGTTTAAATAGACATAGGCAAAGTTATGAAAGGAGACCTAAAATTCCACATTCAGGCGACAATTGCTATCGTTTACAAACTCCGAAGGATTTGCTTCTGAAGGTACATTTATCACTCATAAGTTTGAAAAAGGGAAGCTGAAAGAGTGGTTTGCAAAGCTTATTATCATTGATGAACAACCATTTAAAATGATAGAGAGTGAAGTAATCATGGGATATAGCAAATTTCTTAATCTTTAGTTTGAGAAAGTTTTCTGTGTTACTGTGAAGAGGGAGTGCATGAAGATGTACACAAGTGAGAAAATGAGGTTGAAAACAGTTTTAGATTTGGTTTCAAGGATAACTTTGACTTTTGATATGTGGACGACGCAAAATCAAAGAAAGGGATACATTTCATTGACTGCACACTATGTTGATGAAAATTAAAAATTTTGCAAGAGAATATTGAACTTTCGCAACCTTCCACTTTCCCATTTCGGTTTGGTCATTTTGGATTGCATTTACAACTGTCTACGAGATTGGGGCATTGAAAAAAAGGTCAGTTCATTAACTTTAGATAATGCTTCAACAAATTGCAGTGTAATATCATTCTTACGTAACCAGTTCAATGCAACCGACAATTTATTTTTTGAGGGAAAAATATTTTATGTTCGGTGTTGTGCACACGTTCTGAACCTAATTGTACAAGGGTTGAAATCAATTGACCAAACTATAGAAAATATGAGGTAGAGTGTGAAATACATAAGGGGCTCGCCGTCAAGATTGAGTATATAGAATGACATAGTCCTACTTTTGAATTTGAAGTCTCCAAAAACGTTGAAGATAGATGTATGCACATGTTGGAATTCGACTTTTAAGATGTTGGATTCGGCTTTGGAATTGGAACTTACATTTCCAGAATATGCAGCACGTGATAGAACGTATGCTTGGTTGCCTACAGAAGAAGATTGGAGCAAAATGAAAGAAGTTTACAAAATTTTAAAGATTTTTTATAACTGTACGAAGATATTTTCTAGCAATAAGTTTCCTATTGCAAATATGTTTCTTCCAGCTGTGTGGAAGATCAAGGACGCCCTAAAGAAATCTGCTAGTGAAAGTCCATTTTTTCTGTAACTCATGACAGGTGGTATGCAAATAAAGTTCGATAAGTACTGGAATGATTGTCATTTGTTAATAGCCTTAGCTGTTGTTCTTAATTATCGGTGCAAGATGAGTTATCTTAAGTATATCTTCATGAAGATTTATTCTAATGAAAAGGCAGTAACCGAAACCTCGAAGATTCGTGATGCAATCGAAGCATTGTACAATACATACATAATCACGGGGTCCACACCAAGTGTTAACGAAGTTAGATCGCATGCTTCTTTAAGCTCTGACACTATACTCGATGATGATTACATGTCTTTTTTAGCAAAAGAAAATATAGACACTGAAACGAAAAAAATTAGAGTTAGACATGTATCTCAAAGAGTCAGTCGTATTGCGACAGGATTCAAACTTCGATGTTTTGGAGTGGTGGAAAATGAGAGTTAGTGAAGAAAAATACCTTACACTATCGACGGTGGCACGAGTTATTTTGTCAGTTCCTATTTCAATGATGACATCGGAATAGGCTTTTAGCACAGAGAGTAGGGTCGTGAGCAAGACTCGAAGTTCCCTTGTACCAAATACAGTGGAAGCATTAATTTGTACACAAGATTGGTTGCGTTCGAGGTTTGGAGGTTCTGATATTGATGAAAAAGAGGAGGAGAATGTGTATCAAGCCGCAACACATGAAACAACAGCTGCATGAATGAAGTTAGATTAACATTTCTTGTTAACTTATTGGAACTTGAAAATGACGTAATGGGTACTCTTTTATTTTTATTTTTATGTTATGTTGATGGATGTTATGCGCGCAATGCATTAATGACCTTTTTTCATCCATAAATTACTTTAGTTTTATGTCGGTATTTTATTATTGCTAAAATACTTTTCCAACACAATATATAGATGTCTTCAAGTGAACCATCGATTGACGTTTGAGACTATAATTCCTTAGTCCATTCTCCAAACTCTGGAAAGTTAAAGATTTTGTATAATTTGTGTGGAGCCAAGTTTGTTAACAAAAACTAATCGGCTCATATTACACTTATCCTATCGGGGTGGAGATGCAAAACCGTGTCCTAAAGCCCCGAAGAAAATCCAAGTTCTTTTCCCAAGCAGTTCTTGATTCAAACAAAAAAGCTTCCAATCTCATATCAAAACTTTCTAAGACAAAAGAAGAAGCTGAATTATTAGTATTGGAAGAAGAACAATTCCAACTTGCCTTAAAGCGCAGTATGGAAGCAGCTTCTACACATCAGCGATATCCTCTAAGAGCACATGATGTCGAAGTAGGTTCAAACTGCACGGGTAAAAAGAAGAAGAGTAAGAATTTAGCTAAGTTTCTTTCCAGCTTTGGTGCGTTTTAGAGGATGTTGGGAACTACGTATAAATCTTCTCACAAAGAAATTTTGAAAAATCTAATTCAACTATACAAGAGGATGACGATAAAAAGCTATTTCCACCTTCTGATTTGGGAGAGGTGAACGAGTACGTATATGAAGATTTGAATAGCAGCTCGAGCTTAGTAGATGAATCTCCTCTACAGTAGTGTCTTCAGTTTGTATTTGATGTTTTATTTTATGCTTCGTTATGTTGTTAAATGTATGTAAATGTAGTAAAATTATAATTTTAAATTGATACTTTCGACTTCCTAGTTCCGATTTTCGACATTGTATAATTGCAAAAGTTAAACTCTAATTCAAATTCGTAAGCTCGAAACTTAACTTAAAACTCGGCTCGAAAAACGAACTCGAACACGGACATGACTCGATAGCTTGAGCTCGAATTTGGCTTGAAAAACGAACTCAAATATGGCTCGAATGCTCGAGCTCGAACTCAGCTCAAAAGCTCGAAATTGGCTCGAACTGGTCCGATTGCTGACCAAGCCTAGCCGAGCCAAGCTGGAGGTGCTGGCTCGGTCACCGAGTGTAACGCCCTGAAAATCGGGGGTCGAGTGTAACTCAACTCCCGAGTTCCAACGCATCACTTATGCAACATGTTTAATGATGTTTGAATGTTGTCTGTGTTAGAGTAGTAAACATGAATGAGATTATACCAAAGCAGTAATTCATACTCCAGATCAGTTGTATAAAAGCAAGCGGAAGACTGAACTGTATATATATGTATGTAAAGGAACAAAATAAACGATTCATTATCCATAGTATGAATCCTTCGAGTCACAATATACATGTCTTTTATATAAACAAAATGTCAAAATAAACTAGGTACAATCCTGTAAATCCCATCGATCCGTGACCTAGTCGAAGCCACCAATGGGACGCATATACGAGAACTCCTGGTCCTCGTCATAATCGAGCTCGCCTCCAGAGTAGTCGGATCGCCTAAACACAACTCAGACAGCAACCGGTTGGTGTGCGTAACACCGTCCCGTAACGTGGGAGTGAGTAGCTAACTCGGTGGAACGATAAGACATAAGTTATCATGTTATCAATACGGTCAAGCGTAATGATAAAGCGATAAATCAAACACTCCTAGTTACTCGATTAATGCAAGTATGAATGCGGGTATGATGGATGCCCTCTCCGACATACTCCCTCAAGCGACACCATCTCACATTCGCGCATGCTTACATCCCACAAAGGCTCCACATCTTCCGGGCACATGCGATGCATGATGAGTATGATTACTGAGTTTTTAATTAGTTCGTTTCAAAAAAGAAGATTGGGAAACTAAGGTACCTCCCTTGTATCATTCCCAAACATGATCCAATCTAGGGTCGTCGGTCTAGTTAATATCGAGACGATGGTGTGTTTTCTAGGTCATCTGCGAGAGTCGCTGTGGTCCGTTACGCGCACAAAGGTTGCACCACTCCCCATCACCCCTTAAACGATTCATCACTATACGGTTTATCTGAAAGGCCTAGTTCATACTCTATATATCGCGGCGAACCCTAAGGCACGCCGCAACTTGAATATGCTCGCGGTCACTACAAAGGGTGCTGTGGAACATTACGCACAAAGGTTGCACCACTCCCCCATCACCTTATCAATGTAGGCGAGGAGCGCGAATATAGTGTCCCATACCACCATAATCGGCTCACGAGTTTAGTTGCTCCTTTGGTCACTACGGGAGGCACGTAGCCCCGGCGTGGCCGACGGCTTGTCCCATACCACCATGCCCGGCTCATGAGTCTTAGCGGATCGAGGTACCATGGTTAACGGAATTTTCAAAGTTTGGTACCCTAGGTTCAAGCATTAGCGACCAAACATGGTGAACATGAACATACATAAGACACACGGTTTACTTGACGTGTTCGGCTAGCTCGAGCGCACAACAAGTTGGGCGATATGAGGCGCAAGCACCTCGTGTGGCCAACCACTATCGCCAACCGAAGTACGACACGGGTTCGCCAACACATCATGCGTGGCGGAACAATTCCAACCACATCTTCAAGTCTGATACCGGATGCCTGGACTATGAACATAGTCCCAAGCTCAGTCAAGTCCTAACTATAACACATGAAATACGGCATGATAGCATGGTAATTCAAGAACACTAGCAATCATAATATAAAGCATATCATGAAGCATGTTAATAGACAAGTCACAAAGCATGTTCAAAAGCATGTTATAAAGCATTTATGCAAATAGGGATACAATTACTTATAATTCGTAGGCGATTGGTTAGAGTGAACAACCACATGGAGAGTGTCATATGTGACTCTAAGGTAGCTAAGAACCCCATCTCAGCACCCACTTAAGGTCCTAACACTTAAACACTTACACTCACAAGTGAGTGCACCAACACTTGGAATGCACTATTTCAACATACACGACGTATGCTAGGGTTGTCCCTTTACCAAACTAGTACTTTATACATATACATCATATTCATACAACGATTAAACATGGCAATCACATCAGCAAATTTTATACGTATAGGGTACTTCCTCGTATACCCAATTTTGACATACATAGTGTTTACAAAGGAACATAGGTTACTGCGATTTCTTTACCAAACTAGTAATTTAATCATGTATTGAATAATCATACATTAAATAAATATGTCAAACATTATTCCAAAGAAATACGTACACGTATTTCTAAAATACGTAATTTCGACATACGTCGCATTTACAAGTGAACATATATTTTGGCGGTTCCTTTACCTAACTAGTATTTTATTCATATATTATATAATCATACATTAAATAAACATGTCAAGCATTTATCCAAAAAAAATACGTATACGGTATTTCTACGTATACCTAGAATATGTGAAATTCCATATTTCACAACGTTAATCGAAACAGGAAACGGAAAGCACTTTGTACATGTGCAATTGCAAGCAGATCATGAATCTACCATTATCTGACATTGAAAGCGTTGAAAACCGTAACTTATACACTTAAAGTCCTCACCTTTGCCTTTGGAAACGAAACGAATCAGCAAGGGTAACAGAACTTCCGTCTACGGGCGATTTCTAGCCTAAAGAGCGGAATCGGTTAGTCGGTACACATCCTACATCGATCCCACCTCAAATCAGACCTAGGGTTAGGTTTTCTTACCTTCAAATGAGACGGAAAACGCCGGGAAAACGCCTAGAATAAGGCGGTGTAGGCCGTGTAACAAGCCAAAGCAGGAGGAGGGAAATCGGCAACAATCTCCAAGCCTTTCTCTCTCTTTTCTCTCTCTCCCTCTAGGGTTTCCTCCAAAATTCGTATGGCTGTGAGAGGGGCTGCTCTAAGCTCCTTTTATAGCCACAAACATTACAATTTAGACTCGGGTTCAAGGGGTACTGCTAACATAGGATTTTCGCCGCTTTTCAGGCTCAAAGGGAAGTTCGGTGGCCCTCCTTGAACCAAACGTCAGACTTAAGCTCACCATCGATTGATCTACGTGGGATTACGTTTTTGACTCGATCGGATACCCAGATCGCACGTGGCGGACCACTTTCAGTTCGACGGTCAGTGGGCCACGATCAGAAATTCCAAGTACATGTAAATGTTCCTGAAATTTTTCTTAATCCGAGGGTGTAATTTGGTGCGATTCGACGGTCGGGTTGTTAATATCTTGACGCGTCAACAAATGATGCGGATCACTATTCCGATATTTATTTTGGCATATGAATAGTGTTTTTCACACTACCTCGCTCCGATTCGAAACGAATGACCGTGGGACATCGGATGGAGCTAATTTTTGAGATGATTGTTAAGTCCAGTGGGGCGGATCTAGTTCCTTAGCTTCGGGTTAATCGGACTCCCGATGTGCGATCTAGACCTAATACGAAGTTTCGTTTCATTCCCGAGAGCGACGGGAAATGAGTTTGGTTCTAAACTTTAGGGTAACCTAGCGTCAATGATTACTGCAAGTTTTGGGTCTTGCGGATCGTATTTAAAGCGTTCTGCCTAACGATTTCACGACAAATCGAGTTTAGTACTTAGTTAACTTTGTTAAATTTCTAAAGGATTTAATCCTACATGATTTCTGGTCGAGGTGGTACTCGACCCAATGTACGGAAATTTTCGGTCGTTACACCGAGCCGAGTTCGAGCTAGGTGTGCCTGGTGACGAGAACCGAGCGAGCCCAGCTCGACTCGGTTCGGCTTGATGTAAACCCCTAATTTGGATTCATATCAAGCACCTCATATATGACACCCATGCCTGGCATCCAACTTGGACCCAACCTGTTGCCGAGCGAGCTGCAGACCCGAAAGTGCAACGGTCAAAAGGTCAGGGCCATAACCGTCATTACACATTATTATTATTATTTTGAATAAAATAAGAACAGACGAGGTAAACCAAAGTGAAAAGGCAAGGCATGGAATAACGTAGCTTAAGCACTTACATTTTAATAGTGGATGTGGATACCATTTGTGTGGATTGGAGACTAGGAAAAGCACATGTTCCTTCATTAAGGAACTGGAATCATATGATCCTCTACACCACAGGATGTAAGGGTGGTGGGTCCCATGGTTCCTTAGTCCAGACCATTGGTCCGTTTCTAGCACGTTGGATGGGCTATTTTTAGAGAATCTCCTTGATGGGACATTCAAATGGATGGTTAAAAGGAAAAATACTAAAATGGTCTGCATTCAACAGCCTAAAAGAGCCCTGAGATTGATGGGTTATGATCTTCCCATATGGGGCCAACAAACCAACGGTCTGGATTGCTGAATCATGGGCATATTTGTCATAAATGGAAACTGAACTATAAGGGTCGAGTGGAGTACATGTATTGTATACTTGCGCCTTGAGTTCATACAAGTGGACCCCACTTTAAAAAATAAAAATAAAAACCAGAACGTTGATCTGATTTGCCATGTCACCAATGGATGGTGGATGGTAAAAGGTCTTCTTCATTGGGCCACTGCAAATCCTTTATTGTTAACATCCACATTCAATGGAAAAATGCCAAAAACTGGACGGTAAGGATACTTTTCATGGTTTGGATCAGTAATTAATCCAGACCGTTGATCCATTGTACGCCCCATTGGATGGGAGAATCTTGTCAATAAGAGATTCATGGCCCTTGGATATGTAGATTACAAATAGATGGTTAGAAGGAACATACAGCAACAATCTTCATTCAACTGAAAAAAGTCCTGAGATTGGTGGGTAGGATCTTCCAATCTGCACCCAACTGATCAATGGTCTGGATTACCAAACCATGGGCCTATTAGGCATAGTTGGAAACCGGAGCATACGAGGTGGAGCAGAGGATATTGTATACTTGCTCCCCGAGTTCATATAAGTGCGATCCACTTTTTAAAAATCCAGACCGTTGATCCGATTGGCCCCGCGACTGATGGATGGACCATGCTAAAAAATCTTCATAACTGGGCCATTACAAGTCCTTTATCGCTATCATGTGAACTGTCTGCTAAGATCAAAACATATCAGCATCCAGATTCAATGAAAAGAAGGCAAGAAACTGTATGTAAAGGATCCAGGCTTTCGGGCATTCCCCATCCATGCTTTGGAGGCCATGTTTTGAGATTAAATGAGTATGGGCCCGTTTGGATGCACTGCCAAATCGCATTTTGTTTGCCACTTTTGGCAGAACGGGGGCAAAGAAAGTTGAAAACGACAATAAGCAGCATTCTAATTGGTTCAGCTTTCATGCTCAGATCCATATCCATATCAAAACAGTCACCATCAATTTGGTGGAGCGCACCAATCAACAGCTGAAAATGGAAACATCCAAAACGTCCACTAAGCATATTTACTATACTATTTACCTATTACTTCCTATGACAGTGAGAGAATTGACGAGCGGATGTGATCATAAGGTCAATTTGATCCTTTTCTGCAGTAGGCACATTTCTCTCCGGGCCCCACTAGATGTAGACCCATATTTCCTACAATTTCTTGTAATGAGACCGTGTGCCAAAAAGCTCCTTGGAACCATTATGGTGTGGGTGAGACATTTTCAACCATCATTTGTACCATATTGATGTTAGCTTAAAAATAATTTTTAAGACTGAGCTAAAATAAAAGTGCAACACGAGAAAAAGTAGAGATAGAGATGTCACTAATGGACTCCGCTTATGAACGAATAGGATGTTAAACATCATGGTGAGCCAGTAATATCCAAATGTAACATTTCAAATTTTTGCTATTTTGGATTTAAAAACTTTTCAAAATTTTTTCGTTATAATTAGCTTATGTTGTCACTTTCCGATCATTAACAATTGATGTTAGATTATATGCGGTTGTTACCAGTAAAAAACCGTACAAATCCAATTAATCAACTGTAGGAAGCTAATGAATTCGCCCAATTACTTAAACATCGAATCTATTCTTGTAATTTGTTCATTTAGGGCCCAAATCTAGCCGACCTATTATTGACTAATCAAGACAACCACAACTAAATAAATATTTGTAAAAAGCTGAGACAACTAAAGGTCGGATCAAACCAAATTGACCCAGTTACACAAACCAACAGTTTAGAGTGATTATGATCAAATGCTAATTTTCACTTATTACGAATAGGCCATACTTAAACTTAGCTAATAAACACCCTACTCATCACGAACAAGAAATCTCGCTATCCAATTCATTCAAAAAATGTCTTGATCATCCAAATAAACTCTAGACCGCTCATTAGTGGGTCATTAAACACGATATTAGAAAGACATTCATCTTAGAGGGCTTGACGTCCATCGCGGGACATTGAGTTGATGTCGCATTTCGAATCGTTCAACTTATACTCACAAGGTCAGTATATGAGATGTGCGAATACCTTTAGAGACGGTTAAGAACTTAAGTTAAAATGTTTATTTTTACTCTCGCCCTAAGTTATGTTTTTCGAATCATTATATTGTGACCAAATTTAGGGCAACAACCTAATTTAATAACCTATACATCCGTATAGCTGCGGCCTCGATCGACCATCGGTAGCCGTTGAACTAACTTCTGATCATACAAATTGATCGGTGCATCCAAATGGCATGTCGATCATATCTATACATAGATCATCACTAAGGCAAACTATCCTACAGTGTGTATCGACCCCTACACCTCATAGTAGACCCCAAACGTTTTAAACACTCTCTTATAAGGCTAGTATAATAAAAACTTAGCCGTTAGGGCTATTTGCACTATTTCTGGTGTTATAAATAGTGTATTTGGGGGCAATTTTTGCTTCTATCTGAGTTTTGCCCTAAAAAGAAAGAGAGAATGAGATAATGAGAGAATAAGAGAAAAGAGTAGAGGGAGAGCAAGTGATGGAGATTAGTATCTCCTTCACTAAATCCTTCTAATCTAAGCCCTAGCTTTGACCGTTCTCCTCCGCCGAATCCACCCCATTCGTGATTGAGAGGTAAGAAATGAACCCTACTTCATAATGTAGGTTTTCTAGGTTGAATTGCATGAATCTCACCTAATTCCTTAGAAATTGGTGTAAGAATTGTTTTCCTCAAAATCCTAACCCTGGGAGCTCAAATATTAAAAATCTCTTCTTAATGTGCAGACCATTATTCCTAGGTTTTTATTTATCGATCATTGAGGGTCTTGATTAATGATTTGTTATTTGTAGATAATTTCATGTATGCTGACATGTTCACATTTCGATTTGCTCGCAACATGTGTTATTACTTATTTATATATGCTCACATGTTTGATAAAATGCCTAAGTGATTGACTGTGTTGTTCTATTGATGCTCACATGTTTGATGAAATGCCTAGGTGAATATGTGATTTTATTAATAGTCATATGTTTAATGAAATGCTTAAGTAGTGTGTTGTTTTCATTAATGCTCATATTTTGATAAAATGCCTAAATGATTGAATGTATTGTTCTATTAATGCTCACATGTTTGATGAAATACCTAGGTAAATGTGTGGTTTTATTGATGCTCACATGTTTGATGAAATACTCAAGTGGGTGTGTTGTTTCTATTGATGCTCATATGTTTGATGAAATACCTAAGTAATAGTGTTATTGAATTTATGCTTCATATGAAACTTTGTTATGATTGCATGACAAATGGCTAGTCCATAATGATGTTTAAAATTGCTTACAACATTGGGATAGTAGGCTAACCGCCCAAAATAAGGGGTGGCCCGAGTTAGGTCGGCCATCCTAGGCTTGTTCGATCAACCCAGTTAAAATACGGACGACCGACAATAATTGGACTACACGGGATACTTGCACCCAATGTCGGTTGCTCCAGGATTTTCCTAGGCCAATCAAATTAGTCTAATAGTCGACTGATCATGTATGTTCATAATGTATGATAAGACTAAATGAAATTTAGGATACCCAATTTCTATTGAATGAATCTACATATAACCATTAGTCATATAATCCACAAGCCTCATGAACTGAGCATGGTGGTATGGGACACCGTGTCCGAGTTGTCAGCCAACGCTAGAGTGATGAGCCTCCCCGTAGTGACCAATGAGCAATTGTGAAGGCTACGAGCCTACTATATCATAAGTGGAATGGATATCGTGACCGCACCACAATTGCGTTTGGGTGACGACTCTTGTATTAATTGTGGTTATTCTCCTCCATGTCGATGATGTGACTAACCCCGTGTCATCCGAGTCCTTTGAGATCGGTCGGGCTAGTCGGTCGAGTCAATGTTAGTCCCGTATTGGCTACGGAGTCATCGCTTAGGTGATAAAATCAAAAAATGAATCAAGGGACATAGGTGAGGAGCCGCTGTAGCTGCCCCGAGCCTTGTGATCCGGTTGAGACCATGATTAAATTTTAGTACCCTAGCTTCCCCAATATACTGGATGAATTAAATTTAATAACTACTCGGTTAACATACGCATCAATCACATTACATTAGATAGAATGCTGCGATTGGGCGGTGGAGTCACTTGTGAGGGAGTGTAGGCATTTACGAAATAAGCGTTGAAGTCGCTTGTGAGGGAGTGCTGGATTGTAAGGGCATGCATAATGTCATAATTTCATACGTGTATCTAACAAGAGTATTTAGAAGTGATTGTTTACCTGTTTATCATTACTTGCACCGATTATGTCAATAACATGTGTAACTTAGAAATAATGGAGCCACTAAGTTAGCTACTTACTCCCACCTGAGACAGTGTTTTAAAACATTAACAAGACGATATTGTTGATGCGGGTGCTATCTAGATCTCTGACAGGTAGGCTTAGATCGGCTTGTTAGGTGAAATTAGAAAACCGTACATTTATTTAAATTTTGTGCATGTATATATTAAAGTCCCCAAATGGGTGTGCTTTGTGTGTTGATTTTATTATATATTCATTGTGGCTCGTATAATCCCCATTTTGGACGACCACGACCTTTGGAGCTATATCTTTTGGGTATTAGCCATATGTTTCTGAATTTTTGTTATCTCTACTTTCCTTGAGATTCGATATGTCGAAATGCATTAATTTTTTACTTTAATTATTTGTGTATGGAATAAATGTGAATCTGAATGGGGATACACATGCATTTCTATTTGGTTTACATCCGAAAACTCGGGACCGGAGTTTTTATACTCAAGTGCCGATTTTTGAGGCATAACACCAAACCATGATGATTTATGATTTTACTGTCACTTTGTGACTTGTCAAATGTCCTAAGTGGTATAGGTGTCTAGCCCTTATTTTATGTCCATTAATTATATGTTTCAAGGCCTTAAGTGGCTTGGGTGACAAACCCTTTGTTTTATGTTCATGTACGGACTTATAGTTACCATGATTTTCTTATCCTTCATGATATGGTGATCCAAAAGGTCACTAAGTGTAAAGGGTTTCTATAATTGGTTACTTTATAAATCGAATTAATAAATAATTGGCTAATCAATCATTCATGGCACCTTTGATGCTGTTGTATGTCACTTGAGATTTAGGGTAATGCTGATGACGTCTCTTGTGATTCCCGGGTCATTGTTTATAGCTTCATATTAGCGCCGATATATAGCTTTTGTGATTTTCGGGACGTGATATCAATGTATGCCATTTGTGATTCCCAGGTCCTTGTGTAGTAGTTCTTTTACATTGTGGATTTTTACTCATACTATCAGGTTGATGTGCATTCATGCATTAATCAAGATTTGCATTTGAAGTGAATGCTGTGTTTGCTTTGTTTCTATTTATAAAGTATACTGGACTGTGATAATTGAAATTTTGGTGTACCGGATTTCACTAACAGAGGTTTCAAATCAGGTTTACCTCAAACTCGTACAGCTTACACAAGGCTGACTCTAGGACCTACACAAGGTACCCAACATGTCTCTACGAGATACAAGCTTATGCCCCACATAGGAGCAAGGGTCAATACACAACACCCAGGTTTTATGTAAGCCCCGTGTCTTAGTCTGTACCATTCCGTAGACTTCCGCGATCTTCACGGTCAAATTTCGGTAACCTTCGACCCTTAACCAGTATTTGCGCACAACCCTGAGTCACATGCCACCCTAGTGACCGCGCTGTCGCTACGGTTCCGATGCCGCGACTTGCGGGCCGATCCAATACTCTGGCCAGGAGATGTGGGCCAGCGTTCGGTGCAAGTAAAACGCCGTGCGTGCGAACTCTGAGAGAATCTCTACGACTTGTCATATCAATCAATCAATCAATCAATCCTATCATGTCAAGTTTACAACACCTCTCACCCTTCCCTAAGCAACCCCTAAAGTCAAAAGTTTCTTACAAGCCCATACCCCTTCTTACACAATCTACCCCAAAGTCAAAAAGTCTCTTATACATCTATCACCACCACATCTATCACCAATCTCTCTTATTTCTCGCTTCTTTTCCAAGCAACCTAAACACAAAAAAAATAAATTCCATACGATCAAGCCTCTCTAAGCCCTCCCAAAACAACAAGTGTGGCCCACTTCCTACCCTCTCATCTCCCATCTCAACCATCCAAACTCCATCTCCTCCATTAGGATCGAATCTAAGGAGCAAAGGAAGCCTAAGGAGCATGAAGGAACGGTGGGTGATCTTGGATCTCCACTTATCAATATGTTTTATGATTTAAGGGCCCACTTGTGGTGGGACCCACCTTGATGTAGGCTTTGTATCAAAGAGGGGCCCATAGTGGCGGGGCCCCTCTGTCCTCACCGATATCTCTCTCTCTCTCTTGTGTATGATGGTTTGTGGCCCACCTTGATGTATGATATCATCCACCCATCCAAAACGGTGTGGCCCGCCTTGATCATGCCCTTTTAAATTGGTGCCATCCATCCATTTTATCTAGGTCATCCAGTGGGCCTAGATGGTAAGAAACACAAATATCAGATCCATCCAAATCAAGTGGGCCACGTCTGTGTGGGACCCACTTTGATTTTATTATAACACCGTCCGCCCAGTGTCCCTAGACGCTGGGCGTGTTGACTGTGGTGTGAACCGGCAGTGTTGTGTACTCACAGCAGCGTGTTTTTTTTTTGGGCTTTTGGGTGGGTCACATGTACAGGCTCCACCTTGATGTGTACAGAAAATCCATGCCGTCCATCCTATCCCTTGGCGCATTTTAGGCGTTGAGCCGAAAAATGAGGCCAATCCGATTATTTGGCGGGCTATAACATGGAAAACAGTATTTTTCACCCTTGAAATCTTCCCTAATGTCCCTATGCACCTAAATACCTTGAATATTGGGCTCATATAGCCTGTCATGAGCCATGGAATCCAATGGCTGAGTTGGATTTTCTAGATGTGGGCCCCACAAGTGAAAAACCACATGAAAAAAAAAAGGGATTGCAGCAGGTTGCTGCTGCTGCTAGAGGATGCAGGCAACGCCTGTAGCACTAGCGGACGGACGGACAGGCAGACCCACTGTAACACCTTGGTCCTCGAAACCGGAGGATACTCGCTCGACTACGAGAACCCGAGTATCACGATATGAAGTGGACTAATACACATCTAAATAACGACAAATTTTATAACATAGAGTAAGGCAACCTTAAATAAACTAAGGATATCAAGAGTAACAACATAGAATTTTAATACATGCAGATGAGAGCAAAATGAAATCCCACGACAGGTGAAATATTTTTACAACTCAAATAAAATACATAGTCTGAAATACGAAAGCAAGTAAATCCTAAAACATCAATTGAGCTCCAACAGCTCAACAACATTCACATAGAGTTCTTCCTCCACCTCAGTCGTCGTTGGGATCTCGTCATAGGGGTCTTCACCTGTTCATCGTACCTGTGTCTATTTGGTGCAACCACACGACTGGGTGAGTGAAAACTCAGTGGGAACTTCCCGCAAGGATTCATGCATATCATATCATTCTAGGACAGTTTAAATCAACATATTCAAATTACGAGGAGATAAATCATGAAATTCTAAATAAATGTATGGGTGTATGAATGTATGAACAAGTCACAGATTTGGGGATGTACATCCAGCTGTCAAAATAAAGGATCACCCAAGGCGAACTAGTCACCCGGAAAAATACTCATAGGTACGCCCAAGGAGAACTAGTCACCCGGAAAAATACTCATAGGTACTCCCAAGGAGAACTAGCCACTCGGAAAAGACCATATAATATAGACTGCCTGCGATAGATTATCTACTTGGAAAAAGCCATATAATATAGACCGCCTACGGTAGATTAACTACCTGGAAAAAGCCATATAATATAGACCGCCCGCGGTAGATTAACTACCTGGAAAAGGCCATATAATATAGACCGCCCGCGGTAGATTAACTACCTGAAAAAAGCCATGTAAGTGAGTGCGCCCAAGGATATCTCCTGGAAAAATACACGGGGTATGCCCGAGGAGTGTCTAATCCCGGAAAAGCCTCATATGTCATGCGTGAATGTCATATACCATGATGCTCATGCACATTCTATAGGATTAACAAGATTACTTTCAAAAGCATGATCAAGACCTGTAATCCTTTAATAGGATATCTAGCATTCAAATATGAGCTCAATATAAATTCATTTACTTTCCCAATGTCCAAAGGAACAAAGGCAGTGTGTCAATCTCAAGGATGGTTAAACAAGTTGAAATATTTAAAGGTTCGTTCCACATTTCTTACCAAAGAAGACCTTCATCATGTATTCCTCATTATACAATTTATAAGACAAAATAGACGTAAGTTGAAGGCTCAAGTCACAACTACGAGAAGTGTACCTATATTTAAGCAAATCACAAATATGCCATAGAGAATATACGGCTAAGTTCTATGCACACGGTTAATCCATACAAAATTAGAGTAATAGGAATTTAATATTAATTCATGTTCACCGCTATGAAATAGGAATAAAAGGATTTGATTACTATTCACATTATTCCAAAATTTCATGCATATTAATTTCGAAACTAAAATGACCTAGCATATATAAGAAGTAATGGAGCAATTATACTACATATAAGATAGTTGGAAACGAGATTCTTATCTCATGTTATAACTAGTATGTGAAATCAAGCAATTACAACTGAGGCATAAAGAGTATAATGCAAGTTCTTATAAGTTAAATTAGAGAAATATGGTTCAACATTAACTCATGATTATCAACATCAACTAGAGGTTAAATGGAATGAAAATCAATATTTACATCATTCTGAAATTTCTCACCTCTTTAGGCTTAACCAATTTGGAATTTAATGACATGAAGGAAGCAATGTGGGATGTTCCTCACCTTGAGTGGATAAGTTGGAGCCAAAGGTGTCGTATTAGGAAGTCAGTTGCTGGTTGCCCTTTGAACAACCTATTACAAGTTGCCAGTGAGTCACGACCAAGTTGACTCGGTTGAACATCTCAACCCTCAATTTGTTGGGAAGTCTAAAGAAGACTACTAATCATACGCTTAGGTTAATGATCCTTTAGATCATATGTCTTTCACATTGGGTCCAGATATAGCTGTCATGGAGTCTATTCGACTTAGAGGGGAGATTGCCCGAGTCAACCCATCAGCTAGTGTGGGGCCGTCGAAGTAGAAGACCGGTCGAGCCAGCCCTTATCTAGGTAGTTTCGGGTAGTCCCTAAACCGGCCCAACTCATGCAAAGGTCTATTTCTCAAATCCCGCCGAATCAGAAACAACCTCCGAGTTGCACCCGAGTCACGGACTTAATGGTGACTCAACCCAGAGGGCACTACCACCAGCAGGTTGCGGTGAACCGGAGCTTGATTCAGAGCTCAGTTTGTAGCTCTAGGAAAACCGACCACAGTTATGAGCCTAGATTAGGGTTTTAACCCTGGTGCTTGCAGCTGAGTTACTCAACCTATGACTGAGTTAAGGTGATAGTGAGTCTGGTCAGCCCAACTGAAGAGTTCTTCAGTAACAGAGGAAAGGCGATGAGGATTACCAGAATTTGGGACGATGCTCAGTTGCTGACGGCTGGTTTGGGATGATAGATTTCACCAGCAAGTGATGTAGCTAGTCGCTGATAGGAGGGCGACTTGAACGACTCAAAACGAGCTGAAATAGCTGTTGAAAACGGGTTCCAGTAGCCACTCTTCTCAGATTTCACTCCCTACTTCCCTCTTTCAAATCTCCCTCTTCTCTCTCTCTCTCTCTAATCTCCCTCTTCTCTCTCTCAGCTTTCTCTCAGGATTGAACGACTCAAGCTGAGTCGAGTTGCTACAGTGGCATGCAACTCGCTCGGATGCGCTCCTCTCTTCTCTCCATCTCTCCTTCCTATTTCCTCTCTTTCCTTCCTTGAGAACTGCCCTAACACATGGCTATTTATAGCCGTTTCCGTTTCTGGAAACATCTACAGTTAATCACGGAATTAGTGTAGAGCTAACGTGCATAAGATGAGGCAGCTTGTCATCAGGGTCTTCCCATCAGTTGGAACTTCAGCGTGGGCCTTAAAGTTAAACTCTGATAAGCATAAAAGGGAATGAGCCACGAGATGGACAGCTTGGATCTAAGGGATAGTCAGTTTTACAAAAAATGGGTCCCGCAGTCAGTTTGAGGAAGATGGTCGGTTGGAAATGGTGTTTTGGAGTGGAACGGTTAATTCCCTGATTAGGGACGTTCAAGTGGTTCGGATGATGTCCAACAGGCTCGTGGGCCACTATGAATGGTGATGGAAGGCCATGTGGTAAGTGGGATTAGCCGCACAAAGGAGGTTTGCGCCAAACCACCATCTCGTTACTTTCTCTTCAATTTCTCAGCATGCTCTGAGATTTTGAAAGGAAAACCTAAATCCGATGACTGGGATGCATTTTCGAGGGATATCTATCAGCAACGGTCGACTGAGATGGGTTTCGCCATAAGGGGAAATAATTTCTCCACTTTTCGACGGGTAGGGGGCTTCTTTTGGAAATAGTAGGGCTGACGGGGACACTCTCGCGTGCGTGGGTGGTAACCGACCATTCCCAACGGTCGGATCTGCCAGCAACTCGAGGGACGTGGATTTTCTCTCCCTGTCAGCATCTTCCTTGTATGTTGCTCAATTAGACACTGACAAGGGTAGCGTCAGTGGTTTTCAATCGGCACACTCAACATGGTCAGGGTCGGTGGGACCCTACCAATCAGATGGACGGATCGGATCACCATTCCTCATTCACATGGTGGCCGGTTTTGTCGTCAGACGGATGGCCCCATTTGAAATAGTGTCGGGCGGGAGTTTCATTTGAAAATGAAACTTTTTTTTTTTTAGTTTTTCATCGGGTCAAAGTACCTTTGACCTGACATGGTGGTTTCGTGCGCATCATGTGCACACCATCTGTGCACATGCACCGGTTTGATATGGTGTCCACGTCGTATTCTGAGTTGATCAGAGCCGTTCATAAGTCTTGGAAGGAGCATTAAACGGTTGTGGTTAAAGACAGGTCGGTCTTAAAGATCAGGTGGGCCGTACAATTGTAACACCCTGAAAATCGGGGGTCGAGCATAAACTCAACTCCTGAGTTCCAACGCATCACTTATGAATAAAATGAATGATGATTGAATGTTGTTTGTATTAGTGCATTGAACATGAGTGAGATTAAGCCAAAACAGCATATCATACTCCAGAGACAGTTAAATTGCAAGTGGAAGACTGTGATAGATATATAAAATATAAAAACAGTGGTGAGTCTCCAGAGTGTGATAATGTTACCAGGTTAATGAATTACAAGTACAATTTTAAAATATACTAAAAGTGTAGTGTCATTTAAACATCTCTGTAATCCCGTCGATCAAGACACAGCTCACATGAAGCCGCCAGGAAATGGCATACACGAGGAAGCGTCCTCGTCGTCACAAAAGTTCAGCTCCGCCTCAGAAGTAGCGTCGCCATCTGCAATCAGACAAAGTCTGGTGGGTATTCGGAACACTGTCCCGTAACGTGAGAGTGAGTGATCAACTCAATGGAACAATAAAGCATAGGTTAACATGTTATCAAAACAGTCAAACAGTAATGATAAAGCAGTACAATCAAACACTCATAACAACTCTTATTAATGCAAGTATGAATGCAGTCATGATAGATGCCCTCACCACACCCTCCCTCGTGTGACACCATCTTACGTTCGCGGCATGCTTTCATCCCTCAGTGCTCCACATCTTCCAGGCACATGCAATGCATGATGAGCATGATTACCGAGTTGTTATTAGTCCATTTCAAACAGCAGTATTGGGAAACTAAGGTACCTCCCTTGTATCATTCCCAAACATGATCCATTCTAGGGTCGTCAGTCCTAGTTAATCTCATACGATATTGTGTTTCTAGGTCGCTGCAGAGGCTGTCAGGGCTGTTACGCACAAAGGTTACACCACTCCCTCATCACCTCTTTAACGATTCATCACTATACAGAAACAGGCCTAGTTCATACTCTATACATCGCGGCAAAGCTCTAAGGCTTACCGCAAAATCAGAGTATGCTCGAGGTCACTACAATGGGCTGTCAGGGCTGTTCCACACAAAGGTTACACCACTCCCCCATCACCTTATCAATGTAGGCCGACATCATGAATATAGTGTCCCATACCACCATAATCGGTTCACGAGTTTGGTTGCTCACTGGTCACTACGGGGAGGCACGTGGCCCCAGCGTAGGCCTACAGCTCGACCACGGTGTCCCATACCACCATGCCCGGCTCATCAGTCTTAGCGGATCGAGGTACCATGGTTAACAGGATTTTACTGGTAAGTTTGCTATCCTAGGTTCAAATAGAGGCGTCCAAACATGGTGAACATACATAAGACAAATCGGGTTGCTTGACGAGCTCGACTAGCTCGAGCGCACAACAAGTTGAATGACATGAAGTGCATAAGCACTTCGCGTGGCTTAACCACTGCCGCTAATCGAAGTACGACTTAAGTTCGTCAGACACATCCTACGTGGTGAAAGAATCTCAGCCACGAATTCAATCCCATTACCGATTGCCTGGACTATAATCATAGCCCCAAACACAATCAATTACAGAATAGTTAAAGTAGTGATGAATCAAGATTTTAAATCATACAATCAAATATCCAATATTGTCCGCTTAGGGCTGTCAGGGCTGCTACTCGGAAACGTTGCACCACTCCCCCATTACCCTTCACGGATTTCATAGAATACAACATAAACATGTGAAGTAAACAGAGTAGAATTAAATAAACAAGTAATTCAGGCATGTTAACAAGCATGTCATAAAGCATGTTATAAAGCATGTTATAAAACACTATATAAATAGGAAACACAAACACATATATTTCATAAGTAAGCAGTTAAAGTAATTAACCACATGGAGGAAATCATACCGGTCTCTAAGGTAGTTGAGAATCCCATCTCAACACCTACCTAAGGCATCATCATCCAAACACTTACTCTCACAAGCATTTTCACAAACACTTAGCATACACTATTTCAACATACATAGTGTATGTTAGCAAAACATGTATTAGGGTGAATCCTTTCACCAAGCAATTATTTTATGCATATATAATATATTCATATAGCAAATAATCATGGCAAACACATCTCCAAAATATATACGTATATGGTACTATCTACAATACACTATTTCTACATACATAGTGTATATTATCAAAACATGTATTAGGGCGAATCCTTTCTCCAAATAAGTATTTTATCCAAATATCGAATATTCATACAACAAATAATCATGTCAAACACATTTCCAAAATATATACGTATACGGTATTTTCTACGAATACTTAGAATATGTAAAATTCCATATTCTACGTCCTTAATCGAAACAGAAAACAGAAAGCACTTTGTACATGTACAATTGCATGTAGATCATGAATCTATCATTATCTGACATTGAAAGCGTTGAAAACCGTAACCTATACATCTAAAGTCCGCACCTTTTGTCGTAGAATCGTAACGGAGTCGATAGGTTTGCTAAGTTTTCGTATTCGGCAGTTTGGCAACCTAAAGAATGAAATAGGTTAGCTATTTCATAATCAACAACTATCAACGCTCCAAATCCGATTAGGGTTAGGGTTTCTTACCTAGAAACGGAGCTGGAATCGTCAGAAAAATGACAAGAACGGAGTGGTTGGACACGTATAGCAGCAGGGAAGCATGGCAGGGAGATCCTCCCACAACTCCCACACCTTCTCTCTCTTTTCTCTCTAGTGTTTCTCTCAAATTCGTATGGCTATGAGAGAGAGGGTTCTAAGGTCCTTATATAGCCTAAAAACTCTCCGAAATAAACTTCATGTCAAGGTATACTTAGGTTATAGCTAAAGTGGCTCTGTTTCAGCTCAACGGAGGTCTTCTGGCGACTCCTTTTCTGTGTGCGGTCGGACTTAAGCTCACTAATACAGGATCTAGGTTTAGTTAAGTTTTCGTTCCGGTCGGATTTTCAGATCGCACGTGGCGGACCAGTTTCAGTTCAACGGTCAGCGGATCTCGATCAGAAATTCTAAGTATATGGATATGTTTATGAAATTTTTCCTAATCCGAGGGGTTAATTTGGCCTGATTCTGACGGTCAGGTTACTTAATACTGACCCACAAGCGACAAGTCTCAGATTACTATTCAAGATATTTATTTTGTAAAGAAAATAAGTGTTTTCACACTCCCTCGCTCCGGACTCAAGCGAACAGCCGTGGGACACTGTCTGGATTTGATTTCTGAGATGGTTGTCAAGCTCAGCGAGGCGGTCCTAAGTCCTTAACTTCGTATGATTCAGACTCCCGATATGCGGTCCAGACCTGATATGGAGTTTCAATGTGCTCCCGAGAGCAGTCGGGTATTGAGTTTGATCCTAGATTTTAGGGTAACCTAGCGTCAATGATTCTACAAGTTTTGGGTCTTGTAGATCGTATTTAAAGCGATTCTAGCGAATTTCGTAGCTAATCTAGTCTTGCACTTAGTTACTTTGTCTCATTTCTAAAGGATTTAGTCATTTGTAGTTTGTATATAGAGTGATCCAAGTTATACTACTTAGCTAGTTTAAGATAGTGTCTAGGGTGAAAGTACTTAGGAAAAATTGAAAGATCAAGGTGGTGAAGGATGGGATTTGTGAAGGAAAGGTGAGGTTTTTCCAGAAATGGTTGAAAGAAAGGATTTGAGACCTTTGATTGAGTGTTTGAGAAGTTAAACCGGTGTTAGGATTGACCCATTGCCTAAGGACGTCTAATTCTAGGTTGGGAAAAATCTGGGCTGTTACAACAATGGTTATTTTGTCTATTACAATGGGTCTGACGGTTGTTTTGGTAAGTCCTGATGATTTGTGGATGAGATCCACATCGTTAGTTCTCTTTGCAACGTTTCTAAATTATTTTTGGACTGAAGTTCAGTCTGCTTCTATTATTAGAAAGGGTCGTATTCGAGGATTTTCCCTTGATGTGTGTAGATTGTCATTAGTTAGCTTGTTAGTTTCCTTTATTTAGTTGTGTTAGTTAGTAAATCCTGGGGCGTTGAGCGTAGGGTAGAGTTTTTCTCATGGTTATGGTCTTGCTACGAGTTTTGTGTTTATTCATGCATGTCGATGTAAAGTGTGGTTGGTTCTATTTTAAGTTGAAATTTACGGTAAAATTTGAGAGTTGTTACACATGTCTAAAGTAATTTAGATCTCCATATCAATACCTGAGTACAAAAAAATACGGGTGTTACACCCACGGCCCCAGCCGTGGGTCCCATCGTGATGTGGGTTGGACGATCCATACCGTGCATCTGGTGGGCCTCTTTTTGGGTGGTGGGCCCTCCGAAAATTAGCCTCATCCGGAACTCAGGTGGCCCACACGGCAGGAAACAGTAGTGATTGACGTCTGCCATTGAAATTCCTTTTGGGTGTCCAGAAGTTTTGAATCATTTTGAAATTTGTTTTTCCTCTTCACCAGGGTCCGTGGGACCCATTCATGCCGACCGTCCATTAGGGTGGGCCATGCCACCACGTGTGCGTTGTGTCCACCATCCATGGACGGTGGGACCCCCACGTGTGAGCTTCACCCTGATGTATGTGATCGTCCAGGCCCTAGACAGCCTGGACGTTAAATATGATATATTATATTATATTATATAATATATATATATATATTATATACATTTTTATATATACCTGTTGTGGTGGGCCGTACGTGGGACCCACCTTTGCCTCCCTAGTGCAGCCTGCTGCATGAACAACGGCTATGTGGCTGCTCCTCTTGTCAGCAGCAAGCCCACAGGCTCCACATGATGTATGTGTCTTATTTGCACCGTCCATTATTTCGACAGTGGGGCCTGATGTTTTATTTAAACCAACATGATTTAAATGATTTTTAAACTCGCAAGTATACGAATCAGATGCAGATATGGTACGTATTACGAGATCGTTCCCACGAGGACTGGATGTCACAATTCAAATCTATGATTCTCCTTAAATAATCCAACAAATAATGGAACTAATTACTAAGCACAATTCTATGAAAAACAATAAAGAATAGGGAAGAAAATTCAATCAAAGAAAGAGCACTAGGACTTTCGAATCCACCCCTAATTATCCTAACCCTTGTTTTGTCTGTTGATTCACCTTGATCTAGATTGATACCACTTATACAGAGAAAGCACAATCTGTGTCCTGACTCGGGCATACAGAATGTCTAATTCCTTTAAGCAATGCCATGAATAACATATCCCATGTCCTTGGTCGGGTACATGGAATGTACATTCATTAAAGCATCCTGTTTCTTCCTCTATAGGAAACCTGTTCTTGATCAGACCCAAGCACCTATAATAAACATCCAAATAACATCCATATATATACTTTGGTTAAGTTCATAGATGGAGAAGTATAGAATTTAAACCCATAAAGCCCACGTAGAGAAAGAAACAAATTAATTAATATTCAAAGTAAATCAACCAATACAAGAGCTAATCAAATTACGGGCTTCATCTCAGCCCTAGCTGAGAGATTAGTGACCCATAAAATCCATAAAAAAGATTAAATAAAATCCATAAAAAAGATTAAATAAAATTCATAAAAAAACGTCAAACCAAACAATCTCTCTCTCTCTTCTTCCTTCTCTTTCTTCTCTTTCTTCTCTCCCTTGCTCTGGATCTCCAATTCCCTGGTTCTGAATTCCTTTCTCACGTCCAAAACTCCCCTTTTATAGCTGCTGGATGGCTGGGGTCGGTGGCAGAGTCGTAGAAGGACACGAAGTGTAATTTTTCATAGCTGTGATCGGTGGGCCCCACAGAGGTGTTTTCTGGAAAATCCACCCCGTCCATTGGATTCAGGATGAAATTTCAGTCAAGAATGGGTGGTTTTGAACGTCCATTAACGCGGCCCAGAGAAGAAATCTCAAAAAGATCAGTTTTTAACGTCCCGGAGCAGTCCACTTTTGGCCTCTGTACCGCACACGTGTACACGCATGTGTGTAAAGTATTAGTATAGTTTTGTAGTGCTCGAACCCATCTACAAGATGGACGGATTAGATCGGCCGGACAGGTGACGTGCGGGGCCCACAAACTTCCGCAAAAATCGGCAGCGTCCGTGCGATACGCGGACGCGAACGGAGTGCTGTGATGATGGTGGGTCCCATTCCGATAATTGTTTCAATCATCCACTCCGTCCATTGCATGGAGGATGAAAAAATGGCTAGGAATGCCCAATTTTGAGTTAGATTTGTGGTGGCCCACAGAGTTTTGAACTCACCGTCCGTTTTGCGTTTTTCAGCGATCAAAGTCCGTACACATGCATGGGACCAAACAGACATCTAGGCGCTGGTTATAGCTGCCCCAGGAAGCGGATGGACGGTTTGGATTGTCCATTTGGACACTAGGTGGGCCCCACAACCGACGACCGCAAGTCGTCTTCGCGGACACTGGAAACAGCGTCTGCTGTTGTGTTCGACGAAGGCGCGGGTCAGCGCTTGCGCTGACCGAACCGCTGGTGCGGTGCACCGCAAGTGGACGTGCCCTGTGTGCACGTCGATCACATGGAATGGATCCCTTGACGTTTCCATAAAATCCACACCAACCATCTGCTTATCCATCTTATTTTAAGCATTGAACCCAAACTTGAAGCATATCCAAAGATCAGGTGGGCCTCAAATTGCTGATGAGTGGGCTTATTTGTCCGTTGGCCCACTTCCCGAGATCCTCAATGGCTGAAATTTAATATGTATGGTTAATTTACGGCCCCCATCACATGTATGAAGTTTTGAATCAATCGGATGGTGGGAATCATGTAATCTTGTAGTCTGGACCCTTTTCGGGCCCCTTTGGCTTGCTTTCCTCAGATCCCAGGCGTGTACATTCTTCACCATTGGTTCTCTGGAGTCCATCCCGTGCTCTGGTGACTTCAGAACGTCAAATCCATGCCTTTAACATCAATTTCCAATTAACGCTCCTGATTTCATCCTGTAATAAAAACACGATTAAAACACTCCATTAAACCTTATCATGTACGTAAAATTAGGCAATTACTGGGGTCTGAGATGCAATATTTGACCCTCATCAGGGCCCACCATGATGCATGTGTTGTTTCCAAACCGTCCAACCATTTGAGATATCATTTCGTGGCATGGGATAAATGAGTGAGATCCAAAGTTCAAGTGGACCCCACCATTTGCAATAATAATGGGGTATAGTGACATCCACCGCTTAAAACTTTTGAGGAGCCACAGTGGTTCCCACCCAAGCGGATAATTGGTTTTCACTTCATCTATCTTTATGCTAATTATGAATATGTCGAATCTCAAACACAAGGGTGGGCCTGATTTGATATACATTTGGCCCATTTGATTCGGCCCATTTAAATCGGCCTATTGATTCGGCCCAGTTGGTTGGCCTGATGTGATGTACATGAGGCCCATATGATTAGGCCCATCTTGATGTAGTTATGGCCCATCCATTGAGGCCCACCTGATATACATAAGGCTCATGTTATGCGGCCCATTTGTTATATTTAAGGCCCATGGGTCGAGGCCCAATTAGATGTACACAAGCCTATTACAATGTATGACTCTACCATGATTTGTGTAATGATGTTTATGACAGTCATGCCTTGGGAGCAATGTTGGTTTGATGTCCACATTGTAAGAATAATGTTGGTTAAATGTCCCCATTATGATTCTCCCTAGGGCCCATTGTTAGGCCCATACTTGTAGGCCGTCTAGGCTCATCTTCATTATGAACAGTATCCATCACCATATAATATGTTTAGTATAGTTTCACGATTCATGATCATACGCATCATATGTATGCTTGATATGAGAAGCGACTGATTATAGCATATGCGTTTGGGCAAATTGTTTAGGGGCTCCCGGATAGGCGGTGTTGCCCTACATGAGCGCACGATACGCGCAGAATTGCTGCATGACTAGATAGTATGATTCATGCATTCGCATTGTGTGATATGGTTATTGTACGCCCTAACGACATTGGGATCGTAACCTCCACAGGCGTATTGTGGTAGGCAGGATTGGATACCAAAAATCTTGTTCTACATGGGGTGTTATAGATATCCCTAGGTGAAAGTCCCTAAAATTTTATGCTACTAGGAGGTTGCTCCAACGTCTAGACTGAGTGGGTGCATGAGCGCCAAGAGCCGAATACCAGGAGGTCGAGCTCTCCACTGTGTCGTGGTGGGTTGGAAGGGGGTGCGGCCTTATCTGCCCGAGAGGAGGAGGCAAAGCTAGGCTGAGTTTGACCAGCTCGAGGAATGGGTCTGCTGTCGACGATCCAAGCCCGATATTGGGAAGCGGATAGTGAGGTCTCTTCCACTCGCCTTATTGCGCGCAATGGGGCTGCAATCTGGTTTGGAGTGTACTAGACCCCGGTTATATTCCAGAGTTGAGCTGTATTGATATGTGGACTTAAATGATGATTGGTGTGCATGGTTTGCATCTCGCATCGCATGGCCTTGGTATGACTGACATCATTCATGCCTTGCATCGCATAGCATTGGTACGGCTAATGGTATTCATGGATTCATCAGCATGTTTCGCATTACTCTAATACTGTATAACTGTATTACTACCTTGTACACACACACTCTCACCACCCTCTAAGCTTTCCATAAGCTTATGCATGACCGTTGCGTGCAGGTGACATTGGACCGCAGCAGCGTTGAGGCTAGAGCGCGTGACAGATCGTCTTAGAGCTTTTTATCCATTATCATTGTATTTCCCTTTATGCTCATTGTACTTATAAAGTTTTTGGTTATAGTGGAAATGTGATGGAGTTTTTGGTTATTGTTTGTGGGTTATGCCTTTGGTCATGCTTATTATGAATCAAACTGACGTTGAAAATCCTCCTCATAGCATCCCAGGATTGGAACTTGGCGAATGGGCGCTGGGAGCCGAGAATGGGGTACTATGGAGGCTGTCGGTGTTGGATTGGGCGATCAAAAATTTTGTGAGCCCGGTTTCTGAGTTTGGGCGTGACATTTTATGTCCTGCATCGGAGCAAAGGATTCACACAAGGAACCTAGGGTTTTAGGCCACATAAGCCAAGGATCTACACAAGGACCCTAGAGTTTATGCTCTACACAGGAGTAAAGGTCAACACACAGTACCTGAGTTTATGTCCTACACAAGAGCAAGGGTCCACACACTGCACCCAAGTTTATGCCCTACACAAGAGCAAGGGTCAACACACAACACCCAAGTTTATGCCCTACACAAGAGGAAGGGTCAACACACAGCACCCAAGTTTTAGACCACACAGGTCAATGGCCTACATTAAAGACCTAAGTTTATGCTCACCAAGAGCAAGGGTCAACATACAACACCCACACGTATTCTTCCATCGGAGGCCTCTTATGAAGACTTGAAGGGGTGAGAAGCACCTGTGACCCAATCCTACACAAGGGAATAGTTAACAGGGTCTCTGAACTCTAATGACTTACAGATAAGTTGATGAGCCTCGTTAAACACGTTGATGAAGATCTCCTCCTTTGATGATGAAGATTCTTCAGCTCCCTTGATCTGCAACACTTGATGATGCTCTAATAGATGTGACGGCTTGGGTCAAGGTTATGTTGGAATCCTACTATATTAAATGTTTTTCTATTTTAGAGAAGGAGTGATTTCAAGCTTTCAAGGATTCAAGGTATCCCACCTCAATGATTTGCCATTAAGATGGCAACTGGATGATCCTTGTATGAGGAAGTTCATTCCTCAATCCACTCTATTAGATATTAATGATGAGAGTGGGTTGAGGGATGAACTCCCTTGAGAAAATGAGCTTGGGGTAGATGATATGTAATAACTCTCTCAAAGCTCTCTCTATTTTCTCAATCCGGGGTTTGTGCATTCAAGAGATTCCAGCCTAATGATTTTCCATTAAGAGGTTGCTGGAGGATCCTTGAATGCTGAAGTTCATTCACCAATTCAATCTATAGAGTATTCAATGAATAAGAAGGGATTGGGGAATGAACTTCCATGTGAAAAAGGTTAATGATGGTAGGTAAGAATTTACCTCCTTGGAACTCTCTCTTTTTTCTCACAAAACAACCTAAGGCAAGCTCTCATTAAATAGGCAAAAAGTTCCAACGGAAATAAAACAGTCATATTTTTTACAGAGTTCGATATCATCGAGCGTATACTCTTGATAACGTCGAATGACCACTTGATGACACAAACTCAATTTGTCAAATGGCTTTGAACCTTTTTGCCAACTAATTAATCGATGATATCGAACATGCTTCGATGTCATCAGATTTCGAACTCCGATTTCATCAACCTATGGTTCGATTCCTCGACATTTAAAAACATGAGAGCAGACTTGCCTTTGGAACTAAACAGGCATTGATATGATCAACCATTCATCGATATCATCTGGTTTTGAATATCGATAATATCGATACCAATTTCTATTCATCGATCTTTTCAAGGAATTTTCCTATAAACTCGCTAGACAGTTTTGTGTCTCAATTTGGTGACATCGACCTGGTCTCGATATGATCGATCTTTGAATATCGATATCATCGAGTGATTCTCGATACCTCGAACATTTAGTTTGATTAACCTTACAAGCTTGCTGGACACAGACTTGTCCATTTTCGATTTCATCGAATCATTCTCGATATCATTGAAGTTTGAATTTCGATGATATCGAGTCTATCTCGATTCCTCGAATATTTCAGTTGATTTTCTTTTGAAGTTTGCTGGACACAGATTTGTCCATATTCGATGTCATCGAAGTTTGAATTTCGATGACATCGAAGCTCGTTCAATTAATCAAGCAATGTCAGAATATTTTCCAAGAAGAATTACTAGACAATGCTCTAAGTTCTTCGATGTCATCGACTCGCCTTCGATGTCATTGATTACTGATGTTCGATGTCATCGAAGATATGTTCGATTCATCGAATATTCTATCCAAATACTTTGTGGTTGCTGGACACAAAAGTCTTATTTCAATGTCATCGAATCCTGTTCGATGGCATCGAACCCAAGTGTTCGATGTCATCGACTTAAGCTCGATGTCATCGAACTAAGCAGAAAACTTAGAAAATTTTCCTGATAAGAATTAAGTTTTCAGACTTTTAACTCCTATGTTGTTCTAAGGCTTTTAAGGATTTATTTACCTGGGTGTTTTGGGTCATGGGATGTGAGGTTTAATTTACCTATGACGAACTCAGAAGACACATCCGGTTGAGGCAATGGTGTAACATCCTGGATTTTCACTGTTTTGAATTTCCAAAAAAAAATCCTTAAAATTTCTTTTTAATTAACTTATAAAATCACTTAATGACTATTATCACTCAATGTTAATTTATACTGGAGTGGACCAGTCTAGTTATGATGGGACCAAGTGCAGGCCGCCAAGCCAGATGGCCCGTTTACACTAACAATGACGGCCGTGTGGGCCACCCAAGGACCGAGAAGTGTCGAAAAAATCTAAAACTTTAGAAAATCATAGATCTCACTTGGGCTTGTAGTCCATCGCGGACTGCGGACCCAGTGGACACCCAGTACCATCGGCACTTGCCCAATGCGCCCCACCAATGCCAGATTAAAATCTGCCACTGACAAAAGAAACTGAGACTCCGGGCCTTCCAGCCGTCGGATTTCTTCCAAATTTACGGTGAAGGTTTAATGTATTTTTCAACGCCTGCCCACCAAATTTGGGCCCCGATCGTGGCACGATGACCGTTGATCACGAATGAGACCCGTACGACCAAACCCCGCATCCGTTCGTTCCCAAATTTTGTAAGGCCCCTCATCGGGCCATGGACCACTTATCCTATAAATTTCATAGCCAGAGGGCCATCAGAAATGCTCCAATCACCAAAATGGCCCCCACAGGACCACTTAAAGGTCAGAAACGCTTTCTCAGATCATATATCCGTTCATCCGTTCGTCCTCAATTTTTGCATGGGCCCTAATCGGGCCATAAGGCACATACACGCCGAATTTGGTGGCTAGAGGGGTGATAGGGCCCTAGATCCTAGAAAGACCCTCCCATAAGTCTAGTATAGTAAAAACCTAGCCCTTGGGGCCATTTACACCAAACCTGACATTATAAAAAGGCCCCATTTGGGCACTCCCTCTTCCCATACGATTTTTCCATTTCCAAAAGAGAGAAAGAGAGAAAAAGGGAGAGAGTAAAGAGAGAGGAGAGAGAGCGAGGGAGAGTGAAGAAAGAGAGTGAAGGTGAGAGCTAGGTGGACCTTAGATCAAGGTGGGGCCCAAGGAAATCAACCATTTCAACTTCCTACTTCTCCTCAAGGGAGAAGCTCTCCTCCACAACCTCCATAATCATCCGTTGGCCGTCTAGGTAAGATCTTTCACTTCTTCTTCTTGGAATCCATGTATTGAGAAGGGATTGGCATGAAATTTCTCACATGCAAGGTTTGGTTTTAGGGATTCCGGCCGATCTACCCCGAAATCCATCTCCTAGGTCGTTTCCAAGCCTCCATCAAATCCAAGGTGCGGACTATTGTTCTTAGGTGGCCTTGCACCAATTTTAGTGTGGGTTTAATGATTTTGATTGCTTAGATGCTATGATTGAATAATCTAGAGAAACCCTAGGAGTGGTATATTGTTGGAATTGTATGGATTGCATGCTTAACTTTCATAATGGTGTTGATCTTGCCTCTCACATGATATTATGTATGGGTGATAGTTTGTTCATGATTGCTCTATCATTTTTCCTCATATGGGGTGTTCCAATGCATGTATGATTTATTATCCGTGTGCACATGATTTCTGAAATTGGAGGAAGTGCTTAACTTCCTCACGCACACACATAACTCACATGCACTTATTTCATGTTATGGTTAGTCTTGCTTGTTATGAGAATCTGAATGGTATATGAGATGCATGAGAACATGTGGTCGCTATGCTAGTTGATAATCTGTAGAATTGGCACGTTACGGATCCCCTCATACCCTTGGGTTGGTCAGGAACATGATGAGAGACGGTAGTCCCACCGGTAGGACTATGTTAGGGCTATATCCATGGGTTTGGGCGGGTGTGTTCGAGTGGCTGTAGTTCGACTGCATGGGTCCCTTGTGCCCAAGGTCACTCGTCTCATGCTCGCCGGCCGTGCGGTCTAACCTACTGTCTGACCAACCTTGTTTGTCAACCCTGTTTGCTCACTTATGTATGGAACCTGAACCACCCTGCAACCTTTGTAGCCCAACGATAACCCACCTGAAATTGGTCCACAGCCTTGTGAGCCGGGCATGGTGAAATGAGACACTATGTCCGAGCTGTCGGCCTACGCTGGGGTACCGCGCCTCCCCGTAGTGACCGCGAGCGATCCCTTCCTTTCGGCACTCCTCATGTGCTTGGAGTCGGGGGTGAGGAACCCGACGGGATCACGGACCGTGAGGTCTCTGCCTCACGCGTTGATGGGGTCTTGGCCTCGCAACCAGCTTAGGGCATTGATACGTAGGGTGAATCAGAATCTCCAACCTGCTGGATGAATGGACTTAACTAATAACTCGGCTAATACGATCGCATTGCACGCATTAGTTAGGGTGGTGACTCGGAAGTCGAGGTCGCTCTGAGGGAGTGTTGTCATATGCGATCGTTAGATGGAGTCGCTTGAGGGAGTGTTGTGGTGAGGGCATGCATCATATCATCCCGCATGCATGCATTTTAAATAAGAGTTATTAGGTGTTGATGATTGTCTGCTTTTCATTAAGTTCATATTACAATTGATGCTTGTTGTAACTTGAGACCAATAGTTCACACTGAGTTGATCACTCACTCCCACTCTGGGATGGTGTTTTAAAACACCAACCAGATTCGCTCATAGATGCAGGTGATGCAGAATCGTGGAGTCAGGGCGTGCGGGCCTCGAGGAGGAGGACGAGCGGACTCAGCTCTACTCTTGTGGACATGATGTTGTTGTGATTTTGTTGAGTAACGCCTTATGCGACCCGTTTATTCTTTTTTTTGGACCTGTATATATTGACCTCTTCATTTCAGTAGACTTGTTGTGGTTGTGTTTCATGCTCCAAGAAATTTCAGGCTCGCATTTAAATTTGATTAATCATAAAAACCATAAATGCATGATAAGTGACACTCGGGAACTCGGGAGTCGAGTCTATGCACGACCCCTGATTTTTCGGGGCGTTATAGATGGTATCAGAGCAATAGTTTGGAATCTCTTGGGCCGTGGGTCATGAACTCACTAACGCGTCCGCTGACTTGATAGGATACGTATTAGAAAACGTAACAAGGACTTAGAATGCTAGGGACCATCTCAGACCCTGAACCAACAATTGTAGACGGAAAGTAGGACTTGCAAGTAATCAGGAATGGGTAGCGAGAGAGGGAATAGTAATGCTAGAGAGGAGGATCCGAGAGTCTCATGATGCCTCGGCCCATTTCCGGACAAGAGATTTGGGAACATGACGACAAGATTCGATTTGATTAATTAGAAAATTTAGCTAGTCCAGTCCACCTAATCCCTAAGGGTCGTTTGGCCAAACGCGTTAGGTGGGATTAGGGTGAATGGAATTGTAAGAGTAGTAGTAAATACATGTGTAAGTTATTGTCCCTAGATTGTTTGTATCCCATGTTTTCCAATACCAGGTTTGGGATGCATGCAATTAAAGGTAAATCGCGGGATTTTCTTTTAAATTACACTTGGAAATCCATTTTCATGGGCCTTGGAAGTCCCATATCCCACATTCCCACACATTCTACAAAGCCTATGAAATAAGTTTTAAATTCCATCCCATACCCATTCCACACATGCCATTCCCAAATCTTGAGTTGGGAGTAGCATTGCAACCCATTTAGTATAACTAAATGCCCTTACCCAGATAGGCCTAAGTCAAAATCCCTCTTTCCAACATATCTCCCTATTCTTGAACTTCCCCAGTACATTAGTTGGAGCGAGTTAGAAATCGAAAGATTTGACGGTCGAAAACATCATTCTAGACCAAACGAGCTAACACCAAACTAAATTTAATAGTTTCGACCCATTAGGGGGGTAAGGACTTAAGGGAAAACGAAATTTCAATGAAAATAGTGAAAATGTAGGAAAATATGGTTTTGACCTCTAATTTAGAGGAATCTCATGGAATGGATAGGCCCATTGTGTAGATCAGCTCGTTCTACCCCAAATTCATATATAGCACGTCAAACAACTCATTCCGGTTTGCAAGATATGACCATCGCAAGGAGCCCCCGCCGAGAAGACAGAAGCCACCCCGCCGACCCGCGTGGCCACTCCGCCGCCCGCGTGGCCGCCCTGCTGCCCGCGTGTCCACCCCGCCGGTGGTCCAGAGGCCCGCGTGGCCACCCCGCCGACCCGCGTGGCTGCCCCGCCGCCCGCGTGGCCACCTCGCCAACCCGCGTGGCCACCCCGCCGACAAGTGTTCCCCCGCCAAAATTTCTGTGATTTTTAGTTAACTTCAAAAATTCATAACTCCTTCGTTACAACTCTGATTTAGGTGATTCAAAAGCCAGATTGAAGCTTGATGAGTCTAGTTTTATATAAAAATAAGAAAAAAAATAAATAGTTTAATATAGTTAAAATTAAGATATTCTGCCAACTATCCAAAAATTTTAAAATCCAGGCAGCTATTTTTCCTAGAATTTTAATAATTTATTTACAACTCCAAATGATATGAAATTTAGTGAGATGACTTAAAACTTGATGATAAATCATCATAAAATTTTTTTAAAATAATCTAGTTCTTAAAAGTACAAGAAACGTTATAAGATGTCCTCTCTCTATGTACACCTTGTACTCGTGTGGGGCCCACTTTCTTTGCAAGTAAAGGCTCCATAGCCCTATTTCATCTCATTTCCTCCCTCTCTAATACTCCCAAACATTTAGTGAAGCCTCTCCCTTTTCCAAAAATCTCAAATCCCTCATCTCTCCTTCATTACAACCCATCATCACCTCTTTCACATCTTCACCTCTTCTTCCTCATTCCCAAACTCATTGTCTCAAGAACCCATTCTCATTCCTCCCATCCTCATTTCCAAGAACCACTACATTCTCACTTTCAAAACTCATTTACAAGCATCCCTCCCTAAAACTCATTCTACAACCCATATCCAACTCACACTCTCTATCCCCCACCTCCAAACTCTACTCCTAAAATCCAATCCTCCAAACCATCTTCTTTTTTTTCAAAACCCATTTCTTTTATTTATTCCCACATATAAACTCTCAACTCATTTCCCAAATCCCTCTCATCACCTATATTTCCTTCTAGACCCATTCACCAAAACCACACTCCTTTCACTCTCTTCTCCCCATTTCCAAAGTTCACTTCTCACAATCTACCTCAAGACCATCTTCAACTTCATTTTCCTAAACATCATTCCAATATCACTTTCAAAGCCCATTCCTAAAACAAACTCCCAAAACCATTCCATCCCTATTTTCCTAAAACCCATCTCAATTCTCGAATCCCATATCTTCAACTCATCTTCAAGTTCATTTCTTCAAACCCACACTCAACTCATTTTCCTCAAACCACATCCATAAGGTTCATCTTCCTTAAGAAACCATCATTCTCCCATTTCACTTCCATCTCCCTAACCCATCTCCACCCTCTCATTTCCAAAAATCCCACATCACAAAACCCAACAACAACCATCCACATTCAAATCCATTCCTCCCCATTCCAAGACCATACTCAACTTCAAATTTCTAAAACCCATTCCATCCTCATTTCCCCAAACCCCCTTCAACAAATTCATTTCAAACCCATTTCCTTATTTGCACATTCTTAACAACTATCCATTTCCTTACCGAGGGGAATGACATTCCTAGCAACCGTTGCCTTCTTCTTCTCCATTCCGGTGATTCTTTCCCTCAAGGGGAAGAAGTACCCCCATCTTTGCCCGATCTAGAAGAGTAGTAGCGTAACCTTTTCGATAATTAGTAGTTTGCTTTAAGTCGATTAGGTCTACCTGCTTATGTTGAAGGATAGTTAGAACGTTTGCTTGACTAAGTTGTTTTTTTTTTCTTATGTTTGGAATGTCTAGAAAACTATGAAATCCATGTTGTATGATATAACTAGCCATACTAATGGCACTTTGAATTTAATGTGAATGTATGGATTGTTTTTGAATTTTCTTATCGCCGTATAAATGCTTGTATGTATGATTGCCTTACTGCGTCCATCTTAACGTTATTAGCACTCTGAGCCACCAGAATATCTTAAAACTTCCGATTCTTCCTTCCCTGTTAAAATTTATGAAACCAAAGCGTGATTTGCCCATAACTCACTAATCATAGGATCAAAATGGTATTGTCGAGAAGAACCTTAAGTTCCTGGAAACCTTTCTAGGACAGTCGTTTGATCATAGGCATCGCGGGAAACTCACCACCCACAAAAATATTATGAATGTGAAGCTTGAACTGTTAAAGAATTTTGATGTCTTCCAAATGTTAAGATTGATCGGACTACGGAATCACGGGACCATACACTTGCGATGTATTCGCGGCTTGACCTAATTCTTAATCCTGGATGAACACCAACGGACTCACTGCTTTGACCGAGCAGAAGACCATGATCTACCAGGACTAAGAAGGAATGCAACGATCTTTCTGCCCTGGTCAGACAGATGATCGACGTATGGGATCAAAGCCTACCACAACTGTCTTTCCATTTTAGCCCAATCATAAAAGAGTAAAATATACCACCATTAGGTAAACTTTACCAACAACCACTTAATACGATAATAATGATTTTGACATTTGTTTTCAAACCTCAAATGTGAAAACTTTTAAGGGGGGTAGATCATAATGAGCTAGGCTAGCGTATTTAATATATATACCCTAAAACGTACATACACCAGAAACCAGCAAAACTTAAGTAAATGAAATGATAATATCTTTACTTATTACCCTTAGGTAATTTCGGGGACGAAATTATTTTTAAGGGGGGTAGATTGTAACATCCTGGATTTTCACTGTTTTGGATTTCCAAAAAAAAAAATCCTTAAAATTTCTTTTTAATTAACTTATAAAATCACTTAATGACTATTATCACTCAATGTTAATTTATACTGGAGTGGACCAGTCTAGTTATGATGGGACCAAGTGCAGGCCGCCAAGCCAGATGGCCCGTTTACACCTAACAACAGCATTGTGTGGGCCACCCAAATGACAGAAGGTCGAAAAATTATAAAAATTTAGAAAATCAGAGATCTCACTGGGCTTGTAGTCCATCGCGGATCATGGACCAGTGGACACCCGTGTACCATCGGCACTTGCCCAATGCGCCCCACCAATGCCAGATTAAAATCTGCCACTGACAAAAGAAACTGAGACTCCGGGCCTTCCAGTCGTCGGATTTCTTCCAAATTTACGGTGAAGGTTTAATGTATTTTTCAACGCTTGCCCACCAAATCTGGGCCCCGATCGTGGCACGATGACCGTTGATCGCGAATGAGACCCGTACGACTAAACCCCGCATCCGTTCGTTCCCAAATTTTGTAAGGCCCCTCATCGGGCCATGGACCTATCCTATAAATTTCATAGCCAGAGGGACATCAGAAATGCTCCAATCACCAAAATGGCCCCCACAGGACCACTTAAAGGTCAGAAACGCTTTCTCAGATCATATATCTGTTCATCCGTTCGTCCTCAATTTTTGCATGGGCCCTAATCGGGCCATAAGGCACATACACGCCGAATTTGGTGGCTAGAGGGGTGATAGGGCCCTAGATCCTAGAAAGACCCTCCCATAAGTCTAGTATAGTAAAAACATAGCCCTTGGGGCCATTTACACCAAACCTGACATTATAAAAAGGCCCTATTTGGGCACCCCCTCTTCCCATACGATTTTTCCATTTCCAAAAAAGAGAAAGAGAGAAAGAGGGAGAGAGTAAAGAGAGAGGAGAGAGAGCGAGGGAGAGTGAAGAAAGAGAGTGAAGGTGAGAGCTAGGTGGACCTTAGATCAAGGTGGGGCTCAAGGAAATCAACCATTTCAACTTCCTACTTCTCCTCAAGGGAGAAGCTCTCCTCCACAACCTCCATAATCATCCGTTGGCCGTCTAGGTAAGATTTTTCACTTCTTCTTCTTGGAATCCATGTATTGAGAAGGGATTGGCATGAAATTTCTCACATGCAAGGTTTGGTTTTAGGGATTCCGGCCGATCTACCCCGAAATCCATATCTCCTAGGTCGTTTCCAAGCCTCCATCAAATCCAAGGTGCGGACTATTGTTCTTAGGTGGCCTTGCACCAATTTTAGTGTGGGTTTAATGATTTTGATTGCTTAGATGCTATGATTGAATAATCTAGAGAAACCCTAGGAGTAGTATATTGTTGGAATTGTATGGATTGCATGCTTAGCTTTCATAATGGTGTTGATCTTGCCTCTCACATGATATATGTATGGGTGATAGTTTGTTCATGATTGCTCTATCATTTTTCCTCATATGGGGTGTTCCAATGCATGTATGATTTATTATCCGTGTGCACATGATTTCTGAAATTGGAGGAAGTGCTTAACTTCCTCACACATACACATAACTCACATGCACTTATTTCATGTTATGGTTAGTCTTGCTTGTTATGAGAATCTGAATGGTATATGAGATGCATGAGAACATGTGGTCGCTATGCTATTTGATAATCTGTAGAATTGGCACGTTACGGATCCCCTCATACCCTTGGGTTGGTCGGAACATGATGAGAGACGGTAGTCCCACCGGTAGGACTATGTTAGGGCTATATCCATGGGTTTGGGCGGGTGTGTTCGAGTGGCTGTAGTTCGACTACATGGGTCCCTTGTGCTCGAGGTCACTCGTCTCATGCTCGCCTGGCCCGTGCGGTCTAACCTACTGTCTGACTAACCTTATTTGTCAACCCTGTTTGCTCACTTATGTATGGAATCTGAACCACCCTGCAACCTTTGTAGCCCAACGATAACCCACCTGAAATTGGTCCACAGCCTCGTGAGCCGGGCATGGTGGAATGAGACACTATGTCCGAGCTGTCGACCTACGCTGGGGTACCGCGCTTCCCCATAGTGACCGCGAGCAATCCCTTCCTTTCGGCACTCCTCATGTGCTTGGAGTCGGGGATGAGGAACCCGATGGGATCACGGACCGCGAGGTCTCGACCTCACGCGTTGATGGGGTCTTGGCCTCGCAACCAACTTAGGGCATTGATACGTAGGGTGAATCAGAATCCCCAACCTGCTGGATGAATGGACTTAACTAATAACTCGGCTAACATGATCGCATTGCACGCATTAGTTAGGGTGGCGACTCGGAAGTCGAGGTCGCTCTGAGGGAGTGTTGTCATATGCGATCGTTAGATGGAGTCGCTTGAGGGAGTGTTGTGGTGAGGGCATGCATCATATCATCCCGCATGCATGCATTTTAAATAAGAGTTATTAGGTGTTGATGATTGTATGCTTTTCATTAAGTTCATATTACAATTGATGCTTGTTGTAACTTGAGACCAATAGTTCACACTGAGTTGATCACTCACTCCCACTCTGGGACGGTGTTTTAAAACACCAACCAGATTCGCTCATAGATGCAGTGATGCAGAATTAGGAGTCATGGCGATGCGGGCCTCGAGGAGGAGGACGAGCGGACTCAGCTCTACTCTTGTGGACATGATGTTGTTGTGATTTTGTTAAGTAACGCCTTATGCGACTCGTTTATTCTTTTTTTTGGACCTGTATATATTGATATCTTCATTTCAGTAGACTTGTTGTGGTTGTGTTTCATGCTCCAAGAAATTTCAGGCTGCGCATTTAAATTTGATTAATCATAAAAACCATAAATGCATGATAAGTGACACTCGGGAACTCGGAGTCGAGTCTATGCACGACCCCCGATTTTTCGGGGTGTTACAAATGGCGTGAACAATCTTCTTACGGGGCTCACTTGACTCATCAACTCAACTTAAATGCTAATTGACAAACCAGGTCACTTTCGATAATGAATGTATAATCTCGGGAGAAGCTTTCATTGAGATGGCAAGTCACCATTTTTAGTGTTTCGAAACACAAACAGATAATATAGAACTAGAGGAGAATTACGATGCGTTTGAAGAATCAAATGAGGACCCCGTATATACATTATATGAGTGTAACGGAACTACCAAATATTTTATTTCAAATTGTAATAAGTCTCTAACTGAGTGGACTAGCTAGTTGATTTACTTAATGTTTAAAATTCTGATTACAAATTTTAATTATTTTACATTTATGTGATAAATATTATGCGAATGCAAATAGTAAAAAAAATGTTGTGTTTTAAAGAAGCATTCGTTCATTATTTATCTGACACCTTCGAATTTTAGATTTGAGTACTGATACTCAGGTGTCAGGTTTTAGGCGTTATAAGATGGTATCGGAGAATAAGTTTGAGATAAACTATGCCTTGGGTTGGTACCTATTACGTAAGATTCACCCGATGTAACGTCCCAAATTTTCGCTATTTTGGATTAAAAAAAACCCTTGAAATTTTTTGTAGTAATTAGCTTACATTATCACTTAGTGACCCTTAATACTCGAGGTGAGCATATACGAGGGTGATACCAGCAAAGAGCATCACAAATCCATTTAATTAACCATAGGAAGCCAACGGATCCCCCTAATCACTTAAACATTGAGTGTAGCCTCATGATTTGTTCATCTAGGGCTCAAATCTATCTGACCTCTCAATGATTAATCAAGATAACTATAATTAAATAAAGTCCTATTAAAAGCTGAGACAATTAGGAGGCCATATCTTAGTTAACAAATCAAACTGACGCAGTTACTCTTTTAGCTAAGAATCAACGGTTTAGGGTGATTAGGATTGAATCATCATTTTCGCTAATTGCGAATATGTCAAACTATGAACTTAGTTAATCAAAACCCTAATCAGTATGCATAATAAATCTCACTATCCAAATCATTCCATAAATACCCTGATTATCAGAACAAGCTCTAAACCACTTATTAGTAGGCCACAAAACCTGAGACTATAGAAAGGCGCTCGTTTTAGCGGGCTTGGCGTTCCTGGAAGGACGTTGAGCCGAGATGGGTCTCTGTAACACCCCGAAAATTGTCACCCGAGTACATAGACTTTGGTCCTGAGTTCCCAAGAGTCAACTTAATAAAATGCACATGTGTCCTCATTCAGATTCAAATTCATTTCACACACAGATAATCACAGTTGAGCAATTTAACTTAACAGAACTAAAGCGAGGTGGAGATAATAAAAATCAATAAATATAGGATTAAGAGTCAAAATACAGTTCCGATAGTGATGGTCGTTCAAAATGGGGATTATACAAGCCACAATGAACATACAATAAAATTTACACATAAAACATGACTTAACATATACATGCATAAAATTAAGTAAACGAGAGGACTTCCAGCTTCATTCGACGCACCCAAAGCATCACGACGAAAGTGTAAGCCGATCCAATTCTATCCACCGGAGGCCTCACTAGTATCTACATTAATAATATTGTTTGGTTAGTGTTTTAAAACACCGTCCCAGGTGGGAGTGAGTAGTTAACTCAGTGGTTCCATTAGTATTAAGTTACACATGTTATCAACTCAATCAGCGCAGTTAATGATAAACAAGATATAAAGCATTTTCTAAATACTCTTGTTAAATGTATGAATGAGATTATGAAATGATGCATGCACCTTTCAATCCAACACTCCCTCACATGCAACTTCAACACCTATTTCACAAATGCCAACACTCCCTCATCACGTGACTCCAACGCCAAATTGCCACATCCTATCTAATGCAATGCGATTGATGCGTATGTTAACCGAGTAATTATTAAGTTCTATTCATTTAGTATATTGGCGAAGCTAGGATACCGACGTTATATCACGAGTCCTTATCCAGATCACGTGGCTTGTTGTCGTACGTAGCGACTCCTTACTAGTATCCCTTGATCCAACTTTATTTATCACTCATTTATCTCACCAATCAATAATTTCAAATGTACGACATAATATCCAAAGGTATGAGGATAAACCCGGTATGGATTGTCACCCAAACATTGAGTATGATCACTCATTTCTGAGGTGTGAGCTTGTCACATAAAATCAAACCACCACAAAGGAAATGACTCGTCACCCAATTCCATTCACGCCCAGGTCGTTCGAACGTACTCTGGCACGGAATAATAGGCTGGATAATTTGACGGGGGCTGTTCGAACAATAATTTTTTACCTTCATTAGTACTCACTGGTCACTATGGGGAGGCTCATCACCCTAGCGTAGGCAGATAGCTCGGATACGGTGTCCCATACCACCATGCTCGGCTCATGAGGTTTAGGGAGATCATATCACAGTAACGGTTATGAATGAAATCATCCATTGGAAACGGGGTATCCTAGATTCTATTTAGTCATGTCATACATTGTGAACATACATTATCAGTTGGCTAGTGGACTAATTTGATTAACCTGAGAGAACCGCGATACAACCGGCATTGGGTGCAAGCATCCTGTATAGTTCAGCTACTGTCGCTCGTCCGTATTCAACCCAGGTTGATCGAACAAGCCTAGGGTAGCCGCCCCAATTCGGGCCACTCTAATTCTGGCGGTTAGCCAACTGACCCAACATTATAAGTACCCTAAGCATCATTACAGACTTAGCGATTCGTTATGCCGTCAATATAGATTCAACTACACAACCACATAAGCATTTTATCAAACATGTGAGCCTCAATAGTGTAATACATTCACTAGAAAATTTTAATTAAACATGCGAACATCAACAAATCAACACATTCAATCAATCATTCAATCAAACATGTGAGCATCATTAGATTAACACTTTTAATCACATAGGTATTTTTTCAAACATATAGGCATCCATAAACAACCAATGACACATAATAAAATCAAACATGAAATATGAACATGTTAGTTATTACAACCCATTCAACATAAGACATCATTAACTGAGACCCTTAGGGGTCGATAAATGTAAATGTAGGCATAATGGTCCGCACCTTTAAGAAGAAATCTCCAATTTTGAACTCCCAGGGTTATGAATTTGGGGAAAAACAATTCCTACACTAATTTCAAAGCAACTAGGTGAGATTTATGCGATTCAATGTAGACAAGCCTAGGTTGGGAAGTAGGGTTTGTTTCTTACCTCCTGATCGTTAGTAGGATGAATTCGATGTAGAAGAACGGTCGAAGCTAGGGCTTGATCGAAGGGAATCCATCAAGAACACCCCAAGATCTCTCTCACAAGATCTCCCTTCTTCTCTCTTTCTCTTTTTCTCTCTTTCCTTCTTGGGCAAAATTCGTATGGAGAGATGGGATGCCCAAATGGAGGCCTTATATAGTTCCAGAAGTTATGCAAATGATCCTAAGGGCTAGGTTTTCATTATACTAGCCTTATGGGAGGATTTTTCTAACCTCTAGGGCCCACTATGGTGTGTACATATCGATATACATCGTATGATAGTTAGCCTTAATAATGATCTACGTATGGATATGATCGGCTCGTCATTTGGATGCGTCAATCGACAGATATGATTAGAAGTCTATTCAACGATCACCAATAGTTGATCGGGGCTGCGGCTATACGGATATGTTTGGAGAAATATCTTTAGTAGGTACCCTGACTTTGGTCGTGAATTGACGGTCTGAAGTTACAATTTTGTGAAAGAACAAATGGACTTATTTCACTTAAGTTCCATTATAAGGTATTCACACAACCCAAGCACTCAACTTGCGAGTCCAAGTTGAACGATTCGAGACGCGATCTTAGCTTGATGTCCCACGACGGACGTCAAGCCCACTAAGACGAACATATTTCTATAACCTCGGGTTTAACGGCCCACTAACAAGTGGTCTAGAGCTTGTTTGGATAATAAGGGCATTTTTAGAATGAAGTGAGTAGTGAGATTTCTCATGCACAATCATAAGGGTTTGGATTAGCTAAGTTCATAGTGTGGCGTATTCGCAACTAGTGAAAATAAAAATTCGATTATAATCACCATAAACTGTCGGTTCTTAGGCTAAAAGGATACGAGGTTAGTTTAGTTTGTTAATTAAGATCTGACCACTAGTTATCTCAGATTTTAGTAGGTTTTTATTCAGTTGTAATTGTCTTGACTAATTAACGATAGGTCGGCTAGATTTAGGCTCTGTGTGAGCAACTTATGTGGCTAAACTCGGTGTTTAAATGATCGGCCGGATTTGTTGGCTTCCTATGATTGATTAATCGGATTTGTGCGATTTTTTACTGGTATCACCCATGTATAAACTAACATTGAGTGTTAATGGTCAGTAAGTAATAATATAGGCTAATTATATATAATTATATATATATCAAAGGTTTTTAGAAATCCAAAACAGTGAAAATCCAGGACATTATGGTCACGAATCGCTCAATTTGGACTCGCAAGGCAAGTGCATGATATGTATGAATACCTTTAAAGTATGTTTGAAACTAAAATTAATTGTCAGTATTCGGTATTTTCCCAAGTTATGGCATTTGAACCATTAGATCGTGACCAAATTTAGGGCAACAACTCAAGCCAATACCCCGCACATATTCGTATAGTCGCGGCCTTAATCGACTATCGACAACCATCAAATTGACTTCTGATCATTCCCGTCGTTCGATGCATACATATAGCGAGTCGATTGCATCATACGTAGATCCTCATATAGCGGGTTGATTGCATCATACGTAGATCCTCATTAGGGTTAACTATCCAACGGTGGATATTGACTCATACGCCCCATAGTGGACCCCGCAGGGTTAAAGACGCTCTCTCATAGGGCTAGTATAATGAAAACATGTTCCTTAGGATCATTTGCACCATTTTTTGTGCTATAAATAGAGCATTTGAGGGCAACCTTTGCTCCCATCCAATTTTTTTTTTTTCTATATATAAAGAGAGAAAGAGAGAATTAGGGAGATCTTGGAGTGTTCTTTATGGATTCCTTTCGATCAATCCCTAGCCTCGACCATTCTCCTCCGCCGAATCTATCCTACTCGCTATCAAGAGATAAGAAATGAACCCTACTTCCCAACCTAGATTTTTTTCTAGGTTGAATTACATAAATTTCACCTAATTACTTCGAAATTGGTATAGGAATCGTTTTTCCCCAAATCCCTAACCCTGGGACTGTAAAGTCGGAGATTCATTCTTAAATGTGTGAACCATTGTTCTTATGTTGCCATTTATTAAACCTTGAGAGTGTAAGTTGATGATGTGTTGTTTATAGATAATTTGGTGTATGCTAACATGTTCACATTTCAATTTGATTGCGACATGTGTTATTGCTTGTTTGTGGATGTTCACATGTTTGATAAAATGCCTAAGTGATTGAATGCGTTATTCTATTAATGCTCATATGTTTGATGAAATGCCTAAGTAGTAATGTCATTGAATTTATGCTTCATATGAAATCTTGTTATTATTGTCGTTAGTCCTTAGCGATGTTTAGGATTGCTTACGATGTTGGGTTAATTGGTAAATTGCCCTAACCAATGGGTGGCCTGAGTTAGGCAGACCACCCTAAGCTTGTTCGATCGACCCGAGTTAAATACGGACGACCGATGGTAGTTGGACTACATGTGATGCTTGCACCTAATGTCAGTTGTGCCGAGGTTCTCCCAGGTCAATTAAATTAGTCTAACAGCCGATTGATCATGTATGTTCATAACATATGACACAACCAAACTGATTCTAGGATACCCCGTTTTCGATGGATAAGTCTACTCATAACCATTAGTACGTTATATCTTAAAAAGACTCATGAGCCGGGTATAGTGGTATAGAACACCGTGTCCAAGCTGTCAGCCCATGTTAGAGTGACATGCATGTCATATAGGTAAAAAATTTGGTAATGAGCCCACTATGTTATTAAAACATTGGGTGATTAGCTTCCCTGTAGTGACTACCGAGCACCGATGAATGTCACGACCTTACCATATTGTTAATGGTTTTGGTGGCGTGCCTTCTCCACATTCGGGGTATGGGTGACGACCTTCACCCTAGATGTGATTGTCCTTAGGCGACAAGCCCTAATATTATCTCGACTGAGTTATATGGACTATTGGGTGATGAACCTAAAATTGGATCAAGGGACACTAGTGAGGGGCCGCTACGTGACGCCACGAGTTACGTGAATACATTTAATGACTGTTTATAAAATAATGGTATCTTAGCTTCGCCGACCTACTGTTTGAACCAGAAATAATAATTACTTAGCTAATCATGTATATTATTACATTGTTAGGTTATGCTGCGGGCCAACTACTGCGCTTATGTTGACATCCCCGCTAGCAATAATGTTGATGTGATTTTATATTGGTATTGTCAATCCCGGGCATTCATCATGCTAAACAATGTTGGGTTGTGATGCGGGCCAACTATTGCGCATATTAATGTCATCAATGCATTTAAATAATTATTTATGAATTGTTTGTTTTGTAATGTTATCATTACCTGTGCTGATTGAGTTGAAAACATGTGTTACTTAGAACTAATGGAACCACTAAGTTAGCTACTTACTCCTACTTGGGATGGTGCTTTAAAACACCAATCATGCGATATTATCAATGCAGGTACTATCGAGATCTCAGACGGGTAGGCTTGAATTGGCTTACACCACCACCGTTATGTTTTGAAGGATTGAGCCAAAATTGAAAAGTTTACACTTTAATCATTTTGGGTATGTATATTGTGACTTGTATAATCATCATTTGGGCAGAAACCACTCTTGGTTGTTCATTTTAAATATTAGTCATCTATTTCTAGGCTTAGTTATCTCTGTGTAACTTTTGATGTCACAGATTTAAAACTACTTTGATTGGTGAATGTTAGCCAAACTGTGCGGGCATGTGGGAACTCGCCCACATGCTTTTTTGTTAGGTACACACCTGGGAACTTAGGATCGGAGTCTCCATACTTGGTGCTGATTTTCAAGGCGTGACATATTACTTAAGGTTAGAATATTAAAATTAGAGATTTTATCACCTAAGTGAATGTTTCTATTGAATTAGGGTAGCTTATTGAACATAGAGACGCAAACTCTAAGTCCCCTTAAAAATTTTATTAGGATAATCAATTGACGGAATGATGCCGGATGCACACCGGAAACTTGCGGGAGCGGGTGCCACAGAGGTGGCAATGGTCTTAACGATCAAAATGGTTCCCTCTTGTGAAAAAAACACAAAGAAGAGAGGGAAAGAAAAGGCCAAATGACATTCCCGCGCAAGGAACCCACTCACTGAACCCATCTCACATTTTTTGTGGGGTCCACTGGATTATCTTATAGTAGATCCAAACCGTACACATGAAAGTGGTTTTAATTTCATGTTATATGCCCTAGTTTGAGGACAAAACTCATCATGGATGGACCATACCTAAGAAAATAGTTCAGAATTAATCCATAGTATTAATGTAGTTGTAGGTCTCAGACAATTCTATATTTTTTTAAATGACTCGATTGTGGGTTCACAACTACCTGAATAAAGTGAATAGATTAGATCGATTGAGAAATAGCCTCAGTCGTTGATTTAGTAGGGCCCACACCCTATTATGAAAGTTTCTGTCGGATTTCCGAGACAAGCTAACACCGTACAAGAGAACAGTTGGTAAAATGACATTTTCACCCTTCCAAAAGTTAAAAAGTGTGAACAAACTAAAAATATATATATATATATATACATAAAAATCTAGTGTCAACGTATTTATTACATCATAATTAAGAATTATTTTAATTAATATCCCCATATTTCTCCAACAGAGTGGGCCACTCATCGTGTCGACAACCAAGTAAACTAAAGGAGAACGTGGTTCATCCCTTTCATGCCTGAATACAAACCGAGTGGATCCTGGCTTTCAAATAGAATTGGGTAATTTCTAACTATAGACGCGACCTTCCATCCACCTATCTTGTTTTGACCCGAACAAAACCTATCTTACCAATTTAAACATCTACTCGTACAGGCAACCTAATAAACACGAAAATACATTTACTTTTTCAATTGCTTTTACTTAAAAACTAGAGGTATTTTTGTCCAAAACTCTCTTTCCAAACCTGAAAAATCTACTATCGTGACATACATTTTCGGTGTTCAGGAAAAAAAAAAAGTATAAAAAGTAAGCGTCTACAGTGCTAATTTTTCCAATAGAATTCATGATACTGATCTACACCGATCATCTATAGTATCTCACCATCAATGGACCACTTGGTACAATGAGCACAAAGTTATACACAAGGGTCCGGAGAATCATTACCTAACTTGGCTTCGGATGGACGGTGCGGATCTCTGATCATTAAGATTTTTTGCAATGTGGGCCATATGCGGTGGTACATTCTAGGTGGACGGTCTAAATCGTCAGCAGATTCGGTCAGCATTCCTAACAAAGCTCATAGATAATCGTTGTGTAGCTAATACATGAGGTGGTCTCAGGTCCAACCGGTTGGACCGTAATTTAAAGTCCACCAAGTGAATAACTTCAAATTATCACATAAGTGCAATACCTAATCCATTCAAAAGATTGGCCCATCATGAGGATCACCTTCTATAACCTCAGCTCCATCTATTTATGATCAGGTGGCCATGCTGATGGAACAATTTCAGCCATTGATGAATAACAGAATATAACTGTGTTCCGTTTGATTAGTGGACGTGGCTGATTTTTTTTTTTTTTTCAGAATTTGATTTTTATGATGGATTCAACTTATTGAACGGGTCAGATGCCACACGCATAAGAAATTTTGGAAGTTATCTTCTAGATGGACTGTAACGATGGTCCAGCCGGTTGGACTTGAGACCTTCAATGACGTGTGTCATCGTAAGCCCAAGTTCGGCCTAGGTCCGTGATGGGTCAAAATAGTTCAGGCCCAGCCCGGCTCGTAATACTTATAGCCAGGCCCAAGTTCAAGCTTGAAAAGGGACGTTTTGGTGGGGCCACACCCACCTCTGTCATGTTTTACTTTTATCAGAAACGTTCATTTGGTGGGCCTCATAGCCAAGAGCGAGGGTCCAACCTGCTGTAATGGCCAAGAACGCCCTGTTACAATGCCCAAAGGTCCCACCAATGTAATAACAGCAAGGGCTTGGTCAATTGTAGTGCAGAGAGACATTGGAGGAGTGGGTTGGAAGTGCAAGAGAAATAAAGAGATGAGAATTGTGGGTAGGAGGGGTGATAGAGAGACATGGGAGTAAGTTAGAGGTGTGAGAGAGATGGACAAAGATGATATTTGAGGTCGTATCTAATGTTTGGAGTAGATTTTATATAATTATCATGATGTGGCCTATAAATATTAGCGGTGGACGTCTCTCTCGTAACTATTTCTCTTAATTTAGCCCACTTGAATCACATGTTAGCCTGATTTGTTAGCCGTGTGCATAATATAGGATTATGCATCTCGAAGTGGATTCCACTTACTTCATTAAAGCAATCCTCTGTGTATATATATATATATATATATATATATATATATATATATATATATATATATATTATATATATATATATATATATATCCTAATCAGTTCGTTCGTAACTTTTTTTTTGAGAACCCATCATACGTGATGGGGATCCAAAATCTGAACGGTTCATGTGAAGCAGCACCTCGTGAAACCTCCTAGGCCCAAGTTTTACTTTAATCTAAAACTTTGATGGGCCATGAAAAATGAAAACATTTTCCTCTCTTGATTTGCATTTCTCTTTGCTATGGCCCACCATAATTTTAGATCGGGGTGAAAATTTATCACATGAGGTTTCTTGGGATTTTGCATCACATGGACCATTCAGATTAGACACCCATGGCACGTGTGCAAAGGTACACACATGCGTAGGGGAGCATGACTCTCTCTCTCTCTCTCTCTCTCTATATATATATATATATATATATATATATATTATATTTATATATATATATATATATAACATGATGGAAATGGTTGAACATACGTCGTCGATGCTCATGGGAATTTCTTATGAGGTTGAGCTATGTGTGTAGGCCACCACATACAAAAGTCAAAAGGGTTATGCGTGTCCATTAAAACATTCATAATCATTTGTCAGGCGGACTGAGATGTGGTTCACAAATCACCATTTCATGGTGGGCCACTTGGACTGAAAACCAAGTCAAGCATCCAAATTTATGAATTGTGTGGGCCACACCACATACAAAAGCCGAAAGGGATTACCCTCAATTAAAACATTCATAATCATTTGTTGGGTGCACCGAGATGTGGTTCACAAATCCAGCCCATCCATTATGTGTGTCCCACTTGGATGAGGGGTCAGACCGAGTTTCAGACGCATCCAAATTTATGGAGGCCCCCACTAAGTGCTTTTATATGTTTTAGGGGCATGTCTTCACATGATTTTGAGACACCGTTAAAACATATAAAAGCACTTGTATGGCCCACCTGAGTTTTGCAGTGCCGTGAAACTTGGTCTGAATTTTCAATATCCCATAATTTAATGGGGACCCATCAAATGGGCAAAAATGGTTTGATGTTTGACATACATCATTCTGTATATGGGGCCCACACAAGTCACGTATTGACTTGATTTTTGGTACCTCAGGCCCACGGGAAGTTCTGACTGATGGGATAGATCAACGCATCATAGAACCACTCGATATATATATATATATTGTACCTTTTCCATATATATCAAAGGTATATAGAGAGATACTTACTTCTTCTCACATTTAATAGCATTACAGGAAAAAAATAAAAAAAAATAAAAAAAAATCACGAGCCCACCATGAAATGTATGCAAGATCTACTCTGACCGTTAGATATGTAAGCCCAAATTAGGCAAAGGACAAACAAATCAAGCTAACCCGTGATGCAAGTGAGCCACGGTAAAAGAAACATTTGTGAGAGATGTCCATGCACTCTCAATTCTTATAAGAACCACCACGAAGAATATATAAAATCTAGTCTAACTGTTAGATGACACGCCAATATTTAGGCATAGGGCACACAAATCAAGTCCATTCATTATTTAGGTGGTCCACATCAAGGGAAAAATTTAGAGTGTAAGCATTTTAATGTATACTATTTTCAATCATATGGCCTACTTGAAATATGGAGGACGCTGATGTTTTGGTCCTTAGCCTAATGTAGAGTAACACAACTTATGGTAGGGGTAGATTTGACATAGACACTATAGTGGGGCTCACTTTAACAGACAACCCAATTTACTAATGTGAAATTTAAAGTTACTGTTTTTAAATATTTACAATCAGGCCAGGCTAACGGACTTTTGGACGTCTTATTCCGGGCTTAATTTTAAAGAGGGTCTTAAAATTTAAGCCCAAACCCGGCCACGGAAATGATACGACAGTCCAAGCCCGGCCCGAGGTGGGCCAAGAGTAGAAGCCCGACGGGCAACCCGGTCCATTGAAACTCCTTACGCAATACAATACGATACGTGCTAATCCTAAACCTGTGTAGAACGCAACCACCAAGATATGTGCTGTCTTGTCACCATTATGTAAGATCTAAGCCATCCATCAGGTGGGATCCACCATGTAGATGGTCTGAACTAAAGATAAAGTCAGTCCACTCCTGAATTGCACAAAAAAAAGTTTGAAAGAAATGGACGGCTAAAGAGAACTTATCAAAAAAAAAAAATCATCCATCCCGAGTGATGAGAGAAGCAGCCTGATTTTTGAGTAACAGCTTTCGTTTAGTGCGATTCAATTGTAATAGCAATAAAATAATAAAAGTATTTTACATCGTTTAGTCGTTCATCATGTGGGCCCACTTTTGATGTCCACCATCCATCATATGAGTCCCACCTTTGAGGTGGACTGTCCATCATGTGGGGCTCACATGATGTGGATAGTCCATCATGTGGGGCCACAATTTGATGTGGGTCAGCCATCATGTTGGCCCATCTTGATGTAGACCACTTATCATGTGGGGCCAACCTTTAACATGGGTTGTTCATCATGTGGGCCCACCTTAAAGAGATTATCAAGAGAGGAGAAGGTGGTAAGATGAGAATTACTTAAAAAGTTTAAGAAAAAACTTGTAGGATAAGTGTCTACCCACTTAAGTTAAATAAACTCTTAAAAAATTGATGTCTCAATCACCTATTGTTTAAGAGCGTTTTTTTTATAAAAAAAGAATAAGCCAAGCCAATAGGTTCTTATTGTTGCTTGGCAAATCCACCAAATCTCTCTCTCTACACCAATTTAAAATTCACGTTAGTCCTTTCAATTAGTGGGCTACAATTAATGTTCGAGTGTAATTAACTCATTGATTGTAATAAACTTGTGTGATATATTATTAAATAGTGTTTGGTTGTAATTAACATATATAGTAGTCTATTATATTGCACTTGTGTAGGAGTTTTGAGTTCACATTATCGGTCCCAAGTTTAGATAAAGGAGGGTTACATTAGGTTGAGGTTCGAGTACCCATGGTGCTGAAATCCCACGGTGTGCGTGTGTGGGTGTGTGTGTGTGGCGTGAGTGTGTGGGGTGTGTGCATATGTGTGTGTGTGTATATATATATATATATATATATATATATATATATATATATATATATAAAGAGTTGTCCATGTCAAACTTTTGCCAAACTCTCGTCATGAATTCAGTAAATATAACATTTCAAACTCATGATAAGGCCCATTGATAGAGCGGAATGGTGGAATATGATTCATGTAGTCCAATTAGTTGGGATGAGGCTTTGATGATCATATGATGATGAAATATATAATTAATACGAGAAAACCTTTTAATTTGTTTAATGGTCCATCCATTGGTCATTCTAGCCCTTGCGTTACTTAATTCGCATTCGACTAGTGGATGACAACATAAATCTGTTGTCATTAAATACTCATAGATCGAATGATCCTGACCACATTAATGGTGACAAAAAAATGGACAGTTTACAAGAATAGGCTATGATCAACTACTTAAATGGTTAGGATCATCCAAACCTAAGTCAGATATGTAGGTGGATTGGAGAAAGACTATACATGTATATGTGACATATGGTGATGTCATACATGCATGTTTTGTTTTATTTTAGGTGCCGGATCATATGGATGATTAGATATTTTGCTATAAACATTGTTTAGAAATTATTTATATACTAAATGTTGATATTATCTAAATGATTTCGATCCACTAGTGTTTGCAAAAAATCAAAAGTAGAGGAAATCAATCATACATCATAATAAGTAATCGGATTAATGTTTTAGGATAAATAGTTGGAGATGGGACATGTTGCTACTAGTCCACTTTTGAATTTGATGCAGCAGCATTTCCTTTGAAGGATCACAAGTCTTAGAGGTCTCATACTTTAGACGGTCTAGATTAAAAGATAAAAGTGAGTACCATATTTTTGTAAGGACTAAAAGAATTGGTGAATATTAGTACCATGGAAAGTACGGAATGATGAGTAATTATCATATTATTAGTCACTATGGCCCACAAACACAATCATAGACACATACATGCATGAGGTTGTGCTGACTTGAGAGAGAGAGAGTTCTTCTAATATCCTTTAAAAGAGAGACACTTCACCTTCCTCTAACCTCCTTTAAAAGAGAGATCTAATCCACCCATTTGAAAGTCATATAGTGTGTCTAATACTATTCTTATTTTATGGTTAAGTCTCAACATCTTCATGGAGCATCACCTTCATCTTTTTAGTGATCTAAGTAGCGGATATCAAGATTTTTGATGATGTATTCTAGGTAATACCAATCTAAGTAATTTTTTAATTGTACTCATGCTTATGTTTTTGCTTGTAGATGTTTTTTTTTTTTTTTTTAATTATTAATTTTAATTTTTAATTTCTTGACCCACAATAGATATTTTAATGCAATTCTTGCTTATATGTAGCCCATGTTGGAGCCACTTTAACTTAATCACTTGCAAGGAGGAATTCCATTCTTAATCACTTCGAAGTAGTCTCTATATCTAAAGGTATTCCATTCTTATATATTTTGTACGGCCGATTTATTACATGTTTGAATTTTCTTTTACATGTTTATTACATCATTTGTGAAGAAATCTCAATGTTATATGGTAATACTATTACTAGTTTATCTTATGAGATGGAAAAGCTTTTAAGAAGTTGGAAAATCAGATTGAAAAAGTGTTGTTTATATTAAAGATATTGATAATAGAACTAATCTATTAAAGATGTTCTAATAGGTATTGTGGAAGATAAGCAATTCCCTTAAAGACCACCAAGTTGATGATCCTAGCCCTTAGATCACTTGATGTCAAATAAGTGATTGATAAAAGATATGGTAACTAGCTAGAAGAAAACCATTGAATTTGTACAAACTCTTGCAAATAAGTTCCATTAGTTTGATTCACCTAATTTTGGATGGGACCCATGTGATGGACAACATGGGCCTATTGTAAATGATCAAGGGTGCACATGTAGAGCTTCTTGAAGTATGAGATAATTACTAAACTTAATGGAAATTTATTGTATCTTCTTCCTCTTTTACTGCATGCTTGGGTTTCTTTGTGGTTTCCACCACTCAATTTCTATCATTTGATCATAGACGCAAAAACTTTCATTTGTCACTAGTCCTGTGATATGAACAACTTGAATTAATGATCTAATCGTTTACATAACCTTCCGTATAACCGTCCATGTATGCAAAGATCTTGGGTCATGTTGGCTTGATCAAGACAATTTGAGTTAATCTCTACCATATAATTTATGATGACACCTGATACCCAATCATCGATGGAATCCGTTGACAGCACTTCTGAGCGAGGTGAGTGTGAAGATCTCATATATATTTCTCTTCGCAATAGTGAGGCCTCCTGGTCTTTGCATGCTGCGAACTTCTTGCAGTAGAATTACTTTCTTCATAGATTAGTTTCATTTGGCTATTTTGTGTGAAGTATTCTTCATTTTCATTGAAATAATAACTCTTTTTAAGTTGTTTGAAATGCATCTTTTTTTGTCCATTGCCACCATATATTTTTGGGTCTTTTCTTATTTCTGAGCATGTTCATGTGATTTTTTTTTATTTTTTTATTTTAAATGAAGGGCTCGTTCATATATATCTATCAGAGGAAATTACAAGAGATTCGGGTGGGCCTCTCCAAATCCGAGAGCCGCACCTATTCTATCGAAGCACTAACAACTACTTAACAAGAAGGGAAAAGGAAAAAAATAGGGGAGCTATTTACATCTACCAAATCTGATGGCTCCTAATCCCACCTTATACAGAAAAAAGGCGCCCCTGGTAGGGAACGGAAGATCAGCTACTGTCAAGAACTCGATCCGGCCCTGGTAACGCTCCCAAACTTAGCCAGGCTGTCCGCTACGCCATTTGCTTCCCTAGGCGAAAAAGAGATACGGAGGGAGGCACGCCTCCTGATGCGGGATAATTTGACCTATAAATACTAATAACTCCAGCCCGGGGTGCCATCGTTGTTCAGGAGATCCACCAGGCACCTATAATCACTAACCATATCAATGGCTAAGAAACTCTTAGAGATAGCCATGTTCAGCCCATCGACAAAGGCGGTGGTTTCCGCCATGAAGTTAGAACCTATGCTATAATTCACGGAAAAATCGAAAAGAAAATCTCCATTGTTATCTCTGCATATCCCTCCGCCACCGGAGGGGCCCAGGTTATCCCTAATCGAACCATCAACATTGATTTTAACTCAGCCCGCTTCGGGCCTAGACCATTTAACTACCTCAGGCTTGCTGGGAAAACAGGGGGCGCACCTGATTTGGAGCTACTGCAGCGTGTATTGACCGTAGGATTTGACTGGGCAGGGACTTGGGAGAGAAGGGCCGATCAGATGCAGCCAACGGGTGACCTGACTGATGGTGCGGGCCCCACAAACAGACCAGTTGTCGAACCTGGAGCTGTTCCTTGTAATCCATAACTCCCAAATAATGAGGCAGGGAAGAAGACCATGGAGCGAGATGAAAGCGTTGGAAGAACTAGCCGTTCTCCACTAATGAAGCGTAGCATTTATGGAATGAAAAGGCTAAGGGGGAATGTGAAAATGAGCTGCGAAGTAGGACCAAACCTCCATGACGAGGCCCCCAGAGGCTAGAAGATGATCCACCGATTCCTCAGCCGGTTGCGGCATAACACAAGGGAGGCAGCAGTCGCATCGGGACGTCAAGCTAATCCCTTTATCCTTGACTCGAGTGTCGACCAGGATAGCCCTGTGAAAATGAGCTACGAAGTAGGACCAAACCTCCATGTTCACTTGAATTTATTTAAGGTTCGGCATACACTTTCTTAGGTGTCTTTTAGAAACATGCCCTCCTTATTGTTGATATTTAGATTGGTAATCATATCGATTCCATCTCATAGCTAATCAAGATGTTTTCAAGCTTGTTTGCAGATGACCATGTTGCCCATCCAACCATAAACAAAAGTCTGTGTTTATGCTCCAAACATCCAACTCATAGGGCTTAATTGAGGTAGTTTTGCACATGACTTTTCTTTCTTTCTTTCTTTCTTTCTTTTAATTTTATTTTAAAAAAAAAAAATTTTAATTTTTTTATTTTAATAATTCAAAATGGAGGCTGCACTTGTTCTAAGCTACTAATATCTTTTTTCTAAGAGGGTTTGTTAAAGAGTGTTGAAACTGTGTTGCTGAAGTCATGTTCCTGAGTACCATGTAGTGTGTGTGGGTGTGAATGTGCAAGATGCAAACATATCTTCAACAATAGATATCATCACTGCAAATAATGATCTCTTGCCTTTGCGCTCTTCATTTCTCATTCTACATATTCTATGTCTAATATATATGTTAGCTCTACATGTAAATTATAGTATTAGTTGTTCTTGAAAATACAACTCCATGTGTGACTTCCACAAGCTTCAGTAAAAATAATATATTACGCTATCCACTACTATCATATCCCGTTTTCTTCCATCAATAATGAGTACATGTGATGATAATAAATTACTAATTTAGTAGCATTATTTAATGTAAAATACGAGCACATATGAGATTTAGGGTAAGTTAAGATTGTAAGTTACTTAAAATAAGCTACTTATGCCTCAAGTAGCTTATCTTAAATTATACTTATTAATTAAAGTGATTAAGTAACTTCAAATAAAAAAAAAACTTATAATTGATCATAAACCAAACTTATTTCTAATAAGTTAACTTATCTACTACTCTAAGTAAAAAATAAATAAATAAATAAATTAAAAAAAAAAAAAACAAATAAACTTATTTGGTGGTATCCATATGGGCCCTTAACTTGAGATTTCTTTTAAGAGTCTAATGGTGCGTTTGGTTGGACCACATATCATGAAATGTGCAACCATATGCAACCTTAATTATGCTAGAAAAATTTAGCACAGTGGACCCTTCCGTACCATGCCTGTCTATTCTTTTTTTTTTTTTTTTTTTTTCAGGATAAAAGTTTTTTAGCTATAAAATAGGGTTATGGACAAAAATCATTGGTCATTAGATATAAAAGTGGTCGTTTTCATTTTCATAGGTTCATCCGTAAGAAGGGCGTGTTTTGTTCAATAAAAAAAGGTGCTCCATTGAATCTATACCCGAATCCAATGAATGCTATTGAATCTATTAGATCCCACCGTAGATGGGCCTTTCCTAAAAAGTCTTCTCCACATGACAATCCTAATTTTTCAATCCGTGCCTTGAAAAAAGACGGTCTTGAATAAAAATACATCAATGGTACACAATTAAGCTACAAAAGGCCCAAGATGGGTGGATAGGATCTTCCAATCAAGATGATTTTCTGGTCCGTTGGAGGTGGTCCCAACAGACCAATGGCCTTTATAACTGAACCAGGGTGCACTTCTACAGAATAAAACGCGATGACCACACGTACGATAACATCTACAGCAAAAAGATCAGATGGTCCACTTGGATTTTTGTCCATGGAGAGATTAAATGTCAGGCGCTAATCCGTAGCTAATGCAAGCTTTAGATCATGATCAGAACGGTCCATTGGATCATTTCGGTGGGCCAGATTCATCTCCTTCAGATCATGCATCGATGATATTATGTCCATCATCTTCCAGCGAGCTACCGAACCAACCGATCAGATTCATGCCTCTACCATGAGGTGGGCCCCACCATTGACCACAATAGAGAACAATGATCCGACGGTCCATCGGACCAGCCGGAATCATGATCCAATGATGATGTCTCAGTGAGCTACGCATCGAAGAAGCAGATCATGCCTCTAGCATGATGTGGGGCCTACCATCTGATCAAAATCATTCCTCCATACATCATGGTCCATTAATAATGTAAAAGCCCTTATCATCCAAAATTGACTATATTGTCAGATCAATTCTCCATCGTTCAAATCTTCCTGATCAAGGGTTGTAGATTCCCGTAGTTCACCTACCAAAAACAACAACAGCCATACAATTAGTAGTACATTAATTTGATCCTAATTTCATATCACTATCAAGAGAGGCCCACCATGAAAAATCTATCAGTCATGGTTCATTGCCAATCCGTGGTACACACATCCAAACCGTCCATCTGTCAATCCAACAATGGATGGCTGCCCTAGAGAAACACACCCACCACACGCTTTGATCACAGTCATTGATCAGTGGCCTTCAACAGACGGAGAAATTAGAAAAATTAAAAAAAAAACTGCCTATTAATCAGATGATAATATTATTCAATTTACCATAGACCATACACAGTAGGGCCTGCCAATTGGACGGTCTGGATCCACCAACCATACAACCACATGTACCATGGAGCCGCAATGGACACTATTGGTCCTACGCTCAACGAACCAAAAATCCTCCCTGCAAATACAAAAGTTCAATTAGACTAATGGTACTGGTGGTGGCCCACTACCTAATCTATCACCCTTTGACTGTTCTGATATTTTTATGCCTTTTGTGATGTTTCTTTCAGGATGTTGTCATGGCCCACCCATCTATTGTGGGAAGTTGTTGGTGGGGTTTTGGAATCTTCTCTTTGTAAGAATTCCAAACACATCAAGCTCAAGGGGCCATTTGTCAAGGTGCCAGAAAAGAGGGAGTACACATCTCTTACTGATCCTTCCAAGCAAAGATGGTGATGGTTTTTGTTTTTTCTTTCAAGCCACTTCTGCTCTCTTTCTCCCTCTCTCTATCAGATGCGGCTTATGTGTTCAGGTCGGTGTATCCCGGATGGGGCCATCTTGATGTAGTTTTCTTAAATCCACACCGTACATATGTGTGCCTAGATTATTTTATGGCATGAGTTTAAAAAATACAGCAGATAAAAATCTCAAGTGGACCACACTACAGGAAGTAATGGTGTTTAACTATTAAACACTTTTTGTGGGCCATAAAAGTTTTGGATGAAGATGATATTTGTGTGGTCCTTTCATCTAGGTCTCTGTGACCTTATCAACGGATTTGATGGGATATAAACAATCTGGTGCCTCCCAAGAAGGTTTTATAAGTGGGCGTTCAATCACCACTTTTTCCTGTGGTGTGGTCCACCTGAGATTCGCATCTACAGAATTTATGGGATCATCCATTAAAATTTTCTTGTAAAATGGATGGACGGAGAGGAAATAAGAAACATAGATCAAGGTTCAGGATATCTGAACTACCCAAATTGTGGGGCACATGGTGGATGGATCACAGCTCTAATATCACACTCATCAAGCAATCATAACCATCCAATTGATGGGTATCTAATGGATGGTTGAGATTAAACAGTGAGTAGTCGAAATTCCACGGGCAAAATCAGACGTTTAATACACTTTGGGTCATATTCCATCAACTATTTAGTCGGTCACACATGTGGCACTTATTAAACAATCTCGACCGTCTAAATTGTGGGGCACGTTGTGATGAAGAATACCAACAAAATCGTACTTATTAAACGATCCTGACCGTCCAATTGATGTCTATCAAATGGATGGTCAAGAGTAAAATAGCAAGTGGTCCAAATTCCGAGGAAAAAAATTAGATGATTAAGATCATCTTCTAAATGTAAATTTTGGGTCATGCTCCATTGGACCATCCACGTTTTAGAGGGCAGTTTGGACGGTCTCGATTGCAGTAGAACTATGACACGTGTACGGTTGGTTCACCCCCATTTTTTAATTTGGATATACTTGAATGAGTAGAAATGGCTCATTAAGCATGGTTCAAGGAGGATTTGTCGTTTAAGCAATTGAATAATCTAAACACGAGAGCTTTCAAAAGAGACTCCCACAAAGAGCCAATGGGCCTGAACATCCTCTTTTGCTGACGTGGAATTTCATTACTCGACCGTGGATGTGACATTCTACTCGGGTTTTCAGTATCTAAACTACTGGTGAGGATTATCGGGTACATGGCCTGAGGATTGGTACAATATACAAGGGTCTTTCTACTTTTGAGAAGTGGGACCCATGATCCAGAAATCGGGACCGAAGATCTGTTTCATCCCACCGTGGATTGACCATTCACAAGTAATCTTTTAGATCAGACGATTGTAGTGTTTTTATTTGTGGCCCATAAATAAAGAGTTAAGAAGGGAAATATGTTGAACTGAAAATTTTCAAGAGATTGACGGATAGGATCCTCTTATCTTGGAGATATTTCCAGAGCATGAACAGAACAATTGTCTGGATCACCGAAGCATGGGCTCCACTTGTCAAAATTGAAAAAACTAGATTGAATCTTCTCTAAAAGTGGGGCCCAGGGTTCAGTGCATGATCCGTTGGTCTGTATCATAGATATGGATGGGCCATTCCTACCAAATCAATGGACCGGATCATTGAATCATGGGTCCAATGTCACTCATCTAAAATGCACGAGTAGATACGGATATGCTCTTGCACGCACCAAAATTTATTCAATTATTAAGGTCTTGATTAATTGCTAAAAACTTAATTAATAAAATGTGCAAATGTTTGCTAAGCGTACACGCGTGTGTACGGAAGTTCATATACCCTCTAACATATGTGCCAGCGTGGCACACAGGCATGACACCCAAGCCGTCCATCATGGTGTCCCACCATGTAAATTCCCTCTGCGGAAGATCAAGTCGGACCCTTCGGTTGGACAGAATGTTAGAAGTCGTTGGACGGCTTAGAAAAGCTTGCCGAATGTTCATTCATCCGTCCATTTCTTTTGTTGATTGTGGCCAAGGTATTGATCCAACCGTCCTTTAACTTTGTGAGAAAGCATCAAAGAATGTGTCTCCTCCAATGGACGGCTTCGATCTTAATCTTGTTTGCCATGATGGTATATGTGATGGTCTTAGCAGAGCCCACTGGAGGTTTGCAAGAGTGCATCCGGACCATTTGTTATAGTTTACGTCAGGTCTTTATTCATTATACCTAGAATCTTATTTCAATCATCTAAACCGTTTATTTGATGGGCCTCACCATAAATGGGGGAATTCCCAAAAAACAATTCTTGGATTGGATAGTTTTAACACTTTGATCGAACGGTTCTTTAAACCTTTGAAGAATTAAAGCTTTTCTATGTTTCAATGAGATTATTGGTTTATCGTCTATCCACTTTGAGGCCCATCATACGAACGGTTTAGATTATTGAAAATGATTCGGATCTAACGGTTAAGGTCCTCATCTATCCTAGTGCTGCACGTCCGGAGTATCGTTGCAAAACTCAAACCTGTGTATAAGCCATCTCTACTCAACGCAGACGCTCACCTATCCAGACCGTCCAATTTTAGATGGACCACCAACTGAATAATCTTCACCGTCTAATGCATGCCTACTTTTGGATGATCCACGAACAATGGTCCACAAAAAGAAAAAAAGTTCACACAATCATGCTAGGATGGGTACAAAAATCATCCCAATCAGACACTCTACTAGGTCCAACCTATCAAGCATCCATTAATCAGACGGTTAGGATGGTTGGAATATTGCAACTTTTGTCTCACACACAAGGGGCCCACCTGATGAAAGGTTCTGATCATCATCAACGGCTGGGAGTCCAATCAAGCCAACCACCTTATTTGGGATAGACTACTATCATACTTCACCACCATTTAAAAAATAGTAGTAACACTTCAACGGCAACACAGACCGTCCAAATTGCTTACCTAACTATAGATGAAGCATAACTCCCAAATTACACAAAGAAGACGACTATGTGATCTTCCTTTAGAATTTTGGACCACTTACGAATTTTGGACCACTTACTATTTTATTTTAACCGTTTATTTGATGAGGCCAGTTCCTTAAATAGTTTGTAGACTAAGCTTATTCTACAACTATGTTGTGGGGCCCACCGTGACATGTTCATGAAATCTAACCCACCTATGAATTGATTGGATGGCATATACAATACGCAGTGGGCCCCACACACTCTCTGGAAGGCTTTGATGGTGGATGCATCCACCACAACTGTTCCCTGCGGGGTGACCTCTCACAGTGGTTTGGATGGTTCTGATTTCATCCAGGTGGTGAAATTGAAGTGGAGAAAGTTATGGATGGATCAGATATTGGTCCCTACATGATATCGAGCCCCACGCATTGGAATAAGCTTAATTAAATCAGTGTGATAGGGATCGAGTGGTTAGGATTGTCTGATCAATGTGATTTCAGAAATATGATCCATCCATGATGTGGCCCACAAATTAGATGGTCTAGATAGCCGTACTTGAGAGTCACAAGTGAGGATGATTAGTCACCACCGTTTTAAAAACAGTGACAAACTATCATAGGAATGGTTGGAGGTCCGCATTGCGCACCAATGAGTTAGTTAGCGAGGACCTCGTATCAAAAGAAGGAAGAAGAAGATGGATGCTGTAGTGCTCTCAGAGGTCTATAAGTTATAGTGCTCCTACTTGCATTCGTTCAATTGAGAAGTTCAATCGATCAATCTGAACCGTCCTTTGAGTTTAAAAAACATTTCATCGGCTACCCAGAAATAATAATTCTGATTGGACGATCCAAAATCTTTGATTTGGCTTTATTTTCTTCATCCATCCCTTTTCCAATCCATGGATGGGATATTTTTTATTGCCTAAAAAAGGAATTTCTTAGAATAATAAGCAATCCATGATGGTCTCTGACAAATACATGGAACAGATTGATTGTTAAACCTACTTTTTTTAAAATGATCCTAACCGTCCATACATAGGTCCACATAATCAAATGGCTAATGTTCGTAAGATTAGTTTAATATTTTAATGGAATCATAAAAAATGTCTATTGGACCTAATGGACAGTCCAGATCAATGGATTAAACTCTCTAAGTGTCCCAGTACAATTAGGAGCAGTATTACTTATAGTGCTGCGAGAACACTGGAAGATTTCTCTAAAAGAACAGAAAACAATATATAATTCCATGAAAACAGTCACAATCAATCAGGACCGTTGGAAAGATAATCTAAGTAGATATAGAGAGATTTTTGAATAGATTACATGCCGCTGATGAGAATATTACGGTTATTTGCTATCAAAGCAGCCGGCTAGCCGGCTGTTCTCAGGTGTTCTTTTCGTTTCTTGCTTGGCAGCAAGGAAACTACTCTCTCTCTCTCTCTCTCTCTCTCTCTCTCTCTCTCTCTCTGTCTGTCAATTTCCTTAGAAGATGGACTCTTGTCTTCTCTTCTTCTTAAATTCCCCCACAAACGCAAGTGTTTGGTTGTTGGGTTGTTCTGTTTCATTGGATAGAAGAAGAGTCTCACACAGAGGAAAAAGAAAATGTTGGGTATGGATGAATTTGGTGGGGAGTTGTACCTTACTCCTTCAGACCCTGTTGTCATTGAACTCAACAGGTTGGAGAATCAGCTCAAAGGTATATACATAAATTCACATGCTCCTCCTTTTTCATTCTCTTTCTATGCTCGTATTATTATTTCCTAATTCTAATTTTGTTTTTCTGTTTTTCTTTGTGGGTTGTTTGTTGCATGTAAAATGGCAATTGTGTTTCTCTTGGTATTGGGTTTTGTATCAGGGGATCGATTTTTTACACCCTTCCACTTTGATTTTACATACACCTGCGTTACTGTTTGAGAATTGAAGCAGTGCACTTTCTTGAAGATTTCACATACATATCTATATGTGCACATATACACAAACTCTCTCTCTCTCTCTCTCTCTCTCTCTACTTTTGATCTTTGTTGCATGTAAAATAGCATTTGGTTTTCTCCTTGTATTGGGTTTTCTACCAAGGAATTGATTTTAATACCATCCACTTTGATTTTACAAACACCACTTTCCTGTTTCAGAAGTGTAGCAGTACATTAGTTGGAAATTTTTTGCATACATACCTGTGTGCCCATACACATAATCTCTCTCTCTCTCTCTCTCTCTCTCTCTCTCTCTCTCTCTATATATATATATATATATATATATATATATATATATATATATATATATCATTCTTTATTGCATGTCAGATAACATTTGGGCTTCTCCTGGTATTGGGTTTTCTATCAGGGGATTGGTTTTAATACCACCCACTTTGATTTTATATGCACCTACTTTCCTGTTTGAGAAGGATTGGTTTTAATACCATCCACTTTGATTTTATATGCACCTACTTTCCTGTTTGAGAATTGTAAGCAGTACATTAGTTGGAAATTTACATATAAACCTATATGTACACGTACACTTTGATTTTATATGCACCCACTCTCTCTCTCTCTCTCTCTCTCTCTCTCTCTCTCTCTCTCTCTCTCTCTCTCTCTCTCTCTCTCTCTCTCTCTCTCTCTCTCTCTCTGCTTTTATTCTTTGTTGTATGTATTAAATAGAAATTGGGTTTCCCTTAAATAGAAATTCTTTGTTGTATGTATTAAATAGAAATTGGGTTTCCCTTAAATAGAAACTGGACCCGCCACAAAGCTCTCTTTGGGTTTTGCTATTCCTATGGATAGAGTAGTGGGTTTTCTTGAGAAACGATATGGGGGAGATGGTAGAATTGAAAAATGATAGAGCCATTTCTTCCCACAGTGCATGTAGCATTGGGTTTTTTGTCAATCGGACCGTCCATCTGGTGGGCTGTATCATGGATAGGAAGTGGTTTAACATGTATATTGATTGGCTGCCCTCATACATCCCATCTGTTTCCTTTGAAGTGACTGTAGGAAACATAAGTGTTTGATGGTTGGATTCCAGTTCAGAAGTGGATAAAAATGATGGATAGGATTGTTTGGTAGGTATGGCTTTTCTATTGAGGGTTATCTATGACATTTTGCATTAGATGGATCATGAATGGTCCCGATCAACAAGTCCCCTTGCCAAGTTTGTGGCGATCGGGGTCTTCAATATTCTGGTTTCACCAGCTCTACCATATTGTTTCTTTTCTCTCTCTCTCTCTCTCTCTCTCTCTCTCTCTCTATAGGAATAGGAGAAGGGCTTTTCAGTACAATTGGTAGAAATTCTTTCTTTTTTCTTGTCTTTTATGTGTTTGTTTTCTTGTTGTGTACTTTGTTTGTGCTACTTTTTGTGTTATGATCATTTCAGTAGTGGAGAAAAAGTAATTTGTGATTATGGAATTTCTCATCTCAGTAGAATTTTCAAAAAATAGTGATCTGGGATTCTTTTGTGCTGTATTGGAAAGAAGCAGCTCTTTGTATCCATGCAAGTATCTTTTCACGATTTTGGAAATTCTACTAAAATTTGAAATTCCTAAGTTATGAATGATTTTATTGTGGCCTCAGCCGAACACAGGCTTAGTAAACTCCATTTTTTTTTTTTTTTACACATGCACACACACCACCACACATTCACGCCATGGTGGGATTTCACCACCTATGGGTACTCGAACACAGGCTTAGTAAACTCTATGACAACTGGGTCTCTGTGTGTATGCGCATGCGCACTTGTGTGTGTGTGTGCACGCACTTTTGTTCTTCGTTGTATGTATTAAATAGAAATTGGATTTCTCTTATTACTGCTGTTCTGTAATCATGTTTTGCAATTTGGTTTGTTTTGGGCTTAAATATAGAAGTGTATAGAGTAGTGGGTTTTCTTCGGGGAATGATATGGTGGAGAGTGGAACTGGAATATGGTAATGCTCTCTCTTCATGGTCATGGGGATTTTTGTCAATTGGACTGTCCATATGGTGGTTGGTATCATGGGTGAGAAGTGATTCAACAGACACATTAATTGGATGTTCATAGACACCTGATCAGTGCGTTCAAAGCGCAGTAGGAAAAATAAATGTTTGACCGTTGACATTCAGTTCAGAAGTGAAGTGATGGATAGGATTGTCCGATATGGGTGGGTTTTGTATCATGGATCATCCATGATATGTCCCATTAGATGGAGGGAACCCATTGGTAAGTCCCCTTGCCAAGTTTGTGGTGATTAGGATCTTCAATATTCCAATTTCACCCACTCTGTCATATTGTTTTTGGTTTCTCTATAGTAATAAGAGGACTTCAGTACAAGACATAGAAATTCTTTTTCTGTGTGTGTTTGCTTGGCTCGCGAGGCGCTATGACCCTTGATAGAGTGGGATGGCAGAATAGGATTTATGTAGCCAACCTCAATTAATTGGGATAACGCTTGGATGATGATGTTGATATATTTCTTTGGCCCATGGCCATTTCAAGATGTAAGAAACATAATATCTGATTTTGGAATTTCCCCTCCATTGAATTTTCAAAAAATAGCGAATTGCAGCGATTTCGTGCTCTATTGGAAAGACAAAGCAGAGCTCTTTTGCATCCACATGAGTATCCTTCATGATTTTGGAAATTCTTCTAAAAGTTGAAATTCCAAAATTATGAATTGTTTTTCTCATGGCCTGAGCAAACATGGCCTTGTAAGCTCAATGGCAATTGAGTCTCTCTCTCTCTCTCTCTCTCTCTCTCTCTCTCTCTCTCTCAATGTTTTGCTTCTCTTATTCTGTTTCTCTTCTTTTCTTAATGATAAGTTTACTCATTCTCATGTCCATGGCATATATCAGCAAGATCCAGCCATTCATTTGGTAGGGCTCACTGTGACCGTTCCCTAGACTGGACATCATGCTGATTTACTCATCATGTAGGCCATGCATGTATGGTGAATATGGACCGCAGGTCCTTTTTTTTTAAATTTTTCTAATGGTACATTTTTCTCATAAAGTGAGGCCAACCTGATGAGGGGACTATTTTGGTCTTTGGGCCAGGGCATACTCACAGTTTGCCATGCCTGATGAATGTCCCAAAGCTCCCGCATGTGTGCAATGTTGGCTCATGTGCTAGTAAGCTCCCCATCCATCTCGAGTGAGTGGACTTAGCATTGCTAGTGTAATATTGCTTAAATGTGGGTAGAGTATTGAGTTATCTTAGCGCTCACGTATAAAAGAATATCTTTTTTATTAGGACCAAGAATAGCAGACATGCCTTTTTTTCATGTTCTCTTCTCTTGTGTGTGCGAGTGCAAGAGTGCTTTGTTCTTCCTTCATTCATTAAATAGAAATTGGGTTTATCTTTTTTCTATTTTATTTCTTTTACACATGCAATTTATTGTTTTTCTTTTTTAATATTTTGCAAATGGGTTTGTATAGTGGTTTTAGTGCTGCTCTAAGATGGAAACAAGGTTTTCAGTACATATATCATGAACGCTGTTTATTTCAGTTTCTTTTGATTTATTTATTTATTTTTATAGATGGAAGTAGTAATTTGTTACGGTGTGTTTGGTGCAAAAATATCATGAAATTTCATGAAATTTGGTGCAAGCAAAAATAATACTGGTATTTTGAGATTATGTTTATCATTTTGATTTGTTGGTGGTTTACTGCTAATTTAAGTATGGATGGAATATTGGATTAGCTTACTGATAATGTGAGCTTACAGGATTAGTAAAGCCAACCCCAAATAGCCCAGCCAAGGCTATGACAACGGCGATGATGATTGGGTTATCTTCATCTCAATAACAAGCAAGTTCAATTTCAAGTTACTATGGAAATAAGATCACATTATGTTTATTTTTTTTCTCTCCTTTTTTTTTTTTCATCATCTTTGTTTTATAGACGAAGTAACAATTGTGTTTTCCTCCTTACTGTTTATTTCTTTTAGTCGCAGAATTTTACTGGCTTTTAAATGTTTTTGTTTTGCTATTTGGTTAGATGGTGACACAAAAGTTTTTTTTTTTTTTTTTTTTTTTTTCTGTACAAAACGCAGAATTTCTTGTGTTTTCTTTGTTCTTCTCCATGTTTGTAGCTTCTTTATTTCAGTTACATTTATTTCTACCAACGGAATTGAAGTTTGGTCCTGAAGACCCTCAATGTGAATGCTAAGGAAATTGCAATTTGTTCTTCTTCCACTAATGATAGCAATTCAATTTTGTAGTGCATCCAAACACACTGCAACCAACTTGATAAGAAATCTCCATCTGCTCATAAAATCATTTAAGATTTACCATTTTGTCTTGTTTGTTGTCCCCAGGCAAGGATCGGGAGTTAGGAGTTGCCTGTAGTGAAATCAAGGCACTGAGAGCAACTGAAGTTCTGAAAGACAAGGCCGTGGTAGAGGTAATGGAGTTAAATCCTCACTCACATGCATGCATGTTAGCACATATGGATGTGTCTAAACTTCCACAGCAGGGCGCAACTCGGTGGGTTGGGTCAAGTTGAGTGTCAAGTTGAGTCTAATCCAACCAAGGTATTCCATAACGGTAACAGTGGCCATAACAGCCACCACCGTAACCTTTACGATATGGGGTGTAATGGCCGTCAAAAACTCTCTCTCTCTCTCTCTGTATTTTTTTTTATTTAATTGAAAAAAAAAATATGACAAACCTATATCGGCCCCATAATGGTCCATTGTGGGGCCATTATGGCCTTTACGGGTCATTTTTTCCATAATGGCTGTTACCCTGTTACAGCCTTTACGACCTTGTAACGTGTAACGGTTGCCACCATTACCTTTACGTAATGGCCTTTACCGCACACCATGAATCCAACCTCAAGAGGACCTGACCTGCAACCTGACCCGACCCGAATTACAACCTTAGGCGCCCAAGCTGAACATAACCCAAAGTCATCTATAGTCAACCCAACCCAACCCAAATACACGTGATTGTTCCTATCCCTACCTAACTCAACCCAAATTTGCTTAACCTGAACCCAACTTGAATTCAAATCAGGTTAGCATTTTACAACCTGAACCCAACCCAAGGACCTTGACAACCTGACCCTTACCTGACCTAAACTCGGGTTGGGTTAATCGGGTTCAGGTTGACCTGAACCAAGTTGCAACCCTAGCTCCACTTTCATTTAACTCTAAAAATCTGGAGTCATCTGTATTGTGAATGTGCTATAGAGTTTCCCAACTCTTGTTGGAGGTGGAGGTTGCTTGTCTTGAAAACTCTTCCATATGGGTGGCATGTTTCTAGGACAGTTAGAACAATCGATTTGCCAAGTCACCACTGCATGAAGGAGCTATAGCTCAAAAATCACATCCGCACTGTCTTATTGCATTAGTTGCCTTCACATTAGTGGTTAAGAAAAATTGAGAAGAAAAACAAGCAATGATCCACATTCAATGGGCAACAATTGCACTGGTTGGATGGTTAGGCTTGTCGAATCACCATGATTTTTGGGGCTGTGACCTGTCTACCTGCTGCCAACCAAGCAATGGTTCTGATTGTCATCCTTGTCTCCAAATAGGCTCCCGACCTCTTGTGTACATTAGCTTGCAATCCTACTAAATTTTTGTTATGGTTATTTTTCAGCTTAGCAATGAACTGAGGAAAATCGACGAGAAGCTCAGAGTAACTGAAAATCTTCTTGAACAAAAGGTGCCTTGATTTGTTTATTGACAACCCCCCCCCCAAAAAAAAAAAAAAAAATAAAAAAAAAAATTGCAATTATACTCTTCGGGGAGGTAGACTATTAATTTTCATATTCTGAATGTTATTGTTGCAGAATCTTGAAATCAAGAAAGTAGTCCGTGAGAAGAAAGAGGCATTGGCTGCACAGTTCGCAGCGGAAGCAGCACTTCGAAGAGTTCACGCGATTCAAAAAGATGATGACTGCATTCCAGTCGAGGCCGTTATTGCGCCTCTTGAGTCCGACATTAAAATGTACAAAAATGAGGTATGGAAGATGGCGACGCTCCAAAAGCCTACTTTAGCAACACAAAATCACCATTCAATTCATGCGAGGAATGGGAAGTCCATTCACTAGATCAGACTTTCCAAGGAACTCGCTGCCCATACGGCACCAACCTGGCACATCTGCACGAGTCAAGCCATTTACCAGGCTGGCCCTGCTGTCTAAATGCCCTTAGCCAAATAATAGGCCAACCCCCTCATCCGGATGGAGTCACTCCTGTATGTTGAGCATGTACTATTTGTCAGTTTCTTTTGACTGTCAGTTCATTTCATATGTGTGAGGGTGTGACCATCTAATAAGCAGTTTTAGCCTATTTTTGGCATGTTGGATCTGTCTGATGTGCGGTTTGGATCTCACACACTTGTGCCACATTGCATGTGTGAATGACAAATTCACTTATCCTTGTATGACATAATTTCATTTTTCTTGCAGATTGCTATACTACAAGAGGATAAGAAGGCCTTGGAACGTCTAACCAAGTCAAAAGAGGCAGCTCTACTCGAAGCCGAGAAAATTTTGAAAAGTGCTATGGAGAGGGCGTTGATAGTAGAGGAAGTTCAAAACCAGAACTTTGAGCTGAAGAAGCAAATCGAGATCTGCCTGGTATGGATGCTTCCTTTCGTGGGTGATTTATTTATTTTAACCTAAGCTGATCATGTGTTTCAATATGTCTATGTTGGTACAGGAAGAGAACAGAATTCTCGACAAAACCAATCGTCAAAAGGTTGTCGAGGTTGAGAAGCTCAGCCAAACCATTCGTGAACTTGAGGAGTCTATTCTAGCAGCTGGTGGTGCCGCCAATGCCATACGTGATTATCAGCGCCAGGTTTCTGAATTGAATGTAAGTTACTGGTCTGCGCCAGTTGAAGAAGTATGAACTGCCCATTCAGTGGTTACTTTTTTGTTTATCCAAATTGTTCATATGGTGGACCCAGTGATTAGTGGAAGATGCCCATAAAATCTCCCCATCAGATCATCGTAATTGTCTGATTGGGCCTTGGTTAGTAGGGCTGCAGCTTGAGTTCGGGTCAACCTGAACATGAGTTCAGGTTGGGTTGGGTCAGGTTGTCAAGGTCCTCTGGTTGGGCTTGGGTTGGAAAACGCCAACCCAATTTGAATTTAGATTGGGCAAACTCGGATCACGTTATGTTGGTTGGGGAATAATCAAATTTTGTTGGTTTGGCTTGAGGTCAAGTCAGGTTGGGTTGGGTCGAATATAAAGGACTTTGGGTGGGGCACCTTGGGTTGGAATTCGGGTGGGGTTGGGTTGGAATTCGAGTGGGGTTGGGTTGAGGGTTGAGGGTTGACCCTCGATCCGACCCAACCCTCCCAAATTGCACCCTTACCGGTTAGATGTGGACCATCGGTTGTGATTGTCCATCTTCATTAAAAAAAAAGGATCTTCATATAGGGGAGATTATTTGTGCATGCTGTTGCGCAACACGCCAACAACGCAGTGAGCCAAGATCTAATCTCAGGCCTCACCCACAAATGATAAACAAGAAGAGATATAAACTAGAAACAGATTAAAGCAATCCAAACAAACCACAAGACAAGATATACGTGGAAAAACCCCAACAAGGGTAAAAAACCACGGATGCAAACTTCCACTATGAAGAACAAAGATTACAAGGCAATATACTAACCTCTCCCTTGGAAGAACATAGAAAACCCTTTGCCCACACCTTAGAATTATTTCCCCAATATTCCAATACTCCTAGAAAAGCCCTAGGAACACCTATATATAGTTTAGGCAACTTCCCTTCCGCATCCTTGTGAAAGGCGACACCAAAATCCGTAGTCCGCATTGGATTCAGAAATGAATCTGCGTAACTACGACCGGTCGAGCGACCCCTACGACCGGTCGTGAATGGGCCATGACCGGTCGAGCACCTCAGGACCAAAAACCGATGCTCGCAGGACTTTGAGTCGAACCGGTCCATGACCGGTCGAGCGGGGCCCTACGACCGGTCAAGCATAGCTCACGACCGGTCGAAGACGGCCCCAGATGTGGCTCCATATCTCAACACATGCCACACCCAATTGATGGATTAGTGGCACCACTTGTACCATAGTCGAACAAGAGGAACCCATTTCTTTCGATCGAGCATTATACAAAATCACAGTCCTGATTAGTTTAAGAGTAGTATCTTATGCTCCTTTTTTTTTTTTTTTTCTTTTCTATCTTATAGGGGGTGCTAGGAGTTTTAAGCTTCTTACCATTGGGTAGGGGGAAAAATTCATGATATCTAACATTACTTCACACAAATTTCCAGGAAGAGAAGCGGGCACTTGAGAGGGAGCTAGCGCGAGTGAAAGTTTCAGCGAATCGGGTCGCAGCTGTGGTCGCGAACGAGTGGAAGGATGAGAACGATAAAGTCATGCCCGTCAAGCAATGGCTAGAAGAGCGGAGGTTCTTGCAGGTATGATTTTTTTTTTTTTCCTGGTGAAAATATCATGGATCCGATGATTTTCATGTATCCACAACATTGTTTGAAGACGGTGACACAGACTGACTCATGTACTGAGTTGAGTTGCGATTCAGCCAAATCAGAGGGTGACTCATCCTTATCGGACCTATTTTCACTACTTATTCATGGTGCCAAACTGGATCGGGCTTGTCCAAATCCGACTCGACTCAGACGAGTTGCATCCAACTCTGACGAGTTATCAATCAGTTATCCACAAATCTACCGTCACTCTTTCAAGTCAAAATACCCATTGTTGGTTCAAATGGCAAGGATAATCCTGGACCTTCAATGGTGATCAGAACCTTGGTTTCTGTCTGATGTTCATGATAATTACTTAGAAGACCATCTCTTTCTTCAAGCAAAAATGGTGAATTTTATAGCTTTGAACCAAAAAACCAAATATCATCTCTATTATTATTGTTAGTGCAAAAATTTACATGCAGCCAAAACTGTGGCATCTGTGCAGTGTGAGAGGTGGACTTCTCAACATAGATGAATTGGCCCAAAAATTGGGCGGGTCAAGTGATTCTGCAGGGCTACATTTTTCCTTGAATATATTAAAAATCTCCTTTTAAACCATCCATTACTTTTTGTGCCTGTGGTCCATTTGGTAGTGAGGCCCACTTGATACATGAACTGGATGTCCCACTCAGCTGCCGTGGTGGCACATGTAGAGATACGGGTAGTAGGTTTCATGTGGACTTAGTGAAAGATCTATAGAAGAAGTGTGAAAGAGCAAGGAAGTTATGAAGCAAATTCATATGGGAGAAGCTTCAATCTCTCTTTTCATTTAGATTGAATGTGACTTGAAACTGTACTGCATTTGTAGGGGGAGATACAACGACTAAGGGACAAGCTAGCAGTGTCAGAGAGAACAGCTAGGGCAGAAGCGCAACTTAAAGTATGAAAACCCTGCTCTTTTTGTCATTAGATACTTACACCCTACTTCTTGATATCCGTTTAATTTTTTATTTTTATTTTTTATGTTGAAACGAATTGGATTGCAAAGGAGTGGCTTGCCCACAAATTGCGATTGCTACTTTTCAAGTCCAACTTGAAATGAATGGGATTGCAAGTATGGGGTTGGTTTGTTATTATGAATTAAGTGGTGCCACGCCCACTTTGGCCATTTCCTCTATAATGAATTGTATGGATTGCAATTCAGTTCAATTGAGCATCCAAACATACGCTAACTTTCACTATTACCACTTCAGGATAAAGCAAGATTGAGGCTAAAGACATTAGAGGAAGGTTTGAAGCACATGTCGAGTTTCTCAACCAATCCCAATGCATCTTCTACATCCCAACAAACAGAAAAGAAGTCTGAACATGTCTTGGGATTCTTACCGAATAACGCTGGACCGAGACAGAGATCAACATCTCAGCCTAGACAGAGATCAACATCTCAGCCTAGAGCTTCTCTTGCTGTCAATAAAAGCTCAGTATTGCAGCAGCCGAACGTGAGGCCAGAAACTGCTGATGCATCTAGAAGTCTTAAACGAGTGAATAGCTTGAAAATGAAGTATGCTGCAGGTGAAAATATGTTGAAAAAGCACTTATGGGCTCCTAGAAATAAATTTGCTGATGATGGAAAGGAAAACACAGAAAGAAAGGTGAATTCAGATGCCAATGTCCATGGTTTTATTCATGAGGCAGTGGTTTCGGAACAAATCAAGACCAAGGTTGCTAGCGACACGGACTCAGAAAATAAGAGAGTTACAGACAGTGGCGGTGAAGATTTAATCTCTGGCTTTCTGTATGATAGGCTACAAAGAGAGGTTATAAATTTAAGAAAAACATGCGAGGAGAAAGATGGGTCTTTAAGCACCAAAGATGAAGAAATTAAGGTAAAAGAATGCAATTATTTGTTGAGGAATTATATTATCCTTGTTTTCAGTTTATAATAGTGTGTCCCATGGTCCATTGATCCAATGGGCCCACTTATTGGATCACTTTTGTTGGGCCATGCTTCCAAAGCCTCCCAGAATGAGATATTTGGTGAATCCAATCATCAGCGGTTTTTTCAGTTGAATGAGGACTTGCGGTTTTTTATTGACTGTTTGTTTTCAGGCAACCAATGGAAGGGTCAGGATCTTCCCATTAAGAGGATGTTGGGGCATTGTCTAGCCACTGTGGGGTTCATCATGTCAATGGTCCAGATCATTGAGACATGGCCCTGCTTGTACCAGTTGAAAAGCTGAGGGTACCACACAACCCCAGCCCATCCCGACCTCAAGATGACCAACCTGCAATCGACCTGACCTGAATTCCAACCTGAGGTGCCCAACCCGAATTCCTCTTTACCCGATCCAACCTAACCCAACTCGACCCAAATACTTGTGATTGTTCCCAACCCTAACAACACGTCCCGAACCCAAGTTGCAGCCAAGGATTCGTATAATTCGTGTTCTTCATTGTGGAGTATCACAATGTTGAATCACTAACACACCCCTGTCTCTTTCTCACAACATGTGCTTGAATTTCTTCACAGATGCTTGTAAAGAAGGTTGACGCGCTGTCAAAGGCCATGGAAATAGAGTCTAAGAAAATGAAAAGAGAAGCAGCAGCTAGGGAGAAGGAAATAACGGCGGCAAAGTCGGAGGATAATAAACAAAGGAGCAGAAACATGAACATCTCTAAGAGGTTTGTGGACTCTCTCCATGTTTCAGCCTTTTAAATGTATCCAATCTTTTATAATCTGCATCGCTGCCTTAATCCTCATTCATATGTTTTTAAATGGTTCAAAATAACTAGGGAAAAATGGCTCTGGTGCCAGTAAATTTTTTTATAAAATGATGGGAAGAAATCAGAGTCATACATTAGGGTCTGTTTGGGTAGGGGATCCTGTTGGTGGGTCCCTTTCCCAACTACTGAGCTTTTCCACCAAAAACAGAATGAGGCAAAGTTCTTGCCTATCTTGTTGACACTGTTGCGACATATTGATCTTCCTTTTTTATTTGAATGTAAGGTGTATATTACCAATCTAGAGCATAGGCCAAAAGCTGGAAAACTTGACTCGACTTGAGTCAATGTCCAGCCGGGTCGGGTCGAATCTAGACTCGACTAGACTCGACTTAGTATTTAATTATAAATTAATAAGAATAGTTAAGTAATTGTGGCTATTTAATAGGTTTTGAATATGAAAATTGACATGGATGGTCATAGATGAAGCGCATGACATGTTGGCAGATTCAACTGATTCTCCAAGTAAGGTCATGGGTTCAAATCTCACACTCCACCCTCTACTTTTTAATCTGAAAAGCAATCACCCAGCGAGTGACTCGGTTCGAGTCATAATGAGTGACATTGAGTCAATCAAGTTAGCAAACCGACTCGATTAGTCTGGCAGAGTCGTGAACATTTCTATCTCACTGAGTTTCATGGTGTCTCGGCTCGAAATCTCGTTGATTTGAGTTGCCTCAGCCAAATTTGAGTAGAGTCACCAAGTTTTAGAACTATGATCTAGACTACTATTTTGTTGCTTCATCCAAAATCATAAGGAATTCCCTGCTAATTAAAAATAGAAGAAAGGATGATCATGGATTTTGGGGGCATAACCATATCTGCCGTTTCTTTCCCCTGTTTCACAATTATCTAATTTTTGTACTCACGCACCTGTCATTTGAAAACTAGTAGTGTCAAGAAATCGAAATATTTCATTCTTGTTAAAGAGGTTCAAAATATCATAACGTCTCATGCAGTCGTATAGATTTATCATAATACATACGATACCTTCCGATTTTATGGTATGTTGGTAATTGAATTCCATTAAAATTGTCCGGGGAGGAATATATTGATGGTGCAATCTGATACAATGTGCATGTATGTATCCCAATATAACAATGATATAGACTGATACAAATGATAGTTTTTTGGCCCATGCCCATATCGCAACTCAGACATATCACCATATGAATGCTTGTGATGCATTCCGGATATGACATGACACATTTGGACATTTTAAAGCTTTGTTCGTAACCAATTTAGGATACCAAGATGTTGAATTGTTTCACCATTCTTTAAAATACTTTTAAGATATTTATGTTGCTCTCAAATGTCCAAACAGTCGTGGGGCGGACGGGATACTTTTCTCCCGAAATTGGTAACCATTTCCTTGCAGATCCTACCTAAAATGAAACTGATTATCAATTTGGGCAGAAAAACATAATCCCACAATGGGTGGCATTCGGGGTGGCATTCAAACACACCCTCAAGGTCTCAACTTCTCATCCTTTTTTAAGTTGGGTTGAGATCCTTTTCATTATGTGATTTTCTTCTTTTCCATCTTTGCTTGGTTTCTGTTTTGTAGAGCCTTGAAACCTCAAGAAGCTTCCGGAAACTCAAGAAGCTAAGGCGATCGTGGAAGCCTCTCTCCATCACCTGCATCATCTGAATTTCATGTTCTGTACATATTGAAGAGCTTAGTGATGGTTGATGCTTAACAAATAAATGTTTGGTTTAGAGAGAAACAATGGATGTGAATTTGTAATGATATTTTGAAAATTTGGTATTGATTTGTCATCCGTGTGCAAGTTACATGAATGAAAATCCATCTTATGTTTTTTTCTTTAATTTTGTTAGTGTTTGCTTGGAGTAATCATTAGATCATTGTTGGCCATTAGATAAGTTCTTGGAGTGTGCAAAGTAGATCCAACACCCGACAATTTGGGATTCTGCTTGTGGTTTGTTGCGACAATGGGTCATCCAAACGGGGTATGAGGAAACCTTTAGCGCATGTTTGGTTCAATGAACTAAATTGCAATAACCCAATTCAACAAAATTGGAATGGCCAAAGTGGCATGAGCAATGCTTCATTCTCAGGTCCAATTTGAAACACATCGAATTGCAAATATGGGATATAGTTGTCATTTTTAGCTAAACAGGTGCAACTCCATTGTGGTCGGCTCTACATCGGATTGTCGCGGTTCCTTTGAGCATCCAAACACAACCTTATTGTTATGATCTTTTTGTCATTTCTTCCACGTTGAGTTGGATTATTGCAAGTAATTGCAATTGGGCATCCAAACACATCCTTTTTGTTCTGGTATTGTATTTAATGTTCAATGAAAATTGGAAAGGGGGGCTTCACTCTCCGGAAGCTGGCGAAGCACTAAAAATCCATCAGTGGGCCCCACCTAGGAAAAGAGAGACTGGATTATGATTTTGATCAGGTGGAAGAATAGAAGCCTAGTTTGATCATTTTAAGAGAGGGTCTGTGATCCGGGGTGCGTAGGGCGCTGTCAGCGATAGTTAAATGATAAATATTCTAGACCTTAAAACCATTACAATGCTTGTTACACTTAGCTTAACATACAAAGTACATGTAAGTTCATCTAAATGCATTTAAGTGCGTATAAGTTCATATAAGTGCATTTAAGCTTATGTAAATCTAAGTGCATCTAAAATTGAAGTTCTTTGATGTACTTAGATGAGCTGAAATGCACTCAAATGAACTTAGATGCACTTAGATGCACATAGACTAAGATGCAATTTGTTCATTAAGCTTAACCTTCTATACTTCACATTCGATCCTATTTATAATTTCCATTCCGAAGGAAATCATTGTAATTTTGCGAAGTTGGTCCCTACAGGAACACAATCCAATTCATTGATGGACACTCAAACACATACACTCTATAGCAGTTGCAAAAGATGTCATGAACATGTAATCTTTAAAAGGATGAAAAAAAGAAGAAGGAAACAGAACTATTTTTCATTTTGAAATTCTACTGGAACTTCCCTTAAATCTTAATTCTGCCAAACAATGCCTTGACTAATTAAAATGACCAAAAAGTGTTTTTAGATGCCTAGTCAACTTTTCTCCTAAAAAATGGTGAAATAGATTGTTGTGAGGCCCACTTAGTGTGTGCATGACATCCAAACCATCCACTAGGTACAACCCACCGTTATGATTAGTTGAAAAAACAAGGTGGATACAATCACTAGCTGGGCCACACATGAGTTTGGAGGTTCTCGAGTGGTGTAAATTATTGTTTTTAAAAAAAATGGTGTGGGACAATCAGTGATTGGATTAGCTTGCTTTTTGGTTTGTATGATCATCATAGTGGGGTGCATCTGTTGGACAGGATGGATGTCACACACATATCACAAGAGCCCCACAATGCTCCACTTCACTAATTTTTTAAGTTTTTAAAAAATAAAGGTCATTTTGGTCATTTCACTTCCCAAACGTACTTTTGGGTCATTTCAATTAGTCCAGTCATTGTTTGGTAAAATCAGAATTCTTGAGGACTTTGGAGTAAATATTCCTGTCACTTCTAATAATAGATTGTGATTTCACATAACCATGAATATATATGATTGTGGACTGAAGAGGGGTTGGAACCTTCTAAAATTTTAGGAGAATTGATCACATTACAATCTTTCCTGCTCACATGCTACACCTGTAGAACATCAGTACCATGGAAATGGTAGGCCCCACCATTAAGATCACCCTTCTCGAAGATCAAGCTGATCCACTCAATAGGTTGTCCACGCCTGTATATTAATACAATGGGCCGCCAACCTTGACCCAAGCCACTGATGAGTAATCTTGCCTGAACTTTGAGACTCAACTTTGATGGGCGTATGAATCCTAGAGCTGGACACAAACCGAGTCAGCTCGAAAAGCTTGCTAGGATTGGTTTGAAAGTTTAAGCCAGTACAGGACCAGCTCGGCTCAGCTTGATTCGGCTCATAGATTGTATGCACACTATTTCCTGTGGGTGTGATCCACCTGAGCTTTAGACAGGATTCAATTTCGGGATCATGACTTAAAATGATATGTAAAAATGGATGGATAGCGTGGAAAATACATATACATGACGGTGTAATAATACATAATACATATACATGAATGCACATCGCTTCCTGTGGTTTGGTCCACTTGATCTTTGGATATGATTCAATTTTGGATCATGTTCTAAAATGTTATGTAAAAATGAATGGACAGCACGGATAATACATATACACGACGATGTGCCCATAAAGCTAAAGCGGGATTTGAATTGGCTGGTAGGCTCAAAAATGTTATATTTTTAATGTTGTTACTTTTGTATTAATCTTTTGTAATGTTATTTTGTAGTGTTATCTTTGTACAAAAAAAAAGTTCGTATCATATATATTGTTTGTTTAACAAAAAAAAAAGAAGAAAAAATGGACCAATCTCTGTTTAAACTTAGCTCAGTTCTGCTCGGCTCAACTTGAATATTTGGACCAAACCAAACCAAACTCGAGCTTGTATAATCTGGACCAAACCAAATTCAAATTCAAACAATAGGGAAAGGGTCGAATCTCCTCGGCTTGTATAAAGCCCGAACAAAGGTGTCACATAAACAAGCCAAACCAAACTTGGGTCAAATTCTGCTAGGCTAGGCTTATGCACAGCTCTGAATTGAATCCAAGCCCAAGTATTGCACGTAATGGGCCCACTACCTGTGGGCCAGTTCAACCAGTTGACACTTGACACCCTTAATCCTATCCAAGTGGGCCAGGGCAGATTTGGGCTTGGGCTAAACCAACAAGGGCTGGACCTATTCAAGATTTTGGCGAATGATAACTGATTCTTCTGGGCCTGATCAACAGTGCAAAGGCCCGAATGATATACCATCTGTTGGGCTTTGTGATGGCTTGGTGGGTATGGGCCCATGCCTAACTATCTAGATGGCAGTCCTGCCTAGTTGGGTTAGATAGTTTGGATGGGCCAGGTTGGAATGCAGGGATTTCACTCATGGGCTGGGATTTGATTGGGCCCATCACCATCCCTATCAGTAGGGTTGTATCCCAATCTAGACCCGAGGCCCGAATGATATACCATCTGTTGGGCTTTGTGATGGCTTGGTGGGTATGGGCCCATGCCTAACTATCTAGATGGCAGGCAGTCTTTGGGTTAGATAGTTTGGAAGGGCCAGGTTGGAACGCAGGGATTTCACTCATGGGCTGGGATTTGATTGGGCCCATCACCATCCCTATCAGTAGGGCTGTATCCGAATCTAGACCCGAGTAAAGGAATCTGTTTCGACATGTCGGGTTTGGATACGTATGTGTCGGGCGGACGCGGATTGCGTCTTACCCGCTCCGTATCTAGCCTCGAACGGATAATTCTATGGACGGGCCCATTGTGATTTATCTGTTTATCCAAGCTGTCCATCCCTTTTCTCAGGTCATTTTAATACATGAAAAAAAAAAAAAGAAAAGAATATCCAACGCTCAAGTGGACCACACCATAAATGACTCTTGCATTTAATGCAACTAAGCTAATTATTTGGTGTGGTCCACTTGAGTGTTGGATCTGTTTCTTTTATGTGAAATGGCTTAAAATGATACGAGAAAAGGGATAGACGGCATGGATAAACAAATAAATCACGGTGGGCCCGCCCACAGAACTGCCCGTTCGAGGCTAGAGACGGGGTAGTACGCAATCCGCGTCCGTGTCAGGCTTGGGTACTGTTCGGGTTGTCTTTATTGGTTTAATACAGAACCGATTAAATCGGGTCGAGAACTCGGGTACCAAGGACCCGCGTTAGCCTCCTATCTACCAAATGACTAAACTACCATTCGATTTGAAATGACCAAAATACCTTCAACACTTAAAATAGACGTCTGAGGAGTCCCTGCGCAGAGAGTGAAGCAGCAATGGCGCCCGTGAAAGCCATGGGCGCGGCTGCTGCAGCAATTTCCATGTCTATACTATCCATCTTCTTCTGCAAATCTCTCTACAATCTGTCAATGAGAAAATTCCAAAGACCCATCTCAAAAACCAAAGCTAGAAAAGGCCTGATTGACTCCATCGGCAATACCCCTTTGATCAGAATCAATAGCCTTTCAGATGCCACTGGCTGTGAAGTAAGTCCTCTTTATAAAAAAAAAAAATCAATTTTTAAAAATATATTTTTTTTTTCTGTTTTTCTGTTTTTATTTATTTATTTATTTCCTTCAATGGATTCTGAAATTTCTTGGGCTGTCGCTTAATTCAACACCCAAAAGAAGAAAATTGGAAAATTAGAGTTTTTTTTTTTTTTTTTTTTGTTGGATTAACGCTGAATTTCTGTGTATGCTCTTTCAGATTCTAGCAAAAGCCGAGTTCTTGAACCCTGGAGGCAGCGTGAAAGATAGAGTGGCAGTTAAAATCATAGAAGAGGTGAATAACCCATTTCAGTTTTTTCGTTAATTAAAAAAAATTATGCGATTTTTATTTTTTAAATTTTAATTTATTTGTTTTATTTTATTTTATTTATTATTATTATTTTTTAAATAAAGCCATTATAAGCAATGGTAAGTGTGTTTGGATGCACTATCGAATTGAATTGTGATTTATTAGTATTGTAAATTGGAAATAACCAAATTCTAATACGTATATGTATTGAGAAAATCTTTGATATTCTGGCAGAGTGTGATGCTCCATTCGCTTGCACGCATGCACAAACTGTGGAGCCCATATATATGTACCTAAACTTTAGATATTGAAATAGTGGGCCCATCATAGATGGATCGTAAGGCACAACTTACACTCGAAGGTATGATTCTAGAAGCCTGATTGGTTGACATCTAATGAATGGTTAAAGGAAAAAATAGTCCATGGTTTAAATCCAATCAACGCAATCAAGATTGCATGATCATTCTGATTTTGGGAATAAGCCTTGGGCAGTTCAATTTGATTTACATGTTTGTCATGTGCACAATGTTTGTCTGCATGCGTATGGCAGACTCAGCCAGATTTTCGAGTAATTCCTCATATGTAATGTCTTTTATTTGGTGTTTATTTCTTATATTGCTACTGTAATGGATACTAGAATTCTATGATCAAAATTCTAAATGGTGTGTTTGGATACGGTATTAAATTGAATGCAATCATTGGCACACGAATGCATTGACTCTAGATACCATGCTGGTAAGACAGGGACTATCTCCAAGCTTGACTTGGACCTACGATGATGTTAGCTGGGGCTTTTTGCGGTATATGCTGGGCTAGATGAGGGTTTGGGTCTAGGTGGTATAGATGGATTGGGGAATGTATAAGTGTGGCCCACTTTTTGGCTTCTGTGAGCGGTTCTCTTAAACAATTCTTTTGCAGCTCAAGAGGATGCTAAGATTCAGATCTCCCACTTGCAGTTTGCAAATGATACTCTTACTTTGCAGGGCGGACACGAGCCAAGTTGATAATCTTTGCAAGATTTTTCATTTTTTTGAGGTGGTGTTTGAGGTAAGAATCAATATCCAAAAAAGTGAGCTTTTGGGGATCCATTCAAATGATGAAGAGGTGGCATCCTTTGCCCATGCTTTTGAGTATAAACTTGGAAAGCTCCCATCTTCATACCTTGGTCTTCCTCTTTGTATTGGCAAGTTGGCCAAGCACTCATGGGATGTGGTGGTGGAAAGAATGATGTAAAAACTGTCATATAGGAAGAGCCATTGTCTACGGGGAAGGATTACTTTAATCAGGGTGGCTTTGGCTAGCATGCCTTATGTCACCCTTTCAATGCCCAATGAGTGTTACCAATGCTATATTGCTATGAAAGGCTAAGAGTCAAATTTCTTGGTCCAAGTTGATGAGGAAGGCGAGGGGTTGAATGCGTTTCAAGGTCAAGTGGCAATGGAGGCCAAGCCAATTGAATGTGAATTCATGTACTTGGATGCACACATCAATAGGGAGCCACTCATGCTTTGGTAGAGACAAGGGGAATTCATTACTCCATCTCATGAGAGGAGGCGAAATGACTTGGTCTGACATTGGGGAAGGGCTTGGTCAAGGTAAAGGTGGTTAACTCAGAGGCTAGGCTTGTTCAAGGTGTGCATAAGGGCATGATCTTCTTGAGGGAGGCAAAGGCAATTCTAATGGTGAGCATTATTCGTGCATGGTCCCTATGTTGTGCATGGGGAAGGCCCAGATTGGGACAATTTCAGCCTTACAGTTGATCAAGGGTTGGCAAGGAGGATAAGACAACCCATTTGGCTGTGGAAGATCAGGGCAGCTCACCTGATCGTAATGGGAAAGGGTTGGTGCATGACTCAATGGAAGGAACCTAATTGGATTGGCTCTTGAAGGTAGGATGACCCATTGTGGGGGTTCAATGACCCCACATGGAAGAACATCGATGAGAGGTCAATGCAATAGGTGGGGGAGATCATCACATCATGTATCGTGCATTTGCCGGAGGCTAAATTAGGGACTTTGCCAAATTTTGTAACTTTTGTACACTAGAGGCTATGCACATAGCTTGTAGAGACCTCTATGGTAGGCTAGAAATATGTAGAGAATGGTAGAAGTATGTAGAGCAGTGAATTAATCTCTGGAAATTCTGTACTTCTCTAGTGGAGTCTTGTAAAAAGGGTTGTGTAATCATCTAGAGAATTCCTAGACTATTTGTTGAATTGGATGATTGCCATGTGTCACCATGCTAGCTATTCATGTAAAGTAGCTAGAAGGTTCACCTTATTCCAATTAATTGGGTTGGCTACATGAATCTGGTTATGCCATTCCACTATATCAAAGGCCAGATCTTCAGTAACCTAGCATGACCTTTCACTCTATAGCTACAAGGTTCCTATCCATATATAAGTAGGGGTCCTCATTTATAACCAATCTCAGAAATATTAAAAAGTTTTAAGCTGGAGCTCTTGAGTAATAGAAGCATTCTTCACTTCCATTCACTCTTGTGTGCTCTTTTGCTTCTAAGTAGCTTGGCTGCACTTGGGTAGTGGGCTGTCTTGCTCCCAAAGGGCGTGTGTACAAGTGTCGCAAGGTCTACACTCAGGGAAGCATTTAGGCTATGACGCCTGGCTACATTGGCCTTTTGTGGTTTGATGGATGTAACTTATGTATCAGCTATTGGGTTTATATCTTTTGGTTATGAGTTTTTTGATGTTTAACAATTAATAATTACAAATTTCTGAATGCTTTGACAATCTAGATTTCAGGTCGTTGTTAAAAATCGCTAAATACTTTGTTGTCTCAATTTTGGTGGATTGATACATGTATATTAAGGGACCAATTCAAAATGATTGCAATCCAGTATGGATTTGGAGTGAATTGCACTGATTTTGATCCCATACAAGTTGGAGAAATTGAGTTTTAATTCATTGATCCATACCCGCAACATGTCTGATGAAATCTGCCACTATCGTTGGGAAAGAAGAGATCCATTCCTTTTGAGTACCTTTGAGCCCTCTTTTGGATGTCAAGTCTACTCTCCTTATGCCTGCAAAAGAGCCACCAAATTTGGTTATGAATTGCCTGTAAAGAGTTGCGAATCCTGTATGGGATCTTAAGCATGGTATAATGGGGATGTTCATCAACAACCTTGATAAGGATTCTCCTATAGAGAAGAAGATAAGCCTACCCTTGAAGCCCGAGCCCATTGCTTTTGTGACTGTTGTAGGGCCCATTTGCTGACTGAAATGGTTTTAACACAGTTGTTACACACCACTAAAATGCATTTAATTCAATTAGTGTCAGTTCATATATCTGGTAGCCATCCGAGACCTGAACATGATTGGACATGAAAGTGTAAGGTAGTTCTTGTATTTGTTTTTGAGAAGCCCATACATGCACTTTGTGCATCAATGGACGGAATTTTTTGTTAAAACATATTGGTTATGTAAGAGCCTGGGCTGGTTAGATTGCATTCTTGATTTCCAGTTGTGGGATGTATAAATATTTTTCCCACCGGTTACTTCTTGCAACAATGCTTTCTTATGTAATCTCATTCTGGGATTTTGACAATTATTTATATTTTGTGGCAAGACTCTTATATGTTATTAGTTAACTTTTGGCATGCTAGAGAGAGGCACGTCACCTTTAGGTTGCAATGTTGTGGGTTTCCATGGGAGAAGCCATTCGAATCCTCTTCTCCTATGTCCAGAGGTGTACACGAGCTGAACCGAGTCGAGCTTGGCACAACTCGGCTCGGCTCGGCCAGTAGTTGACCCCAGCTTGAACTCGTCTCGGCTCGGCTCGGTCCTTGAGCCTGACTGGCTAGCTCGACTCGGTTCGGTCAGCAGTTCGGGCCAGTTCAAGCCGAGTTCAAGCCTATGTGACATTTTCTCAAACACATGGAGTGCACCTTCAATTTCTTATAGTATGCAAAACAACACGAACAGTTTACATGTATTTCATCAAACACTTGATACGCAGCATCAAAATCAAAATACGAGGGTAGTTATATCATATAATTTTTTTTTTTTTTTTTGTAGTGATTTGTTTCGTATCCATACCTTCCTTGCCACCTGCCGATCCCGCAGAGAATGTATGCACCCGAAACAACACTTCGTTGAGTCATTTCATCAAACACTTGTTGAGCAACGTCAATATCAAAATAACCGAGTCACCAAACTGATTTGATCCGAGTTCAATTCGAGTTGAGGTTTGATCCGAGTCGATTCGAGCTCAGACAAGCTCGAACTCAGCTAGAAATTTTTTCGAGCTCCAAAAATCAGCTCGACTCGGCTCAAACTCAGTTTTAAACCGAGTTGAATCGAGGTTTTTTGAGTCGAGTTGAGCGAGTTAACCGAGTTAACTCGTTTCATGTACAACTCTACCTGTGACTGTGCGGTCAAAAGTTAGGCTAGTCAGGTCATTAAGCGGGCCACCAAATGTGGACCACCGATCAACTTTTTTTAAGGGTAACGAAAGTTTTATTAAAAAAATAAAAAAAAGAGGAAGCAAGGAGTCATCCCAAATACAAAAAAGAAGTACCTTGAGAATCCCTCAAAATAGCCCCATGGTTGATCCCAAAGACCTTAGATGCACAAGCCCATTCAAGCACAAGATTCTTTAGCTTCGAGAAAAATAACACGAGGACCTGTTTTTGAGCCACAATGTCAAAACACTACAAGCATAACCACCAAATGATCAAACTCCTTTTGCCGACCTCCCTCCCCCCATGCCAGGTCCTCATGAGGTCCCCATAGATTGTGGCATCACCACATCTGGACCACAAAGCTCGATCCATAATGATGGACGATGCCTATAAGATAGGTGAAGTCTTCACTCTCATCCTTGGTCAGATTTCTATGGAACGTTGGAGCCTAAACCACGTCTTCACCCGAAACAGATGCATATTTAAATATGGGGCTGTCTCCCTTAACCATGTCATCTCCATGCCTAAATCACACGTTTTTTTTTTTTGAAAGATGAAAATTTTATTGATAGAAAGCAAAAGGGAACAAAAAACACAAACAAAAACTAAAATAGGAAGAGAACAGGAGAAAACATAAACTAAAAAAGAACACAAAACTACTCCACAACAACTGCAATCCCCTGAGAACCGAAGCTAAGGTGCCCAATCTTTGAAGAAAATTAGAACTCTAAAAAAAAACCCCGTTGTGGAAACCGAAGTATTCCGGAAGCATCGATTATTTCTTTAAGCCCAAACTGCCCATAGAACAACCATGAGGATAATTCTCCACTTCTTTTCCCCCCAAAACTCCTCCTGAGTCTACATGCCAACCATAGAACAAGTCATCTATTGAGATCAGCACAGTGTTTTAAATATCGATGACATCGGCTGATATATCCCACGATATAGCTTGTATCCCAATTGTGTGATACGAAATGCACAGGTAGTGTCGATATATCCCACGTGTTCAATTGGGTGAGCATTTTCAATTTTTTATCCTTTTTTTTTTTTGGTTGTTGAAATTATGTTAAATAAGTGTCAATTGGTTATAAATTCATTGGTTTTTCATGTTTTGCATGTAAAATCATGGAGTTGGAGCTTTGATTTTGATTTCCATTGGTTCTTCATGTTCTCCATGCTTTTTTCCAAAATTTTACTTCAACCAGCTGCCAATTGAGACTAATTTCGAAGTATTTAGGAATATTTGATGAAATGATAATTACATACACTCTAATTATGAAATTTGAGTGTAGGTGGTCCGATTTGGGAAAATTAGGGAAAATTTGAAATTTCTTCCAAATTACATGCAATGTTGCACTCCAAACATGAAATCAAGCATGTATTAGGGCCAATCTACTGATTTGTTAAGTCTTGTCAATTTTTGAAAAATAAAAATTATTTTTTAATAATAAAAATTATTAGTCTTTTCAAAATTTTCCTTCAACCAACTGTCAATTGAGACCAATTTTGAAGTATTTATGAGTGTTTGATGAAATGATCATCATATACACTCTAAATGTTATGCATTCAATTTGAATATAATTGCTTTAGTTCAGTCATACAACGCATAACTTAGGACACTATACAAAGGAAACCTATTATGTGCACTTCTTTTTTGAGATGTTATGATTTCAAAGTGTGTATTGAGGTCTTTTTTAACACTATTTGAAGTTTCATTGAAAAATTTAATCATTTTCCCAATATTTTCTTATGTTTCCCAAAAAGTACGATAAATTACCTGATACAAACGATATCCCGTGCGATAACCAATACGTATTTATATCTCAAGTATGTGATACGTAATGCGATACCGATATTTCGAACACTGGATTAGCATCACCTAGGAAATACTCGCCAACCTTAGAATACTCGACCAGATGTCGGAAGTAAAAGGGCAGTGTGCATGAATAGGTGATCGACAAATTCCTCTGCTTGAAGACATAGGAGACATGCATTCCTCTTATCCTCAAATTGTTGACTGTCAAAATTCTTTTTCATCCCACAAGCCAACCGCAACCTTAGGAGGCACTCCATAGAACCATACTGAACCGGTGTGGCAGCATGAGGAGAAAGCTGAAGCTGAGAGAGACTTGTAAAAAGATCGCACCGAAAACAGAGGAGGCACGCTGTAGAACCATATCGAATCGGTGTGGCAGCATGAGGAGAAAGCTGAAGCTAAGAGAGACTTGTAAAAAGATCACGCCAAAAATAGCCTCAAACTCGTCAGCGACCAACGTAGAGTCAAGGATACCCTCCGCAAATGGGAAAGGAGGGAAGTAAACTCCTTTAGCTCAAAATCTAAAAAAAATCTATGGAATGGAGGAATCTAGATTCCTTGACCTCCATCGAGACAAAAACAGTCCCTGACTAGAGAGTCTGGGTCTGAACATAATGCAAACAACACTAGATAAGATTCAGCTAGAGTACGATCGCCACTCCAAATATCCAGCCAAAATCTGATTCTGGAACCCTTACCCAAAGAAAAAGAAATTCTTTCAAACATAGCTGGGGCGGATCTAGCTATTCCTCTCCACAAGAATGATGTGCAGTAAAGGGAGGAATTCCCAGTCCACCACCCGAGACTAGAGCAACCATATTTCACCGACATATTTTGATGCCACGGGCTATCTTCTTCATTCACAAAACTCCAAACCCATTTGCCCAACAGGGATTCATTAACGACAAGGAGGTCCTTGATGTTAACTCCCCCTTCCTCATAAGAATCACACGGATATGACCTTCCCCCACCATTGATCCATCCAAAACCAAAACTTGGAACTAGTTGGTCAATTTTGTAACCATCCATTTTTTAGATAGCCCACCTGACGATTGGAATTGCTGATTTTCAGGCAAGAGCTGATAGACGGTGGGGCCTACGAGGTAAACAACTTGGATCTCGTTAGCATGTGTTGGCACATGAGGGGATAGGTAGATTCAGATTGCTTAACCATCACATTTCACATCGAATGAGTTCTTTTTCGTCTTCTGTTTCAGTGGTCGGATTATTTTTTTTTCAGCCATTGTGCATATCACTTTCACTTATTTTATCATGGGAAGGCATATTTTTGATGCTTCACTATGTATTTCAGTTGCATGTACAAGATGTTGAAGAAGCAAACATGTTGCACTATTGAAGTGGCATGGTGGAGACCCTATGTTCATATGTTGTCCTTGGTTTTCTTGACTTTCCAACATGTGACTCTATACAGGCTCTGGAGTTTGGTCAACTTGTTCGAGGTGGTGTAGTGACTGAGGGGAGCGCTGGAAGCACTGCCATTAGCCTTACTACGGTGGCTCCTGCTTATGGATGCAAATGTCATGTAGTTATACCCGATGATGCTGCCATTGAGAAGGTATGTATGAATCCATTCTCATTCTAATGTCTCTCATGGCCATGATTACATTCTGGGCCTCTTTTTTTTCCCTTTCTTTTCTTTCTTGAGGTAATATCAGGAGATATCATGCAATGTTTGCGTGGAAAGTTTTTCCACTACTGTTTAGTTTTTCAGTTTGTGCATGTGGGCCCATGCTTCGGTGATCCAAATATTGATGTAATGGGTCTCATTGTGGATGGGCCATGTGCCAACATTCCTCCAGAGTGGAAAATTCCTAACCATTCGATAGGTGGCCAACAAATGTGCTGTTGAGAAAGAAAATACATCAAAGGTTCACAGTCAACCAAAAAGAGGCCAAACATTCTATAGCTAGGTTCTTGTAATCTGGTGGATTTTTGGTGCATGGATCATGATGAGGCCTATTGTATCAATGGTTTGGATCACTGAATCATGTGCCTCACTTGTATGACTGAAACTGGAACAGTACTGTTGAAACTTTACGTGCAAGCCTTGCATCATCATCATCTTAGCCTCTCTCTCAACAGCTTGGGGTTGGCTGGCCTCATCATCATCATTTAGGATGTTACTTCTAACAATTCATACTTGTCAACAATGTTGTCAAAATCATTATTGTGTGGCAAATCATATAGGGATTGAATTGTATCAAATTGCAAATCGTAAGGTTTTTTGTAATTTTCTTAAAAATTGAAAAAATATGAAAAATATAAACAAGTAGATAAAAATTTAAAACTCATAAATTATCCTTTTGCCATCGATATGCACCAAAGTAATACCATGTCATGATGGTGTTAAAGGATTCTTATCTTTCCTCTTTTTTTTTTTTTTTTTTTTTTTTTCTTTCAAGAAATTTCCTTTAATAATTTATATTCTCGTTACCTTTCTTGAATGCAGAATCATGTTGGAAAAGCGGCCTTTGATAATGTAGACCAATGAAAAAAGATATTTTGATTTATAAACATCATTCCACAAAATGTGTAAGTCAACATATGATCGTAACCATCCATAAAAACATTCCAAGTAAGTCATACATCAAGTTGGTGTTTCAACCAGTTAAGAAGTAAGAAATCATAAAAAAAAGTTCCATGATTTAACGTCAAAGAGAATATGTATCATTTAGTCTCTTATAAAGAACAAATAAAATAATTTACCTTTTATAAATGATTTTTAAAGCCCCCCCCAATTTAAAAAAGTGAAATGCAATCCAAGTGAAGCTTAAAATGGAAGATGACAAGTATAATTTGAATAATAAATCATAGAATTGTAGGATTCATATAAAAAGGGATTCATGGTGGGATTCAGTTATTTTGCTTAAGATTCGGCTCAAATCGCATATTGTAAATCGTAAATCATAGGATTTTGACAACACTGCTGGTCGATTTTTTCTTCTCCCGCTCAAATCGCATATTGTAAATCATAAAACATAGGATTTTGACAACACAGTTGGTTGATTACTTCTCTCCTTCTCCTTCTTCTCTTTAGACTTATAAATGCTTTCTTTGGCACGATTGATGCATCTAAGCCGGCATCTTGCTTTGTGAAACAAATAGTTCATCTGCTGTGTTCTTTTTAAAATAATCCTGGTTAATGGAAACTTGATAAATTTCTTTTTGAGAAATGGCATATTTGCAGCATGATGTTGAAGATGGAGATGTATGGAGGGCATCAATCTCAGCTTCATGAAACTTTAGAATGTTCTATTGTGCTGTTAATCGGCCCAAACTGTATATATGGGGCCTACCTTTTGTTATGTGACCTGTTCATATGGTGGTCCCTTGGTGGATGGGTGATAACCAAAAGCGTTCTCCATCAAATGGTCCAAACCATCCAATTGGACAACCCTTGTGGGTTAAATGTGGACCATTTGACATATAGCACCCTAACTTTCTGCCTAGAGACAAAAAAAAGACTCCGTTTTGTGTTTTTCCAAATATCACCTTTCATTTTCCAAATACAGTAAAAAAACCTCCCTGTTGTAAATATTTTAGACAAAAACCGAACCATGGTTAACTAATTTTTTTAGGAAATGACAACATTACCCCTCTCCCAAAACCCTATACCTAACCCCAGCCTCTCTTCTCTCTTTCCTCTCAAACCATAAGCCTAACTCTACCCCCTCCCAACTCAAGGGCAAAAAGGTCTTTTTCTGTGGTCAACAATCAACAATATGCCTATGACATGATTTTGTCATGTTTTCTCGATGAGTTTTTTTTTTTTTCGGGGCTGAAAATGGATAACAGGAAGGCTTATTTGGGAAAACACATAGGGGAGGGTGTTATTTGTCTTTGGGCCTAATGGGCGGATGCTATATGTCAAAACCCCTTGTCCATATTCACGTCTTGTTGGGATCATCTGATGGGGGAGATATTGGGCCATGGGTTGTCCAATGATGGGGCCTACCAGAAGAATGGCTTATGCTACCCGAAGATGGGCCCCACCTTTACCATTGCTGGTCTACAGTAACTCTTTATTCACTCAATTTACTTATTCTCTGTTACTTTGCTTGCCACCCTCTCAGTCTCAAATACTCGAAGCTCTTGGAGCTACTGTAGAAAGAGTAAGACCCGTTTCAATTACACACAGAGATCACTTCGTCAATATTGCAAGGAGAAGGGCGTCTGAGTTTACCGAATTAGCATCAAGACAACAAGAAGCTGAACGCTTGGTACATGTCAGCGATCATGTTTCGGAAAAAGGAGACCGCTTATGCCCTAAAGATTGTAAAGGTGGTTTCTTTGCTGATCAGTTTGAAAACCTGGCTAACTTCCGTGCTCACTATGAGGGCACTGGCCCTGAGATCTGGAAACAAACTGGTGGCTACTTGCACGCTTTCGTTGCGGCTGCAGGTACGGGTGGGACCCTTGCAGGTGTTTCGCGTTTTCTTCAGGTTCTTTCATTTTCCTACATTGTATTTTGTTCCAACCATTTGATTGGAATGGTAGAATGTTAATTGTCAATGTGCAGTTGTAAATGCCAAACACAACCATTCATTAAGTGAGCTCATCTGTGAAGACCTAGTTCAATAATCAGTCCAGTACACGGATTAGGTGGGCTAAATGTGTACTTTGAATGCAGACTGTTGGTTGCCCCTTTTCTTTACTGTCCATTTCTTGTACATTTGTGGCCCACTTAATAAGTGAACGGGCCTTCCTTTTGAGCTACCACACACATTTACCATGGGGCATGGTTTTAAGACTGGGATGAGTCTAATGCATTTTGTCTGAGTCAACATGGATTTGATACACCCAATCATGTTCGATCGCAAGTGCATCCCCCCACCACCCCTGACTCAGGTGAGTCATCAATCGAACCAGCCAGTCTGAGTTGCCAAGTCTAAAACCATGCCATGGGGCCCACCTGATGAATGGCTTGGTTCCCGTCCAAGTGTCGGGTGTTTGCAGTTGGTGTTTTCATATGGGTGTTTGGAATGTGCTAGTAGCATACATATTTCAACTTCAAATAAATCATTGTCATAAATCCCCACAGGAACAGAATCCTAATATCAAGTGCTTCCTGATTGACCCACCCGGTTCGGGTCTCTTTAACAAGGTGACACGAGGGGTGATGTATACACGAGAGGAGGCTGAGGGTCGGAGGTTGAAGAACCCATTCGACACCATAACCGAAGGGATTGGAATCAACAGGCTAACCAAGAATTTCATGATGGCGGAATTGGACGGAGCTTTCAGGGGTACAGACATGGAGGCCGTCGAAATGTCTAGGTCAGTTTTCTTTGCAATATTAAGGGTATGTTTGGTTGCACCAAATATCATGAAATTTCAGGATTGCTCAGTCTAATCTGGTACAATGTTTTATATTATTTCATTAAATTTGGTATGACCAAACTCTAAAAATAATTATAACACCCATTATAAAGCTAACGGAATCCGTGTCATCATACGGAACAAAAAGCACGGATAAAAATAACGGCTGTTATTTTGAGAATAACATAGGTTGTTTTCAAAACTATAGCCGCTACTTACAAATATGACTGTTAGTGGGATGGGTTTGGTTGAGATACTTGTATGGCAGTATCCATATCCGACTAAGTGAATCAGATTTGGGTCCTGTCAGGTTTGAATACAGGGGAACCATATATCGGGGCTGTCAATGAGCACCTGGTGTACCTGACCCGATTTTAATGGGTCCAGGTGCCATTTATTAGACCCGTCAAGAAATTGGGTCGGATTCAGGTCTCACCTTTTAGACCCAGTTTAAAACTTGGGTCTATTAGGGTTCGGGTTGGGTCCAGGTGATGAACCTGGTTAGAGACGGTCTGGTTCAGGTCCATTTGGTTTTAATTGTAAATTTTTATATATAAATTGATTATTCTAACAAAGAAATGAGGTTTCATAAGGTTGACATATGTAAGAGAGCCTGTTCATACATGACGCATGTGTCAAACTGGCATATATGTGTTTGATCTAGTCCATCTATCGGCTAGACCCAATCACGTGGATGCTCAAAACCTAGATCCAAAGGCCCCATGGGTACCCGAGCCCGAACGGTTCCAGGTCCGGGTCTTCAAGAACTAGACTTTGACCCAACAAGACTAGAACCTGGTTAGCCTAAGTATGGGTACTATAGGACCTGACTCCATTGACAGCCTTACTGTATATGAGGTACTAGATCTGAATCTGATCAGATTGTAGTTTCTCAAATGGGCCTGTTGGGTTCAGTGTTAAACATGAATGAGGATTTTTGTGGGGTATGAATCTGGAATCAGGTCCGGGTCCGGTTCCGGTTCCGGATTAGGATTAGGATTCAAATCCATACTAGAAACATTTCTTTTGGAATGGCACTTATGATTAAATTAAAGAAAAAAAGGCCATATTCAGGTACTGATGGGTACCTGAGTCGATGCACTGACCTGACCAGATTTCTAATCAGATCTGAATCTTGGACCTGAATCCGATCCCATTATCAATTGGGCCTGAAATCTTGATCTGGATCTGATCAAGTAGGATCAGATACTTGGGTTTCAGTGTATGCAGGTTTTCATTGATGGCCCTACTTACACAAGGCATTCAGATATAATTGTTTCCATCATCGAATGTAATTCCATTTTAAGAAAAGAAAAACATGGCTGTTATTTTGGGACTTCTGACTGTTATTTCGGGTGTGTTTGGTTGCACCAAATATTATGAATTTCATTCTATTTGGCGCAACCAAATGCTCTCGAGTTCATTAAAAATATAAATAAATTTAAATAACGATTCAAGGCAGTTGCTATCTATGCCTGTCTTTTTGATGGATACATCTTTCCTACCTCTCCTCGCTTCTCCATTTTCCAGTCACGCATCTGAAATCACCATTATACAACTACGATAACATCCATTGGTCACTGTGAGATCGTAATGATGCCACCTTTCAGACCTATCATTGCTGCTCTATCCTTGTAGCCATAACTTATTCATTTTTCTTTCGTCTGTGATTTGTCACCAGGTTTCTTTTGAGAAATGATGGGCTATTCGTTGGGAGTTCTTCGGCCATGAACTGCGTTGGAGCCATGCGGGTTGCACAGTTGTTGGGCCCTGGGCACACCATCGTGACAATCCTGTGTGACAATGGGATGAGGCATCTGAGTAAGTTCCACAATCCTCAGTACCTGTCTGACCTTGGCTTGACACCCACTGCAACTGGTTTGGAGTTCTTGGGGACCGCTTGAGATGCAGGCTGCTCAGTTGTTTGTAGGGTTCTAAATATCTATCGGAATTGAGTCGACTCTGCGGAGTTTTGTTTCGGGCTCTCAGTTCCAACAAGTTGGGACCAGGATTCAGCAATTGAGACCATTGGCCTGTTGGACCCTAGCATGGATGGACCATGTGGCCCAAAATTCCCCTCAACGGGCCAGTTCCAATGTTTCAATTTGTGTCCTACTAATTGACGATTCAGAAGAGGACTGCAGCTGTGGTCCATGTTCAACTGAAAAAGGCCCTAGATTGGCAGCTAGGATCATTTTGCATGGTTCATCTAGGGTGGGGCAATAAACCAATGGTCTGGATTACTGAACTGAGGGCCCCAGATGTCAGAACTGAAAACACGAGCATATGTTTCAGTTTTAGGATCCTATAATTCTTCGTTTGGCACACCCAGTATCCGATTTTGTAACAATGAGATCTGAGGAAAATAGAAATGCACCCCAACTATTGTTAACAGGAATTAGACGTCATGGAAAGGTGATCATTAACTTAGTTCAGCTGATCTGACCGTACTGTCGTGTTTAGATGCTATATTGAATTGGATTGCAACAACTAGTCTGGTAAAGTTGAAAGCACCAAATTACGATTTCCTTGCGTAGCATTCCCAGACTCCAAATTCTTCTTTTACTTTCAACTTCGACTTGGAAGTCATCAATTTTCAACATTTTCACTTGATTAAGCTGAATATTTGCAATTATTCAGTTTGTGCATCCAAATGCGATCAATCTCCAATCCAATTGAATTGCAATTATTCAATTCGATGTAGATGGGCTAGCCACAAAAAATGCAATTACTACTGTCTCAAATCCCACTAGTGATCTGTGGAATTTTAGCTAGAGTTATGGTTTTCATGGCAACATCTTGTCGTAACCTCTATAATTTCGGTTGAATGAATTGCGATCTGGTTGGGTCCCTACTCATGGCTTAGTGGTAGACTCATAAGAGTCTCAACACTAAGGTCATAGGTTCAAGTACCCATTGTGGTGTGTGCGCGTTAAAAAGAAAAAGAGAAAACAAGAAAGAAACAAAAGATAAAACATCCAAATGTCAAATAACCACTTGCTCTAAAAGCTCAAGCTATTAAGAGGATGGTGTATCAATGTATCTTGACGTGGAAGGGTGGAGGTGCGAACACTTGACCTTTTGCTCTGATACCATGTCCAATAACCACTTACTCTAAAAGCTTGAGCTGTTAGAGGATGGTGTATCAATGTATGTCAAGGGACTTTAACAAATCATTTGGACTCCACTTTGATCGGCTTGATGCCAATAAGCCGGTCATCGAGGCTAGCTGTGCTATTTTCAATATAGACATTTGGATGATAGGGGACTAGCATGTTGTTTTTAATACAAACACTTAGATGATAGGGGACTAGCATGTTGTTTTTAATACAAACACTTAGATGATAGGGGACTAGCATGTGTTCCCATTAGAATGAGAGCGGCTACTGCATTATGGAGTTTAGGATGCAAAGATTTTAAGAAGCTTTGATGATCAAGGCTAGAGTGGCTGATTTAATAGATGCCATGGTATTTAGAGTGGTGGTGGATCCTATTAGAATTTAATTTTGTCATTCTCAACCTTATCTACTCTAGCTGCGCATAGAGATAAGAAGTATTTGTTGTAATTGCTTCTATAGATAACAATTATTTGTTGTAACTGTTCCTAGAGATGGATTAATCTCTCTATACGTTGTACACATGATACAGAGAAATACTATCACTGAAAAATTCAAGTTTTTTTTTTTTCCTTTTCAGATGGTATCATATCACACTTTGCTGTGTTCTTCATTTTTTTTTTTTTTTTTTTTCGCTTGGAACCATCTGTCAAGTTTCTATAAGCATTCTTAGAAATCTCTTCTCATCCTCTATTACCTTAGGCATATCTAGAGTGGGAATCAGCAATGAAGGAGCTTTTCAGATACTGAGAATAGAAAGCTTATGCTTTCCAGCTACCATTCTTTTGTGCTCCTGCACGTGTACCACTGAACCGAGATTTTTCACTTCCAAGACACACAGCATTTGGAAGCAAATATCCATCAACAATACCCTCATAGATCTTTTAATCTTTTCTTACCAATTCTATTTTCACTCTTACAACCTTGGGTTCATCGACAGCTCTCCATCCCAACGTGAACTTGAAATTGAGCGATGACTGGAGTTTCTCAGTTAGTGGTACTTTCTTTTGGTGGCCCACTCCATGATGATCGCCCAGGTTGCAAAATTTCATGTAATGTAGTGGTCAGGATGGTCTGATGAGTGCAATAGATGGTTCTGATTGTTTAAGATGTTTATGGTCTCTTTCTCCTATTTATTTAGTTGGATTTGAAATTAGTCTAATGTAAGAAATGTCGTAAGGCATCCCCCACATTAAAAACCTTACGGGGCCCACCGGGTATTTTTATATGCCATATAATCCATTTCAGAAGATGGGTGTGGATGCCCCAGTAGATCTATCCACACCATCCATTCACTTTTCCATATCATTTTAGCCTATTGAACCAAAAGTAAGGCAGATCTAATTCTCAATTGGACCACACCATAGTAAGCAGCAGTGCTAAGGATGCCCATCATTGAAACCTTTTTTTATTGTCCACCGTGTTGTTTATTTTCCATCCAACCCGTTGATATGTTCATATACACCCGCGTGAAGTGAAAAAAGCAAATATCTTGGTCTAAAACTGTTGTCGCCCCCAATCGTCACTTTCTGGTCTATTTGAGGCTTGGATCTTCGTTATTTGTGACGTCATGATCTAAAATGATGGATGGAGCTCCAACAGGCGCGGTAGTACCTAATCCGCGCCCGCTGACGCTCCTCAGCTCGGAAGCCGATTTCCCGTAACCCAGTGAGTCCCACCGTGATGTTTGTGATCAATCCATCCCGTCCATCCGTTTAGTGAGCTCATTTTAGGACATATGAAAAACTGAGCTGGATCAAATAATCAAGTGGACCTCAACGTTCCCAGTTGAAATATTCGTGGGGCCACGTAAGTTTTGAATCGGGCCATGGAAACATAAGCTTTGAATCGGGCTAATATTTCAACACTTAGATGTAGGGGACTAGCATTGTTCCCATTAGAATGAGGCCATTTTTCTACCCACCTTTTCCTAGTGCTGCCTACGGATGCATTTTAGAAGCTTTGATGATCAAGGCTAGATGGCCTTGAGTCTTGGATCTACTTAATTTTTGTTATCATGTCTTTAATTGATCTTACAAAACGGATGGAAGGAGTGGATTTCTCACAAACACCACGGTGGGCCCACCACGGTTTTCAGCTAGGAACTTTCAACTATAAGCATTCTTAGATTGCGTCCTCATCCCCTATTACCGGACGGTAATCCGTCAGATTCAAAGTGCTTTCCAGCTACCATTGTGCTCCTGGGCCCACCGTGATGTTTCACTTCCAAGACACAGCATTTTATCCACAACCGTTAATAATTTGTATATGGTCATTTTAAGGTGTAATCCAAAAATAGAGGTATTTTTCAGAGCTTTTTTTGGTGGCCTAGTGGGATGGATTGAACATCCACCATTAAAAGCTTCTTAGGAGCTGGAGAAGTGTCTCAAGCTGAAATTTGTGTTTTCATCCATCCAAGTCTGCATGACCTTATTAATAGGTTGGGTCTAAGGTAAGTAAGCAACATCATCGATGGCCCTTACAAACCCGGATTTCAACGGTGGGTTTCATTATTGTGACCCCGAAGATGCGTCTTCCTTTGATGTGGTCCAATGGATCTGGCTAACTATTTAAGTTTTTGTGTTACACATTAAAATGACCATATACAAATTATTAACGGTGTGGATAATATACTTACATCACGGTGGGCCCCACAGAGCCCTGCCTGGACGGATTACCGTCCGGGCGGGGCTAGGACGCAATCCGCGTCCGGAACTTTCCGCCTTTAGTTGGAAATCCGCGTCCCTCGAGCTGGACGCGGATTGCGTCCTACCCACGCATGGATGGTAACCCATTAACGTGGGGCCCACCGTGATGTAAGTGTTTTATCCACACCGTTAATCGATTTTTTTAAGATCATTTAAAAATATGATTATGAAAATGAAGTAGTTCCACAGCTTCATTGGGCCACACCAAAGGAAGCTGCGGTGATAATGACTCCCACTGTCGAAACCTTTCTAAGGGCCACCGTGATGTATTTTTACCATCCAACCTATTCATAAGGTCACGTAGACACATGGATAAAGTGAAAAAAAAAAAAAAAAAAAAAAAACAAATATAAGCTTGATCTAAAACTTCTCCAACTCTCATAAAGTTTTTAATGGTGTACGTTCAATCCCCACTTTGTGGACCACTTAAGCCCTGTACCTTCCTCATTTTTTATATTATATCTTAACATGACATCACGGTGGGCCCCACAGAGCCTGTCCGTCCGGGCGGGGGTAGGACGCAATCCGCGTCCCCTCGCGCTCTGAGTTTTACGGGAAGCGGATTGGCTGGTGTAATACACACCACCGAACTTGTCGGTGGGTTTACACCACTAAGTAGTGTGGGTCCCATCGTGAGATATATATTACATCCCAACCGTCACCCTTTTTTATGAGCTTGTTGTCAGGATTGAGTAGAATAATAAGCTATATCTAAAGATCACGTGGACCACACTGCTAAAAAGTAGGGGGATTGAACGTGTACCATTGAAACCCTTTTGGGTGAGAAGTTTTGGATCAATATGATATTTGCTATTCCTCTTCATCCATGTCTGTGTGACCTTAGAATAGATTGGATGGAAATAAACGATATGGTGGGCCCTACGAGACCAAAGTTTTAACCGTTAGAATAATTGTTACACTGATATTTGTGGTGTGGTCCACTTGATACATTAAACCGCGGATGTACGCGGATTTCCTGCAAAAGGATTTCGTGGGGTGGATGGCGAGGTGTGACACACAGTAATGTTTGTGAGAAATCCACACCGTCTATCTATTGTGGGAGCTCATTTTAGGAAATGCTATAAAAAATGAGGTGGATCCAAAACTCCAGTGGGCCGAAGGAGAGGGAAAACAGGAGAAAGGGTTTTCTACCGTTGAAACCTTACTCGGATCAACGTTGATATTTATATTCCATCCAAACCGTTTATAAGGTCATTCCCACTCGGATGAAGTGAAAACATCAAAAACATCGCATGATATGAAACTCTGTGGCCACACAAATGTTTCAAACGGTGGTCACTGAATTTACACCGTTCCTCTCGTACAGCCCACATTAGTTTTAGATACACTTCATTTTTTCGTTCCGTATCTAAAATTCACTCCCAAAAACAGATGTACGGTATGGATTTATCAAAAAACGTCAGGGTGGGACCCACCTAGCATCCCAGGCAGGAACTTCCTCCCAAAGGCTTTAGCACTAAATCCGTCTTACAAAGCGGATTACCACCGACGTGCTTAGTGTGTTTTCGTAGCAAACTGCTGTGGGCCCACATAATGTATGTGTTATATCCACACCGTCCATCCAGTTTTTGAGATCATTTTAGATCATTAGAAAAACAACCGAGGCAGATCCAGATCATAAGTGGACCACACCACAGAAAGCACTGGGGACAATAAGGACTACCGTTGAAAACTTTGTGGGTCAAAGCAAATTCGAATCAAGTTAATATTTATAATTTCTCTTGGATTGCAAAAAAGCATTATGGTGGGCCCTAGAAAGTTTAAACGGTGGTTTGTCCGTGTCCATGCTCAAACTTCCCGCTAACCCCGACCTCAAATCAGGCGGATTTACTGTGAAAGCCTTTCGCAAAAAATCCCTGCGCGAGGATTCTAAGTGGACCCACTGCGATATTTGTGAGAAATCGAATCGGTCCATCAGTTTTTGGAGATTATTTTAAAGCATCCGACCAAAAATAAGGTGGATACAAAATTCAAATGGGACACAAGAGAGAAATAATGAGGTTTTAGTGAGCACCGTTGAAATATTTATATTACCACAAAAGTTTTGTATTGGTATATTTTATTGTGTTTTCACTTCATCACAATGAAAATAACTTTAAAAACGGTTTGGATGGCATATAAACATTAAGGTTTAGCCTAGGAATGTTTCAACGGTAGTAATTACTTTCCCACTGTTTCATCTTGTATTGCGTAGTTGAGTTTTGTATACTCTTCATTTTTGGTAGCATGTATTAAAATGAGCTTAAAAAATACATGAACGGGTTGGATTTCTTATAAACATGAACGGGTAGATGGACCAACTTCCATTCAACCGCAGGAACTTCATGCGAAAGCCGCGTCAGACGTCAAAACTCTTTTCGTAAACGCGGATTGCGTGCTACCCGGTCGTCTCCCGCTGGGAACGAGCAGGAGCTTTGAGTGACCACCTTGATGAATGGGCCTGATCCACACCGTCCATCCATTTTCTCGTATCATTTTAGCTTTAATGTACAAAAATAGTCAGATTCAAGGCTCAAGTTTACCGCACCGCAGGAAGCAGCAGTGATGATGATTCTCACCGTTGAAACTTTTTTAGGGCCATCTTGATGTTTATTTTTCATCCAAACCTATTCATAAATTTATATAGATCTGGATGAATAGAAAACACAAATATAAGATCCATCCAAAACTTATGTGGCCTCCAAGAAGTTTTCAACGGTGGGAATTTAATCCCAATTGTGTAGCCCACTCTGTCTTGAATCTACCTAATATTTGGGCTTATACTCTAGAATGATACGAAAAACTGGATGGACGGTGTGGATATGGCCCATACATCGCAATGGCAACTCAAATCTCCTGCCCGTTCCCCGGTGGAGACGATAGATTGCGTTTCCTTTTCCGTTTCTAACACCGTAAGAAATTTCTATCGCTGATTGCGTTTCCTTTTCCGTTTCCAACACCGTAAGAAATTTCTATCCCAGCGTCTTTCTAGGACGGGGATTCCCTGCGAAAGCCTTTCGCAGGAAGTTCCTGCGCTGGGAATTTAGGTGGGGCCCAAGGTGATGTTTTTGAGAAATCCACTCCATTCATCAGTTTCGTGAGTTCATTTTAGGATATAAGGCCAAAAGAACCATATCCAATACTCTGGTGGGCCAAAAATGTGAGTATTGAATGTCAGCAGTTGAAATATTTGTGTGGCCACAGAAGCTTTGAATCAGGATAATATTTGTTTTTTCATTTCATCTCAATATGAATGACGTTACAAACGGTATAGATGGCATATAAACATCACTGTGGACGACAGGAACATTTCAGCAGCAGAAATTCCCCTGCACACATTTTCCTTTAGTGCGGCCCACTTAGTCTTGGATCCTACTCAATTTTGGTCTCAAGTCCTAAAATGATCTCAAAAACGGATGGACAGGGTGGATTTCTCACAAACATCACGGCAGGCCCCACCTAAGTTTCCAGCGCAGGCACTTCCTGCGAAAGAAATTCGCGTCCGTCTTTCTAAGACCGTAAGAGGGAAACGGATTGGCTACTCCCCTGACACCAGCTCCGTGGCTGGTGGTCGGTATTCTGTGGGCCCCACCATGATGTCTGTGTTTAATCTATTCCGTTCATCCATTTTTAAAGATCATATTATTGCTTGATCCCAAAAATGAGAGGGATATAAGTATCAGGTGGATCACACCACATGAAAACAATAGTGATTGGATATCAACCATTAAAATCCTCCTATGGTCCACTATACTGTTTATTCGACATCCAATCTGTTGATTAGGTCATACAGGCCCAGATGAAGAGAAAAAACAAATATCAGCTTGATCCAAAACTTTTATGCCCCCAAAATGTTTTTAATGGTCGACCCTCATTCAATACTGTTTCCTGTTATGTGGTCCACTTGTGATTTGGATATACCTCATTTTTGAACCTATAATGTAAAATGATCTATAAAAATAGACGGATGGCATGGATGAAACACATACATCATGGTGTGGCCCACATAGCACCGACCATCAGTGGCTGGTGCAGGGGAGTAGCGAATCCGTTCCCCCGTAAGACAGCCTATAAAAACACACTGCATCGAAAAGAGAGAAAAAGAAGACTCCGAAGAGAGAGAAAGCTGAGTCGATTCTGATTCAAAACTTAGTTCGGGTAAGTTGCCTATGAATCATTGAGATGACTCATTGAACTTTTTTTTTGGTTAGCTTGTTAGTAAATTTATGTCAGATTCGAATGTCAACCAAGTCAAACCGAATTCGCATCCCATTCATTTTATTAGTTTAATTTCCTTCCTGCAATTTTATCTCAGTAAATTTCCTTCTGTTGATATTGTTAAAGTTCTACAACCATCCTTGGTTTGGAATTTTAGTTTATGGTTTTCGAAGGCAATGATTTTCTACTAACTATATATGTCCAACCCCAGGTATGAGTCAAAATTTATATATGAAACCTTGTTTAACCTGTTAAGTTGAGGAATCTATTGAACTGGTTTGTTAGACAGGAACCACATGCCTTGTATAGAAGACCGGCCACATGCCTTTTATAGAAGATTTTGTATTTATCATTTTATCTTTTATAGTCTCTGTAAAACTCTATATATTCAACCCTTCGAAGTTGTCTCAAATATAAAAAAGAAAAGGAAAATTATTCTCCTTAAAACCTCTGTTGTTCTTCATTATTTTTGGTTTGTTTTCATTGTTATATGCTGAACTTATGTCAGTTTGAATGTCAACCAAGTGAAACTAAATTTCTTCCTACAATTTTATCTCGGTAAATTTTCTTATATTGATATTGTTAAAGTTCTACAATCCTCGGTTTGAAATTTTAGTTTATGGCCAGTGATCCGTGTTTTGTAGGCCCCACCATGATGTATATGTTTCATCCATGCCATCCAACCATTTTTTTATATTTAAATTCTGAGCTATAATAATAATAATAATAATAATAATAATAATAATAAGGTAGATCCAAATCTCAAGTGGACTGCAGACGGTTGATTGAACGCCCACCATTAAAGCTTCGTGGGAGCACAAATATTTGGATCAACCTAATATTTGTTTTTTTTTTTTTACCCCCTTCATCCACTGATTTATATGTGACATAATAAACAGGTTCGATGTCAAATAAACATTATCGTGGGTCATAGTAGGTTTTTAACGCCGGACATTGGATTACTATTGTTTTCCCATAGTGTGGTTAATCTGAGATTTAAATTTGCCTATTTTTTTTTTTTTTTTTGGTCTCAAACACTAAAATAATCTATAAAAATGGATGGAGAGTATGGATATAACACATATAACATTGTAGGGCTCACAGAGCACCAATAACTAGCCACAGCTAGTGATAGCATTACTAGCCAAACCTCAGTGGATCCCTGACCGTGTTGGACCACACCACATAAAACATTGATGATTGAATGCCTGCCATTAAAAACTTCTCCAGGGCTACCGGAATGTTTATTTGTCATCCAACCTCTTGATAAAGGCACAAAGAGCCAGACGAAGGGGTCACACAAATATCAGCTTGATCCAAAACTTGTGGCCCCTGGCGTTCAATCACCCGATTATCCTGTGGTGGGTCCACCTGAGATTTAGTTTTGCTACATTTTTTTTGTCCCACACCCTAAAATGAGTGGGAAAAACAGATGGACTGCGTGGATATAAAACACATACTTTATTGTGGACCCCACAGTCAGGGATCCTTTGAAGGCGCATCCCTCCGTTCATGGCACGTGTGTGCCACTCGTAGGCATGCATCAGGTGGTAGTGGTACCCTCAGATGAAGGGAAAACACAAATATCTGTCTGCTCTAAGAGTTTTGTGGATCCCTAAGAAGGTTTCAACGGTTTACACCGGCCGTTTCCTGTGTAATGGCCCACTTGAATTTTGAATCTGCCTGATTCCTGAATCACATCCTAACGTGATCCACAGAAACAGATAGACGATGTGGATATAACACAGCTATCAGGGTGGGCCCCACGGAGCTTAGTGTTTGCCGGTGCATGCGCTCTTTATTTTTCTTCTTCTTCTTCATATATCTACCTGTTTATTTTTATTCTTATTCATTAATCCACAGGCAGAAAGAGGGAAGACTAAGAAGGACATGACGAATAGGCTAAGGAAAGAGGCGAAAAGTACGATGATGAATATAAAAAATGCATGCGCTCTTAATTTTTCTTCTTCTTCATATATATATATATATATATATATATATATATATATATATATATATATATATATATATATATATATATATATATCCACATGTTTATTTTTAATCTTCTTCATAAATTCACAGACAGGAGGGAAACTAAGAAGGAGATGGCCAAAAGTGATAACTTAGAGAGATTAAAGGAGAAGAATAAGTGGTCAAAACTTCCCTCAGAAACATTCATCAGTATTTTAATGCGTCTATCTTTGGTCGATTGCATTCGCGTTAAAGCAGTTTGCCTTAGTTGGCGTGCTGACGTTATAAAGATGGTCGCTTACAATGCTCGCACTCCATCGCATCAAGTCGCAATGATTATTCCTACAAAAGATCGAAAAACCTTAATATACAGAGTTCTGAATTTACCGGACAACAACGTTTACAAGCTATATCTCTCGCGGTCTAGTCCTGCAATTTGTTTAGGATCTTCCGATGGATGGCTGATATTAATGGATAAGAATACTAAGGGATGTTTTCTGTGGAATTTAAGTTCCAATGAACAAATTCAACTCCCTAGTCTGGCTAAGGTTTGTAACTCAGGCGAGTGCCGGAATGTGTATGATTTTTTGAAGCATGGCACAGGATTAAATGCCAAGGCCATTTTATCATTTCACCCAACTTCACGAAAATATACAGTTGTGATCGCGTGCTCAGAAAATACATTGGCATTTTACAGAGAAGGAAATCCATCATGGACAGTCCGAGAATCAGATGAATATCGATGCATAACCGATATCAAATTTTATAACAATCGTTTACATATAGTAAAATACTCTACAGAACTCATAATATATGAGCTGGGTCCCCATCCCAACTTAGCTGAGTCGAATATACTTCCGGGTCCTGAACTAGAATATCCTTGCGGTGCTGGTAGGGTTGATGTGGCACAAGTCTTTCTTGTGCAATCATGTGAGGAGCTCTTAATGGTTATAAGAATGTACTGTTGGTTGCCTGAATATAGACCAGAATGTAGGCAATATGATAGATTTCGGTCCACATTTCGCATTTTTAAGATGGACGCTGCTGGTTCCTGTTGGATTAAGGTGGAAAGCTTAGGTGATCGGATGCTTTTTTTAGGCTATTCTAAGTCTATTTTGGCTACGGCATCATCTGACGACGGCTGCAAAGGTAACTGCATTTATTTTGCAAATGCTAATGCAGGCGATGATTCGGGTGTCTTCAATTTAGAGGATGGTAGTATCGAGACATTTCCTCCTAGCATTTCTTATCAGATCCTGTCTCAGCAAGAGTACCTGGTCTAACAATTTTTATATATAATCACATATGATATATTTGCTTTTTTTTTTTTTTTTCCCTTTTAATGATGATTGTATTTGCATTCATATAATTTATTTGAACTTGAGAATCAGATGGTCATAGTATATTATATTCAATTGTTTATATCTTGATTTAAATATTTTGATAAGTTTGGTATATAGTGGCCGTCCGTTATGTTATGTGTCTGTGCCAGATTCCAAGTTTTGTATATATATGGTAACCCAGAGATCCTAAGTTTTGTGTATGGTTCCTGTGCGGGCCCACTGTTATGTGCCTGTGCCATCCCCGTTGGAATTATATGATAGATAACGAGGGAAACAGATTGGCTACTCACGTAGTGATTGGTGCATTGTGGGCCCCCCTATGTGTATGTGTTTCATCCATGTTGTCAATGCCCCACCATGATGTATGTGTTTCATCCATGTTGTCAATCTATTTTTCTAGATAATTTTATGGTATGAGCCCAAAAATGAGGTATATCCCAATCTCAAGTGTACCACGTTACAAGAAATAGTGTTGATTGAATTTTGACCATTAAAAATTTTTTGGGGGCCATAAAAGTTTTGGATCAAGCTGATCTTTTTTTTTTTTTTTTTTTTTCCCTTCATCTAGTTCTGTATGACCTAATCAACGTATTGGATGTCAAATAAACAGTACAGTGTGCCTTAAGACAATTTTAATGGTGGATATCCAATCACCATTGTTTTCCTGTAGTGTGGTCCAACTGAGATTTATATCCCTCTCATTTTTGGGTTGAAGCCCTAAAATGATTTTTTAAAATAAATGAACGGCATGGATAAAAGACATGAAGCCCTAAAATGATTTTTAAAAATAAATGAACGGCATGGATAAAAGACATACATCATGGTGGGGCCCACAAAGCACCGACCACTAGTCACCAGACTAGCAGGGGAGTAGCCAATCCATTTCCACTAATGATGACCATTGATTTGTTGAGTCCTACTGTGGATGTAGTACTCAATCAACAAATATAAGGAAACATTTCAGTTGAATGTATTGATTTGTCTCTATTCCAAACTACATATCATAGTGCCGCTACAAATGAAAGATCCTAAGATGGATTGGATATCTGATGCATAGTCAATCCATGGTGGGGCACAATAGATCAATGGTCTAGATTATCAACCATGGACACTACTGACCTGATTTTTTAAAATTGCTCCAATTTGGATAATCTCTTGTGGTACAATGCTCTCAAGGCACTGTAAATTGTAGTGCCCTAGTTGCATTGGGACAACTAGATAGTCCTATCCATTGATCTAGATTATTCAATCCGTCCAACTTATATTTCATGAGCAACCATGAAAGCATCACACTGGTTTGACAAACATGAACCATTTGATCAATGACATTCAACATGGGCAGCAGAGATCATATAAAAAACAACAAGCCTAATAAACAATTTGACCCATCCATTAGTTAGGATGGCTCATTAACCTAAAGAATCCATTTTGTTAGGCAAGCCTAGCCCTCCTATCCATGGTTTAGAAAAAAAGGATGGCTAGAGAAAATAAAAGGCCAAATAAAGGATGGTTAGTGCATAATCCACAATCAAAAGGAATGAAATACTGACGGCCACCTGCACTGAACCAAAGGTACTACCCCCTTAAATTAGGGAGCCTACTCCCATATTTACATTAGTACCCTATAGAGGGCAGCCGAAAGGGACTTACTATCCCTGCGTGTACAGTAATGTTAGCATGACATGAATACCTAACATCATTCTTACATTGATGTTTACATGCCATCAATACCGTTGATAACATCATTTTTACAACTGAAATGAATTGAAACCACAAATATTAGCCTGATTCAAAACTACTATGGCCCCACGAATATTTCAACTATAGACGTTCAATCCTCACATTTTCGGCCCATGAATATTCGATTTGTCTCATTTTTTGGCCCCATGTCTTAAAATGATTTAACAAAATGGATGGACCGGGTGGGTTTCTCACAAAACTTGATGGGAAAGGCTTTCTCAGTAAATCCCCATCACCGATGGGAGAGCGGATTAGGTGCAACCCTGGATCCACCTAGGTCGGTGGGACCCCTAACCGTGGGGCCCACTATGATGTATGTGACTACATCCACACCGTCCATCTGTATTGAAAGCTCATTTTAGGGCATGATCTAAAAAATAAAGCAGCTCCAAATTCTAAATGGACCATAGTATAGGAAACAGTGGTGATTGACCATTTAAAAACTTTATGTGGGCCACAAAAGCTTTGGATCAAGACGATATTTGTGTCTCTTCATCTACCTATTTGTGACTTATCAACAAGTTGGATGGAAAATAAATATTTCAGTGAAATTCATAATGTTTTTAATGGTGAGAATTAAATCAAACCATATTTCAGTGAAATTCATAATGTTTTTAATGGTGAGAATTAAATCAAACCGTTTCCTATGGTGTGGTCTGCCTAAAATTTTTGTCAGATTCATTTTTGAGACAACGCCCAAAAAGAAACTTTCAAAATGGTTGGATGGTATGAATTTAAGCTACACACACCACTATGAGCCCCACAGTCAGGGTTGCACCCGGGTCAGGTGCATCCACGGTCTCACCTAATCTTCACCATATTCGGAGGACTCCGATTTTCTGTCAAACCATTTTGGAGGAACTTAGGTGGGGTCCATCATGACATTTGTCTGAAATCCACTTTGTTCATACATTCTACGACCTAATTTTAGACCGTGAAACAAAAAAGATGAAGTGCATCCAAAACTCAAGTGGGCCACACGGAAGTAAATAATAGAGATTCAGTGACCACCGTTGAAACATTAGTATGGCCACAAAAGTTTTGCATCAGCCCAAGTATTTTGTATATTCACTTCATCCCAATGTTCATGACCTTATAAAGGGTTTGGATGCCATATAAACATAAGTTGGAGCCAAAGAAGGTTTCAAGGGTAGGCATTTCTTTCTCCAATTTTCCCTATCATGTGGCCCACTTGAGTTTTGGATCCGCCTCATTTTTGGTCACATGTCCTAAAATGAGCTCACAAAACGGATGGATGGGTGGATTTCTCACTAACATTACGGTGGGCCCCACCTAGCATACCAACAGGTTGGATGGCAAATAAACATTATGATGGAATCATGAAGTTTTTAATGGAAGCGATTCAATTAATCAGGATTGTTTCCTATGGGTAAATGTGTCGAATTAACATATTTCAAACATTTCAGACATTAGTTAACAAACCAATTGTACTAAATTCACTACTAGTTTTCCGACTTCTGATTCAGATTTTAGATCAGACTTCGGATCTCAGATTTAATAAACAAACCATAACACTTAAGCCAAAGAATCACCGGGCTATTAAAACATCCGAAAAATGGAAAAAACATCCGAAGAAGGGGAAAGGCCAGCAAGGTTAGGAAGCATTTAAGGATAAAGCGAGATTAAAGCTAAAGACATTAGAAGAAGGTTTGAAGCATGTGTCGAGTTTCTTAGCCAATCCCAACGTATCTTCTACATCCCAACAAACAGAAAAGAAATCTCATCATGTCTTGGGATTCTTACCAAATAACGTTGGACTGAACAGATCAATATCTCAACCGAGAGCTTCTCTTGCTGTCAATAAAAGCTCGGTATTACAACAGTTGAAATGTGAGGCCAAACGCTGCTGATGCACCTGGAAATCTGAAATGAGTGAATAGCTTGAAAATGAAATATACTGCAGGTGAAAATATGGTGAAAAAACACTTCTAGGCTCCTAAAAATAAATTCGCTTATGACCGAAAGGAAAACATGGAAAGAAAGATGAACTCTGGTTTTATTCATGAGGCAGTGGTTTCAGAACAAATTAAGACCAAGGTTCATAGTGACACAAACTCAGAAAATAAGAGTCACAGACAGCTGCGGTGAAGATTTAGTCTCTGACTTTCTGTATGATAGGCTATAGGGAGAGGTTATTGTTGGGGGCCTTGCACAAAACCTTAGGATCTAGCTTCCCGAAACAAACCAAAATTATGGAATAATAATGTAATGAACTAAATCAAAACATAAACCACATCACACCAGGGATTTTTACGTGGAAAACCCTCAAAGAGGTAAAAACCATGGGACCTCGTCCAAATCAACAATCCACTATAAAGCAGAACGTTACAACCGATCACAAGCACACACCGCTTGGATCAAACCTTCTTTACTCACGCAGGAGTGGATAAACAATAAGAGAACAAGAGAAAAATGGAGAGTTCTCATCGATTACGAGGACGTGGAAGCGCTAAGATATGGTAGATCACCTCTATGAGCATAGCCCCCCTTCCACAAGCTTCATCTCTTTCTCTCTCTCTCTCTCTCTCTCTCCTCTCTCTCTCTCACACACACACACACACACTTTGATAGCCCTAAGCCCTCTTAGAGTACCTTTAGGAAACCCTAGAATCCCTGGAATATACTTCAATCCCGCATACACCCCTTTATATAAGAATAGAAAGAGGTAGAATCTAAATAGGAAACAAAATTCGTAAAATCCGCGTTTCCGCAATCGCATCTATGGAACTCTTCGATGATATCAAAGGTCTCTCGATGACAACTTCGATATCATCTGAAGGTCTCTCGATGATATTGAGACAAGACCAAACTGTCTAGCAACCAGGGGTAGAAATTCCAACAATTATCGATGTCATCGAGCCACTCTCGATGACAGCCTCGATATCATCTGAAGGTCTCTCGATGATATCGACAGGACTAAAAAACTGTCCAGTGAACAGCGCTGAAAAATCCTGCAATTATTAATGATACCGAAACCTGTTCAATTTCATCGATCCCAACAATGAGGAGAAAATCTCCATCAAATATCACCCTTTTTGACTTAGGAGGAATTCACCTTCTTCAAGCTTGCCCGGTTTCTACAAACCTCAAACTTGCCCTTGAGCAATGCCTTGGTCATCATGTCTAACCCATTATCGTCCGTGTGAACCTTCTCAAGCTGTAACACATTCTGTTCCAAAATATCTTTGATCCAGTGATACCGAATCTCTATGTGCTTCGACTTGAAATGCTAACTTGGATTATTACTCAAGTATATAACACTTTGGCTATCGTAATAGACCACGTGCTGCTCCTAATTCAGGCTAAGTTCCTGTAGGAACCTCTTCATCCAAAGCATCTTTTTACATGCCTCTGTGACTGTAATGTACTCGGCCTCTGTCGTCGACAATGCTACAACCTTCTGTAGCTTGCTCTGACAAAAAACCGCACCCCTTGCAAACGTGAACATGAACCCCGATGTAGACTTCCTAGAGTCTATGTCACTTGCCATATCTGCATCTGTGTAGCCCTCTAACACAGGTTTTCCGTTACCATAGCATAGGCTCAATCTGGATGAGTCTCTTAGATACCGCAATATCCATTTCACCACTGCCCAATGCTCTTTGCCAGGATTGGTAAGATACCAGCTGACAACACCAACCGCATATGTTATATCTGGGCGTGTACACACCATAGCATACATCAAACTTTCTACAACTAACGCGTAGGGTATCTTCTGCATCTCTTCCACCTCTGCCTTCGTCTTGGGACATTCCCTGTCGCTTAATTTGAAGTGACCATCCAATTAGTGGATCTTGACTTTATTCGCATTCATATTGAACCGCTCTAGGATTTTCTCAATATACCGCTCTTGTGACAGCCAAAGTTTTCTGCTGCTTCTGTCACGGGTTATTTTTATTCCTAGGATCTGTTTAGCTGGGCCCAAGTCTTTCATCGCAAAAGACTTGCCCAACTCCTGTTTTAGTCTATTGATCTTCTTGATGTCTTTTTTCATGATGAGCATGTCATCAACGTATAAGAATAAAATTAAGAAATCACCATCTGAGAGCTTGCGCGTGAACACATAGTGGTCCGATTCTGTTCTGTCATACCCATGCTGTAACATGAACGAGTCAAACTTCTTGTACCATTGCCGCGAAGCTTGTTTCATCCCATACAAGCTCTTCCTCAGCCTACACACTATATGCTCCTTGCCCTTGACTTTGAACCCCTCTGGTTAGTGCATGTAGATCTCTTCTTCCAGGTCACCATGGAGAAAAGCAATTTTAATATCTAACTGCTCTGTCTTTAGATCCATGCTAGCCGCTAACCCAAGCAACACCCGTATGGATGTCATCTTCACCACTGGTGAGAATATCTCCTTGAAGTCTATATCTTTCCTCTGACCGAACCCTTTTACCACAAGTCTGGCCTTGAACCTCGTTTGTGAATTCTTCTGCTCAATCATCTTTCTAAACACTCACTTGTTGCTCAAAGCTTTCTTACCCTTAGACAATTTCACCATATCATAGGTGTGGTTCTTATACAAGGATTCCATCTCCTCTTATATAGCTTTTAACTACTCCCCCCACATAGCTTTCAACTACTCCCCATTATGCTCATCGGCTAGGGCTTCGGAATAATCTTCTGGCTCTCTCCCGTCAGTGAGCATAATGTACTCATGCGGCGAATACCTTTTGGACGGCTATCTGTCCCTAGATGACCTCCTCACTTGTGGCTCAACAGGTGGATCAAGTGGGGGCTGCTCCCCTGGTCCATCTTCTGAAGGAACTCCCTCATCCTCTGCACCTTGCTGTACTCCCCCGGAGGAGTAACCGGATTCATGTCCTCTAGGTCACCTGAACTAGGCTGGTTCTTCTCTAGCTTACCAATGTCTTCTATATACTGATCTTCAAAGAAAAACACATCTCTGCGCCTGACGAGCTTCCTCTCAATCGAATTCCACAATTTGTAACCAAATTTTTCATCACCGTACCTCAAGAACACATACTACCTGATCTTCATATCGAGTTTGGACCTCTCGTCCTTTGATACGTGAACGGATGCCCTACATCTAAATACCCTGAGATGACTGTACGATGGATCCTGTTCAGTCCACACCTTCTCAAGTATTTCTCCATTCAACGGGGCTGATGGAGACCTATTTATCAAATACGCCGCCATGTGTATTGCTTCTCCCCAGAACGTCTTGGACAACTTCGCATGGGATAACATGCATTTGATTCTCTCTACAATGGTGCGATTCATTCTCTCAACTACACCATTATGTTGGGGGGTCTTAGGAACCGTCCGTTCATGCCGTATACCTAGGGACTTACGATACTCATGAAAGTCGCCAATGTATTCACCACCATTGTCAGTGCGGATGCAGTTCAATGATCTACCTGTCTCTCTCTCGACCATAGCATGAAACAATTTAAACACACCAAAGACCTCGTCCTTGGATTTTAAAGCATAAACCCAAACTCTCCTAGATGCATCATCTATAAAAGTAACAAAATTCAATGCCCCACCCAAGGTTTTTGTCCTCATAGGACTACAAATATCAGAATAAACCAAATCTAATGCATGCACTTTATTAACATGAGAAGCAGTTTTAACGAATGAAACTCTATGCTGTTTCCCTAATAAACAATTAAGACAGATTTTGAGAGGTGTACCTGTCACGTCTGGAAGGAGCCGCTTCCTCACTAGTAGCTGAAGCCCTTTTTCACTCATGTGGCCTAAATGCCTGTGCCACATGTCATTAGCTGAATCTTCTACTGCGTTCAACCCACCCTTGCACACATTGACACTTGCCTTGTAAAGGGTGCAACACTTCTTCCCTCTAGCTGTGATCAACAAACCCTTGATGAGCTTCCAGCACCCACCAGCAAACCGGCTTTCATAGCCATCATCATCCAGCCTTCCCGTCGATATCAAGTTGAGGCGAAGGTCTGGGATATGCCTCACATCCCTGAGAACTAATGTGCAGCCCTCATCGGTCTTCACACAAATATCACCGACCCTTATGATCTTCGATACGCCAGAATTACCCATCTTCACAGTCCCATAGTCACCTGACTTGTAGCTTATGAAGAAGTCCCTACGTGGAGTCACATGAAAAGAAGCTCCCAACTCTATCACCCAGTTAGTGTCCTGACCCGTAGCCGTGAGACATACATCGTGGTGTGCTGAAAGAATTATTACAATGTCGCCATCTGAAGCGACCGCAGTGGAATCTGATTCATCTTCCTTCTCCTTTCCTTTTCCTTTCCTGTTGTTCTTCTTACCATGACATTCATGCTTGTAGTGGCCCTTCTTGCCACAATTCCAGCAATCAACATCCTTTCTGTTACTCAACTTGCCTCTTGATTTATCTCAGGCCTTCCTGCCCTTCCTGTTCTTTTCTCTCCCCCGTTCCTTTGTCACAAGGCCTCTCGCTGAGTAGACCCCTAAGACTTCCTCCTTGTCTCCTCATTGAAGAGACAGCTAGTAACCTGTTCCATGGATAGCTTTCTGTCTGGCACAGAGTTACTTAGAGACACCACCAATGTCTCCCAACTGTCATGCAATGACTAAGCAATAACAGAGCCTGCATTCATCATTCAGGACCATCTTCGTAGCGGAGAGTTGGTTCACTATATTACTGACCTCATTTATGTGCTTGGCCACAGAACCACCATCTTTGAACTTGAGATTCACAAGTCGCCTTATCATAAAAATTTTATTACCGGCTGTCTTCCTCTCATACAACCCTTGTAATTTCAGCCATAGGCTAGCGGCTGAGGTCTCCATAGACACATGGTGGAATACAGAATCATCCAACCATTGTCTAATGAACCCCACTGCCTTCCGGTCCATCTTCTTCCAATCATCATTAGACATATCCTTGGATTTTGCTGATATGCCTAAAATTGGAGAATATAGGTCCTTGCAATAAAGCAAGTCCTCCATCTTAGCCTTCCATTGGTCCCGTTAGAACCATTGAGGCTGATCATCCTTGATGAGCCACCTTCCATAATTCAAAACAGATCCTACCCGTTTAATGAACTTAGCTTTGATACCACTTTATTGGGGGCCTTGCACAAAACCTTAGGATTTAGCCTCCTGAAACAAACCAGAATTATGGAATAATAATGCAATGAACTAAATCAAAACATAAACCACACCATACTAGAGATTTTTACGTGGAAAATCCTCAAAGAGGTAAAAACCACGGGACCTCATCCAGATCAACAATCCAATATAAAGCAGAACGTTACAACTAATCACAAGCACACACCGCTTGGATCAAACCTTCTTCACTCACGCAGGAGTGGATAAACAATAGATCTCATCGATTACGAGGATGTGAAAGTGCTGAGATATGGTAGATCACCTCTACGAGCATAGCCTCCCTTCCACAAGCTTCCTCTCTCTCTCTCTCTCACACACACCTTTGATAGCCTTAAGCCCTCTTAGAGTACCTTTTGGAAACCCTAGAATCCCTGAAATACACCCCAATCCCGCATACACTCCTTTATATAAGAATAGAAAGAGGTAGAATCCAAATAGGAAATAAAATCCGTAAAATCTTCGTTTCCGTAATCGCATCTACGGAACTCTTCGATGATATTGAAGGTCTCTCAATGACAGCTTTGATATCATTTAAAAGTCTCTCGATGATATCGAGATAGGACTAAACCGTCCAGCAACCACGGGTGGAAATTTCAACAATTATCGATGTCACGCCCCAAACCCGAAAATCAGATTCACAAGAATCTCGATCGTCGAATCCGGTGCCGACAGCCTCCGTAGTAACCCATTCTCGACTCCTAACATTCATACGCCAGATTCAGATCCTGAGATCCTACAAGGAAGATTTTTTTTAAAAAAATACATTTAACTCGTAATAACCATAACCATAAGTATACCCAAATCATAAAGGCAACATCATCATCACGTATCCACTAATATAATCATTTGAATACAATACTGAAAGGGAAAATACATATGTCTAAATCAAAGCTCCAGAAGGTAGCTGCATGCTCCAAGCTCAACGCTACTGCAATCCTAACGTCACCTGTACGCATCTATCATGCATAAGCTTATAGAACGCTTAGAGGGTAGTGTAAGTGTGTGCACAAGGTAAGTGCCAAGTATTCAACGCAATGTCATATTTATATAATACCGGAAATACTAGTAATCCATAAATGGTACAAATATCGGAATAAGCAGAGATACTGATTAGATCATGAATATCAGAGTAAACAGAAATACTGACAAGATCATAAATCATACGATAACAGAGTAAGGGGAAATACAGATAAGTCCATGAGTCATATAATATCAGAGTACCTAATACAGATCAGCTACATAAATGAGGAGTCGAAAGAGCCAAATATCAAATGCCAAGAGTACAATGCAATATGTAAATCCTACTAAGTCCGTCTATGCCATATATGTGCAGAAACATAATAACCTAAAATGTTAAGTACTGCGGATGCAATGTACATGTGGTGTGAATGAAATGACCATGCTGAAATGTGAGGTCGGGATGATGGTACGTAGTGTCGCAGGCTACGGGGTCCACCACAAGGGACTTCTATCCAAACCAGTCTCATACTTAAATTTGGATAGTCAGATTCAATGTGGTAAACTCCTGATCTCAGGTTAGTCGTGCGCCCAACTAAAATCCTGGCCATGCGAAAGCACACGTAACAAATGGTTACACACCATCAGCCCGAGTGGATAGTGAGTGAATGAATGAATGAATATGCAGGTCCTACTCAATAAGTCCACATATCAGTACGGTTACTCTCTGGGAAATCACTGGGGTCTATTACACTCCAAACCAGATTGTCACTCCATCTCGCGCAACAAGGTGAGTGGAAGAGACCTCACTATTCGCCTGCCAATATCGGGCCCGGTTCGTCGATAGCGGACCCATTCTTCGAGCTGGTCAGACTCAGCCTAGCATTGCCCCTCCTCTCGGGCAGGTAAGGCCGCACCCCCTTCCAACAGACCACGATACAGTGGGAGATATGGTCTAATGGTATACGACCTTCATGCGCTCATGCATCCACTCAGTCTAGACGTTGGAGCAACCTCTGGAACCAAAAGGGTTTAGGGACTTTCACCTAAGGATATCTATAACACCCCATGTAGAACAAATTTTTAGTGTCCCATCTGGCCATCCATGATATGCCTGTGGAGGCCACGGCCCTGATGTCGTTAGGGCGTACAGTAATCACAGTACACAATGCAAGATGCATGAGTCATGTAATCTAGTTATGCATCAATCCTGCGCATACCGTGCGCTCATGTGAGATAACCTCTGCCTATCAGGGAGTTTCATAACAACATGCTCAATGACATATGCAATGATCAATCATATCTCATAACAAACATGCGGATGATGCATATGGGCATGTATCATGATGCTATGCTGTCACATACTCATAATCGATATCAATAACCGGCATCAACAACCGGCCTCGACAATGTAGACATTTAACCAACGTTGTCCCCAAGGAATGACCCTCATAGAGCCAAACATATAATGGGCTCACGACCTCACACAACGACCTAAAGTACAACACAATGGGCCTTACTCAAGGCCACATATATACAACAGGTGGGCCCTGCTCATGGGCCTCAAATAGATGACATGTGGGCCTTACACATGGGTCTCGAATACATTAAATGGGTCATGCATTATGGGCCTAATACATATCACAATGGGCCTTGCCCATAGGTCACGAATTCATCACAATGGGCCCCAACTACAGGTCGCATATACATCATATAGGTCTCGACAATCAGCCTCGGCCTCAACAATCGAAATTGACATTTAGAATCGGCCTCGATACTCAGCCTCGACAATCGGAATGGACAAAAAATTAGAATCGGTAATTCGATTACGTCAATCAAAATCGGCTGAGCAATCGGCCTAAGGAAAGGTCACAATTAGAGCTGTACACGAGTCGAGTCGAGTCGAGTATTGCCCTACTCGTACTCGACTCTTAACGACCGACCGCCGGCCATTTACTGGTACTCGGACTCTACTCTACGAGTAAGCATGACCCCCTGCTCGTACTCTACTCGCCCGAGTACGAGTAGTAAACGAGTCGAGTCGAGTCCGAGTTTTCGAGTCGAGTTCGAGTACGAGCACACGAGTTGAGTACCGAGTGCGAGTTTTTGAGGCGAGTTCGAGTCCGAGTTTGAATTTGAGGTTAACATAAATTCTATATTAACAACTGATATCAGGTTAACACAAATATATTAACACAAATATCAGGTTAACACAAATATATTAACAAATATCAGGTTAACACAAATATATTAACAACTATATTAACAAATATCAGGTTAACACAAATATATTAACACAAATGTATTAACAAATATCAAGTTAACACAAATATATTAACAACTGATTAACAAATTCTCTATTAACACAAATATGAAATATATTAACAATTGATTAATAAAATTATAGTAAACAAATTCTATATTAACAACTAATTATCCACCGAATATTTAGGGAAAACATAAACCTGAGGTTAATCTCAAAATTATGTTAAACAAATTCTAAAAATAAAAAATAAAAAATAAAAAATCCACACATTACTCTAATCAAGGCGAATTCAAGGTGAGAAAGCGGGCGATGACGAGTGGCGGCGACAGCGGGGACGATTTTAAACCTGGACGGCCGACAGGGGCGAGCCCCATCACGGACGGCCGCAGAGACGAGCGGCGAGTCTGCAGCCGCAGCATGGGGACAGGGGCGAGTGTGAGAGAGAGAGACGGAAGAAGAGGGACGGCCCGAGTCCGGACGAGCCCGGAAGAGGAGGGGAGAGGGAGAGGGGTTTTTTTTTTTCAAACGGGCGGGAAGAAGGGTTTGGGTGCTGCGGTTGAAAATGACGGGTGGGTGGGGTAGGGTTTTTGGGACGGGGGCGACGGGCGAGTGAGAGAGAGAGAGAGAGGGAAGATGAGGGACTAGGCCGGAGTCCTGGACGAACGCCGGAGGGAGAGAGGGTTTTTTTTTTTTTTCAAACCATGCGGAAAAAAGGGTTTGGGCGCTCGCTACTCGGCGGTTGAAAATGAGGGGTGGGTGGGTAGGGTTTTTGGCGCCGACTACTCGGCCGGTTGAAAAACGAGTGGGTCGGTAGGGCGGGCTTATATACGAGAGGAACGCAGTCGATGCCAGAGTCGAGTACCTCTGACTCGAACTCTACTGTTGTGTGTAAACGAGTCATGGAAACCCGCTCGTACTCGGCTCTAACTCAGACGAGTCGAGTACGAGTCAAGTATTCCGAGTCGAGTCGAGCGAGTACTCGAGCCTTAGTCTGCTCGTGTACAGCTCTAGTCACAATGTGGGCATTCAACCACCATTACCCATTAATGTGGACATTTAACCGACATCACTCCCCGAGGAGTGGTCCACATAGAGCCATACGTATAGTAGACCCATGGCCTTACACAAGGGCTTAACATACATCACTATGAGCCTCACTCATGGGCCACATATGCATCACATTGGGCCACGCCCATGGGCCTTGAATACATCATAATGGGCCTCGCCCATGGGCATTGAATACATCATAATGGGCCTCGCATGCCAAGTGGGCCACATCACATGACCTGTATTACATGGGTCACACCAATGGACTCCATGGATATCCAATTGGAACACACCAATGGGCCTCATGGATGGGCCATACCAATGGGCCTCATGCACATCAAGTGTGTTGCATCAATGGGCCGCACTAATGGGCCTCAAGTATATCAAAGTGGGCCTCATGGATGGGCCATACCAATGGGCCTCATGCACATCAAGTGTGTTGCATCAATGGGCCGCACTAATGGGCCTCAAGTATATCAAAGTGGGCCTCATCACATAAGCTTCACATGCATCACATTAGTCCTCACACAAGGCGATATGTATCATCATAATGGTTCCCATATACGGGCCGCGTGTACATTACAATAGACCATATCCATGGGCCTCTTATACATAACATCGGGCCTTGCCATCTAGGCCGGAAATATATCACAATGGGTCACAACCCATGGGCCTTAGTACACAATGGGTGGGCCTTACACATGGGCCTAATATACATCACAGGTGGGCCCTGCACATGGGCCTCATACATAACAAGTTAGGCCTATCAATGGGCCCTAGGGAGAGTGACAATGTGGACACTTAACCAACATTAATCTTACAATGTGGACGTCAAACCAACATTGATTACAAGACATGGTCTGCCATAAACGTCATTACATACCCAGGGTGGAATCACATATTGTAAAGGGCCTTATATACATCCCATTGGGCCTCGACCCATGGGCCTCAAATACATCAAATGGGCCTCATCATATGGTCTTCCTATATGTTAAGGTGGGCCTCAACAACGGGCCTCATACACATCACGGTGGGCCTCAATAACGGGTCTCATACACATCAAGGTGGGTCTCAAATAACGGACCTTGATTACATCGCAATGGGCCTCAACCCATGAGCTCCAAATACATCACAATGGGCCTCAACCCATGGGCCCTAATACATCACCATGGGCCTCAAATGCATAACAGGTGTGCCCTGCACCTAGGCCTCAGAACACACAATAGGTGGGCCCCACTCATAGGTCAAAGATGCATCATGATGAGTCACATGTATATCAAAGTGGGCCTCTCGATTGGGCCACAAAATATATCAAAGTGGGCCTGACGGATGGGCCACAAAGTACATCAAGGTGGGCCTCAAAGGACGGCCATAAATATGACAAGTGGGCCACATCGCATGGGCCATATGTCTATCCAATGGGCCACACCGAATGAGGCCCCATGCATATCAAATGGGCCATACCCAAAGATAAGTGACAGTAATGATTTCCACTATTAAAATTCCCAAGGCCCACGATAACATTTATTTCCCATCCACTTTGATCATAAGGTCACAATGACCTGAAAGGGGTTTTAATGGTGGACGGTCAAACTCACTGATATCCATAGTGTGGTTCACCTAATCCTAGATCTGTCTTTTTTTTTTTTTTTTTTTTAGCCTTAAGCCTTAAGACAAGCTTGCCAAATGGTGGACGGTTTGGATGTAACACATGCATCATGGTGGATCCCATAGGGATGGACGACATGGATATAACATATGGGACCCACAGAACTTGGTGGCATCAATACAGTAGCTATATAGCTGGTATGAGATACCCCAGCCAATCAAACGGATGGGTCCCACAGATGGACGATGTGGACAACCTGGACGAATGCACACATCAAGGTGTAGCCTGCACTAGGGGTATGTCCCACTGTCCAAGTAATGGACGGTGAGTATAGGACTGAACATCACGGTGGGGTCCACTAGCCGTCCAACAACCCATCAAAATAGCTGGACGGCATGCTAAAACACATGCATCATGGGTGGGGTCCACACGAAGACCCACCATCATGTATATTATATATAATATAATATATAATTTATATATAGTGTATATATACAATATAATATAATTATATATATATATATACACACACACACGCACACACACACATACACCCATGCACACACACACACGCTCACACACACACACTCACACACACACCGTCCAGTGTGGATAGAACACACAAATCAAGGGGGCCACCGTCCACCGTCAGTGGATGGTGTGAATATCCACATACATCATTGTGGGTCCCACGTGGGGCCTATCACAATGTTTATTTAAAAATCCAACCCGTTGGCAAGGTCACATGGACCTAGAGGAAAAGGAACAACAAATTTCATCTTGATCCCAAAACTTCTGTGGACCCAAAAATGATTTCAATGGCAGGCTTAAATCAACACTGTTTCCTATAATGTGGGCCAGCTGAGCTTCAGATAGGGTCGAATTTTGGAGGGCGGCCCACTGACCTAAGGGACCACAGAATGGATGGAGTGGATATACAAAACATACATCATGGTGGGGCCCATGGATGGGCCGTGGGACTGCCGTCCGCCCGTCTGCCCATGGCGCAGGACGCCTGCGCGTCCTTAGCACTGACAGCAGCAGCGCCTGCTGCTGCTGCTTATGTTTTTTTTTTCTTTTTTTTTTTGAAAAGTGATTTTCTGGGGGTTTTTCGTATGTAGGGCCCATAATGGAAGAATCCGCTCCAGCCATTGTAATCTACGACTCAAGACAGATAAAACTGATCGTATATTCGATGTGTTTTGGCGTGTAGAAAAATTAACATGAATTTAGACTGTGAAAATCAATATCTTCAAAGGTATAGCCCGTCAGAACCTCAGATTGGTTCCGTTATTCGGTTCAACGCCTAAAATGAGGTAGGAGAGGGAATGGACGACTTGAATTGAAAATATATATCTAGGTGGGGCCTACACGAGTGGCCCACCCAAATCTCTCTCTCTCTCTCTCTCTCTCTCTCTCTCTCTCTTTTCTCTCTTTTCTTCTTACTGGCGTCAGTGCGCCCACGGTCAACTCACACTTCACGGTGAAGCCCGTCCAGCGTCCCAGGACGCTAGACGGCTGCATAAAACACTTTTAAGGTGGGCCCCCACCCATAGACGTGTTGTACAGGTGGGCCACCCAAATGGTTTGATGGTGTGGGTAATACACACATCAAAGTGAGGTCCATTTGATGAACGATTTGGACATCCCACAACTCATTAAGTGGGCCACACAATCACATCTTTACACATAAAATAATAAAAAAGAGAGGGAGAGAGAGAGAGAAGAAACACCCACCTTATATCTTAGACTTCTTCTTCCACCAATGTGGTCTAGAGCTCTAAGGGAGTAAGATTAAATGGTCGGGATTGATTTTAGAGGGTTGGATTTGGGGGTGGAGAGCTTGCAAAGGGTTGGAAATGGAGAGCTCTCATGGACATTGGGAGCTCTCTCTTTCTTGCTAAGAAATGAGAAAGAAAGAGGGAGGGAGAGAGAGATAAGAGAGAGAGGAGTTATGGCTTGTCATAATGATAGCCATCATAAATGCCTAGGTAAGGGGAGGTGTTGACTTAAGAGGAAGAGTTATTATTACTTGTGTAAGGACATGACACCTAGGGAATGGTGTCATAAGGGTAGGTAGGTCCCACAATGTGCGGTCCAAAGCCATTATAATGCGCGGGCCACAACTTCTGATCTAAGCGTCGCTTTGAAGCACGAGACGCGGCATTGTAACCGCGGTGACAATGCGGTCATGATGGTACAAGTTTTGAGTCGAGCCGACTCAGGTATACTGGACGAGACTCAAGATCACGCGCAAATGCTGATAACAGATCGCGAGTCGTCGGAATTCGACCGGAAGGACCGCGGAAGCCTACGGAATAGTACAGTACAAGGTACGGGTCTTACAATCGATGTCATCGAACCACTCTCGATGATAACCTTGATATCATCTAAAGGTCTCTCGATGATATCGATAGGACCAAAAAACTGTCCAGCGACCAGTGCTGAAAAATCCTGCAATTATCGATGATATCGAAACTTGTTCGATTTCATCGATCCCAACAATGAGGAGAAAATCCCTATTGAGGGTCAAATATTGCATATCAAACCCTAGTTACTGCTTGAATTTATGAACATAATATTATTTAATGGTCCGATTTAATCGTGGTTGTAATGCAGGATGTGATGACGAGCTGAGACTGAAATTGAGTGCCAAAAGCATGGATTTAATGCTCTGATGACACCAAGGCAACGGACAGACTCCAGGGGACCAAGATCAACGCCAGCGATCCAAGAAAATGAGGAACTGAAGATCACATGGCCTGAAAGGACATCCAGAATGCAAGATCACAGGGTTCCCACCATCCGATTAACACGAGACTTCATACGTGGCCTGAACGCCCTATATTAACCGTACACGTCAAATTTCAGCCGTCGGATCCCCCTGGAAGTGGCCTAATGGACAGATCAGCCCAGCATCGTGATTCTGGGCCCACCTAATCTCCGGATATGCTTCAATTTTAGTCTTAACTGTTTAACTGAGGTGAAAAAGAAGATGGATGGATTGGATCTTGCAAATACATCAAAATGGGACCCACCTTGCATGTGCGTGTGTACAGCCCACGGCAGGCGCCGCCCACTGAACCAACCAAGTCGGGTCAGCAGGCGCTGACCCGACGTCTGTCTTTTAAACGAAGACGGAGATTCTTCAGGGAGCTGCGTTCAACTCTTGGTGGACCACCATCAGCATGCATTTCGTTGATCCACACCGTTCATTAGATTCAGGAGACAAAAATGGCCGTTCCCTGATCTGCAGACAGATTTCTGTAGTTTTCGTGTCCTTGAAGAATCCAAACGGAAGATGGACGGCGGAGCTAAAGAAATAGTGGACAGCATCGATTTTTCTCCAAAGATATTCTTCCCCGGACGGTTTTTCGACGTCGATCCAATGGACGGCTTGGATTTCTTAAAAATACATCAAAGTGGAGCCCACCAGCCTCGTCAGCGCAGGTGAACGAGCTCTGCTTCGTAGTGTCCACGAAAATCGGACGCTGGTTTTTCCAGTGGGGCCCACTCCTCATCCAAGTCACCAATCGGGACCGTCCATTATGTAAGGAGGGGGGGTATTCACCTCATCAAGGTGGCATTTTTGCCCCATGCAAGCGATCGGAGAATCCTGGCCGTTAAACGTAGGTCGGACGGCAGGAAAGGAAATTCTTGTGGGCCACACCAAATCAAACCCAAATTCACATTCCTAGAGGGTTTTTCGTTGTGCATACAGTGGACGGCATGGATTTTTCAAGAAACATCTTCCTGAGGCCCACCGATCTTCATAGAGCGGACGTGGAAGCTCTGTTTCGCGTCAGTGGCTACGGAAGATTCTTGTGGGCCACCATGGTCCATGATCTAAACAATTCGGACCGCTCATTAGACCATTATGGCCCATATTACCACTGCCTAGGTGGCAGTATTTCAAAGGACAGCGTAGATCTGGTTTTGATCGTCCAAACGTAATTCGGACGACGGTCTAAAAAGTTTAACAGGTCATTCTATGGTGTGATCAAGACCATCTAAATTGCCTTTAAGGGGCAAACGACTGTTGCCAAGAAGCCTGAATGGCTCAGATCCCACAACAGGATTGGTTATTTTTAAATTTAGGTGTGCCAGATAAATTCATTACGCAGGGGCTGCGAAAGACTTCCGCACCAAGTCACGAATACTGCGTAAAACCCTGCGAAAAGAGGAGAACTCCTTCTCACAGCAGGACAACAACCGGCTTTTTGGCCTATAAAAGAAAAGGAAACAGAGAAAACCAAAAAAACGGCTGGGCTTGGGGCAGACGGGAGGAGAGAAAGAGATAGAGAAAAAACGGAAGTTTGTTTTTTTTTTTTTTTTCTTTTAGCTGTTTTATTTTATTTTGAGAGCCCCTGCAATCATGCTAGGCTAAACCTCTTAGCTAGGGCTAAGAGGTGAAGCTTGTAGCGTGATGGGAGGATTTATACTTGTGCCTTTTATTTAGACTGAATGAATTTTTATTTAATTTTATTAAGGGAATACTTTTAGTTTTCAATGGTTTGTTGTGACTGAAATTACAATAGATCTGCGGTGGCTTTGAGTATTTCTTTCCTCTTTATGTTTATGACGTCAGGAAGCCCTGTTGTTCACCATCGTCTCCTGGGCATGGTCGGATGACGGTACCCTTCCTAACCTTCATACATTGATTGGTTGGTAATTAGTTTAATTCTATTGTTTACTTTGTCTCCTGGGCATGGTTTGGTGATGGTATCCATTCTAATTCATATACCTTTCATCTTTTCAAAACTACATCAAAGGAAGTTCAGTTGATTTTCATGAATCAAGTGTAGTTCTCCCTGATCTCTACAAGTGGATCCTCTGAATCCCTAGTTTCCCACTTTTGAATTCTCTTAAATTTTAGTTTAATTATTTCACCATTATTCCTCAAATCATAATTGGTTTACACTTCATCTTAGCCTAGTTCTAGATCTGGTTATTTTCAGAAAGCGTACAAGTATCAGTCCCTTGGGATTCGACCTCGGTCTTACTGAGTTTATTACTACATCACAACCCTGCACTTGGAGAGTGAACAATCCCCATCAGTTATAAATTTAAGAAAAACATGTGAGGAGAAAGATGGGACTTTAAACACCAAAGATGAAGGAATTAAGGTAAAAGAATGCAATTATTTATTGAGGAATTATATTATCCTTGTTTTTAGTTTATAATAGTGGGTCCCATGGTCCATTGATCCAATGGGCCCACTTTGGTTGGGCCATGCTTCCAAAGCCTCTCAGATTGAGATCCTTACAAATCTAATCATAGTGGTTTTTTCAGTTGAATAAGGACTTGTGGTTCTTCTTTTATTAATTGTTTGTTTTCAGGCAACCAATGGTAGGGTTAGGATCTTCCCATTGAGGGGGTGCATGGGCATCATCTAGCCACTATGGGACTCATATCAATTATCTAGATCATTGAAACATGGCCCAACTTGTGCTAGTTGAAAAGCTGATGGTACCATGCATATCCTTGAGTCAAGGACATATGCAACTTGGGCATCCTGTTCCTCGATAAAGTGAAACTTGGCTCCCATTAGCACCATTCGTGGCTTTCTGTTCCTCAATAAAGTGGGCCTTAGATCGTTGCAAGAATGCTAAACCCCCATTTTTCTTTTTTCTGTTTTCTTTTCCTTTACAATAGGTGGGCCTGCTTCCTTATCTTAGTAGGCCCTTCCAAAAAATGTTGTTTATACTCACCCAGCTGTACTTATAAATCCTATGAATATATATGTTGATTTAAAAAAAAAAAAGGTTCATCTAAGTGCATTTAAGCTTATGTAAATCTAGTGCATCTAAATACATGAGGCTAAAGGTGTACTTAGATGAGCTAAATGCAATAAAATGAACTTATATGCACTTAGAGGCACATAAACAAAGTTAGATGCAATTTGTATGTTAAGCTTAAGCTACTATATATGCTTTGTATTCAATCCTAATTCTAATTTCCAATTCCAAAGGAAACCATTGTAATTTTGCGAAGTTGGTCCCTACTTGGAACACATCCAATTCATCGACAGACACCCAAAAGCATACGTGGTATGGTGGTTGAAAAAAAAAATGGCATAAACACAATTTCACTAAAAGTTATATGAAATTAGGTATAAGTAGACGAAGGGTTCATTTCGACGCATGTAATCTTAGAAAGGATGAAAAGGAAAAAAAAACCTTTCTTGAAAACTAAATGTTAAAAAAAAGTAACTATTTTTGTATGCCCCGTATCCTAGACCGTACTGTTTCGTAGGATCCCACGGTCTTCCCGGTCGAATTTCGGTAACCTTCGACCCTTAACCGGTATTTGCGCACGACCCTGATTCACACGCCATCAACCCGAGTCGACTCAACCCAAGACCCTTACCATAGTGACCGTGTTGTCTCCGCGGTTCCGATGCCGTGACTCGTGCGCCGATGCGATGCTCTGGCCAGGAGATGTGGGCCAGCGTTCAGTGCGAGGAAAACACTGTACGTGTGAATTCTGAGAGAATCTCTACGAGATATCACATTAATCATCCATCAATCAATCCCATCGTGTCAAGTACACATCACCTCACACCCTTCCCCAAGCTACCCCCAAAAGTCAAAAAGTTCTTACACAAGCCCATACCTCTCTTGCAACATTTGCCACAAAGTCAAAAAGCTCTTACACATCCATCACCACCACATCAAACATTCATCACCCATCTCTCTCTCCCTTTACAAGTCTCTCTCTCTCTCTCTCTCTCTCTCTCTCTCTCTCCCCCTTCATTTTCAAACTCATTCCAAGCAACCCAAACACCCTATATGTCCAAGCATTTTCCCAAAACCACCAAGAGAGCCACAAGTGTGGCCCACCTTTCCTACCCCTCTCATCTCCCATCTCCACCATCCAAATCTCATCTCCTCCGTTAGGATTGAAGCTAAGGAGCAAAGAAGCCATTAGAGCCAAGAAGAAAAGATCTAAGGTGGGTGAACCACCGTTGATTTTGCTTTTACAAGGCCCACTTGTGATGGGACCCATTTTTTTGTATGTATTGTGATCATGGAGGGCACATAGTGGCGGGGTCCCTCCACTGCCATCCGATCTCTCTCTTTGTCTCTCTATCTCTCTCTCTCTCTCTTTCTTGTATTGTGGACCCCACTATGATGAATGATCCAACCCATGGGGCCCACCTTGCAATCCATCCTTGGGTGGGCTTGGATATTGGAGAACACAAATATCAGCTTGATTCAAAAACTTGGGTGGGCCACGTCCCTGTGGGACCCACCATGATATTTGTGTTATGGCCATGATATTTAGGTGGGCCACGTCCAGCGTATAGACGCTGGCCAGTGACACCCACGTCCATAGCTCATAGGCAGACCGAGTGGAAATACCTCGTTTCAACACATGAGGTCTTGGCGTCAGTCCCTGTGAGAGGTTGCTAACAAAAAAAAAAAGATTTTTAGTGGGCCACCCATATAGGCCCCACCTTGATGTATCCATCGTCCATTCCATTCTCCCTATCATTTTAGGCATTGAGCCGAAAAATGAAGTCAATCCGATAAACAGGCGGGTCATACCATAGAAATCTATATTTTTCTACTGTTCAAAGCTATTAGGACCCACCTTGCTGTACTTACACACCAAACATGATGTATATTGGACTTGTTTGGTGCATTTCAAGCCCTAGAATCCATTGGACGGAGTGGATTCTCAGCTAGTGGGTCCCACATGTGATTTTCCTTAGAAAAACTCTATTTCAAAATAAAAAATAAAAAAATGAGAAGGGCGACGGCGTCTCTGCTCTCTTCGCACGTTTTTTGGAGAGAGGGGCGACGGCACCAGATCACTTGCCCTACGAATGGTGGGCGGTGGCCCACCACGGCTCCAGCCGTGGGCCCACCATGATGTATGTGTTATCCATCCCGTTCATTGGGTGGGCCCCTCCCTGGAGTGGGCCCCCTCCAAAAATCAGGCTCATCCAGCGCTCTGGCGGCCCACACCAAAGGAAACAGTGTGAATTGAAGGTTTGCCTTTGAAACCCTTTTTTGGTCCACAGAAGTTTTAGATCAAGATGAAATTTATTTTTACCCTTCATCTAGGTCCGCGTGACCTTATGGACGGACTGGATGGCATATAAGCATTAAGATGGGCCCCACGTGGGACCCACAATTATGTATGTATTTCATTTCCACCGTCCGCCTGGACGGTGGAGCCCATAGTTATGTATTTGTTTTATCCCCACCGTCCAGGGGACGGTGGGTGTATGTGGGTGCATGCGTGTGTGTGCGTGTGTACGGATGGGGTTGTGCTTATGTGTATATACATATATATATATATATATTATATTATTGTATATATATTATATTATATTATGTAATATATCTGATGGTGGGCTTTCATGGGCCCCACCATGATGTATGGGTTGCATCCAATCCGTCCAATCATCTTAAAAGCTCATTTTTGTTGGCATGAGCTAAAAAATGAGTCAGATCAATAGTTCAAGTGGGCCCACCTGATATACTTTAGGCCCATGTTATGCGGCCCATTTGTTGTACCCAAGGTCCATGGGTCGAGGCCCAATTGGATGTACACAAGTCCATTAAGATGTATGACCCTACCATGGCTTGTGTACTGACGTTATGACAGTCGTGCCTTGGGAGAAATGTTGGTTTGACGTCAACATTGTAGAATAATGTTGGTTAAATGTTCGTATTATGATTCTCCCTAGGGCCCATTGTTAGGCCCGTACTTGTAGGCCGTCTAGGCCCATCTTCATTATGAACAACATCTATCCCATATAACATGTGTAGTATAGTTCCATGATTCATGATCATACACATCATATGTATGCTTGATATGAGAAGTGATTGATCATAGCATATGCCTTCGGGCAGATTGTTTAGGGGCTCTCGGATAGGCGGTGTTGCCCTACATGAGCGCATAATATGCGTAGGATTACTGTATGACTGGATAGTTGATTCATGCATTCGCATTGTGTGATATGGTACTGTACGCCCTAGCGACATCAGGGCTGTAGCCTCTACAGTCGTATCGTGGTTGGCAGGATTAGATACCGAAAATCTTGTTCTACATGGGGTGCTATAGATATCCCTGGGTGAAAGTCTCTAAACCCTTATGGTACCAAGAGATTGCTCCAACGTCTAGACCGAGTGGGTGTATGAGCGCCGATGGCCGATTACCAGAAGGCCGCACTTTCCACTGTGTCGTGGTCGATTGGAAGGGGGTGCGGCCTTACCTGCCCGAGAGGAGGGGGCAATGCTAGGCCGAGTTTGACCAACTCGAGGAATGGGTCCGCTATCGACGAGCCGAGCTCGATATTGGCAGGAAGGGCGTCAATCTGGTTTAGAGTGTACTAGACCCCGGTGATATTCCAGATTTGAGCTATATTGATATGTGGATATAGATGAGGATTTGTATGCTTGAGTTGCATATCGCATCGCATGGCCTTGGTAAGGCCGACATCATTCATGCCTTGCATCGCATAGCCTTGGTACGGCTAGTGGTATTCATGGATTCACCAGCATGTTCCGCATTACTCTGATACTGCATATCTGCATTACTACCTTGCGCACACACTTTCACCACCCTCTAAGCTTTCTATAAGCTTATGCATGACCGTTGCGTGCAGGTGACGTTGGGACGCAGCAGCACTGAGGTAGGAGCACAGATCAGATCATTGTGGAGCTTTTTGTCTATCATCATCGTATTTCCCTTTATGCTCATTGTACTAGTAAAGTTTTTTATCATAGTGAAAATGTGATGGAGTTTTTGGTTGTTGTTTGTGGGTTATCCTTTGGTTATGCTTATTACCAATCAAACTGATGTTGAAAATCCTCCTTGTAGCATCTTAGGATCGGAACTTGGCGAATGGGCTCTGGGAGCCGAGAATGAGGTTCTACGGAGGCTATCGGCGTCGGATTCGGTGATTGAAAATTTTGTAAGCCCGGTTTCCGAGTTTGAGGCGTGACAATTTTTCATTTTGGAATTCTACTGCAACTTCTCTTAAATTTTAATTATACCAATTAAATAATGCCTTGACTAATTGAAATGGAAGGAAAAAAAAAAAAAACCTTTCTTGAAAACTATATGTTAAAAAAAAAAGGAACTATTTTTCATTTTGGAATTCTACTGCAACTTCTCTTAAATTTTAATTATACCAAATAATACCTCGACTAATTGAAATGTGTAAAACTTACGTGTTTTTAATGCTTAAATGACCAAAATGCTTGTCTACATTTTTCCTAAAAAGTGGTGAAATAGATTATTGTGAGGCCCACTTAGTGTGTGCATGACATCCAACCCATCCACTAGCTACAACCCACCATTATGATTAGTCAAAAAATTAAGGTGGATGCCATCACCAAGTAGGCCACACATGAGTTTGGAGGTTTTCGAGTGGTGTAAATTGTTTTTTGATGGTGTGGGACACTCGGTGATTGACTTAGCTTGCTTTTTGGTTTGTATGATCGTCATAGTTTGGTGCACCTGTTGGATAGGATGGATGTCATATACATATCACAAGGGCCCCACCAAAAACATATCCAAGTGAGCTAGGACTGATTTGGGCCTGTGTAATACCCTGGTTCCCGAAACCCGAGTACACTACTCGTTTTCCAAAAACTCGAGTATTAACCTTTAATGGTGGCTCAAATTTCACGTACATTTTTTTTCTTTATCAGAGTTGGTAAACTAGCGGAATAGAAACAATTAAGTGTAAGAGGGAGTCCAAATATAAAAAATTAAATATTTCAAGCAGTCACCCGAAAACTTATACAAACCAATGTCTTAACATTTTACAAAACATGACAGTACAAATTTAATACAAATGAAGTCAGGAATAGAGAGTTGTAAGATTATCTGGCTTATCCTATTCCATATGAACACTAGCATGTACGTCATATGTGTCTTCTGCATGCTGAGTACGGTTTGATAGTGTCACAATGGCTATCCTAGTGAAGTATAACCCCCAAGATTTATCGTATCATCAAGATAATTAAGCATAATTATCAATATAGTGTATAACAAATATTTCACAATATTGATTATCATAGTAATCAGATAAGGTTCATTAGGTACGCATTCATTAAGTAAATTCTCCAAAGATAATCTTGTTAAAATGTATGGATGCATGCACATGCTCACAAACCTGGGGTTGCACATCCAGCTGGTAAAAAGGATGCCCTAGGAGAAGTCGACACCCAGAAAAGACCATGCAACAAGGACAATCAAGGTGGCCTAGCTTCCTGAAAGAGTATTCTATGTACGTCCAAGGAAAACTAGACACCCAGAAAAGTCCATGCAAAAAGGACAGCCCATGGTAGTCGAATGCATGCAACGAAAACTTAGGATCGCCAGGTAAAATACTCTACGGTACAGCCCGTTGTGACCCAAGAAAACTCCGCGTCTTGTATCGATTACCGGGTAAAGTTCGTATGCCATGAAATGCATGATTATCCCAACCATTATTATTTCAAATCTCAAACAACCATTTAAAGAGAGCTCAAAGGTCACTATGGGGGGGTTTGTCACCCAGTATAGGTCGACAGCTCAGGCATAGTGTCTCATTCTACCATCCCTGGCTCATGAGACTAACAAATATAATATTTTAAAGGTAATCTCTTCAACTAGTGGCCAATCATTATCCAATAAGTGGAACTTACCACCACAAGTTTATATAAAATAATCTATTAAAGCCACGTGAGGTTATTATTCCATAAAAGTCGAAGGGCTAAATATTCCACCTAATGGTATGATAAAAAATGGGTTATTCCTCAAAAGCCACATAGGCACAAATGATCCACAAGGTGGTAAGTTCACGACGTAAATTTATTTAATTCATTACACAGGTCGCCACTAGTTCGAGGATTTCTTAAAACATCATCTAGTAATTTCATGTGGTGAAATAAGCCACGAACAACATCGATAGCAATTACACATTTAAGGTACTTATTTTAAACTATAATATAATGTTTGTAATCCATAGCATGTTTAGATATATGAATTTAAATCTAATTAATCAATCGATTATAAGGAATCAAAATCAATAAGAGCGATGAACCTCATTAAGTAATTAATAGGATAAATAAACAAAAATAAATAAACAAGCTAACTATCGTGATGTAGAAAAAGCTCGAAGGTAATCCTCACCTTGAAGTGTAAATTCTCTTCTTGTTGGATTAGAGGTCTTTAAGGAGTTAAAAGCATTCGATCTATCCTAAAATACTGCACATGGATGGTTAGGATTGAATAGATTCAAATATTCCCAACCGGTTATAGATTCAAATGGGAAAATTTTGGGAAAAGAACTAATTTCGTATACTTCTATCTGCAAAATAACATTAATTGACTAATGTTAAGTTTAAAAGAACGGGTTAAGAGATCAATTTACCTCACTAGCTTGAATTGACTCAATTTAACTCTTAATTGAGTCCAAACTCATGCTCAACACATTAAACTTGAACGTGTCATGATGCTTCTTGATTTGGACCCGATGGACTCTATTGGGCCCGATTTGACCCGATCAACCCACTCCAAATGAGCTTCGAAGCCACAAAACAATAATTTCATGCTGGGCAAATGACCAGAATTGGAATTTAAATCAAAACCAAATCTCAGCCAATTACTCACTTTGTTAGCAAGGATGTGTAGTGATCGGGTCATCCTTCGAATCAACTTGACTTTAAACCGACTTTTCTTCTATTCTTGCATAATTAACAGCAACAGCTCCACTCCTTACAAAACAAAATTTATCCAGCCGAGCGAGGATGCAACAACAATGGGCCAAACTCGGCCAACTCGGTGGGTCGCTAAGTCAATCTGAAAATCCCACAACAGCGAGAGCCCCTTGCTTTCTCACTTCTTCCCCTCCTCCTTTCTTCATCCTTCTATCTATCTCAATTTTTTTTCCTGAAAGGGTCTGGACCCAACCCCAACTCGCTCAGCTTAAACTGAACTCGGTCTAGACTTGGCGAGTCGAGTCCATTCAACTCGACACAGTAGCAGAGGGATAGAGGTCTCTCTCCCTAACTGCTTCTCTCTGTTTTCTCCTCTTGCGGGAGAACTTCCAAAAACTGCCTCCAAACCGACTTGACTCGGTCTAGATCGGCCCAAACTTGTAGACTCGGACTGAGACTCGGTGCGGCACAACAGCACGAACACACTCACTCTCCCTCTCATCTTCTTCTTCCTTCTTTCTCTCTTATGCCTAGCCTTCCCTCTTTCTTCTCTCTTGTGGTTAGAAAACTACAAAACGTTGGACTTAGCTCGATCTTGCAATGACTCGGATCGAGTCAGCGCAACTCAGCGTGACCACAAACAGACGGCGCCCTCTGTCTCTCTCTCTCTATTTTCTCTCATTCTCGATAGCTTTTAGGGTTTCTTTTGGGTATTTCTTGAATTAGAAAGGGAGCTCTTGTAGCCTCTGCAATTTCTTCAAGAGGCTTCGGATGTAACTAGATTAGTTACAAGCGCTCACTTTAATCAAGAGTGCTACAAACAAAAACTTAAGATTTGGCCTCCATGGCTAAGATCTGATGGTATGGATGATCCTCTAATTATCTGATCCACTAAAAGAATGTATCTGATTGACTAATATGGCCCACTCAATGATGATGGGTTTTCTAGTCAATCGGCAAAGATGATGGGTTTGATCATGGCGAATCTCCTTCCATGGCCATATCCTCTAATCTGGTCCTTCTGAACGGATTAGATGAGTCCAATAACCTCAGTGGAACCCACTACATGCTACCAAAATCCTTTTACTAGTGATCGTTCTCGATATTTTCGGCTGTAACGATTTCTCGTGCGGCACGAATTTCTCACTTTTCATTTCATTCATTAAGGTTGTTGTATACTCTAAGACGGATGTCTCCGATGCTAACCGGAGTGCCTTCAAGAAGCTTTCCATTAGCTAGGATTTATCCTATCCTTTAAGGGAAAGATTCCCTCCGCTGATGCTCCTGCCAGCTGTGGGAATCCTAAAAATGGAGGCAAATGAAAGGCTGGAATTTATCCACGTGGACAGCGGAGATTAAAAGAATTATCTTCCTTTGGGTTGCCAGCATGGCAAGGAGAAATAGGATTTTTTGTGTTTGAAAGATGTCGTACGCACATCTGTTTGCGCTGGAATTTGTGTGCATGCACACGTGTTTCATCTTGCTAAATAACCAGGGTTTGGTCAGACCCATCATCCCAACACAATGGACGGTTTAGATCTTACAAATGTAAACATATTATGGCCCATAACTGGTTCGAAGTAAATGCTATCCGGTCGAGTTTCACTCACGCGCAGTACGTGTGAGCTCCAAACCGTGTGCACGTACACGTATTTCACCATGTGGAATTGATTGGGTTTTGTTTGAAATTTCCATGCGTACATGATGGACAGCTTCGATCATTGATCGGGACTCAATCAATGGGCCCAATATCAAATCTGTCGTTGACAGGAAAACGAAGGAGAGAAATTCTCCTTTTTCTGGTTTTCATTGGGTTAACACCCGATTGACCAAGTTCTTGGTCCGGTGTACCACGGGTGTACGCCCTACTGTGTACACCTGGTATACAGGTGGGGTCCATGGTGATATTTTATCAAATCCACACCGTCAATTCCACACTGTAACTCCTAATAGGTTATCAGACCGACTTTTTAGTAGATCTGTCCGTCAGATGGGCCATAAATTTAGGTTTTGGCCCTTTAATTGTAGATTTTCATTCATCTAATGGCTGAATTGCATTTAATCTGACCATTCACAGCTATAATGGTCTTAGGGATTCTAAAGTCTATTTGGATGAGTTTTTAACAGTTGAGTTGTAATGCGCTGAAAATCGGGGGTCAAACAGGAGCCCAACTCCCGAGTTCCAACACATCACTTATGCAACATAGATAATGATGATTAAATATTGTTCGTATTAGTGCATTAAACATGAGTGGGATTATACCAAAATGGCATATCATACTCCAGAGACAATTGAATTACGCAAAGCGGAAGACTGTGATAAGTATATAAACATATAAGTGATTGTAAGTCTCCTGAGTATGATCATGTTACCAAGTCAATTAATTACATGTAAAGTTTTCAAAATATACAAAAAGTGTAATGTCATCTAGTCATCATCCCAATAATCCCCGTCGATCAGAACATGACCTATATAAACCCGCCTGATAGTTGCATATAGGAGAACTCCTCCTCATCATCATAAAAGTCCGGCTCCGCTATGTAAGCATCGCCATCATCTGCAACTACAACAAGGTTTGATTGGTGTTTAAAGCACCGTCCCAGAATGTGGGAGTGAGTGATCAACTCAGTGAAACCATAAAGTTAAGGTTAACATACTATTAATTTAGTGAAGCAGTAATGATAAAGCAATACAACAAGCATTCTTAAGTACTCTGATTAATGTAAGGATGATATATTATAATGATGCATGCCCTCGCCTGCACTCCCTCTTACGACAACATCTCATGATCGCGGCATGCAACACTCCCGCTGTGCTCAACTCTAACGCCAAAGGCACATGCAATGCAGTGCATGTGTGTGATTAGCCGAGTTCTTAATTAGGCATTTTCATATAGTAGGATTGAGAATCTAAGATACCTCCCTTGTATTATTTCCAAAATAATGATCCATCTAGGGTCGTCAATCCTAGTTAATCACATACGACAGGTAGGTTCTAGGTCGCTACGGGGAGGCTCGTCACCATCAGCGCAGGCCTAGTTTATACTCGAGGTTACTAAGGAAAGGCTCATCGCCTTAAGATAGTCCTAGTGTATACTTGAGGTCACTACGAGCTCGTCACTTGATCGTAAGCCGATAGCTCGAATACAGTGTCCCATACCATCGTATTTGGCCCACGTGTTTGGATTGCTCACTGGTCACTATGGGGAGGCTTGTCGCCTCAGCGTAGGCCGACAGCTCGACCACAGTGTCCCATACCACCATGCTCGGCTCATGAGTCTTAGCGGATCAAGGTACCAAGGTTAAACGGGCTTTTCACTGGTGAGTTGGTACCTTAGATTCAAGCAGTAGCATTCATACATGGTGAACATTCATCGGGCCATTCGGGTTACTCAACAAGCTTGACTGGTACGAGCGTGTGTTAAATTAATCGACATAGAGTGCATACGTACTCCTTGTGGCCTAACCACTGTCGTTAATCTTCGTACAACTCGGACTCATCGAACGCATCCGTCGTGGCTAAAACAGTCTGACCACCGATCGTAAACCATTACCGATTGTCTGGACTACATCGTAGCCCCAAATCACACTCCAAACAATAGCATTCACATGTGATAATCAAAGACATCATGTGACAACCAATTTTAATTTCAAACTCATTTAAGCATTATAACAAACACGTAGTACACGTGTTATCATACATAGACATTTCATCGGTAAATCACATAGTATTAAGATAGGTTATATAAAGAAAACTGTAACTATATATAAGGGATTTGAGAATCCTATCTCAACACCCTCATCAAATACATTACATCAAGCATTTTCTCACTCAAGCATTTTATCAAACGCTTAGACTACACATATTACATACATGTAATAAGTTAGTTAAAAACACATATAGTAGCGAACCCTTTCACAAAGGAGTTGTCACGTGTCCCACGATCATGCATTAACAACTAATAATCATGGCAAGCATAAATCATAATTCCATACTCATACAAACATTTCAACAAACACATGGAGTGCACATATTTCAACATACTTCATGTATATGTGTAATACGCGGAAAGACATCGTATCTAAGCACATGTGATGGCAATCAAGTTAGACATAAATCATTGTTGACATTGAAAGCCTTGAAAACCATAATCTAAATGTTTATAGTCCGCACCTTTCACCGATAAACTCGTAACGAACTCTGTTTATACACTAAGTCTTTGTCAACGGCACAACGACAACCTATAACATGAAATAAGTTAGCTATTTCACCATTTACTCTATTTAAATCCCTAAAACAGATTAGGTTTAGGATTTCTTAATCAAGAACGGAGTCAAAATCGTAGGGATAACGATTCAGAAAGGCTGATTTAGCCCGGTAACATCCCAAAAATCGGGGGTCGAGCATAAACTCAACTCCCGAGTTCCAGAACATTACTTATGCAATAAAATGAATGATGATTGAATGTTGACTGTATTCGTGCATTGAATATGAGTGAGATTAAACCGAAACTACATATCATACTCCAGAGACAGTTAAATTGCAAGCGAATGTGATAGACATATAAAATATAAAAACTGTAGTGAGTCTCCAGAGTGTGATAATGTTACCAGGTTAAGTAATTACAAGTACAATTCTAAAATTTATCAAATGTGAGGAAGTGTAATGTCTTTTATCCCGAGTACCATAGCCCCGTCAATACATTACCAGGTCTTCATAGACCTGTCAGAGAGTTATATGTAGGAGAACACCTCCTCAATATCATAGTAGTAGTCCGGCTCTGCTTCAAAAGCATCGCCATCACTTGAAACTCAACAAATCAGGTTGGTGTTGCAAACACCGTCCCGTAATGTGGGAGTGAGTGATCAACTCAGTGGAACAATAAGGCATATGTTAACATGTTATCAATACAGTCAAGTAGTAATGATAAAGCAGTAAAATCAAACACTTCTAAGTACTCTTATTAATGTAAGTATGAAATGACATGATGAATGCCCTTGCCAAACCACCCTCATGCGACATCATCTTACGTTTGCGGATGCATACCTCCCTCAGTGCTCCACATCTACCAGGCACATGCGGTGCGATGATGAGCATGATTACCGAGTAGTTATTAGTCCATTTCAAACAGCAGTATTGGAAAACTAAGGTACCTCCCTTGTATCATTCCCAAATGTGATCCATTCTAGGGTCGTCAAACCTAGATAATCTCATACGATGTTATGGTTCGAGAGGCATCATGAGGGCATCGCAAAGGGCTCGTCAACCGTCAGCACGGATATAGATCTCACTGTATGCGGCTCAATTGCTGGCCGTCAGCTCGAATACAGGTCTTACCGTACTCGGCTCAATCGCGGGCCGTCAGCTCAAATACAGATCTCATCGTACTCGGCTCAACTCATGCTCTAGTTGCTGTGAAGGGCTCATCGCCAATCACAGACCTTAGAGTATACTCGAAGACACTACAGAGGACTCGTCGCCTGTCAGCATGAATACAGGTCTCACCGTATTCGGCTCTCGCCGTAGGTGTCGACAGCTCGAATACAGTGTCCCATACCACCGTATTCAGCTCACGAGTTTGGTTGCTCAATGGTCACTACGGGGAGGCACGTGGCCCCAGCGTAAGCCGATAACTCGACCACGGTGTCCCATACCACCATGCCCGACTCATGAGTCTTAGCGGATCGAGGTACCATGGTTAAAAGGGATTTCACTGGTAAGTTTGGTACCCTAGGTTCAAGCAGTAGTGTCCAAACATGGTGAACATACATTAGACAAATCGGGTTACGTGACGAGCTCGGCTAGCTCGAGCGCACGACAAGTTGGACTACATGAAGCGCATAAGCACTTCGCGTGGCCAACCACTATCGTAACCGAAGTACGACTCGGGTTCGTCGAACACATCTCACGTGGCGAATGAATCACAGCCACAAATTCAATCCCGTTACCGATTGCCTGGACTATACAATAGCCCAATCATATTCAATTGCAGATAGGTAAAGCAGTAATGGATCAAGATTCAAATCATACAATCAAGGTCTGGTATTATCCGTTTAGGGCTGCCAAGGCTGTTGCATGGAATCGTTACACCACTCCCCCATCACCCATGACGGATCATACAACATAAACATGAATTTAAACATACGCATCACATAAATAAAATCATACAATCAGTTGAGCATGTTAACAAGCATATCATAAAGCATATTATAAAGCATGTTATAAAGCATGTTATAAAGCACTATATAGATAGGAATACAAACATATATATTTGCACAAGTAAGCGGTTTAAGTAAATAACCTCATGGAGGAAATCATACATGTCTTTAAGGTAGTTGAGAATCCCATCTCAACCCCTACCTAAGGCACTAACATCCAAACACTTACTCACACAAGCATTTTCACAAACACTTAACATACACTATTTCAACATACTTAGTGTATATTAGCAAACATGTATTAGGGCGAGTCCTTTCGCCAAGAAAGTATTTTACGCATATATAATATATTTATATGACAAATAATCATGACAAACACATCTCTAAAATATATATGTATACGGTACTTTCTACAATACAGTATTTCTACATACACAGTGTATATTAGTAAAACATGTATTTGGGCAAATCCTTTCACTAAATAAGTATTTTATCCATATATCATATATTCATATAACAAATAATCATGTCAAACACATTTTCAAAATACGTATACGGTATTTTCTACGAATACCTAGAATATGTAAAATTTCATAAACTACATCTTTAATCGAAACAGAAAACAGAAAGCACTTTGTACATGTGTAATTGCATGCAGATCATGAATCTATCATTATCTGACATTGAAAGCGTTGAAAACTATAACCTATACACCTAAAGTCCTCACCTTTTTGTCGTAGAATCGTAATGGAGTCGGTAGATTTGCTAAGGCTTTGTATACGGCGATTCGGCAACCTATACGATGAAATAGGTTAGCTATTTCATAACCTACAACTCTTAAAACCCCAAATCAATTTAGGGTTAGAGTTTCTTACCTAGAAACGGAGCTGAAATCGCCGGAAAAGTGATTAGAACGGAGTGGTGGAGCTCGTGGAGTGGCAGGGAAACATGACAGGGAGATTCTCCCACATCTCCCACACTTTCTCCCTCTTTTCTCTCTTTCTCTCCTAGGATTTTCTCAAATTCGTATGGCTGTGAGAGAGAGGATTCTAAGGTCCTTATATAGTCTAAAAAGTCTCCAAAATAGACTCCAGATCAAGGTATACTTGGGTTATAGCCAAAGTAGACTGGTTTCAGCTCAATGGAGGACTTCTGGCAGGCGTCCTTAAGCCAGAGGTCGGACTTAAGCTCACAAACTATGGATCTAGGTTTCATTAAGTTTTCGTTCCATTAGGGTTCTCAGATCACGCGTGGCGGACCAGTTTCAGTTCAACGGTCAGCGGATCTCGATCGGAGATTCCGAGTACATGTAAATGTTTATGAAATTTTTCCTGATCTGAGGGTGTATTTGGGTCAGATTCTGATAGTCTAGTTGCTTAATACTGATCCGCAAGCGACGAGTCTCAGATTACTATTCAAGATATTTATTTTGTAAAGAAACAAGTGTTCTCACACTCTCTTGCTCCGGACCCAAGCGTACAGCTGTGGGATACTATCTGAATTTGATTTTTGAGATGGTTGTCAAGCCCAGCGAGGCAGTCCTAAGTCCTTAACCTCAAATTATTCGGACTCCTGATGTGCTGTCTAGAACTGATACGGAGTTTCGAGATGCTCCCGAGAGCAGCCAGGTAATGAGATTGATCCTAGATTTTAGGTAACCTAGCGTCAATGATTCTACAAGTTTTGGGTCTTGTAGATCGTATTTAAAGTGGATCAAACGGATTTTGTAGCTAATCTAGTTTAGCACTTAGTTAACTTTATCAAATTTCTAAAGGGTTTAATCCTAAGTGATTTCTGGTCGAGGTAGTACTCAGCCTTTTGTAGTAATGTTTAGTTTAAGTATTGTCCTCCATCACCTAAACTTTAAGATAGTGTCTAATGTGAAAGTACTTAGAAGGATTTAAAGAACGAGGTGGTGAAGGGTGGGATTTGTGAAGGAAACGGGTTCAGAAGCGATTTTAGACTGTGGGATTCAGTTCTGACAAGTTAATAAGGTGTTAGGAGTGGCCCATTGTCTAAGGACGTCTAATTACAGGTTGGCAAAAATTCGGGCTGTTACAAGCCCGTGGAGTGACGGGATTGAATCCCAGGAACAAACCCTCACTCTCTCTTTCTTCTCCTCACTTTCTTCTTCTCTTTTCTCTCTTCTCTCTCTTAGGGTTTTCCAAATTCGTATGGAATGAGAGAGGGGTAGGTTAAGTGCCTTATATAGGCTCAGAACTGACCTCAAGGGCCCCAGGGCCATGGTATACTTAGGTTATAGCTAAAAGCTGTCTGTTTCGGTTCAACGGAGCACATCTGGAGGCCCATTTTTTGCGTATGGTCAGGAAAAAGTTCCATGGCATCGGATCTATGCCAGGTTAAATTTTCAGTCCGATCAGATTTGTAGATCTACCGTGGCGGACCAGTTTCAATTCAACAGTCGTCGCCACTCGATCAGGGCCACAAGTGCGCTGACCTACGTATAAAATTTTTCTTGATCCGAGGGTGTATTTGGGTTAGATTCTGACAGTTTAAAACCTTAGATTTGGCCTGCAAGTGAATGACCCAAATCACTTAAATCTGAGTTCATTTTTTAAAGGTATTCGTGTTTCTCACACACTTCGCTCTAGGTTCAAGTTGTGCGTTTCTGGATACTATCTGGAGTTGATTTTCAAGATGGTTGTCAAGTCCAGTAAGGCAGTCCTAACCATATGGTTTCGAAGTAATCGGACTTTCGACGCGCAGTCCAGGTCCGATACGGAGTTTCAGTGTGCTCCCGAGAGCAACCGGGTTTAGAGATTTATCCTAGATTCCAGGGTGATGTAGTATTAATGATTCTACAAGTTTTGGGTCTTGCAGTTCGTATTTAAAGTGGTTCGAGCTAATTTCACAGCTAATCTAGTTTAGCATTTAGTTAATTTCATCTAATTTCTAAAGGATTTGGTCCTGAGTGATTTCTGCCTAAGGTGGTACTTGGGTCTTTGTACAGATTTTTTCGAGACATTACATGAGTTCAGAGCTAGATGGTCACGATCCCTAAATTTATGGTTAACCCACAACTCGTGAAACTCTAATGGCCGAATCACTCCATGAGATAAGTTTCTCAATGATTCAGGGTTCTAAGGCTAATTACACAGGGTTTAATGGTTAATATGGGATTGAATAGCCCATTTGTTACATTAGGGTGAGGATTTTTTCTTATCAGACATCAATGACTAATGGATGGTGTATTCGATGACCTCATTCCCAAAATTGAGTTCGTACAACTTTGTCAATTTAGCAATGCTTAGTTGATGTTTTATCTCAATTGGGTTCCCAAAATTAGGCCTTTTACGCTTCGATGTGAATTCTTTGGTGATGTAATGGTTCTCATTGTAAATCAATGGTTGGATGACTCAATTTATGGATGGAGATGGCTCCTAATGATCTGATTTATGTTAGAATGAAGTGAACAATTAAATGAGTCGGCTTGTGCATACATTAAGTTAGATCTTTATGGTAGCACCCGAGTACTATAAAGTACGGGGTATTATAGCCTGGGCTAAACCAAAAGGGGCTGGACCTATTCATGATTTGGGGGAAGGAAAAGTGACTATGTTGGGCCAGATCACCAGGGCAAAGGCCCGATATGTAGACCATCGGCTGGGCTTTGTGTTGCTTGGTGGGTTAGAGCCCATGCATAACCGTCTAGATGGCGGTCCCACCTAGTTGGGTTAGATAGTTTTGATGGCGCACCAACCTGACCTAACTGGAAGGTTGGATTAAGGTTGAGATATAGGAACCTTGAGTTGGGCTAGGGTTGAGCACCAACTTGACCTAACGTGCCCGACTTTTAGCCCCATCAACACGTATGCTGGACTAAATGGGGTTTGGGTTTAAATGGTGTAGATGGATTGGGAATGTAAAAGTGTGGCCCACTTTCGGCTCTGGTGAATGGTTCTTGTAAACAATTCTTTTGTAGCTCATAAGAATATATGGGCATCGACGTCTCCAACAAGAGGCCTGAAAAGTGATAAATAGATTTTCATCGGTTTAGTGAACTTGAAATTGGGTGATGATTGGAGTTTCTTGGTTAGTGGTAGTTTCTTTTGGTGGCCCATTCCATGATGATCCCCGAGGTTGCAAAAATTCATGTAGTGTGGCGGTCGTGATGGTCTGATGAGTGTAATGGATGGTTCTGATTGTTGAAGATGTTTATGGTCTCTTTTTACTATTTATTTAGTTGGATTTGAAATTAGTCCAAGGTAGGAAATGCTTTAAGGCAGACCCCACATTGGGTATGGGATGCCCATGTTAAAAACCTTCCAGTTTGTGTTTGGGCCCACCAGGTATTTTTATATGCCATCCAATCCATTTCAGAAGATAAGCGTGTGGATGCCCTAGTAGATCTTGAAACTTAGGTGGGACACGCCACTTGACATTGGAGATTTTACGCATGATTTCACATGGTGTGGTCTCGTGAGTTCATGATGGATGGCTTAGATCAATGCATGCCATGCCAGCACTCGAAATTGTACAAATACATTATAACTCGGATTATACAGATATTAGATAGTGGAATCCAAATTAGATTGTTTGAGCAATCTTAACATCTAATTTGTGGAGCTTATTGTTGAATCTGGGCTGCTGGATTTTTTTTTATATTTAACTGTCCAATAAATGTCTACCAATCTAATTGGCCAATAAACGCCGTCTATACAATTCCTTACTAATTTCTAAGTGGCTGCGTATCATCCATCTATCATAATATGCGGGAGTATTAAACTTTTCTCCTAAAACATCGAGGTTTGCTCATTCTACACGTGTGCCCTGCCCGTCCACACATGCCAAAATAGAACATGTGTGGGAGATTTGATGTTTCCATCATGTGAGCTACAATATCTGGATCTTGTCCTGAGAATAAGTCTGTTTCACACTTCGGGTGGGTGAAGGCTTAGCAAACAAACGGGTGGCTAGAAATTTTTGTTCCGGTGGTGGGTCTACTTGGTACAGTGTGGTCCACTTGGGAAGAGAAGCAAACAGTTTTTGAGGATCTCACTCATATTGGTATTGGAGTTTGGTCCACCTAGGAAGAGAAATAAATGGATTTTGAGGATCCCACTTGGGAAGAGAAACAAACAGATTTTGAGGATCACCCATATTGGTATTGAAAAGGGTGAGCTCTTAGTCCTTTGGGGGGGGGGGGGGGGTTTAATAGGACTATGCGAAATAAAAATAATTGCGAAATATAAATGAAAATATCTGAATCAAATAACAATCTCAATTGCAATAGTATTGAGAAGTTGATTCAAACGTTGTTCAAAGGACAACCTTACACCAAAAACTAAAGTTTATGGTAGGACAACCTGATTTCTTAAACTCAGTAAGGATAAAAAAATCCAAACTAAAACAAGAGGCAAGATAATGAAATCTAGCTATTACGACATTCACCACATGTACATGAAATAGATATAATCATTCACCATTCATACATAACATGCTTCAAATGCAAAACACTAGAAATTATAGTGGTTCGGTGTGTACACCAACTGTTCTCAAATAGCCATACCTACTCTACTCCCAATAATCACAACCCAGGGGATATTGGCTTTCACTATGAAAGAAGGTGTTCCAATGTTCACTTTAAAACCTTTACAATTGCGTTTTCAATGGGCTACCACAATTAAAAACCCCACGCTGAGATTTTCTGGCTATCTCAGTCAAAACCATAATAGAGATTTTCTGGCAATCTAAAAAACTAAAAGCAATTTAAACAAAATACTTATCTAAAGATTCTGCTTGATTTAGCCTGGTAGAACCACTTCTTTTGAAGATGAAGATGTCCAATGTTCAATCACACATATAGAAGGGTTCTAGGTCTAAATGAATTTTAAATTAATCAACCTAGGGCTACTTTGATATAATTTCTCGGATCTCAAAAGGGGTAGAGAAGAACACCCTTTTATAAAATCAGATTGAAGTAAAGAGAGATCAAGAAATTAGAAATCAAAACGCTATAAAAATAATCTTAATTTACCGGACAATACCTTGACAATCACGGGGGCTTTTCTCTCAAAGTGGAGGCATGATTTTGCTTCTTTTTTCTATGAATAAAGCTGAGAAAAGACCTTTATTTATCGGCTGAAAAACAGTTCCTTCGACTGGTCTAAGGTTCAAGCAAATTTCAAAAATTCTGGCGCAATCGGATAAAACCGTCCCTCGACTGGTCGAGTGGCTTGCTCGACTGGATAGCACTCGACTAGTTAAGTTGGTCCAAAAAATCTTGCTAGAGATCGAGTCGAGCCCTACTCGACTGGTCGAGCTGGTGTCTATGACTGGACAAGCAGGGTGCTCAACTAGTCGAGGACCTATCAGAAAAATCCAAAATTTTGAAACAAAACCTGGACTGGTCGAGGAAAACCTTGGATTGGTCGAGCCAGAGCCTTGACTAGTCGAATATAGGCTAAGACTAGTCGAAATAAAGCCTATAACAAGCATAATAATCCATATTAAATGTGCAATATACATGACCTAAACCTAAGGTCTTTCTAGGGTCATTTATACTTGAAATATTGAACATTGAACTTGTAGCTTTAGTTGCTTCGGTTGATCTTCAACTTGATTTACTTGAAGCTTGATCTTGTACACTTGAAGCTTTAACATGATCTTGACCATGTAGTGCACTTGGACTTGAACTAGAACATAAACTTGAAGTAGCACTTGAACTTGGTCTTGCTCTTGAACTTGAACATGCACTTTAGCTTGAACTTTGAAATAGAACTTGCACTTGAACTAGAAGTAGCACTTGAAGTTGATCTTGAACAAGGTAGAACAATCTTCATGACTCGAGCTTTGTAGTATATCTTCTTATGAAGGTGAACTTTCCATCTTTGAAACAAGTCCATCATTCTAAAGTGGTTAGTCACTACGGAATTTGACAACACAAGGTGTTTGATATACAACATAACACTTATAGGTATCAGAGCATAGTCCACATGGGAAGAGAAACTGATAGATTTTGAGGATCTCAGCCATATTGGCATCAGAGCGTAGGAATTAGATTAACATTGAGGATCTACATATGGTCTATATTAGACTCTAGGTTTATAAATTAACTTAGATCCTGGGATAATAAGTTATAAGGTTGTTAGTGTTGGGGGACCGTGGAAGAACACATAGATGAATCAAGCAAAGTACTCCAATCGCAACAATCAAGTCCAACCACAAACAAATCGAATTTAACATGGAAAAAATCAAGGCACAAAGCGACAGTAATGCACTATGAAAGTAAAAATTACAAGAAATAAAAATAATACTCAATTTCAACAAGCCTCAAATATCCCTTACAAGCTCTTAAAAACCCTAGAAACGAATCAGAAAGCTATAAGATACACCATAATCCCGATTACTAGTCCCTATAAGAATTATAATTGAAATAAAAAACAAATACCACACTTTGTAACACCCCGAAAAATCGGGGGTCGTGCATAAACTCGACTCCCGAGTCCCCGAGTGTCACTTATCATCAATTTTATAATTTTATGATCAATCCAGTTTAAATGCGCAGCCTGAAATTTCTTGGAGCATGAAACACAACCACAACTAGTACACTGAAATGAAGAGATCAATATATACAGGTCCAAAAAAAAGAATAAACGGGTCGCATAAGGCGTTACTCAACAAAATCACAACAACATCATGTCCACAAGAGTAGAGCTGAGGCTTCGCTCGTCCTCCTCCTCGAGGCCCGCACGCCCGACTCCACGACCCCGCATCACCTGCATCTATGAGCGAATAACTGGTTGGTGTTTTAAAACACCGTCCCGAGTGGGAGTGAGTGATCAACTCAGTGTGAACTATTAGTCTCAAGTTGTCACAAACATCAGTTATATTACGGATTTAATGAAAAACAATAATTCAGTCACTAAACTAATCTTATTAATGTATATGCATGATGGATGAAATGATGCATGCCCTCGCCACAACTCTCCCTCAAGCGACTCCATCTTACGATCGCATATGACAACACTCCTCGGGCGACCTCGACTGCCGAGTCACCACCCTAACTAATGCGATGCAATGATATGTTAGCCAAGTTCTTAGTTAATTCCGTTCATCCAGCAGGTTTGGGAAACTGATTCACCCCACGTATCAATGCCCTCAACTAGTTGCGGTGCCAAGACCCCTCAATGCGCGAGGCCAGGGCACCGCGATCCGTGAATCCCGTCGGGTTCCTCATCCTCGACTCCAGGCACATGAGGAGTGTCAAAAGGAAGGGATCGCTCGCGGTCACTACGGGGAGGCGCGGTACCCCAGCGTAGGCCGACAGCTCGGACACAGTGCCCCATTCCACCATGCCCGGCTCACGAGGCTGTGGACCAGTTACAAGTGGATTATCAATTGGCTACAATGGTTGCAGGGTGGTTCAGGTTCCATACATATGTGAGCATACAGGGTTAACAAACAGGATTTGTCAGTAAGTAGACTAAACCGCATGAGTCAGGCGAGCACGAGATGAACGACATCGGGTGCTAGACCCATGCATCGGCTCGTTGCCGCCCATACGCACTCATCCGACTTGCATGGTTAGTCTTAGGGTAGTCCAACCAATGGGACTACCGTCTAACTTCGAGTTCCCGACAATCCAAGGGTTTGACGATGAGATATAGCATACCAACATCAAGCTTATCAACCAACATTCCAGTGTCATGTTGCATACATTCCACCATACAAGTCTATTTACCTAACAAGCATGATAAATTAGTAGAAACAAGTGTATGTGTGTGCCGTGGGTTAGAGAGGAAGCTAGGTACTTCTAACATTTCAAGGGATCAACCACACACAAGAGTCAAGATTACTATGCACTATGAAGTAACTCATTGTGGAAAACAATCACAAAAAAAGAACATAAAGTCATCATAAGCCAAAATAACATATGAGGGACAAGATCAACATCAACAAGAGTTAAGCATGTAAATCCATGTAGTTTCAACAAACACCCATTCCTAGATTCCTCTAGATTTTTCAATACCACAACCAAGCAACCAAAATCATTAGACCCATACTATAAATGGTGTTAGGCCACCTAAGATCAATAGTCCGCACCTAAGATCATTGGAGGCTTGGGAAAAATGTCCTATGAAAGAGGGCTTTGCGGTAGATCGGCCGGAATCCCTAAAACAACTTCACATGTTAGATTAACAAGCAAAACCTCCTCCTTACAAGGGTTTCCAAAGAAAAAGAGGGTTGGATCTTACCTAAACAATCCATGAGATGAAGAGGGTGATTTTCGGATGAGTTTTCCCTTGGAGAAGGTGTAGGGAGAGGAGAGATTGATTCCCTTGGGCCCCACCTTGATTTAGGGTCCACCTAGTCTTCTTCCCTCTCTCTTCCTTCCTCTTTCTCTCTTTTCTCTCTTTTCTCTCTTCCATTTCCTAGGGCAAATTCGTATGGGAGAGAGGTGCCCAAAAAAAACCCCTTTTTATAATTCCAGATTTGGTGCAAATGGCCCCAGGCTTCCATAATTTCCTAAAATAGACTTATGGGACTCCATATTGGTGTTGAGGTGGCCCTAACACTCCTCTGGCCACCAAATTCGGCGTATAGTTGCCTTATGGCCTGTCTAGGGTCCATGTAAAAATTTAGGGCGAACGGATGAGCGGATATATGATCTGAGCAAGCATTTTCGACCTTTAAGTGGCCCTACGGGGGCCATTTTGATTGATGGGGAATTTTTGGTGGCCCTCTGGCCATGAAATTTATAGGGTTAGTGCTTCATGGCCCGATGAAGGGCCTTGCAAAATTTGGAAACAAACGGATGCGGGTTTGGTCGGACGGTCCGATTTGCGATCAACGGTCATCGTGCCACGATCGGGCCCCAGATTTGGTGGACGGGCGTAGAAAAATTTATCAAACCTTGACCATAAATTTGGAAGAAATCCGACGGCTGGAAGGCCCGAAGTCTCGCTTTTTTGTCGGTTGCGATTTTAATCAGCATTGGTGCGCATTGATTAGCAAGCGCCAGATGGTACTTTTGGTGTCCACCGGGTCTGCAGTCCGCGATGGACCACAAGCCCAAGGAGATCTATGATTTTCTAAAGTTTTAGATTTTTTCGACCATTCTCGGTTCTTTGGGTGGCCCACACCTGGTTCTTAAGTGTAAACGGGCCATCGCTTGGCGGCCCGCATTGGTCCCATCATAACTAGACTGGTCCACCCCAGTATAAACTAACATTGAGTGATAATAGTCATTAAGTGATTTTATAAGTTAATTAAAAAGAAATTTTAAGGATTTTTAGAAATCCAAAACAGTGAAAATCCAGGATGTTACAATCTAACCCCCTTAAAAATAATTTTGTCCCCGAAATTGCCTAAGGGTAATAAGTAAAGATATTATCATTTCATTTGCTTAAGTTTTGCTGGTTTCTGGTTTATGTACGTTTTAGGTTATATATATATATATATTAAATACGCTAGCCTAGCTCATTATGATCTACCCCTCTTAAAAGTTTTTACATTTGAGGTTTGAAAAAAAATGTCAAAATCATTATTATCGTATTAAGTAGTTGTTGGTAAAGTTTACCTAATGGTGGTATATTCTTCTCTTTATGATAGGGCTAAAACGGACAGTTGTGGTAGACTTTGATCCCATACGTCGATCCTCTGTCTGACCAGGGCAGAAAGATCGTTGTATCTCTTCTTAGTCCTGGTATATCCTGGTCTTCTGCTCGGTCAAAGCAGTGAGTCCATTGATATTCACCCAGGAATGAGAATTGGGTTAAGCCGCGAGTACTTCGCAGATGTGTGGTTCCGTAATTCCGTAGTCCGATCAATCTAATTGTTTAGCCATCATTGGAAAGTTTACATCTCCTATTTATAAGGTTGTCTCTTGAGTCTTTGTCTACGAGAATCCTCGTTTTAATTTATATCCAATTTGGGGTTTAATAATTCTTTCAACATGCCTACGAGCAACAATCATTCTAAAAAGTTTTTAAAGTCACAATTTTTTTTTATTTTATATGAATTACCATTTCAATCCTATGGCTAGTGGGTTATGGGCAAATCACTATTTGGTTTCATAAATTTTAACAGGGAAGGAATAATTGGAAGTTTTAAGGTATTCTGGTGGTTTAGAGTGCTAATAACGTTAAGATGGACGCAGTAAGACAATCATTCATACAAGCATTTATAAGGCGATAAGAAAATTCGAAAACAATCCATACATTCATATTAAATTCAAAGTGCCATTAGTATAGCTAGTTACATCATAAAACATGGATTACGTAGTTTTCTAGACATTCCAAACATAAGGAAAAAAAATAACTTAGTCAAGAAAACGTCATAACTATCCTTCAACGTAAGCATGTAGACCTAAGTGACTTAAAGCAAACTACTAATTATCGAAAAGGTTACGCTACTACTCTTCTGGATTGGGCAAAGATGGGGGTACTTCTTCCCCTTGAGGGAAAGAATCACCGGAATGGTGAAAAAGGAAATGATGGTCGCTAAGAACGACATTTCCCTCGGTTAAGAAGGATTTGGGTGTGAGGAATATGGGTGGATTGTTGGAGGAATGGTCTTAGGGATGACTTTTAGAATGAGAGTTGAGAAATGGAAATGAGTTTTGGGTGTGAATGGATTTGAGAAGGGTTTGGAAAATGAAATTTGGAAATGGGTTTGAGATGAGGTGGTGTAAGATGAAATGGAAGGTGAGTTGAGGATATGGGGTTTGAGTAGAGATTGCGATTTGAGATGGGTTTTGGAAAATAGAGATGGAATGGTTTTGAGAGTTTATTTTAGGAATGAGCTTTGAAAGTGATATTGGAATGGTGTTTAGGAAAATGAAGTTGATGATGGTCTTGAGGTAGATTGTGGGAAGTGAACTTTGGAAATGGGGAGAAGAGAGTGAAATGAGTGTGGTTTTGGTGAATGGGTCTAGAAGGAAATATGGGTGATGAGAGGGATTTGGGAAATGAGTTGAGAGTTTATATGTGGGAATAAACAAAAGAAATGGGTTTTGAAAAAAGAGAAGAAGATGGTTTGGAGGATTGGATTTTAGGAGTAGAGTTTGGAGGTGGGGGATAGAGAGTGTGAGTTGGATATGGGTTGTAGAATGGGTTTTAGGGAGGGATGCTTGTAAATGGGTTTTGAAAGTGAGAATGTAGTGGTCCTTGGAAATGGGGATGGGAGGAATGAGAATGGGTTCTTGAGACAATGAGTTTGGGAATGAGGAAGAAGAGGTGAAGATGTGAAAGAGGTGATAATGGGTTGTAATGAAGGAGAGATGAGGGATTTGAGATTTTTGGAAAAGGGAGAGGCTTCACTAAATGTTTGGGAGCATTAGAGAGGGAGGAAATGAGAGGAAATAGGGCTATGGAGCCTTTACTTACAAGGAAAGTGGACCCCACATGAGTACAAGGTGTACATAGAGAGAGAGGACTTCTTATAACGTTTCTTGTACTTTTAACAACTGGATTATTTTTTAAATTTTTATGATGATTTATCATCAAGTTTTAAGTCATCCCACCAAATTTCATATCCTTTAGAGTTGTAAATAAATTATTAAAATTCTAGAAAAAATAGCTGCCTGAAATTTAAAATTTTTGGATAGTTGGCAAAACATCTTAATTTTAACCATATTAAAATTTTTATTTTATTTTTTTCTTATTTTTATATAAAACTAGACTCATCAAGGTTCAATTTGTGAATCACCTAAATCGGAGTTGTAACGAAGGAGATATAATTTTTTGAATTTGACCTAAAATTACAGAAATTTCGGGCGGGGTCACGTCGGTTGGGCGGGGGTCCCGCCGACCCTTCCTGATGTCCGGCGGGGCGCCGCCGAGTTTCTGGAGCCCGGCGGGTCCACGGGCGGGTCGGGCAGTGTGCGGGCGGGGTCCCGCCGGCCCTCCGTTTTTCGGGCGGGGTCGCCTTGTGACGGGCATATCTCGCAAACCGGAAAGAGTTATTCGACGTGCCATATATGAATTTGGGGTAGGAGAAGCCGATCTACGCAATGAGTATACTAGTTTCATGAAATTCCTCCTGGTTAGGGGCCAAAATATCAATTTACTTATATTCCCACTATTTGTGTTAAATTTTCATTCAACATGGATCTTTATCCCCGAACATATCTAACTATCAAGTTTGGCCTAGTGTTCGCTCATTTGGTCTAGGGCGATGGTTTTGACCATCAAATCACTCCATTCTGGCTTGTTCCTATCAATGTCCCGAAAAGCTAAAGGGCAGAGGGATTTAGACTTAAGCCTGCTTGACTAGTAGCATTAAGCTGCACGAAATGGGATTACAATGCTAATCCCAACTCACGATTGGGAATGACAAGTCCAGAATGAGTATGGGATGAGATTCAAAATTGACTCCCTAGGCTTTGCTGGATGAGCCTTGGGTTGAGAGGTTTGTCGCGGGATTTCTAAATCCCTTGACGATGAACCTTCCAAGTATATTTGGAAGGAAATCCAGAATTTACCTCTAATTGAATACGTTTCGATAGGGCATCATGGAACATGGGATGCGTTCATCCCAGGGACACTCCCTCACACCTACATTCATCGTTACTCAAAAATCCATTTCACCCAAATCTCACCTAATTCAGTTGGCCCCACGGGCCCTAAGATTGGGGCGGACTAACTAGCTAAACCTCTTATTCAATCAAATCGAATCTTGTCGTCAAGTCAAGACCTCGGATTCCCTTTCTCGCTACCAATTCCTAATTCCTTGGAAGTCCTATTCCCCATCTATAATTGTAGGTCTAGGGTCTGAGATGGTTCCTAGAGTTCTAAGTTCCTATTGTGTTTTCTAATACGTATCCTCTCAAGTCAGCGGACGCGTTACTGAGTTCATGACCCATGGCCCAAGGGATTCCAAACTATTGCTCTGATACCATCTGTAACGCCCCGGAAAATCGGGGGTCGTGCATAAACTCGACTCCCGAGTCCCCGAGTGTCACTTATCATCAATTTTATAATTTTATGATTAATCCAGTTTAAATGCGCAGCCTGAAATTTCTTGGAGCATGAAACACAACCACAACTAGTACACTGAAATGAAGAGATCAATATATACAGGTCCAAAAAAAAGAATAAACGGGTCGCATAAGGCGTTACTCAACAAAATCACAACAACATCATGTCCACAAGAGTAGAGCTGAGTTCGCTCGTCCTCCTCCTCGAGGCCCGCATCGCCCAGCTCCACGACTCCGCATCACCTGCATCTATGAGCGAATCTGGTTGGTGTTTTAAAACACCGTCCCAGAGTGGGAGTGAGTGATCAACTCAGTGTGAACTATTAGTCTCAAGTTGTCACAAACATCAGTTATATTACGGATTTAATGAAAAACAATAATTCAGTCACTAAACTAATCTTATTAATGTATATGCATGATGGATGAAATGATGCATGCCCTCGCCACAACTCTCCCTCAAGCGACTCCATCTTACGATCGCATATGACAACACTCCCTCAGAGCGACCTCGACTGCCGAGTCACCACCCTAACTAATGCGATGCAATGATATGTTAGCCAAGTTCTTAGTTAATTCCGTTCATCCAAAGAGGTTTGAGAACCGATTCACCCCACGTATCAATGCCCTCAACTAGTTGCGGTGCCAAGACCCCTCAATGCGCGAGGCCAGGGCACCGCGATCCGTGAATCCCGTCGGGTTCCTCATCCTCGACTCCAGGCACATGAGGAGTGTCAAAAGGAAGGGATCGCTCGCGGTCACTACGGGGAGGCGCGGTACCCCAGCGTAGGCCGACAGCTCGGACACAGTGCCCCATTCCACCATGCCCGGCTCACGAGGCTGTGGACCAGTTACAAGTGGATTATCAATTGGCTACAATGGTTGCAGGGTGGTTCAGGTTCCATACATATGTGAGCATACAGGGGTTAACAAACAGATTTGTCGTTAAGTAGACTAAACCGCACGAGTCGCGAGCACGAGATGAACGACATCGGGTGCTTAGACCCATGCGCCGAATCGCCGCCGCCCATACGCACTCGTCCGACTTGCATGGTTAGTCTTAGGGTAGTCCAACCAATGGGACTACCGTCTAACTTTGAGTTCCCGACAATCCAAGGGTTTGACGATGAGATATAAAGATACCAACATCAAGCTTATCAACTAACATTCCAAAGTGTCATGTTGCATACATTCCACCATACAAGTCTATTTACCTAACAAGCATGATAAATTAGTAGAAACAAGTGTATGTGTGTGCCAGTGGGTTAGAGAGGAAGCTAGGTACTTCCAACATTTCAAGGGATCAACCACACACAAGAGTCAAGATTACTATGCACTATGAAGTAACTCATTGTGGAAAACAATCACAAAAAAGAACATAAAGTCATCATAAGCCAAAATAACATATGAGGGACAAGATCAAAGATCAACAAGAGTTAAGCATGTAAATCCATGTAGTTTCAACAAACACCCATTCCTAGATTCCTCTAGATTTTTCAATACCACAACCAAGCAACCAAAATCATTAGACCCATACTATAAATGGTGTTAGGCCACCTAAGATCAATAGTCCGTACCTAAGATCATTGGAGGCTTGGAAAAAATGTCCTAGGAAAGAGGGCTTTGCGGTAGATCGGCCGGAATCCCTAAAACAACTTCACATGTTAGATTAACAAGCAAAACCTCCTCCTTACAAGGGTTTCCAAAGAAAAAGAGGGTTGGATCTTACCTAAACAATCCATGAGATGAAGAGGGCGATTTTCGGATGAGTTTTCCCTTGGAGAAGGTGTAGGGAGAGGAGAGATTGATTCCCTTGGGCCCCACCTTGATTTAGGGTCCACCTAGTCTTCTTCCCTCTCTCTTCCTTCCTCTTTCTCTCTTTTCTCTCTTTTCTCTCTTCCATTTCCTAGGGCAAATTCGTATGGGAGAGGGGTGCAAAAAAAAAACCCCTTTTTATAATTCCAGATTTGGTGCAAATGGCCCCAGGCTTCCATAATTTCCTAAAATAGACTTATGGGACTCCATATTGGTGTTGAGGTGGCCCTAACACTCCTCTGGCCACCAAATTCGGCGTATAGTTTCCTTATGGCCTGTCTAGGGTCCATGTAAAAATTTAGGGCGAACGGATGAGCGGATATATGATCTGAGCAAGCATTTCCGACCTTTAAGTGGCCCTACGGGGGCCATTTTGATTGATGGAGAATTTTTGGTGGCCCTCTGGCCATGAAATTTATAGGGTTAGTGCTTCATGGCTCGATGAAGGGCCTTGCAAAATTTGGAAACAAACGGATGCGGGTTTGGTCGTACGGGTCCGATTTGCGATCAACGGTCACCGTGCCACGATCGGGCCCCAGATTTGGTGGACGGGCGTAGAAAAATTCATCAAACCTTGACCATAAATTTGGAAGAAATCCGACGGCTGGAAGGCCCGAAGTCTCAGTTTCTTTTGTCAGTGCCAGATTTTAATCTGGCATTGGTGGGGCGCATTGGGCAAGCGCCAGATGGTACTTTTGGGTGTCCACTGGGTCTGCAGTCCGCGATGGACCACAAGCCCAGTGAGATCTATGATTTTCTAAAGTTTTAGATTTTTCCGACCCTTCTCGGTTGCTGGGTGGCCCACACGGTACGTCATTCCGTCTATGTAAACGCCATCTGGCTTGGCGCCCGCACTTGGTCCCATCATAACTAGACTGGTCCACCCCAGTATAAACTAACATTGAGTGATAATAGTCATTAAGTGATTTTATAAGTTAATTAAAAAGAAATTTTAAGGATTTTTAGAAATCCAAAACAGTGAAAATCCAGGATGTTACACACTTACGCAACTCTACGTAACTCTGCATGATCGTTCGATGACACCTTCGATGAGACGTCAATGGCATCGAACCCCCTTGATGTCATCGAACAAAACACCAAAATATTCCAGCGACTAAACACGTATTTTTTGAATTTTTTTGATTGCTTCGAGTAGGACTTTGATGTCATCGAACAACTTTCGATGGCATTAAACATCTTTCGAGCAACCAACATGAAAAATTTCAGATTTTTCTGATGGCATCGAGCCGACTTCGAGGGCATCGAAATCTGCTCGATAACATCGAACTGTCATGGACAGACCTATTGATTTACAAATTTAAGACATTAACTAACAATCTCCACCATATCTTCAATCACCAATCTTTTGAGGTTCTTTTTCTTCATATCTAATTTTTCCTTGCATCATAGCTCCACCATCGCTTCTTGTGCATACTCCGTCTTCTATTTATGACTTCGCCAAGCCCAGAGAAGTTGCATAGAAATTGAACTCCTCTGTGAGAACTACTTTAGTGAGCATGTCCGTTGGATTCAAGCTTGGGTAAATTTTCTCCAGAGTCACGCCTCATTCCTTAAGCACATATCAGATAAAATGGTGACGAACATCAATCTGTTTAGTATGTGAGTGATAAATAGAATTTTTAGCCAAATTGATCGCGCTTTCACTGTCACAATTAACCGATACGGCCTCATGCTCCCAATTGATTTATCGTCCCCCTCAACCAAATATCTTCCTTGAATGCTTCTATCACTGCCATATACTCAGCTTCGGTCATGGAAAGAGCCACCATGAACTGAAGCTTTGACATCCAACTGATTGCTCCACCCGCTAGTACAAATGAGTAACCAAAAGTCGACCTTCTAGTATTGATTGCTTGCCTCCAAGTGCAGAGGTTCGTAAGTAGTATCCCGTGAATACGGGGTCGATCCCACAGGGAGATGAATTGTGAAAAGAAAAAAATCAAACACAAAATAAACTAAGTAATAAAAATTAATCTGATGATTTGATTTTGGGATTTTTGAACGGATGTAATTCAATTGAATAAAATAACACCCAAGCTTCAAAGTTCCACACATACGTTAATATTCCAAAATCATGATGACTTGGATAACACAACTAGGATCTGATCACTATGGTCAGCCTAATCGGAAAATAAAACAGTTTAAATATTTTAATAAAAAAAAATTAGAAAATAATGGATTTGCACCATTAACATATATTCTCAAGCGTCAGTGATTTTAAGTATTCAATATCTATAGGATAATGAATATCAAATAAATATGACAGGTTGAGAACATCTCCTATCTAGAAAATCTAATTGATCTAGGATAAGCCTATCCATCAATGTGGATCTCATATGATGGAAACATATGGATCTCACAAGAGGATAAAAAAAACAAAACCTAAATAATAGATAACATGCATACACCATTATTCTCATCATTAAAACAATCCATCATCATAATCTTAAAGAAACATTAAACCCATGTGCTTCCCTTCTAGCTTGGGATAGAAGGAACTTAGAAAAACATAATTAAATTGCAGAAATAAAAAGCAACAAGAAATAAAGAAAGAAAATGCAAATAGAAAAGATCTAAAAAATTAACTTATAAAGCTTTAATAAAACTAAAAACTCTTTAAAAACCCTAAACTTTGCTTTGGGATGCCTTGAATAATAATGTTTAAGAATGCCCTAGGAACCCCTATTTATAAGTAGGGAACTCCAATTTTCGTATAAAGTTGAAAAACCCTAGAAATCGCCTCAAATATACGTATTTTTCTAAAACAGACTTCTCGCTGCATAGTTAATTTAAAACAGACTTTCTGCTGCGCAGTTTTCCAAAATAGACTTCACAGCTTCAGAATACACTTTTTCGGTCAATTTCAGCATTCTTCACTTCAAATCTTCAATTTTCTTTATTCTTCACTCGATTTTCTTGGATCTTTGGCATGTGAGTTCTTCAATCTTGGTCTCCTAAGATCCATCTCTTTCCTTGGTAATTCTTGAGCATCAAAATCATGCTTTTAACACCATTTTTCAATTCAAACACTTAAATTCACCTTGCAACACATACATGAGTAAAATAGAATATTAAGCGGATCCATATTCATAAAACCAAGATATAAATGTTGAAAATTATGCAATATTTGAGTCTCAACACACCCCCCAACTAGCAATTTGCTAGTCCCGAGCAAAATAAGCGAAAAATAAAACTAATTTTAAAAACAAAATTAAAACGAAAAAAAATTCTAACTACACCACTTTTGCAGGTAATCTCGATTGCATTTAGCATATGCAACAAGCCTTTAAACCCCTAGGTTTCCCCTAGTGGACGAGTTATAGTCTCGTGAAGGTTTCCAGAAATGTTACCCACAAACATTAAAAACATGAAAAATAGCTTAACACAAAGAAATTTATACAATTATGCCTCCATTCATCATATGAATTCCAAAACAAAATAATACTTACCCTAAGTCTGAAGTTAGTTAGAATCTCAATTTCCTAATCCATTACATCCTTGAGTTCAGAGACCTAATTAAAATTTAGAATAGTTATGATCCAATATCCTTAGGTGCTCGTGACACTAGTCTAACTTTGAGAAATATGTATGTTCTCTATCCTAACTCCTCTCAATCATTCCAAGAGTATGAAATCTCTAGTTATCTCATTTTTTTCATGTCATTTCTTCTTTTATCATCATATCCTCATTATTATAGACCACCCTTAGATGAAGATTCCCACCGGGTTTGCTTCATAACCTAAGGTATCGTACTTGTAATGGTAACAGTAATGGATACTTAGGTATCCTTACTCCTGGACATCGACACGATTGTTATGGTCATTGCATTCATGCTCTATAACAAAATTTTATTTATTTCCATTACTCTTTTTTTACTTCAATATTTTTTTAAAACATATATCAATGATACTAGTTCATTCAACCTTGTTTGAATCAAAAGTTGTTATTCTAGTTCACATATCATATTCCTCACTTAGTTAGCTAGGGTGTAATGTGAATTCGGTATATCAAATTACAACTAGTGATTAGATAATTGAACTCAAGTATATAATTGTCAGTTATTAGAATTCTGACTACTATTAACCTAAAATAAATATTAACTTTGCCTTTGGAATTCGCATAATATCATGTTCACATTCTTGTATATAAAAATATTATTTTGAAAATGGTGAAATGTTTTTTTTTTTTTTCCATAAACCTAAAAAAATAAAATTTTACCTAAAAATAATAAAATAAACTGAAACAAAAAAATAAATTTTTTTTTTCATAAACCTAAAAAAATAAAATTTTACCTAAAAATAATAAAATAAACTGAAACAAAAAAATAAAAAATAAAAAATAAAAATAAAAAATCACATGGATGACTATCCACACCCCCCAACCTAAAATCTGCATTGTCCCCAATGTAATGATAATGTAATGCAGAGAACAATAAAAATAAAAGAAAGGGTGGATAGTACCTACCATAAAAAACTCACCTGCTAGGTGACACTAAAAAATTTGAATGTGATACTACACAAATGCTCCATCAGACTAGGAGCATCAATCTGAATATTCTGGCTCATGAAGAGGGAAGGACTCCTCTCCCAAATGAAAGTTTTCCACATAAGGCTTCAATCTCTGACCATTAACCTTGTACACATTACCATTACGTGGATTCTCAATTTCAACAGCCCCATGAGTATAAACATTCTTCACAATAAAGGGGCCTGTCCATCTTGATCTTAACTTTCCCGGAAAGAACTGGAGACGGGAATTGTACAATAGGACCTTTTGCTGAGGTTCAAAATTCTTCCTCAGGATATTTTTGTCATGAAAAGCTTTGGTCCTCTCTTTGTAGATTTTAGAATTTTCATAGGAGTCTCTCCTCAGCTCCTCTAATTCATTCAACTCTAATTTCCTTTGTCCACTTGCTTGATCCATATCAAAGTTTAATTTCTTTATTGCCCAGTAGGCTCTATGTTCCAATTCCACAGGCAAGTGGCAAGCCTTCCCATACACCAATCTGTATGGAGACATTTCAATCGGGGTCTTATAAGCGATCTATAAGCCCATAAAGCGTCGGATAGTCTGAGGGACCAATCCTTCCTATCTGGCCTTATAGTTTTCTCTAAAATGTGTTTGATTTCTCGATTAGAAATCTCAGCTTGCCCACTCGTTTGTGGGTGGTATGGGGTACTCACTTTATGCTTGATGCCATATTTCTTCATCAAAGCCTCAAATGTCCTATTGCAAAAGTGAGACCCGCCATCACTAATGATGGCCTTTGGAGTTCCAAATCTAGAAAAAATATTTTCCTTGAGGAATCGTATGACCACTTTGTTGTCATTGGTCCTACTTGGAACTGCCTCAATCCACTTTGAAACATAGTCCACACCAACCAATATATAAAGAAATCCAAAAGAAGATGGAAATGGGCCCATAAAATCAATACCCCAACAATCAAAGATCTCCAATGGTAAAATTGGGGATAAAGGCATCATGTTGCGCCGGGACACTCTTCCCAACCTTTGACATCTATCACAAGCAACACAAAAAGCATGGGTGTCTTTAAACATGGTGGGCCAGTAAAAACCACATTGCAGGATTTTTGCAGTGGTTTTCTTAGCAGAAAAATGCCCACCACATGCTTCCATGTGACAAAAAGAAATAACACTCTGAACTTCATCCTCTGGGACACAACGTCTAAAAATTTGATCAGCCCATATTTATATAAATACGGGTCATCCCGTAAGAAGTTTCTAACCTCGGTTTTAAAACGCTTCCTATCTTGTGACTTCCAATGATATGGCATTTTTTCCGTTACAAGATAGTTCACTATATCCGCATACCAAGGCAATTTGGAGATCGCAAATAATTGTTCATCAGGGAAATGATCCTGGATATGCATCTCCTTAGTGGAATCATCTAATACCAACTGAAAGGTGATCGGCCACTACGTTTTCTACTCCTTTCTTATCTTTTATCTCTAAGTCAAATTCTTGGAGTAGGAGGATCCATCTCAAAAGTCTCGGCTTTGCATCCTTCTTAGACATCAAATATTTCAAAGCTGAGTGGTCCGTGAAAATGACCACTTTAGATCCCAGCAAGTAGGACCTAAACTTATCCAAAGCAAAAACTACTGCAAGTAACTATTTTTCAGTTGTTGAGTAGTTTACTTGGGCCGAGTTTAGAGTTCTACTCGCATAGTGAATAACGTAGGGCCGTTTATCTTTTCTTTGGCCCAAAACAGCCCCTATGGCATATTCACTTGCATCGCACATTAGTTCAAAAGGAAGTGTCCAATCTGGGCCGCATGATAGGTGTAGTGGTAAGGGATGATTTAATTTTATTAAAAGCACTTGCACATTCATCTCCGTCACTTAAATGGAACATCCTTTTGAAGAAGATTAGTCAAGGGTCTAGTAATGACACTAAAGTCCTTGATGAATCTTCTATAAAAACCAAAGATGCCCTATAAGTGATCTAATATCTCTAATGATTCGGGGATAGGTAGATTACCAATAATGTCGAGTTTTGAACGATCTACCTCGATTCCATTTTTGGAGATAACATGGCCCAAAACAATTCCCTTTTGAACCATGAAATGACATTTCTCCCAATTTAAGACAAGGTGTTTCTCTTCACACCTAGATAAGACAAGAGATAAATTGTTGAGGCATTCCTCAAAACTACTCCCAAATACGAGAAGTCGTCCATAAAACCTCAAGAAACTTCCCAACCATATTTGAAAAAATACTTAACATACACCGTTGGAAAGTTGCTGGAGCATTACACAATCCAAATGACATCCGTTTGAAAGCAAATGTGCCAAATGGACAAGTGAACTTGGTTTTCTCTTGGTCTTCCGGGGCTATCTCTATTTGGTTATATCCGGAATATCCATCAAGAAAACTATAGAAGGAGTGACCTGCTACCTTCTCTAAAACTTGATCAATGAATGGTAGAGGGAAATGATCATTCTTTGTGACTTGGTTCAATTTTCTATAGTCAATGCAAACACGCCAACCTGTGGTGACACGTGTTGGTATGAGTTCATTATTAGAATTCTGCACAATAGTTATTCCGGATTTCTTTGGGACTACTTGAGTTGGACTCACCCAAACACTATCAGATATTGGGTAGATGATTTCCACATCTAATAATTTGATCACCTCATTTTTTACAACTTCCATCATGTTTGGATTGAGACGCCTTTGAGGTTGTCTAATTGGTTTGGCGTCCTCATCGAGGTGGATCCGATGGGTGCATATGGAAGGGCTTATACCCTTAATGTCAGAAATGGTCCAGCCCAAGGCTCCTTTGTGGTCCCTTAGAACATTCAACAATTTAATCTCTTGATCCTTGTCTAAAAATGAAGAGATCACCACAGGATAAGTTTTATTTTCACCTAAATATACATACTTAAGCTCATTTGGTAGTGGTTTTAAATCAAGCTTTGGAACATTGGTTGGTGATGGCAGAGGTCGCGAGTCCTCTATAGATAGGATTTGAGTGCGCGGTCTCCATTGGTACATACCAATGTCCTGGGTGGTAGTGCTCTCATTATCATCACAAATTTCAGCAAGCACTTTTTCTAAATCAGAATTTTTTAAGTCCCCAAAGACTTGAATCAATTCCTTAGTCAGACTAGGTTCCAATTCCTCTTCTTCTATCAAGCAGTCCATGAAATTCAGCTTATGGATTTCATTATTATCAATGGGTTGCTTACATAGATTGAAAATATTTAACTCTGTAGAGTCATGTTACCAAAAGATAAGTTCATCATTCCATTCCTGCAATTTATGATTGCATTTGAAGTTGCTAGGAATGGGCGGCCTAAAATGATGGGAACTTGAGCGCTAGCATTTACACATGGTTCAAAGTTGTCTAGTACAATAAAATCCACGGGAAGTAGAATTTCTCCACTTGGACTAGTACGTCCTCTAATATTCCCCTTGGTACCTTAATGGAGCGGTCAGCGAGTTGGAGTGTAATCGTGGTTGGTTTAAGCTCGCCTAACCCCATTTGTTTGTAAACCGAATAAGGTACTAAGTTGACACTTGCACCCAAATCTAGCAAAGCATGCTCAATTTGAAAATTCCCAATAATACAAGGAATAGTGGGACTTCCTGGGTCTTTGTATTTGGGTACAACCCTTTGTTGAATGATAGCACTCACTTTCTCAGTAAGGAAGGCCTTTTTGTGCACATTTAATTTCCTCTTTACAAAGGCACAAGTCCTTGAGATATTTAGCATATGATGGAATTTGTCTAATAGCATCAAGCAGGAATATTGACAATAACCTTTGGAGCACATCCAACACCTCTTGATATTTCATGGGGACAGTCGGATTCCGAAGTCTAGATGGGAATGGAACTGGAGGCTCATATGACTTAGTCTCTTTATCCTTTTGTTGTTACAGCTTTTGAACTATAGTCGGTTCATCATTTTCTTGAGACAGTGGCTTTTCCTCCGATATTTCTACCGGTTGCATTATTTTGTTATCGACTTCTTTTCCACTTCTCAAGGTAATGATGGACTTAGCTTGTTCATGATGTAGCTCACTTGGATTTGAGTCTCCAATGAAATGTGTGTTTCTAGGGTTTGGCACAGGTTGAGAAGGAAGTGTGCCCTTTTCCCTAGCATTTAGTTGAGTCTCAATCCTAGCCACAGCTGTCTTTAATTCCTGATTTGATTGGATTAGAGACTGATTCATTTGAGCTTGAGAGTTCATGAATGCGGTCAATGCATCCTCCATAGATGATCGCTTTGGCGGGGGCACATATGGTGCATTGTTAGGTGCCCCAAAGAAATTGTTTTGTGGAGGCATTTGAGGTGCATTGGGCGCATTAATTTGTGGTCCATTCCTCCAACTAAGATTAGGATGGTTACGCCAATTTGGATTATACGTGTTTCCCATTGGTTGCATAACTGACCTTTGGTAGTTGTTTATAGCATTTGCTTGATCATGCTCATGCGTGATATTTTGTACAACAGAGATCATTGGACAATCCTTTGTGTCATGGTCTATACCACCACAAATGCTACAAAAATTACCTAAGGAAGTGTTTGCTTTAACCATATCAACCTTCCTAATTTCCAAGGCTTCGACCTTTCTAGCCAATGCAGCGAATTTTGCATTAAGGTCGTCTTCCTCTCTTAGGACATACATCCCCGCTTTCTCTCTAGGAATGGGTCTAGTTTGGTCTGATTTAGCAGAGACATTCCATGTCTGCGTATTCTCTGCTAACATATCTAGAAAATCCCAAGCCTCATTATGATCTTTGTCAAGAAAGGTTCCACCACACATCATTTCTATGAACTGACGGGTATCCATGGTGAGCCCCTTTCGGAACGCATCAATCACGTGCCATGGTTCATAACCATGATGTGGACAAGTAATTAGAATGTCTTTGAAGCGCTCCCAAGCTTGAAAAAATAGTTCATTACCCTTTTGGGAGAATGACATGATTTCTTGTTTCAGTGCATTTGTTTTGTGCTCGGGAAAGAACTTTTTCAAAAACTCTCTACTTAAAGCTTGCCATGAAGTGATGGTATTAGGTCTTAGAGAGTTGAGCCATGCTTTGGCCCGATCCTTTAGAGAAAATGAGAATAACCTAAGCTTAAGTATATCCCTATTGCCATTGTTTACTTGTAACGTTGCAATAACTTCCTCAAAGTCCTTGAGGTGCAAGTAGGGGCTTTAAGAATCTAAGCCATGAAATTTAGGAATCAATTGAATCACACCTGGTTTAAAATCAATGTTCCCTGTGTGAGCAGGGAATACTATGCAAGATGGTAAAGTTGATCTCTCAAGGTGTAAATGTTCACGTAAAGTCCGTGGTTGGTTTAACACATTCCTATGAACTTCATTTTCATCTTCAAGAGGAGGATTAAATTGATTTTCTCTATTTTGATTTATAGTTGGATCTGGCAGATTTGGATTTAGATTATCAACTGGGTCTGCCATGAAATCCAAGTGATGTTGAGTGCCTCTTCTAAGTGAATGATTAAGGCCTGGAACTAGTCCCCCTTCAGAGGAGAGTCGATTGTTTTGATCCCTACTCCAACGGGACATAAACCATCCACACCACACAACAAATACCACTAATTAAACTAGCAAGTATGATACTTAAAATAAAAATAAAAACTTAAATCAACAACCCAGGCGGCAAGGCCGACCATGAGGGTTCAATCCACAAAGCAAAAAAAATAAATCAACAACCCAGTGCGGCAGGGCCGACCAAGAGGGTTCAATCCACAAAAAAAAAAAAAATAAATAAATAAATAAATCAACAAAAGTAAAACTGATGCATAATTTAAACTATGCTAATCCGGAAAATAGATTCAACGGATGATCTTTGTGATCAAACAGCAACTGTAGGACAACCATAGCACTTGGGTGATGAAATCCTAAGCAGGGCAACCTTATGTCACGCTTAGTGCTTGAAAGATCCAATCGAATTTATTTTTAAAGAAAAAAAAATTAAAAAATAAAATCTACGAGAAAATTTGGAGGGTTTAGAAGAGAACTTACCTTAGAAGAAAAAAAAAAAAAAAAAAAAAAAAACTTACCTTAGCTATCTTGCACAGATCCATCTCTCTCTCAATCTCTCCCAAGAATCGGCGCTAAAAACTTGATTGCTTGCCTCCAAGTGCGAGGTTCGTAAGTAGTATCCCGTGAATACAGTGGTCGATCCCACAGGAGATGAATTGTGAAAAGAAAAAAAAATCAAATGCAAAATAAACTAAGTAATAAAAATTAATCGATGATTTGATTTTGGAATTTTTTAACGGATGTAATTCAATTGAATAAAATAACACCCAAGCTTCAAAGTTCCACACATACGTTAATGTTCCAAAATCATGATGACTTGGATAACACAACTAGGATCTGATCACTATGGTCAGCCTAATCGGAAAATAAAACAGTTTAAATATTTTAATAAAAAAAAAAATTAGAAAATAATGGATTTGCACCATTAACATATATTCTCAAGCGTCAGTGATTTTAAGTATTCAATATCTATAGGATAATGAATATCAAATAAATATGACAGGTTGAGAACATCTCCTATCTAGAAAATCTGATTGATCTAGGATAAGCCTATCCATCAATGTGGATCTCATATGATGGAAACATATGGATCTCACAAGAGGATAAAAAAAACAAAACCTAAATAATAGATAACATGCATACACCATTATTCTCATCATTAAAACAATCCATCATCATAATCTTAAAGAAACATTAAACCCATGTGCTTCCCTTCTAGCTTGGGATAGAAGGAACTTAGAAAAACATAATTAAATTGCAGAAATAAAAAGCAACAAGAAATAAAGAAAGAAAATGCAAATAGAAAAGATCTAAAAATTAACTTATAAAGCTTTAATAAAACTAAAAACTCTTTAAAAACCCTAAACTTTGCTTTGGGATGCCTTGAATAATAATGTTTAAGAATGCCTAGGAACCCCTATTTATAAGTAGGGAACTCCAATTTTCGTATAAAGTTGAAAACCCTAGAAATCGCCTCAAATATACGTATTTTTCTAAAACAGACTTCTCGCTGCATAGTTAATTTAAAACAGACTTTCTGCTGCGCAGTTTTCCAAAATAGACTTCACAGCTTCAGAATACACTTTTTCGGTCAATTTCAAGATTCTTCACTTCAAATCTTCAATTTTCTTTATTCTTCACTCGATTTTCTTGGATCTTTGACATGTGAGTTCTTCAATCTTGGTCTCCTAAGATCCATCTCTTTCCTTGGTAATTCTTGAGCATCAAAATCATGCTTTTAACACCATTTTTCAATCCAAACACTTAAATTCACCTTGCAACACATACATGAGTAAAATAGAATATTAAGCGGATCCATATTCATAAAACCAAGATATAAATGGAGAAAATTATGCAATATTTGAGTCTCAACAAGTATCCACACATAACCTACTAGCTTGGCCCCTGATTTCTCAAATGTTAAGACATAGTCTTGCGTACTTCGAATGTATTGAAGTAACCATTTTACTATTTCCCAGTGTTGTTTTTCAAGGTTAGACATGTATCTACTAACAACACCCACCATATGTGAAATATTCGGTTTAGTACAGATCATGGCATACATCAGAAAGTTCTTTTGTATAATTCAAGATTACATCTTTTCCTCGAAAATTTGAGATCCCGTTGGATAAACCCCTTTAAATTCAAAACAATTTATCCTCATGGGGCTATTAAAATAAAGAATTCAGCGAATGATAATATTTTCAAAGTGAACAGTCATTCCCTTAAGCCATTTGCTGAGAACTTTGATTCAGAGGATATTCATTTCCCTCTGAGAGATCCTGTCTACCAGGACTGACCTTCTAGTCTGAATGAGGTCCCCCAATCCATTTTCTGCTTTCTTAGGTTATGTTAGAGTAGTTTAGGTTTGTATTACTTTGTGTTATTTAGCGACCTAGACACCCCTTTAGATAATGAAGAATTCATATCATTCCTTTGAACTTTCTACAGTACTCTCTCTTACTTACTTTAAAAAAAAAAAAAAATTTATTTTTTATTTTTATATTTCTGTTGTATCATGTTATGATGTATTGCATATCTTTAAATTCCATGTGATCAGTACTTTGGTGCCTTATGTGGGAACTGAATCAATTGAAGTTCAGATCTATTTTAGTTTGTGAATGATAAATTAAGTGCTCTATTGTCTAGCTGGATATGATAGGACTTCAATTTCAGTTATCTATTTGAATTAAGTGAATTAGATATTAAGAATGACTATAAGTGGATCCTTGACACTCTAATGTTTTGCTTCTATTGATTTTCATCTTTACTTTAGTCAATTACATCATTACTTCTTATAATCTTATTCCGTAATTAGTTTTAGATTTAATTATAATTTTAAAGTTTTCTAAAGAACGCACAAATATAAGTCCTTGTGTATTCAATCTTGGTCTCACCAAATTAAAATTAATTACATCGCAGTCCTGTACTTAGGGTTGTCATCCTTTTGGATAGATCATTAGATAATCCATATGACTTTTAAAACTATAAATCAATACAAGTAACTACGCAACATACATGTATATATACTGCACATATAGTTGTTGCAATTGTACATAGGTAGCCATCACCTGTCCTTCATATCCCGGTGGTCCTTCTGCCAACCAAGAGGGCCGAAGTTGTGAAATGGGGTAGACCAGAGAGTGGCTGGGTCAAACTAAATGTGGATGGTTCGGCTTTACGTAACCCTCGGATGTCTGGAGGTGGCGGCATTTGCAGGAGGGACGATGGTAGCCTGATTTTTTGCTTTCTCATCCGGATATGTACGCTGGGCACCAACAACAGCGTGGAATTCTCGGCAGTCTTTGAGGGTCTTTCTATGTGCGCTAATAGGGGGCTATGGAGGGTCATTGTGGAATCTAATTCCAAGTTAGTGGTGGATACGCTCAACCGGATTCCTCAGGTAGGTTGGAAGTGGGTGCACTGGTTGGCCCGCATTTCTAGCCTCAATCTGAGAGGTCTTTTTCGTTTCACTCACATTGAGAGAGAGGGGAATGGCCCAGCTGACGACCTTGCTCGTCATGACAGCCACCTCCAAGGGAACCGGCACTTTTTTGCGATGCGGGACCTCCCTCACGAGATCAGGGGGATAGTGGTGTTAGAGGGCTGGGAGCCATCCGGGAAATGGATCATGTATAGTCTTTTACGATAAGTTGCCCCGAGTTTTTGTTTTCGTTGCTCTAGGGGCAACCCGAAGTTCAGCCCATGTATATTGTTCTTTATTGATATGAATCTCAGGCTATAGCTTAGCCTGCCTTTTGAAAAAAAAAAAAAAAAATCAGCCAAATTCCCATCTATTGGATTTGGTTGGTCCCTGTAAACATGCACATGTATTTACTGTGGGACACTTTCTCTTTTCTTCTTTTTCTTCTTCTTTTTCCCCCTTTATGGCCCACTTCTTGGGCTGGGACATCTACCCGGTGGGACATATTTTATGGATGGCTTGGAATTCGAACATCTGCGCCAAGTCAGCACACGCAATGCGGTGTTGCATAGGTGTATATACTCACTTGCCCAAGTGGGACCACTCTTCTTCGACCCAGACCTATTATGATGGAGCCCAAAGTGAGAAGATCTCATTAGTATGATTTTTCATTCTAGGCCATTCAAAATTGGGTCATGACTGTCTTGATTGCCATGGAACTATGCCATGTGTACGGTTGAAGAGTTTGTGAATGGTTTGGATCTTGCACACGTTTGTCATGTTAAAAACATGGATAGAAACAGCACATTGGCATTTTACATGCACATGTGATCTGTGGGGTATGGGTGCATGTTAAGCCCTTACGAATTAAGGGTAGAGTTTTGTCAGTTAGGGCCATTTGGATACCAACAAATAAGTTACTTTTCTACTTACAGCCATAGATAAGTAACTTATTTGAGAAACATAAGTTTGGTTTATGATTAATTATAAGTAGCTTATTATTATTATTATTATTATTATTTAAAGCTACTTAATAACTTTAGTTTAATAAGTAGAAATCAAAATAAGCTACTTAACGCATTAGTAGCTTATCATAAGTAACTTACAATCCAAACGCCCTCTTAGATTAATAAGAAAATTTTGGCCATGTACATGTTTTCCTGCCCCTCCCCTGCCTTCGTCATTGTCAAATGATCCAGACCACCTGTGGGATGGTTTAAGATAAATGTCAATGGCTCCTCTCTCTCGAACCCAGGCCTGGCTAGGGGCAGAGGTATTTGTAGGGACCATTTTGGGAAGTGCATCTTTGCTTTCTTCAACGGTTACGGTGAAGCTTCCAACAGCTGGGCTGAATTAAGGGCTGTGAATGACGGTATGTTCTTTCCTGTGGCGCTTGATTAGATAGAGTCCTCATTGAATCCGACTCTAAATGGGCAGTGGACAGTATTAGCAGAAAGTCCCCCATAGGCTGACAATGGAGCTATTGGATCTCCAAAATTTGGAAGCTTAGCCTCAGAGGTTCCTTCACGATCTCTCACATCCTTAGGGAAGCCAATGGCCCGGCAGATGGTTTGGCTAAGGAGGGCAGTAAATTGCAAATTGATAAGTACTTCAGCGGCACATCCTCTCTGTCTCATTTGGTTAAGGGCCGCTACCTTCTAGATAGAACTGGCCCAGGCTTTATTATAGGGAATGTCGGGGTACATCCTCTGTATAGGATATGATAGGTGGGACAGGTTTTTTTTTTTTTTTGCCGTCTCTCACCCAAAAGCCATAGTCTGTAAATTTGCATCATTAATGAGATATTCTTCTTTTTGAAAAATAAAATAAAATTCGGCCATGTAAAAATTGGATCGTTATTCATCGAACTATAAATCAGGGCTGTCATTGAGCCAGGCTTGGACCAGGCAAAATCAAATTTAAAATAGACCTGACTCGTTACACCCAGCCCAGACAATTCAAAATCAATACTGAAACCAGCCCAGGAATAGCCCGACGTTGACAACTAAATGTAAATAAAGATATGGAAAATATTGCCACTCTTGGACATACGAAAACAGCTCAATCGTCCATGCTTCCATTCAATGATACACTAGAAGATTACATTGGATTGGGTGCTCATCTGCACGGGTTACTATGGCACACATGTGCAATATCTTAGCAATTTCCTTTGGTTTAATGTTTTTACATGGAAAGTAAGGTTTCCAAAAAATAAAATAAAAAATAAAAAACAAAATAAGTGTGTACATGATGTCCTTATGTGTGATAGGACATTTTAAGTCATTCATTTAGCATGGTATTTTCTTACAAAATAGCATATGAAGAAATTTTTTTTTATGGTGGTTTGTATTTGTTCATTTGTATAAATCCTCCCAAATAGAATTATTATAAATAACAATCTAATTTTTTATTTAGTTAATCATTTATGTTTAAAATGGTTTTTCGTATAGAAAAATTCACTCCTGTGATGAGATGTTGGAGAAAATTGACGCAATAAAGGTATTTTATATGTAATTTGTTATTAGTTATAAATATCAATTTAATAATATGTTTATCTTATCGGTTCATTTTTTTTTTTTTATAATTCATTAATGAAATTTTCTTTGAAATAAATACATATTTAAATTATCAATTATTTATCTGTAAAAAAAATTACCTTAGGAGGCAAATTCAAAGCTCAGTGATGGAACAATTATGCCCACCGTTGAAACTTTCTTAAGACCCATCATGATGACTTTTAGCATCCAGACCAGGATGAAATGAAAATATGATACAAAGCTTTTATTGACCCGAGAAGTTTTCAATGGTATACCTCATACCAGTGTTATGTGGTGTGGTCCACATGTAATCTAAATCTGCCTCATTTTGTAATGTCATGCTCTAAAATGATCTTGAAAAATGGATGGATGGCGTGGATGTAACACATACATTATGATGGCCCACATAAGTTTGTCACATCAACACACCACGGAGGTTGGTGGTGTATGTCACACTACGCAATCCGCTTTACTTTTTACAGCCGGAATCGGATTGGCTGGAAACGATCGGCTACTGACCCTGCCACTACCAATGGTGGTCGGTTCTCCGTGGCCCACCATGATGTTTGTGTTTCATCCATGCCGTCCACCATTCTTACAGATCATTTTATGGGATGATCCCAAAAATGAGGTTGATCCAAATCTCAAGCGGACCGCACATTGTTGATTGAACGCCCACCATTAAAAACTTCTTTGGGGCAACAAAAGTTTCGGATCAAGCTGATATATATTTTTTCCCTTCATCCAAGTCTTTATGACCTAATCAACAGGTTAGATGTCAAATAAACATTACAGTGGGCCACAGGAGGTTTTTAATGGTGGAAATTCAATCACAACTATTTTCTCATGGTATACTCCACCTGAGATTTAGATCTGCCTCATTTTTGGGATCAAGCCCTAAAATTTTCTTTCAAAATGTATGGACGGTGTGGATAAAACACATACATAATGGTGGCGGTCCACATAGCACCGACCACCAGCCACCAAGTTGGTGGCAGCGTCACTAGCCAAACCGCGTCCGGATTGGCTGGACGCGGATTTCCTGTGAAAGCCTTTTTGCAGGAAGTTCCTGCGCAATGATGTGGTGGCAACATTCCATGTTTATGAGAAATCTACACCTACATTCGTTTTTGCAAGCTCATTTCATGACATGATACGAAAAATAAGGTAGATCCAAAACTCAAGTGCGCCACACAACTGGAGAAATAGATAGTCGGTGTAGATATAACACAGCCATCAGGGTGGGCCCCACAGAGCTTAGTTTTTGCCGGAGGCAATCCATGCCCCATGCAGCTACATTTTAAGCTAGAAGTACAGGATAGTGAATATAAAAAAGACATGCAGTCTTTATTCTTATTCTTCATGAATCCACATGTAGAGAGACTGAGGAAATTTTCTTCTTCATGAATCCACAGGTAGAAAGATAGGCTAAGGGAGGACCAGAGGCAGAGACAGTATAAGATGGCGAAGAGGTATATATTAGAAAGATTGAAGCACACAGAAACATGTGTTCGTGGCCTGCAATTCTCACCCTCACCGTGATTCTTCTTACAACAGTCGCCTCAGTCAACACCATAACAACCCCACAAATCCTTCTAAAGAAACACCCCAAGCTGTATCTTATCCGTCAACTTCCATCCAAACGGGGAATCCTTCCTGTCATCTTCTTCTTATGAGATTGTCAAACATTGGTTCGTCAATCAACCAAACCTCGAAAGCACGTCCAATTACCCTGATGCTGTCACATGTGCCATCTGGAATCTTCGAGATTCGAACTTGTATACCTCTGCATCAGGGATAGCCGCAATAGGAATGATCTGATCTCCATCGAAGCTGATGCAAGTTTGCAAAACCAAAGTTAAAAGATAGATTTAGCCTCTTTTGGCATCAACCAAGGCTAAATTCAGTTTTTAATCTCATTTCTCAATAACCTAGGTTAAATATAGTTTTAGCCTCTTTTGGCAAGTTTTCAACAGAGTAAGACACATTTACCAAGCGAGTGATATCAGAATTCTATCCATGTGAGAATACAAATGAATATCTATCTAATTGCAAGGAAGCATGGTAGAACGACCATGCACAAACAGATGTCACTATTATGCTTGGCATACATGTAACTCAATGCAGACTATCTAAATCATGATGCCCCATTTTGGATTATTCATCACGCAAAAGTCATGATTAATTGATGGTCCTAACACTCCAGTTGGTGGTCACCAGATGCATGAAAGATGGAACTCTGTCCAATTCAACAAACAAATGTATATTAATTGGAGGTCAGAGTTGTGACAGTTATCCAATGAATCTGAATGTAGTTGTGCCTCCTCTTTAGTGTGTCCAAGCAATTGGAGTTTTGATTGAGGTACATGTATGCAATGTTGGACTGTGTGGATGCATATGGAAGGTCATACTATACTCTGCATATGAATAGTTTTCCTTTAGATTTTTTAGGAATTTGTGTCACATAGGCTACTACGTACTAGACTTGTAAATAATGTTGGGGATACATTATAACAGGATTTTGCTTTTAGGCTTTAGGTGTAGTTGTCCATGAAAATTTGGAGTATTAGAGGATGGTGCACAACAACCACATCCTTGTAACCTTGGTTCATGTGTTTATACTTAGGTAATATGGCAAATTATCTATCCTACGCTGTACCTTAAATTATCTACTAAACTATAACCTCCCTATGGGTACAAAAAATTCTTCCTTCTGTGGGAGATGAATGGGAATGCTCCATCACTTTATGTTTGTAGGATTTCTATTGGTAGTGCCCCATCTTGTCTTCTAATTTAAACATTATGAATTCAGATATAGTGCAAATATTAATCAATCAGTTCCTTCAATCAAGATTAATTGACAATTACAGATTGATCAATTTGAAGCAAAGCTTCTTTCACTTTAAGTGATTAATAACTATAAAGTAACAAATTTCTAGCAACTAATTGTACAAAAATTTATGTCATTTGTTTACCATTCAATAGCTGACTTGGTAAGTTCTTTAGGCCTGTTTGGATTGGTGGAAAACAATATTCATCAGACGAAAGAAAAATGATTTCCTCTTATATATATGATAGTTCCCCCCATTTATTCTAAGCCAAGATGGGTGAGGAAATTGGGTTTCATTTCTGTGGAGATATATATGCTCACATACGTCAACTGGCCAAGACTCTTCAACTGAGTTAAGAATACCAACACATAAGGACTCTTCGATAGCAATCTCCAAATACAAAAGCTCTTCATTTACTAAAACTGGTGGTAAAGAGTCTTCAAATAGTAGTCTCTCTATCTCACGTAATCAAGCATAATTGTAATCATTCTCTTTATATAGATTAAGAAAATCTCTCTCAAAAATACTTTTGAGAAAGAGAGTTACGAAAGTAGTTTAGTTGGATCCTATTTTCTCTTTAATTTCCTCATATTTTCTCAAACAAGGGAAATTTTCCCCCTTTCTAACAGACAGTTGTCACCTTCTTTTTCTTTTTTTTTTTTGTTTTTGTTTTAATTTGATCATTCCACGTTCCATTGCAATTACCTATTATGTCAAAACAAATAAGTCGTGTAAGAAATTTTTTTTCACAAATTTCTTTTTCCATAGTTTTCCTCCAATGTGACATTTTCCTTTCAATTTTTTTTTTTTTTTTTTTTTTCCGATTTCCACCAATCCAAATAGGCCCTTAGAGTGTTGGTGATGTAATCATCAATCTTGAACTACTTAGGGGGTGTTTGGTGTTGATTTTTATATTTTTTGTCTTAGTAATTCTCTAGCTTTTGCCAAAAAGAAAAGAAGAAAAGAAAAGAAAAAGTTGGTTCATACATTTTTGTTGCTTTTTAACATTTTCACCTTTTACTCAAAATTTACTCTAGCTTTTGGCTGAAAATTAGAAAACAAAAGGAATTTAATTACAGAAAGTTTGACTTTTCCTAAGTCTCTCTAAAAAACTTGATGTATAACCAAACAAGGGGAATGAAAAACATAAAGAATTTAAATAAACATCTAGACTTTTCCTAAGTTTTTTCTGAAAACTCCTATGATGAACTAAACAAAATTTAATCATTCCCCAAAAAAATACTAAGCCTAACATTCTTTAGGAAACATATAAATCAGGAAATGAATTCCTCAATAACAACACAAGAACTTACAGAATACACCTACAAAATAGATGACATTTTAAGACAAGAAAGAAATTAACATGTACTATAGTTATGTAAGTATGTTGTGAACATGCTCATATTTACAAGATATAGATTGTTCTATTCGGCCAATAGTTCATAAACCTTACTTAAGAATACATATTAAAAAAATCTCACTAAGGGCCTACAAGGATAGCGACATGCTAGGTTTATCATGCATCAGGCTTGAACCCATTTGGTTCAGATTTATTATTGCTCATATCTAGTAAAGCATACAACCATATTGCCCAAATAATGTTCAGTTCAGGTACTCCATCAAATTTTACAAGTTGCTCAAGTGCACACCCACAAAAATAATTACCAGAACAATAATTAAGATATAATCTAAAAATGTGCTGGTAGGTGTATATGTAGGTTTGGCATTCAGTATTCCCTATATACCTTCTTTCATCTACATCCAAGTTACAACTACTTAAATGCAGCAAAACATGCATTTGAAATAACCATGTGGTCTTCCAAACAACAATTAGTTCCAAACAGCATACCCACATCCAAACATGATTAAGGACTTCTGGTTTGAATCCCATTTTCTTTGGATCCAGGTATCATATTTGAAAATTGTGGGTACTTCAGAACACACATCAGTAGTACTATTGAAAAACCAAAGCAATCAAAGAAATATTCAGCACCTATACTACCCAATACTAACAGTGACAGATTGGTCGCTCCACTTAGCTCTGTTATTGCTCTTGGAGCTTCAAATATAACCATTAGGCTGCATGCAGATGAGAAAATTGCGCGCATGTTGAAAATTCTAGAATGGAAGATCCCAAGATAGATGAAGCAACTAGGATTGAAATCTAACTAATTGCAATAGATCTAAAATGTACATACAACTTTTTAGAAGCAAAATTCTACAATGGAAGATGAAAAATAAATGAAAGTAAGCGATGACGAAGAGACAAAATAGTTGATGCATAATTGTACTTCTATGGTATGAATAAAGATTCAATGGATTGAAGAATAACAGAAACTGTCTTAGGAAACAAAAAAATGCATTTTTTACTTTGAAGTTTCTTCTTCTTCTTCTTCTTCTTCTTCTTCCTTTTATTTATTTATTTTTATTTTTAAAGACAACCTTGGGAAATTCATTTTTGAAGGAGCTTCCCGCAGGGATCCGGAACTTGACAGTTATAATAATTGCCTTCAAATAATTATTAATCATTGAGTTTTTTACTTTTTACGTTCAAGTTGAGTCGACTTTTCAGTCATCTTCAAGCTGACTTAATGGACTTTGAAGTCATGTTCTTGAGTTTCAAATGCATTCGTAGAGTTAGTGGTCTTGAAAAAGTGTGGAAATGAGGGTTAAGATTTCTGGAGAAAAAGGAAAACACCATTTTTAAAATAGTTTTCCATAGGTTACTTTATTGACACAAATAAGCGAAATTTGTCACATCTGTGGAAAATGTTCCACGGTTACTTTTTGGATTCTGCCAATCCAAACAAGTTGTTTGGAATTTGGAGACTGTACTAGGAACCTGGCTTCAGCCAAATCTCAAGTTGACCAGCAAGTTTTTGGATAGTATCACTTCAATCATCGCTGCAATCATCGCTGCAACAAAAAAAAAAAACGAAGCCTATAAAACAAGACATATATGTAACCAGACCCTTTTTTTTTTTTTGGTAGAACCCAAGGTGTTTTAAATAAGAATCCAACATGAACAATTATAAGAAGATCTGTGGTGATTCCTTTTAAAACATTAAATCAACTGCGAGCTTACCTCTCCAAATGTAAGAGATATTTAAGAGAGGCATGAATACACCAGAGCCTTCTCCTCAGTCAGCTCCTCTGCAGTTGCATCAATTTTCTTCCTTGAAAATTCATCAATTTGAAGTCCTGAGAGAAGGAATGAGGGTACAGTCAGCAGCAATCTATTTGGAATTTCTGTCCTCCTTGTTACTTTTTAGACTTAGAACTATGTTTGGACATTAGACTATGTTTTAATAGACATTTCCTTCTTGTATATAAATAAGTGTTAGCTCACCCTAGCTTTTCTCTTTTCTCCACTTGTACGATTCTTACAAAAACAGACACAATATCAAAGAAATTTCCTGAGCTGGTTTGAGATCAATTAAGTTTTTCAGACCAACGCTTGATGCCAACACCCATTGCATATAAGAACAAGAAACGGAAATTTCTTCATCGGAAGAGAGAATCACACGATCTGAACCGATGCCTGATTACGATCTGATCCAATCACGTACAAAAGACGACAGATGGGAAGATGAAAAGGAGAAATAGACGGTAGAGATCAAATCCAGGCATGAAATCGAAATCGAAATCGAAATCGAAAACCTAGACACGAGAATAGCAAATCATTGGTTGAAAGAAACAGAAAAAATCACCTCAACATTTCGATTTCCACGACCATCGAAGATCTGCCTAGCTTTAACGACCTTGATCGCCGCCATTTGCTCCATCTCTCTCTCAAACTGCCTTGATCGTCGCCGTTTGCTCTCTGTCACTCTCCCTGTGCTGCAAATGCTCTCAGCCGCAAATGGAAGTCTGAAATGAATGAGGGTACTATGGCCGCAGGTCAGTCACCTAGCAAAGTGACGCGGTTTGCCGAGTGACGCCGCCACTAGCTAGGTGGCAAGTGGTCAGTGCTCTGTGGACCATTATAATGTATTTGTTTTATCCACACCGTCCATTCATTTTTAAAGATCATTTTAGCAAACAATGAGGTATATACAGGACTCATGTAAACCACGGCACCAGAAAAAAGTATTGATGGATAGTCCATCATTAAAAACCTCCTAAAGCCCACTGTAATGTTTATTTGACATCTAACCTCTTGATTAGGTCGTACAGACCTGGATGAAGCTAAAAAAGAAACATCAGCTGGATTCAAAACTTTCGTAGCCCACAGGAAGTTTTTAATGGTGGGCGTTCAATCAACACTATGTGATCTACTTGAGATTTGGATGTACCTCATTATTCGGCTCATATCATAAAAATGTACGGATCACATGGATGAAACATTTAGCTAATCCGTTTAACACTAAGGTCTTGGTATCGATTCTCGGTGGGGGTGGCTGACACTGAAGTGTGAACTGACAGTGGGGTGTACAAACCAGCTAACAGAAAGATAAATGAAATCCCTGTAAGCATAATCGGTGCGGCCTTGGACTCACCCGACGCAGTGGGACCAAGCCGTGGGGCTCATCTTGATGCGTGTAACGTATATCCACACCGCCCAACTGTTTTTCCATTTCATTAGGATTGGAACAAAAAATAATAAGATAAAATCTCATGTATACAGTACCGTAGTAAACAGTGGTAATTGAACGCTGACCATTAAAACTTATCGGGTCCACCATAATGTTTCCATAGTGTTTATTTTAATCCGTTAATAAGGTCACACAGATCAGGAAAAAGGAAAACTCAGGTATCAGATTAATCCAAACTTTGGTAGTCCACGAGAAGGTTTTAATGGTCAATCGTCATTGGTACAATGGTATGGTCCACATGAGATTTGGATCTACTTCATTTTTGGGTTCCTACAATAAAATTAGAATTAATTTGATCAATTTTATGAAATTTCTTTTAAAAATAAAGAAATAAATAAAATCAAGATTCTTAATTTTTTATTTTTTTTATAAATTTTTTCAAGATTATCAATTTGTTGAAATTTATTAAAAAAAATTAAAATTCCCAGTTTTTTCAAAATTAGAAAAAAAAAAATCTTAATAGTTTTAAAAATTCTTAATTTTTTTTTCAAATTTTTGAAATTTCTTGATTTTTTAAAATTTTCCAATTTCTTTCAAGATTCTCAAATTCAAAATCTTAATTTTTTTAAAAAAATTATCAAAAAATTTTCAAATTTCTTAAAATTTTAAAAAATTCTCAAATTTTTAAAAAATTCATACTTTTTCATAATTATCATTTTTCTATTCTTAACTTTTTAAAATTTCTCAAATTTTTGAAAAATTCTTAGTTCTTTGAAAATTCATAATTCAAATCTTTTTCAAAATTCTCAACTTTTTCACAATTGTCAAAAATTTTAAAATTATTAATTCTTTTAATATACTTAAAAAAAAATTTCGAATTCTTAATTTTTTTCAAGATTCTTAAATTTCAAAATTCATTTTTTTTTTTTTCTGAATTCTCAATTTTTAGCTTTGATTTATTGTCAACTAAAGTGAAATATTAAACTTTTAGCTTCAATTCTTTTACAACCGAGGTGAAAAAGCAGGCTTTTAGCTTCGGTTCCTTTGTAACTAAGGTAAAAAAAAAAGTGAACATTTAACCTCAGTTTGCTAACAACCGAGGCTAAAAAGTGAACTTTTAGCTTCAGTTTTCTAATCACTAAGGTTAAAAAGTTGACTTTTAGCCTCAATTGCTTACTAACTAAAGCGAAAGGACAAACTTGTAGCCTCGATTTCTAACCAACCGACGCAAAATAGTAAACTTTTAGCCCCAATTTCTTACCAACCGATGTGAAAAATTAAACTTTTTAGTCTCAATTTCTTAGTAACCGAGGCGAAAAGGTGGGCTTTTAGGCTATAACGCCCCGTGTTTTCAGGACCCAAGTACATGACCCGTGTCCCGAAAATCCGAGTGTTAACCTTAAAAGATGGTAAAATTCAAGTGTATATATTTTTTTTTCAATTATTAGAGTAAGCAGATGAGCGTAGTATGATCAAATCAAACAAAAAAGGAAAGTTCTCATTATCATTTAAATATGCAAGAGATGCCCATAATGACTTATACAAACCAATGTCTCCACAATAACAAATACAAGATTACACACATGAGAAATTTAAAAGCATATGAAACACAACAAGCCGCAAGATCGCGCAGTTTCCTTGACAGGTACAACTACGTGTCTTGACTCCATAATGGCTCCTCATCAATCTGAACCTGCATATCACTTAAGCCACATGTGCTACCTGTACGGTTATATTTTTGATGGATGAGTGGCCAACTCAGTGTGAATTCTCCTCAAGATTACACACCGCCGCATTAGGTAAGTATAGTTATAAAACAACAAGACAATCAAAACAATACATGATGCAGTCTTTTTAAATGCATGGATGAGTGAATGCACATCGACCTGGGGATGCACATTCAGTCGGACTTGGGCTCGTCGCCCATGCAAATCATCGACCTGAAAAAATAATCCAGTCGGACAAGGGTTGATAGTCGGTGGTCTGGGAGCTAGCGAAACGATATCCCGAAGATCCTAAGGGCACGTGCTACAACATCCAGAATAGCCACCCATCATCGCCAACATGCTATGGATGTATGATTAACCAAACAGTTATTAGTCTAGTTACATCAGTCAATTTAGGTAAGCTCAAGGTCACTACGGGGAGCGTATAGCCCAGCGTAGGCCAACAGCTCGGGCATAGGTCCCATACCACTATCCCCGGCTCATGAGGCTACCACCTTAGGATGTTTAATAGAAACCCATCGACTAGTGGCCAATCACATTACAGTATATGGGGCTTACCATCGTATGGTTGCATTATATAAAATATCAACCCATCTAAGGCAAGTATCAAAACAAAACCACGTAGGGCGAGTATTAAAATATGCCACATAGACAGATATCAAAATAAGCCGCATAGGGCGAGTATCAAAACCATGCGATAAAAGACCATCCTTGAAAACCGTTGGACACAACAACCCTGGATGGTAGGCCCACATCAATGGTTAATTTAAATCATCATTCAATAACCACTAAGCCAAAGGTCCATTACTATCACAACCAGTTGAGTTACGTCCCAAGTATGGGTGTACATATATAGGCGGGAGTTTTCCACTGGTGTACCAATTTAAGTTCCATAAGCAATCCACAAATAATCCACAAGCATGAATAAATATGCAAGATAAACATTATGCATGTAATATAACAATTTAATTCCAGCAATTAACACATGTCACTATGAAATGGAGATATCAATTGCAAGTTAAAATAAAAACTATGACTTGAGCTAATGGAAAAATGGAAAGCTCAAGGGGAAAAATCATCACTTTATGGATCGCCACTAATGTCGCTAGGAAGCACGTGTGCCCTTAAAATTAACCCTACCATAAATTGTAAAATTATATGGTTAGATACAGGTTTTATATGTTCCTTATGGTTAAGACCATAACCTAGAGTTCGGATAACCTAGTTTTAGGGTTTCGTCTTAGGGTTTAGTTATAGGCTTAGATTTTCAGGGTTTGAACCCTAGTTGGTGTGAATTTGATTTTAGTGTTACTTTAATAATTATAAAGCATTTACTAATATTAGTGTTATGGTTAATATTGGTTAACAATCATTATGATGATAATTAATATCATGATCTACTATTTATGATAAACAATACATTAGTACTTTATAATGATATCATTTTAATTTCTTGTATATGATAACTATCATTAGAACAAATAATTTACCACTGGCTATGCATCCTAATCCTATTATTGATGGAAATGGCGACAATGTTAATTTAATAATTATATAAAAATAATAATTGTTAATATTAGTGTTATAATCACTGTTAGCTAATGTAGCAAAATAATCATCATAATGGTAATGAATGGTATGATATGTTATAAATGATAATGTCTATGAATGATAGATAAATGCTAATATCTAACATTTAATGGTCGTAATTTGCTTATAATAGTTAATATTAGCATAGTACATAACATGTTAGTGGTTAATTAACAAAATTATTAATCTTAAAAACTATAGTAACACCAATTTATGATAATAAATTAACGACTTATTTTGAAAGAGGAAACTAACTCACATTAGTTGACTTGGTTCGATACAACGAGTCATCGGCGAGTTAACGCGATCTCAGACTGAGTCAACTCAGTGACTCACCCTCCTCATTCTCTTCTTCTTCTTCTTCTTCTTTTGCTCTCTCCTCTACTTTGCTGGAGTTCAGCATCATCCAAACCAGGGCCAACCCATGCCGTGTCTTGACTCAACTGAGTTTGCTCAGAAGGCAGCGAGTCAGCCTATGAGTGAAACCCAAACCGTCTCTTCCTCTCTTTTCTTCTTCTCCTCTCCTTTCTTTTCTTCTCTCTAACTCTCCCTTTCTTCCCACATGCTGGAGGTCCAGCAATACCCCAGACGACCGGCCTCAACCCATCAGTGACTCGGGCAGCCCGCTCAAACTTGGCCCAAGCCGCGGGTGGAGCGGCACCCGCACCCTCTTCTTTTCTCTTTTCTCTCTCTTCTTTCTTCCTCTTTTCTCACTTCCTTTTCTTCTCCTTTCTTCTCGTTTTTCCCTGTTGCAGAGTCCAGCCATCTCTGGACTGTAACACCTAGGCTGGACGTGCCTCGAAACACACCGGCAACGGTGGAGAAGAAGGCCACCGTCAATGGCAGACTCTCTCCCGTTGCTCCTTTCTTCATTCCGTCAGCATGGGATGGTCTGCATGGACCCTAGGAAGCTTATGGGTAAGCTCTTTCGAAGCTCTAGGAAGGTTTGGGTGGTGGGTTCGTTGGAGGAAGAAAACAGACATTCTTCTAAGGTTTTTGAAAGAGGCAGGTGGGGAGGTGTTTTCTCTCCATTTTTATGAGAAAAACTTAGCTTCCCTAGGTCGTTGGATTGACAATGGATACTCCAGATTTTATCTTGTAGAACCTACCTCCAAAATGGTGGGTAGGAATCGAAACCGTTCTCGGTTTCTCTTTACTGTGGGTAGAAAAGAAAGAACCTAGGGCGGTTTGGAATGGACGGCTAAGATTTCTATGGTTTGAACGGTGGAGATGCAGAGACTGGGTGTTACTCGGATTACCAGCCTGGTGACAGCAAGAGACAGTTTCCGTTTCTGGAAACTTAGTGTTGCTAGGTCCTGTTTGCGCCAACGTTTGAGTGCATATGTGGTTGCATGAATGCATATGGAACACATGGTTTTAGTTAGAATGAAATTCTAGACATGATGGATGGTTTGGATTATTGAGATGGTCCTACATGGTGGGCCACAGTGCAAGCAAAACGGACGTCCGTCCGTCCGCTGCCAACGCCGAAAGAAGAGAGACAGTTTCTCTTTTTTTGAGAAACACGAGTAATGGGCTCTGACCGAGCGTCCTCTACTCAGTGCACTGCCAGTGCACGCCCTGGTGTGCACACACCCATTAAGTGGGGTCAACTGGGATGTTTTTGAGAAATCCACTCCATCCATGATCTCTGTGGGCCCATTTGGGTCACCTGGTCGGAGATGAGGAAATTTTGAAGCTTGGGTGGGCCATACTCCAATTTCACTTATTTCTAGCTCTAATTGTAGATTTCGGTTAGTTTAATGGTTGGATCACCTCAAAATTAAACGTCAGTGGTTAAAAGGATTCTAATGATCTTAAGGTGTATTCGGACGTATTATAGGGGTCAATCTGTAACTCAGGTGGGCCACCCTTTAATCAACATGGGCCTGTGTTCACATTGAACCAGGGGAGTGTGCATTAATTTCACGACTTTCATGAATGGCTGGAGAAAAATTAAGTGGGGCCCGCTTGTGATGACTTATGGGGATCCATTCCATTCACCGTCTTTGGCACGCCATGCTAACCCATGGTCCCAAATTTGAAGTAAATCCGAACTTCGGGTGGGCTGCACGATCCCGCCGAGTAGCGAGAATTCACACCGTTAGAACTTCAATGGTAACTCACGTCAACAACAGTGCCATCCGTAACTCATGAGTCTACTGTCCAAATGTGATGAAATTTAACAGGTGATCGTTATTTTTCACGCTCTTTCCGTCGCCCAAATTTGAGCTATGATCTCTCAAGGATGACTAAGATACCACTTCAATGGACTATACTACTTCGGGATTTCAATGTCATGTTTATATATGTCTATTTGTAGTATTATCCGGTAGTTTAGACCTGTGTTCTAAAATCTTCAAAATGACCGATTCATCCTGATATTCAGTGGCCCATTTGGCAGATCCAAACATGATGGATGGACAGATGAGCTTCTAAAAATGAGAGGACTTGATGATTAGAACTTTATCCTTGTATGTAGGTGAATGTATGGTCAGTTTAATAAATTGTTGGACATAACATGGATTTTTAGAGTGATTAGGGGTAGGGCTTATATAACGTTAGATTCGAGCGACTTTCTTACACATGAAGGTTTGTCAGATTCTGATTCTAATGGTGGGATAAGCATATTCATATGGCATGAATAAGATGGACAGATCAGAATCTTGATCTGATAAGTGTACGAACGGATGTAAAGGTCAAGTAGCTGATTTACTATGATCTAAGAGCTGAAATTCGAGGTGTGTAGTTAATTTGTGATAATTAGGCATGATATAAAATTTCATATGAAACGGACCATGGGAATCATGTGATCTAGTGTTCACGGGTCTAGGTTAGTGGCAATTTCGTAATTACTGTCGATCTATGAGTTTCAGGAAATCTAATAGCTCCACACGGTTATAGACATGTTTCTAGGCAATTCTTACAAAAGAACGTATATCTAAATCATTATGGATAATGAATTATTCATCACGTCATCTAAGGGAAAGTACTTGTGTTAAATCACGTGATGGATGGGCTTGTCTTGAAATTCAACGGTCAGATGGCTTGATTTATGAATGAAATCATTTCTAAAGGTTAAGTTAGTGTTAGGGCAAGGATGTAAGGTTAGATTGGCTAGATTGGTACTATACACATGTACATAATAGGTTAAATTTACGGTAACACTCGAAGACTTTCAATATTCAGTATAGAAAAGTTCGGGGTGTTACATAGGCTCAGTTCCTTTAAAATTAAGGTGAAAAGGTAAACTATTAGCCTCAGTTTCCTAACAACTTAGGATAAAAAGTGGACTTTTAACCTCGATTTCTTACTAAATGAGACAAAATAGTATAATATTAACCTCAATTTCTTATTAATTGAGGCAAAATGGTAGACTTTTAGCCTCAGTTTTTTACAAATCGAGGCGAAATATTAGACTTTTAACCTCGGTTCCTTAGCAACCAAGGCGAAATAGTGAACTTTTAGCCTCGGTTTCTTACCAACTGAGGCAAAATGGTAGACTTTTAACCTAAATTTTTCACCAACTGAGGCAAAATATCAGACTTTTAGCCTTCGTTCTTTAATAACCAAGGCAAAATAGTAAACTTTTAGTCTCGGTTTCTTACCAAATGAGGCAAAATGGTAAACTTTTAGCCTCAGTTTTTTACCAACCGATATGAAATATCAAACTTTTAGCCTCAGTTCTTTAGCAACCGAAGCGAAATAGTGAACTTTTGGCCTCGGTTTCTAACTAAGGCAAAATGGTAAACTTTCAGCCTCAGTTTCTCACAAACTGAGGCGAAATAGTACAGTTTTAGCCTCAATTTCTCACCAAATGAGGCAAAATAATGGAATTTTAGTTTCAATTTCTTACCAACTAAGGCGAGATGATAGACTTTTAGCCTCAATTTCTCACTAACTAGGGCGAGATGGTAGACTTTCAGTCTCGATTTCTCACCAACTGAAGCAAAAAATAGACTTTTAGCTTCAATTTTTCACCAATTGAGGCGAAATAGCGGACTTTTAGCCTCTTTTAACCTTGGTTTTTTTACAACCGAGGCTAAAAAGCACATTTAGCCTCATTTTTTTTAACCGAGGCTAAAAAATTGAGGCTAAAAGCCTATTTTCTTATAATATATATAAAGTCCTTAATTTACCGGAAAACAAGGCTAGCTTAGCAATTTGTTTAGGATCTTCTAATGTATGGCTGATAATGATGTATAAGAGTACTAATGAATGTTTTCTGTTGAATTTAAGATACAAGGAACAAATCAAACTCTCTCGTCAAGCTAAGGTTTGTAACTAAGGCAAGTATAGGAATGTGGAAGATTTTTGAACATACGGACCGGGGTTACATGCTAAGCCTATTTTATCATCTCACCTTAAAACAAGTGACATGGTAAGTCTATTTTATCATCTCACCTTAAAACAAGTGAGTTAGATAGTCATAGCATATTATAATTAATTGTTAATGGCTTGATTTAAATATTTTAATTAATCGAGCATCTCTTATTATATTATTATAATATACAATGAATAATCGCATACATTTGAATGTATATAAGTTTTGTACATGTTTGCTGTGTGGGGCCCACCGTTATGTGCATGTGACATCCCGTTGCTAAAACCATATCAAAAGGTATGGACAGTGAGAGAGATCTTGGACAACTGGAATTATATGATAAATGGCCAATTGTTTGGTAATGAGGACCATTGATTTGTTCAATCCCACCGTGGATGGAGCACTCAGTCAACCAATATAAAGAAACTTTTTGGTTGATGTGTCTCTATTCCTAACTACATGTCTTAATGCCGCCACAAATAAAAGTTGCTAAGATGTATTATCCATGAGATATCCGATCCATAGTCAATCGATGTTGGGACACAATAGATCGATGGTCTGGATTATCAACCATGGACACTCCTGACCTGATCTTTTAAATTGCTCCAATTTGGATAATCTCTCTCTGCGGCCCTACAATGCTCCCAGGGCACTGTAAATTGTAGTGCCCTAGTTGCATTGGGACACCTAGACAGGAGACTGTTCAGTAGGTCCAACTTAATTTTCATGAGCAACCATGAAAGCATCACACTGGTTTGACGAATATAAACCATTTGATTAATGGCGTTCAACATGGGCGGTGTAGGTCAATTACAAAAACAACAGGCCTAATAAATAGCTTGATCCATTTATTAGTTAGAGGAACCATTATGGATTGCTCATTACTCTAAAGAATCCATTTTTTTAGGCAAGCGTAGCCCTCCTATCCATGGCTTAGAAAAAAAAAAAAAAAAAAAAAAGGATGACTAGATAAAATAAAGGCCAAATACAGGATGGTTAGTGCAGGATCCACGATCAAAAGGAATGAAATACTTGGCATGCCCATTCAAAAAGTATGGCTTCTTCTTCTTCTTCTTTCTAATAATGTATAGTGAACTTAGCAAACGATAGTTCTAAAACTCGCTGACTCGTCTGGAAACTCAGCCGTGTCAACTTGACTTGGTGAGATTTTTATTTTTATTTGTAATAAAGAATTTTATTAAGAAAGTTAAAAGGCAGAAAAAAATACAGATGTACGGCCAGCTACACTGAACCAAAGGCCACCCCCCTTAAATTAGGGAGCCACTCCCTGATATACATTAGTACCCTGTAGAGGTCAGCCGAAAGGGACCCACTACAATTCTAAAACAATTATTGTTCTTTTCGACCCAAAGAGTCCAAAGGCTGGCAAGTAAATCCAACCACCATTTCGACTTCTGCCACCGAGGACACCTTCATGCCAAGTAGGGAACAACATCACCTAAGGGATTTTAAAGACGTCCAAAATGCCTTCTCACACTCCCCTGACAGAAAGGGTAATGGAAGAATGGATGATACTGCTGTCGAGGGAACCTCAGAAGCACACAAAGATGAATCTAGGATAGTAATCCAATAGTACCAAGCAAACACAAAGAGAACACAACGATTTAACGTAGAAAAATCCTTTCGAGAAAAAACCACGGCATAAAGTGACAAATGATCACTATGAAAGCAGAAATTACAAAGAGAAAGAGCTTACCCGATTCGAACAACCTCAAATCTCACCCTTGCTACACCCTTTGAAACTCTAGGACGATTTAGAAATCCTTAGAATACCTCTCAATCTTGTTTACACCCATATATATAGCCTTAGAAAGAATCTCAAACGAAATCGGAAACAAATCCTACAAATTTGCAGCTTTGCGAAAAATCTGCGTAGAATCTGTCAATGCCATCAAACACTCATAGATGGTGTCGAAACTAATCCTTTGATGGCATTGAACACTCATTGATGACATCGAACTAATACCTCAATTGTCTAGAGACAAAATATGATTTTCTGGAAATTCTCAATGGCAAACTCATCGATGACATCGAACTAATCATATCAATGGCATCAAACACTCATCAATGGCATAAAAAAAGGTGCCCAGTTAGTCTAGCGACCAATTGAAGAAAATCTGAAAAATATAGATGGGATTGAGCACTGTTCGATCCCATCAAAGGTGACATTGAACAGTCTGTCGATGCCATCGACAGGCCCTATATCTGACTCAATTTAAGACATCAAATACAACAATCTTCACCATGTCTTCAATCTTTAATCATGTAGCTTCTCGTCATCTTCTTTTATCTTTGTCTTGCATTATAGCTCCATCAACGCTTCTCGTGCACACTCCGTCTTACTTTTATGTCATCGCCAAGCCTAGAGAAGTCGCACAGAACTTGAACTTATCTGCATGAACTACCTTGGTGAGCATATCCGCTGGATTCATGTTGGTGTGAATTTTCTCCAGAATCATGCGTCCTTCTTCAGCACCTGTCGAATAAAATGGTAATGAACATCAATGTGTTTAGTACATGAGTGATAAACAGAATTTTTAGCTAAATTGATAGAGTTCTCGCTGTCACAATTAACTGACACGGCCTCCTGATGAAGTCCCAACTGATTTATCATGCCTCTCAACCAAACACCTTCCTTAAACATTTTCATCACTGTTATATACTCTACTTCGATCGTGGAAAGAGTCATCATGGACTGAAGCTTCAACATCGAACTAATTACTCCACCCGCTAGTACAAACGAGTAACTTGAAGTTTACTTTTTGGAATTCACACTGTCTGCTTAGTCTGAATCCACATACCCTATCAAATTTTCCATTGTCTTATCAAAAGTTAAGATGTAGTCTTTTGTACCTCAAATGTATTGAAGTAGTTATTTCACCACTTTTCAATGTTGTTTGCTAGGGTTTAACATGTATCTGCTCACAACATTAACTGTCTGTGAAATATTCGGTCTCGTACAGACCACGACATACATTAAACTGTCAACCGCGTTCGAGTAAGGCACATGGGACATATCTTTCTTTTTCTCATTTATTTTGGGACATTATTTTGAGAAAATCTTCAAGTGAGCCGCATGGGAAATGCTCACCGGCTTTACCCGGTCCATCTCATACTTGATAAACACATTTTAAAGGTATTCTGCTTAAGATAACTAAAACCTTCTCCTCTTCCTGTCTATATGAATATTTATGCCGAGAACTCTCTTTACAGCCCACAGATCTTTCATCTCGAATGTCCCTGATAATTGAGTCTTTAGTACGTCGATTTTAGACATATCATCAACATATAATACTAGGATGATGGATTTGTCATCACTCAGTGTCTTGTAATAGATAGTGATTGTATTCATTCTGAGTGAATTTCTGACTCAACATGAAAAAATTAAATTTTTTATACTACTGCCTATAGGCGACTGTTTCAGGCCGTACAACGACCTCATTAACCTGCAAACCTTGTTCTCTGCCCTTTTAACTTCTAAGCCCTTTGGTTGCTTCATGTAGATTTGCTCTTCCAATTCTCCATGCAGGAATCCAATAATGACATCCATCTGTTCTAGCTCGAGATCGTATTGGGCAACCTGTGCCAACACAAATCTAATAGACACCTGCTTAACCACCAGCGTAAATATCTCAGTGAAGTCGATTCCTTCCCTTTGAGCAAAACTCTTCGCTACCGACCTCACTACAACTAGGCAAGACCTGACTTGATCCGGCAGATCCGACTCGTCCAACTCGGTCTGATCCGACTCAACCCGAACAGAATGTCAAAGTTGAGTTCGGTTCGAGTAGACTCAGTCGGATCCGAATCCCGACCAAGTCGAGTTTGGGTTACATAGTAACCTGATTCGATTCGAACCGAAACTCAATCCGTTCGAGTCTGATCCGATACGATAACCTACTCGATTCGTGGTGGGGCCCACGTTCTATACTTATTTGAAAAATCTCAAAAACCATGGCAAGTGAAGGAAATCGGGTTGCACACCATGTTACTCGGTATGCTCTTATCGTACCAAGTAAACTATGTTAGGCCCACTGTGAATTCATGTGGTTTATCCACGCCGTCCATCCATTTTTCCATATAATTTTAGGGGTTGAGCCCAAAAATGAAGTATATAAAAAGCTCAAGTAGACCATACCACAGGAAATAGTAGAAATATTAATTTTCACCGTTGAAACCTTTCTAAGGCCCCAAGTGATGTTTATTTTTTATCTAAACTGTTCATAAGATCACACAGACATGGATGAAGGGAAAATACAAATATAAGCTTGATCTAAAACTTCTGTGGCCCCACAAATGGATGGACGGAGTTGATATAATGCATGAATGATGGTGGGTTCCACAGAGTTTACTTAGTATGCTTAGGGTAAGCGTAAAGAGTTACTCAGTATTCAGTACGCAGTCCGTTTCCTGGGTAAAGGGATTGAAATTACGTAAGTATAATTTGTGGGTTGCATTGTTATCATGTGTCTGATCCACGCCGTCCATTTGTTTTACGTGCCTATTTTAGGGCATGGGCAAAAATATGAGGCAGATACAATGTTCAAGTGGACCACACCATAGGAAACAAATATAATCATGAATACTTACCATTGAAAATAAAAATGAGCCAAGGGCCCACATGATGTGTACCTGTCATCCAATCCGCTCATGGCATCACACAAACATGGATGAAGAGAAAACACAAATATCAACTTGATCCAAAACTTTTGTGGCCCTAAGGAAGAAATGAACGATAAATGTTCAATCTCTCCTATCTCATATGGAGTGGTGCATTTGAGTACTAGATCTAGCTCATTTTTAGTCTCATTCCATAAAATGAGTGGGAAAATGAATGGATGACATGGATCAAAGACATACATAACGGTGGCCCCCATAGATTTTAATGAGATAAATGGGAGCTTTTCAAACAAGCTTGCTCTCAACGTCACGTCAACATCAATGAGAAAAATGGAAGCTTTTCAAACAAGCTTCCCCTCAACGGTCACTTAAACATCACGTTAACACCCCATCCAAATAGTAGCCAACTCGATTCGACACGGTATCTCTCACCGAGTCCGACTCGGTTCGAATCAACCCAGCTAAGATCTAGTTCGGATTGAGTTAGGCCAGCTGGACTCGATCCCGAGTCAGATCGAGTTCGAGTTAGGGCTTTCACGATACAGGATCGAGTCGAGTTGGACCTAACTCGGTCCGACTAGACTCGATGCCCACCTCTAGGCCTCACCTTGTATCTATCATGTTTCATTTTGAATAATCACTTGCATCTGCTCACTTTTCGGACCATTAGAAGCTCCACCAGCTCCCATGTGTTGTTTTTATGCAACGAGTTCATCTCATCATACATAGCCGCCTTCTACTTTTCTTAATCAGGCTTATCAAGAGCCTCCTGAATAGTAGGTGGGTCCCCCTCATCTGTAATGAGGGCATATCTGATATTAGAGTCGTCCCTATATCTTGCGATGGGTTTCTTCTCACAAGTGGCTGCTCCACCTATTTTTGTACCTCTGCTAACAAATTTGTCTCAACCTTCATGCCATGATAACTCATGTGGCGTAGACGAGCATTCCACATATGAGCATAAGTGGAATCCACTACAACCACTACAACTCCACCTGTTGAAGTGCTCCTGATCAACCTATAAAGGTTTCCAAGCCTCTGCGCTTTCATGATTACAAGTGCCCCATTTGATACTTTAAGGGCACCATTAAATCCGATAAACTTGCATCTTATTGCCTTAAGGGGGCGTTTGGCGCATGGTATTAGATGGGATTAGGTTGGATGAAATTGCATTTGGTTCCATGCCAATTCCACTCAATGTTTGGGAAGAATAGAAAAGATTGAAATTAGATTAGATGGAATTACATTTGGTCCCGTGCCAATTCCACTAATGTTAGCAAGTTGTGTAGGTCCCACCATGATGTGTGGGCTATATCCACATCGTCCACCCATTTTTCGATATCATTTTAGAGCATGGGCCAAAAAATCAAGTAGATCTAAAGCTTAAATGGACCCCACTACAGAAAGCAGCGGGGATTGAATACCTACCATTGAAAACTTCTTTGGGGCCACATAATTTTTGGATCTGCCTCATTTTTAGGCACATGCCATAAAATGAGGTTACAAAACAGATGAATGGTTTGGATATAACACATATGTGTTATTCTCAATAGTTTCAAATGATGGTGGGTATATCCATTCAATGTACCACCGTATTACAAATATAGCATGAAATTACGCTTATCTAATGGTAACAGGGGACAATCCTTGCCATATGTAATAATTATATTTTTTGAATCCCATCCCACCTAATCCTTCACAATACCATGCGCCAAACACCCCCTAAGTGCACCGAGAGAAATCAGACTATTCTTCATGTCGGGAACCTGTCTCACCTCAATCAAGGTATGCTCTATCTCATCAAACATCTTGATGTGCACCGTACCAACAACCACAACGTTACAAGCAATGTCATTGCCAATAAACACATGTCCACCATCTCACTCTCTGTAGATGGCGAATTAACCCCGATGATGAGTCATGTGATAAGATGCCCATGTATCTAGAGTCCACTCGTCCCTACAATTATCGTATAAATGTCTGATCATAGACACAGACAAGACATCACCTTCACATTCACTCATCCATTCATCAGATGTGGCAGCGTTGGCTTCCCCGGAAGAAGCCTTAGAGTCTTCTCTGTTCGATTTAGGATTTGTGCAATCCTTCTTCATATGTCTTGTCATCCCACAATTCCAGCACTTTAACTTACTTTTTCCCTTGCCCTTGGATTTGGATCTATACCTTGAAGATCTTGTATCTTGCTCAGTATTACTGCCTTTCATAAGCAGTGCATCAGAAGAGGTCCTTACGCTATTGTTTATCTTTCACATAGTCTTCCCTTGAAGGGATAAGATAACGGTGTCTACACTTAGGGACAATTTTTCAGTACACAATGAGTCCTTGAATGACTCATACGACGTTGGAAGAGAATTCAACAAAATACATGCCTGATATTCATCTTTGACCACTTCCTCCATGTTTAGCAACTTGCAAATCAACTAATTAAAATTACTGATGTGGGCATCCACATCTCCACCCTCTGTCATCCTGAAGTTGAACAATTTCAACTCAAGTGTATGCAATTCTCAATGGACTTTTTAGCATAAAAGTTTTCTAACTTCACCTACAAACTCTGTGCGGTTTTCTCCCTTAAAACGTTGTAGAGAACCTTATCTATGAGACACAATTGGATAGGGGCTTTGGCCTTCTTATCAAGGGTCTTCCAATCATTGTCACTCATAGACAGTCATCGCTCCTCAAGAGCCCCACTTCACCTTGCTTAATTAATAGGCTAATCATCTTAATCTTCCATAACTTAAAATTATTTTTTTCCGGAGTACTTCTCAATATCATACTTAGTGTTTCCCATTGATACTAATCCTTCAGATTCAAGCCTGCGCCCCAATGTTATCTCTAATACCACTTGCTGGGGGAACTACAGAAGCACATAAAGATGAATCTAGGATAACAAACTAATAGCACCAAGCAAACACAAAGAGAACACATGATTTAACGTGGAAAAACCCTTTCGAAAAAAAACCACGGCACAAAGCGACAGATGATCACTCTTAAAGCAAAAATCACAAAGAGAAAGAGCTTATACCTGATTCAAACAACCTTAAATCTCACCCTTTCTACACCCTTTAAAACCCTATGACGATTTAGAAACCCTTAGAATACCTCTAAATCTCGTTTACACCTATATATATAACCTTGGAAAGAATCTCAAATGAAATCGAAAACAAATTTCGTGTTCGATCACAAGTACACACCCCCGTCACCCTTGACTTAGGTGATTCACGAATCGAATCAGCTAGTATGAGTTGCCAAGTCTAAAAACATGCCGTGGGGCCCACCTGATGATGGCTCAGATCCCGTCCAAGTATCCAGTGTTTGCAGTTGGTGTTTTTAGATGGGTGTTTGGAACGTGCTAATAGCATACATATTTCAACTTTAAATAAATCATTATTATACATCCCCACGGGAACAGAATCCTAATTTCGAGTGCTTCCTAATCGACCCACCTGGTTTGGGTCTCTTCAACAAGGTGATATAATAGGGGTGATGTATGCACGAGAGGACGCCGAGGGTTAGAGGTTGAAGAACCCATTCGACACCATAACCGAAGGGATCATAATCAACAGGCTAACCAAGAATTTCATGATGGTGAAATTGGATGGAGCTTTCAGGGGTACAGACATGGAGGCTGTTGAAATGTCTAGGTCAGTTTTCTTTGACATGGTTAGGGCTCATTTGGATGTACCAAATATCATGAAATTTCTTGATTAGTCAATTTAATTTGGTACAAAGTTTCGTTATATTTCATTAAATTTGCAACAACCACACACACCCTAAAATATAGTTATAACACCAGTTATAAAGTTATCGGAATACATGTCATCTTATAGAATAAAAACCACGGATAAAAATAACGGCTGTTATTTTAAAAATAACACCTATTGTTTAAAAACTACAGCCACTACTTACACATATGGATGTTAGTGGGATGGGTTTGGGTCATATATTGGTTTAGCAGTATCCATATCTAAGTGAATCAAATTTAGGTTTCGTCTGGTTTGTATATGGTACCATATAAAGCCGGGCACGTACGGGACTACTCGACTCGCCTAACTCAACTCGTCTGACTCGTTCCGACCCGACTCTACCTGAACCAAATGGGCGAGTCGGTCCGAACCGAGTAGGCTTCGCCTAATCCAAACTCAAACTAAGTCGAGTTTGAGTTACCTAGTAACGCGACCCGAAACTCGATCCGGCCAGACTCGACTCGATCTGAAACCAACTTGACTCGGATTTCGGTATATATATAATAAAAAAAACTCTAATTTTTAAGTATATCTAACCTTATAAGCCACACCCGACCCCACCCCGACCCGATTTCAAAATCTCTCTTCCTCCCTCATCCTCCTCATGTTCCAATCTCGGCAACCACCCACCACCATCACCACCCTCCTCTCTCTCTCTCTCTCTCTCTCTCTCTCTCTCTCTCTCTCTTTCACTACCTCCCACCCCCCTCTTCAAGCCCGACACCACCCACCACCATCACCACCTCCCTCCTCTCTCTCTCTCTCTCTCTCTCTCTCTCTCTCTCTCTCTCTCACTCCTCCCTCCCTCCCTCCCTCATCTCTCGATCTAAATTGGATCCAAATCGGTGCCAACTCAAATCGACTCGGTACTTTTTACCGGGTCGGACTTGGTCAGGTTAGTCTAGCTAGGCCAGACCCGGATTTAGATCGGTTTAGGCATGCTGGACTCGGTACCAAGCCGAGTTGAGTTCAGGTCAGGCCCATTTCAAAACCGGATCGAGTCAGGTCAGTCCTAACTCGGTCGGACTCGACTCGATGTCTAGATCTAGTACCATATATCAGGGCTATCAATGGGTACCTAATGTACCCAATCCGATTTGAATGGGTCTAACTGCCATTTATTAAACCCTTTAAGAAATCGGGTTGGATTTGAGTCTCACCTTTTAGACCCAGTTTAAAACTCGATTCTAGTATGGTTTGGGTTGGTCCATGTGATGAACCTAGTTAGAGATAGTTCCAGTTCAGGTCCATTTAGTTTTAATAGTAAGGATCAGATACTTCAGATATCGGGGTGTCCAGCTATGCATTGACAGCTCTACTTACACAAGGCATTCAAATATAATGATTTCCATCACGGAATGTAATTCCATTTTAAGAAAAAACATGGCTATTATTTTGAGACTTTTGACTGTTATTCCGGGTGTGTTTGGTTGCACTAAATGCACCCGAATTCATTAAAAATATGAATATATTAAAATAACAATTTAAGGGAATGGCTATCTATGCCCGCCCTCTTAATGGATGTGCCTTTCATCATGTCTCCATTTTCTAGTCACACAAATGAAAATACAATTATATAACTATGAGATCAAAATGCCGCCTTTCAAACCTATCATTTTGTTTTTCATTCATCTGTGATTTGTCACCATGTTTCTTTTGAGGAATGACAAGCTATTCATCGGGAGTTCTTAGGCCTTGAACTATGTCGGAGCCGTGAGGGTTGCATAGTCATTGGGCCCTGGGCACACCATCGTGACAATCCTGTGCGACAATGGTATGAGGCATCTGAGTAAGTTCTATTTGACCTTGACTTCACACCAACTGCAGCTAATTTTGGAGTTCTTAGGAACTGCTTGAAATGCGGGCACTCAGTTGTTGGTATGGTTCTACATATCTACCAGAGCTGAGTCGACTCAGCCGAGTTTTCTCAATTCCAACAAGCTGGGATCAGGATTCGATGATCTAGACCATTGGCCTGTTCGACCCTAGAATGGATGAACCATGTGGCCCAAAATTCCCCTCGACAAGCCAGCCCCAACATTTCAATTCGTGTCCTACTAATTGATTATTCAGAAGAGGACTATAGTGGTCCATGTTCAACTGAAATAGCCCCTAGATTGGCAGCTAAGATCCTTTTACATGGTTCATCCAGGGTGGGGCAACAAACCAATGATCTGGATTACTGAACGAAGGGCCTCAGATGTCAGAACTGAAAACCTGAGCATAAGTCTCAATTTTAGGATCCTATAATTCCTTGTTTGGCACACCCAGCAGCCAATTTTGTAATAATGAGATCTTAGTAAAACAGATTGCACTCCAACTATCTTTCACAGGAATTAGACGGCATAGAAAGGTGATCGTTAACTTAGTTCAGCTGATTGGACCGTACTGTTTTGTTTAGATGCGATATTGAATTGGATTGCAATAACTAGTCTAGTAAAGTTGAAATAATCAAATTTCCATCTCCTTGCATAACATTCCCATACTCCAAATTATTATTTTACTTTCAAGTCTGAGTTGAAGTCATCAATTATCAACATTTTCACTTGATTAAGCTGAATATTTGTAATTATTCAGTTTGTGCATCTAAATGCGACCAATCTCCAATCCAATTGAATTGCAATTATTCAATTTGATAAAGATGGGCTAGCCACAAAAATGCAATTACTATTGTCTCAAATTCCACTTGTGATATGTGGAATTTTAGTTAAGAGGCGCATTAATACATATATATATATATATATATATATATATATATATATATATATATATATATATATAAACAAGAATTGCAATATGGTTCATAAAACATCTAAATGTGAAATAACTACTTGCTCTAAAAGCTTAAGCTGTTAGAGGATGCATGTGCAAGGGTGGAGGTAGACCAGATTTTCGTAGCCCCCATGGGAGAATATATTACAGAGGCATATTTGTTGCTCCTGGGAGTCAAACACTTGACCCTCTGCTTTGATACCATATCCAATAATCACTTTAAAAGCATGAGTCGTTAGAGGATGGTGTATCAATCTATTGTAAGAATATATGCGGAATTGAACGGACCTCGCTGTGCATCGGATATGGAGATCTAAAGAATTGTAGGGGGTACCTTGTTGTGTCGTCATTGCTGAGATCTTCATCTCCTTACACCACTTAGAGAAGCTATGATGGGGCTGTAACTTTTGTTGGTAGTGTTAGATTGGGGACTTAGCCTATTCTTATAGTTGTAATGGGCAGAAGAGTGTGAAACCCATCAAAACTCTTCTCCCCGAAAGACTCCACACGAATTCAAGAATCCTAGTTCCCTTGTGATATTGTGTGCGTATCATAGTGGTTGCACACCACCCGTTACGAATTTCTGAATGAATCACAACTTAGTGGGGCTCATTGGTACACCCGATCACACTATCTAACCTTTATATAGATCTAGACCGTTGATCAACAAGGCCCACCTTATAGGATTTTAACATTCTCCCACTTGAGCCATATTGATCAATGTCAAAGATTAATCTTTAGAAAATACTTAAATTTTTTTAAAAAAGAAAACATCCAAATGGTTAACCAATTACATTGTTGGATAATACAGGTAGTGCTATGACAGTTTGGTCCAATAAGACTGTCAGTATCGGATCGCAGTAGTCATCACAACATTTAATATAAGTGAAGTGAGGCTAAGCACGGTCACAAATACTAATAGTCTTGACGACATAGATCTGGAATTAGGAAGTGTGGTATAAGGATTACACACGTAGTGTGATGATATGTGTCTATCCTTAAGAGGTCCTGAAGCTTTAAAATGTCTCCAATGAGACACAACTATAATTCTACTAACTCAAAATTAGATAGAGCATACTTAGAGAGAAGTAGAAATAAATTTTATATCAAAATCATCAAAACTTTATCAAATGAGATCTCTAAAATGTCTATGAAAATCAAAACATGCTCAACTTCCACTAACTGAAAAAATATTTGTGGGATCAATAACTCCTATGGATGTTACATGCTCATGAAATGACGTGATATGGACCCATTTAGTAAGCGGATTTGTAATCATCTGTTTAGTATCGATGAAATCCACAGACACTTGATGATTCTGAACTCTTTCCTTTACAACAAAGTACTTGATGTCGATATGCCTCGATCTTGATGAATGCTTATTGTTACTAGAAAATGAAATTGTAACTAAATTATTGCATAATATTCTCAATGATTTCGAGATATGCTCCAGTAGTATCAGCAAACCTAAGAAGAAACGCTATAACCATAATGCCTGATTAGATGGCTCATGACAAGTAATGAATTCAGCTTCCATGGTAGATAAGACTGGTAGATTGATTCACGCTTTTCCAAGACAGCTCCGCCAACCATCATTTAGATGTAGCCTAAGGTGGACTTCTTAGTGTCAACGCAACCTGTATAATCCGCGTCTGAGTATCTAATCAACTTCAAATGATCAGATCTTTTGTATGTGAGTTCGAAGTCCTTTGTTCTCTTTAGATATCGTAACACTTTCTTTACAGCTATCTAATGTTACATTCCTGGATTAGATAGGTATCTGCCCAACATTCCGACAGCAAAGGCAATATCCGATCACGTACAGACTTGAGCATACATGATGCTCCCTATTACTGATGCGTATGATAATTCCTTCATTCGATTCTATTCTAAGTCATTTTTAGGACACTGGAATTGGCCGAATTTATCACCATTTACAATGGGCGATTGTCCAAGAGCACAATTTTGCATGCCATACCTTTCGAGTATCCTAGTAATATAGGCCCTCTGTGACAAGCGGAGCAATCCACAAGATCTGTCACGACGAATCTTAATGCTAATGACATAAGAGGCATCACCAAGGTCATTCATTTCAAATATTTGAGATAAAAATTTCTTGGTGTCGCTCAACATCTTGATGTCACGGCTAGCCAACAGAATGTCATCAACATACAAAATCATCATAATGAACTTACTCTTACTGATTTTAATGTAGATGCATTCCTCTGAAGTGTTTTCTACAAAATCATATGAGGAAATCACTTCACGAAACTTTAGATACCACTATCTTTATACCTGTTTCAACCCATAGATGAATTTCTGCAATTTACTAACTAGATATTCTAAGCCATCGGCTACAAAACCTTTAGGTTGTAACACACATATATATATATATATATATATATATATATTCTCATTAAGATTCACATTGAGAAACATAGTCTTTACATCCATCTGATGTAGCTCCAAATCCATATGAGCCACCAGAGTCATTATGATCTTAAATGAGTCTTTCTTAGACACTGGTGAGAAAGTCTCCTTAAAGTCAATGCCTTCATGTTGGTTAAAACCATTGGCAACAAATCTGGCTTTATATCTATCAACATTACCCTTGGAGTCTTGCTTGGTTTTAAATATCCATTTACAACCAATTGGCTTTATTCCTGAAGGTAACTTTACAAGATCTCATACTTTATTGTCCCTCATAAATTTCAACTCATCTTTCATGGCATCAATCCAATGAGAAGGGTCAACACTCTTTTTGACTTGCATAAAGGATTTAGGATCATTTTCCACCCCTATGTCAAACTCGTGCTCTTATAAGTATATAATGTAATCATCTCGATTTACAGGCCTTCTTTCTCTTTCAGATCTTCTTAATGGCTCAATCTCTTGGGTGTGATTTTGATTTTCCTTATCAGTAGGTTATACATGAGGTTTATAGTGGTGTTCTGTAGTGATTTTAGACTCGGCTGAAGCATTAATATCCACATGATCTAGAGTGACTATGACCAGAGTTACAATCCTTTCTTCCTCGAATACAAAGTTCCTAATGTTCGTGCTCCCACTATTTTTAGTGTTCTCAATGAATATGGCATTCCCAGTCTCCATGATCCTGAAAGAGTGGGAAGGATAATAGAATCGATAACCTTTCGACATTTTCAGGTATCCTATAAAGAAACAACTTATGGTTCTGGGATCGAGCTTTCTTTCATGCAGGTTATAAACTTTGGCCTCAGCAGGACATCCCTAAACATGTAAATATCAGAGACTTGGCTTTTTCTCATTCTACAACTCAAAAGGGATTTTACGCACAGCCTTGCTGGGAACCCTATTAAGGATATGAACTGCAGTTTTGATCGCGTCACCCCACAAAGATTCTGGTAATGTTGAATGGCTTATAATGCTTCGCACCATATCCACAAGGTTGCAATTATGTCTTTCAACCATACCATTCTGCTCTAGAGTCCCATGCATGGTGTACTAGGCGACAATGCCACAATCTTGTAGGTATCTAGCGAATGGCCCTGGATTGTGACCTGATTTGTCATATCTACTATAGTATTCGCCACCACGGTTAGATCTGACGACTTTAATCTTCTTATCAAGTTGATTTTCAACTTCAGTCTTATAAATTTTAAAAGCATACAAGGCATCTGATTTTTTACTGATACGATAGAGGTACCCGAAACGAGAGTAGTTATCTATAAAGGTGATAAAATATTTGTGTCCATTATAAGATACTGTAAGGAATGACCCACAAATGTTTATATGTATCACCTCTAACAGTCCTACACTCATTGTTACACCTTTCTTTCTAGTTCTGATATGTTTTCCTTTGATGCAATCAATACATACTTTATAGTCGAAAAAATCTAGAGAATAAAGAATCCCTTCTCACACAAGCCTATCCAATCTTTCACGAAATATATGGCATAATCACCTATGCCACAATATAGAGGAATTCTCATAGTCTAGTCTTCGCTTAGATCCTACTTTATTTCCATGCAGGCCATTTATATTATATACATATGAGGCATTTAAGTCCAGTTGGTATAGGTTGTTCACCATAGAGCCAGTGCCATCTTTAATTGAATCAAAGTATATACTCAATCTTTTATTCTCAAATGGAAAAAATAACCTGATTCATCCAACCGAGAAATAGAGATCAAATTGCGCCTTATAGAAGGCACACAAAATGTATTTACTAGATCCAATAAATGACCTGATCTTAACCTAAGCATACAGACTCCGACTGCCTCCACATCAACTTTAACGCCATTGCCTACGTATACTGAGCATTCCGCATCAGTTGGTGGCCTGCTCTGTATCAAGTCCTGCACAAAAGTACATATGTGAATAGTTCTTCCCGAATCTATCTACCAAGAATCTACCGACACATCAGTTAGATTGGATTCAAAACAGACTAGAATTATGTTATCGTCCTTCCTTATTAGCCACTACTTGTACTTTATGCAGTTTTTCTTTAGATGGCTCGACTTCATGCAAAAGAAGCAATTTTCCTTTTAGCTTGCTTAATTATGTCTCAATCGAATCCCAAGTTAATTGTCAACTAGAGAACCTGGATGACTATGAGGACCTGAGGATCCTTAGTTAGAACCATGTTTCCTTTTTCTGTTTCCATTATGTTTAGTCCTATGTCCTGAGGTCACAAAAATGATATTCTGACTGTTTTCAAAGGATTTTGAATGTTCAGATTTTTCTAGAATAATGTCCAAGTGTAACCATCCCTCTATGGACTCTATCCGTTGAACATAATCAGACCCAGTTAGGATGTGAACTAGATGAATTTAAGTATAACTGGTTGTAAAATATACTCACAATAGCATATTGTTTACATAAAACAATTCATGAATAAAACTGAATATCAGGTAAATTTTATCAATTCAATTGATGGTGACCTTCAATTAAACTATCCAGGATAAAGATGGGCCCAATCATCCAATCCTGGCGAGAATCAGTTACATTATCATCACTCCTCCTGTGGGAGGCAATCATAATCATGCAAGTGACTCTCCTGAACATGAAGCTAAGCGATACCAATTATGTAAGTCTGAGACACTCAAAACCTGCGAGTAGGATAAGTCTTTCATCTTTACATCACCAGCACCATTTACTCCACCCCGTTCATACTCCTGCCAAACGGTGAACGTCCATGTTTTCATCACCGTTCGCATGAAATGTGAACGTAATTGAATGCAATCCTTTAACTGAATTACTAATATCACAAGTCTTGATTCGTGAAAATTTCCACCGATTGAGGTCACTGTGGTGGCTAATACAACCGGATTCAATCCCATAAATTTTGACTTAGGATTGTGATTTTAATTCTACCCTCATTGGATTAAATATTTAATTCAATCTGATTTGGCTCACAAGGCAATTGATATTAATTGTTGGGAAAACGAGGAGCCTTAAAGAGAAATAGACGGGTAGGTTTCACCTTACTCATTCCTACGGTATATATCAATTCCCAAAGGATGAGTAACGGGTTTACAATAGGGCCGAATCAAGACCCTGTATGATCTGGTCATCATTAATAAACATTACAAGTTTAGCCTTTAACATTCACATGATAGATAGTTGGCATGAAACAATTCAGATGCATGGTTAGATCCTTACATTAGTGTCCATAATATGGACAGATCATATCCAATTTATAATATTCACATGATGAAATGTCCATATTCTTTATTATCCATCAAGTGAATAATCTAGATTATACGCTCATTTTAAGCTAAACAGACGGCTCAGATCTAAGCAATGGATCCCAACATTGGCCCCAAGGTAAGGTCTAAACATTAAATGAGCATTCAATATGTCCTCAAATTGGGCCGAATTAAAATGGTATGGGCTTAGAATATGAGCTTCACCTGGTCAACCATCATGACTTAATTGGGCCCAAAATTAACTGTAGTATGTCCATAAATATCAAATGAATGTGAACCAAATTGGATGTCCAATAAAATAAAATTAGGCCTAGTCAAAAGTCCATGTCATAAGGCAATCGGGCCCAAGACCTAACTTTAAATGAGTTAATGTGATATGGGCCCTTAATAATTGGGTTGCATTTGTTTAATCACCATGATTGAATTGGGCCTCAAACAATCAGATTGTGGCCATGTAATATCAATTGAATGTGAACTTAATTAGTCTTGATGGACCAAGCTTAGATCCTGTACACATGGCTCACTAATGAGGTCCCACTTGAGGAATGATCAATGTGGCCTAATGGCCCAAACACAAGATCAATGGGCCCAAAAACGAATCAGGCCCAACTAAATAAAATATTGTTAAAACGGATCCCGTCCGTGAGTTCGAATTGAAGACTAGCAACATGATGCAATCGGGTCCAATAGCGGGTCTTCAATGCTGACGTGGTGAAATGAAATCGGGTCCACAACCTCGATCGAAACAGAGCTCCAAAAGGATCTATAGGGTTGTGGATAGCCATCTCTGCCCTACGGATGCTCAATCCATTACTGTCAAGGGCCAGCATCCAGTGGTATTTCCGGCTGCATCCTTTGATCGAAGGAGATAACAACGCCGAATCGATGCAACCTCGTCGAAAATCATGGCTCCACTGCCGCATCATGACAATGGTTGTAGGATTTTGAGGCAGCGGATGATCCCCGAGGGTTTTAGGATCTCGATGGTTGAAGGTAATGGCTGCTTACAATGGTTGGATCGAGAGGATAGCTCCTGCTGTCGGCAGTGGCTGTCGGTAAAAGCCACGGTACAAATCCTCCCCTATCTTGTTCACGTTAATGGTAGCCATCTAAAGCCCTAATATCTGGATTTAGCATTCAAATCCCTAATCTCTGACTGCATGATTTGGGTACTAGAATCCCCAATTGTGGGTTCAAGGTTTCGAAATCCCTAATAGATGATCTGGAATTGGGGATTTGCATTTGAAACTCCCAATTTGGGATTTGGGATTCGAAATCCCTAATTTCCTGATTGGATTCGATCATCCATATCTAATGGACAGTGGCTCTGATACCAATTGTAAGAATATATGCGGAATTAAACGGACCTTGTTGTGCATCGGATATGGAGATCTGAAGAACTGTAGGGCATACCTTATTGTGTCGTCATTGCTGTGAAATCGGATTGCCGAGATCTTCCTCTCCTTATACTATTTAGAGAAGCTATGATGGGGCTATAACTTCTGTCGGTAGTGTTGAATTATGGACCCAGCCTATTCTTATAGTTGCAATGGGCAGAGGAATTTGAAACCCATCAAAACTCCTCTCCCTTAAAGACTCCACATAAATTCGGGAATCCTAGTTCCCTTGTGATACTGTGTGCGTATCATAGTAGTAGCACACCACCCCTTACGAATTTCTGAATGAGTCACAACTTAGTGGGGCCCACTGGTGCACCCGATCACACTATCCAACCTTTATGTAGATCTAGACCGTTGATCAACAAGGCCCACCTTATAGGATTCTAACATCTATGTCAAGGGACTTTAGCAGATCATTTGGACTCCACTTTGATGGGCTCGATGCCAATATGCCTGTCATCTAGGCTAGCTATGTTGTTTTTAATACAAACATTTAGATGATAGAGGACTAGCATGTGTTCCCATTAGCATGAGAGTGGCTAATGTATTATGGGGTTTATGATGTGAGGATTTTAAGAAGCTTTGATGATTAAGTTTGGAGTGGCTGATTCAGTACCTACACATTTACTCTTGTTAGTGGATGCGGTAGGGAGATGCCATAACCAAAGATCTTTGCTATCTACTCAGACACTTCAGCTGCTGTTCGTACTGACGTTCATGAATGGTGTTCACAAGGTAATGCTGCACTAGTTTTACCATGTCTAACGCGACATCAACCATTCTACATTACCAAGTTACAAGCTCACTGGGATGAGTTGCCCTCCTACCTCATCCTTCCTTTGTGTTCCTGCTGCCGCTATTGATGTAGAGCGGGTTGCGGACAGTTACATGGCAAAGATGGATCAGAAAAGGCCCGGACGGCGACAGAAGTGATCTAGACCATTAGACCTTCAATCAGGCATATCTCGCAATCCGAAAAGAGTTACCCGACGTAAACTATATGATTTTGGGGTAGAACGAGCTACTTTAGCCAACCAACCCAGCTATGCAGGGTTGTGACACTCGGAATTGCGAGAAACCCCCGATTCGACGGTCGTTTCCCTATTTCAATTTCGTTTTTACTATAAATAGTAAGTTTTAGTTTGACTATAACTCTTCATCCGTCGGGCTTTAGGAGTTGCGCCCAACGTGAAAAGAGCTTAGAATAATTAGGGGAACGAGTTTGGTGAAGCCAAATAGGACACTTACTATTGTTGGCCGAAAACCTTGCGCACTAGTAGACATCACGACCGTCTATAAATAGTAAGTTTACTATTTATAGTAAGTCGCGAATTCTAGGAGTTTTACTTGTAGTTTGATTATGATTTCTTTCCCATTACTTAGTACCCTTATTTAAAGGGTTGTGAACTCGTTTTTATGGATTCATTAATTTATTTCGAATTTATTAGAATTTATTTCTATTTTCTGCTCTATTTTCTCGTGGATTCGAGAAAGTCTCTGTGAGGAGTCCAGAGAAGTTCCGTGGACTCGGAATAGTTATCCTCTTGAGGAAGATGGTGCTCAACCTCACGTCCTCCCCTGTGTCAGCTATGAAAAGCTTTGAATCAAAACATTAAATCTAGTCGACTCCAAGACTATCCTAGATGATATCATCTTTGCAGTCTCATTTAAAATTCCCACAGAATCTCTTCTACAGTTTAGTTTAATTGCACATGTAAGCTTCAATCCTCACTTCAATGTGTATGGCAAAGCCCAACAAGGCTGAACAGCCTCACATGGTCCAAGATTTCAAAGAGCATGCATGTAAATCAAGAACATACGGCAGGGAACTTGACATAGTCGGCTCATGGTTTCATAGAAGCAAATGAAGTGTTGGATGCCGTCATTATATGTAATTCAATCAGAAGAATATATGGGCCTTGACGTTTCTGGCAAGAGCTTAAAACGTCACTACAAGAAATATGGGGATTAGCGGCACATCTTTGCAACGAAGATATGAATTTGCCGTCACTTTAGTGTGCCTGCCCTAACGGAGGGAATGACTACCCCCGAATCCCATTTCTTATTTCTTATTTCTTATTTCCTACTTTCCCAAAAAAAAAATCCCCCTTCTCTCTCTCTGTCTCTCTCTCATTAGCTTTTTTAGGGTAAAATCTCCACTTTTCTTTGTAAAAGGTCGATTCAACCCTTATTCTCATCTCCATTCCTCTTTATTTCTCCAATCAATATCTGCAACAAAACCTCAAATGGAGGGAGGTTTTTCATCGCAATTCTTCGAAGGACGATCTATCAACTTCTTATTTCTAACGATGGGTTTTCTAGCGCTTCTGTGGAAATCTCTAGAACCCCAAGTTCTACTGCAAATCCAACCGCTGGATCCTCTCTACTTGGATCTCCAATGATCTCGGTGAATGCGCTCGGTTTCGGACCCATCACTCAGTTGTGGAGGATCACATGACATTGCAAATGAAAAGTTGATGGAGAGCTCAAACAACATTGATTTACAAGTGAGAGTGATTGATTTTAGATCGTGGAAGCTCAAGTTTTAAAAACTCGAACTCACCAATGACGATGCCAAGATAATCCCAAATTTAGTAAAAGATTGAAACACTCCTTTTGGTTTTCCAACGATGAGATGTCGAAGATCTCTGTAGCCCCCGATTCCCTCTGTTTCCCTCTCTCTCTCTCTCAAATTAGATTTTAAGGTTTTCAGGTCGGAAGTTTACGGCTAGGGTTTATCGAGATGATGACAATGGAGAGCTTGATCCACCTCGTGATCAGGATCTAGACGGCCTGTACAGTCCTCGGCAACTATGGTTGTGACAATGCCCTGCCGACTCTTGGGAAGCCCTTCCTCTGTCGTTGTCACCGATGGACAGGTTTGTCTCTCAATATGTTTCCATGTTCTTCATCTTCTTCATTTTTGTACATTTATTTGGTTTATAATTTGATTTTATTTCATTTGATCGTAGAATTTTGAAAAATGATCAGTTTTGAAGAGCATCATCAGGTGGGATTTTCTTCCTAGGGGATCTGGTTGGAGTTCTATATTTTATGTTCTTTTACTTTTATTTTTATTTTTATTTTGAATTTTTTCTATGGTGGATCTTGTGGTTTCTTTGTAGGGATTGCCAGATGTCAATCGTTGGTTCTACAGCTGCACATTATGGATGAAGGACACCAGAGTATGCCGAGTTTCTCTGATTATACAAGTGTAACTTACTTCAATGGTAACAAGTTGATGAGGAGGGCTTACATCTTTAAATTGAAAAACAATCCTTCATTTTGACAACCAGAGTACTTTTTCTTTTCGAATTGGTTTTGTTTTTGTGATGAGTGTTAAAGATGGTGCATTGTTTGTATATTTTAGTTTATCCACTTATTCATCTATAGATAATGACACTGGAGGTTAGCTTAAATGGCTATATCTTTTAGATGAATGTTGTTCCCATGTCTAGGTGGGGAATGGTGCAATACCGCTTTAATTAGCTTACATAACTTATTTAGATTAATTCTTGCTTCTTACAACGCCCCATGTACCTACTAAAAGCTCAAATTATTCATCTCTAAGATTCTTGAAACATCAATTTTTGTTTCCTAGTGATCTTCTTCTTTCCTAGAAATGAATACACTTCTTCTGTTCTTTTTATATCTTCTAATTTGATATTAACATAGGGATTTATTTCAGGTTGAGTACAATGACAACCAAAATGCAAGCAAGCAAGATTCCCAACTTTCAAGTATAGAAGTGGCAGAACAACAGATTCTGTTATTCTCCACCTCGCATTTTCTTTATGAAATCTCTTTCAAAGATATCATTTCGATAAAGAATTCAATTTGTCAAACACATCTTTTCAATGTTATATCATATTGTTATTGATTTTTCCTTTGGGAGTTCCATGACTTGCTACCTAAAACATCTACACTGAACACTTCATATGCCATCAACTCCCGTAGCGTCATCAATGATAGGTTGGAGTAGGTTCCTACCAACGTTTGCAGGATGCACACGTGTAATCATGCACTCAATCTTCTTTTACCTTTCTTTAAAATAAAAAATGAAAAACAAAAAGCAAAATAAAAGAGGAATTTTTCTTTCTTCTAGGTTTTCCTCGTCCAATTAAATTTTTGGATCAGTGATTTTTGCTGGTATAAAGTGTCCACCCATTTGAGGCAACTCATAAAAGTTTCTTGAGCTGCTTTGGAACTTCTTGGAGTTTTAACTATGCCTTCTTTTTGAGATTTCTAGGGCATGGAAATGTAGAAAGGAAAAATTGTGGAAAATACATGCAGTTCTAGGGCATGGTTCATGCATGACAAAAGTCCATAGAACCTATGGTTTGTTTTCTTTTTAGACTCTCTAGTCATTTTGATGATTTGATATCCTTTATTTAGATCCTCAAGCATCCCAAACGTAAACTACTTCTTAATCCAAAGAGTTCTTCTCCAATGGCCCTTTTTTTATGATTTTCTAGAGGGGTGCTTCACACACCATAAAATGGTTATATTTGAAGTCAGCAAGAGCAATAACAGTAGAGAGTGGAGCGACCAATCAATCCTTGTTAGTATTGGGTAGTATAGATGCTTTGAATATTTCTTTGTTTTTTCAATAGTACTACCGATGTGTGTTCTCAAGTAACCACAGCTTTTCAAATACGATACACTGGATCCAAAGAAAATGGGATTCAAACCTGAATTCCTTAATCATGTTTGGATCTGGGTATGCTTTTTGGAACTGATTGTTGTTTGGAAGACCATATGGTTATTTCAAATGCATGTTTTGTCTGCATTTAAGTAGTTGTAACTTGGACGTAGATGAAAGAAGGTATATAGGGAATACTAAATGCCAAACCTACATATACACCTACCAGCACATATTCAGATTACATATTAATTATTGTACTGGTACTTATTTTTGTGGGCGTGCACTTGTGCAATGTGTAAAATTTGATGGAGTGTACTTGAACTGAACATTATTTGGGCAATATGGTTGTATGCTTTACTAGATATGAGCAATCATAAATCTGAACCAGATGGGTTCAAGTCGGATGCATGTAAACCTAGCATGTTGCTATCCTTGTAGGCCCTTAGTGAGATTTTTTTTATTTTTTATTTTTTATTATTTTATTATTTTTTTTACATGTATTCTTAATTACTAACATTATTTGGTATGATTAAATTTTGTTTAGTTCATCATAGGAGATTTCAGAAAAAAAAAACTTAGGAAAAGTCTAGATGTTTATTTAAATTCTTTATGTTTTTCATTCCCCCATGTTTGGTTCATACATCAAGATTTTTAGAGAAACTTAGGAAAATTCAACCTTTCTGTTTAAATTCTTTTTGTTTTCTAATTTTCAGCCAAAAGCTAGAGTAAATTTTGAGTAAAAGGTGAAAATGTTAAAAAGCAACAAAAATGTATGAACCAACTTTTTTTCTTTTTTTTTTGGCAAAAGCCGAGAATTACTAAGACAAGAAATATAAAAATCAACACCAAACACTCCCCAAGTAGTTTAAGATTGACAAAAAATGCTGTTAGAAAGGGGGAAATTTTCCTTGTTTCGTAAAAAATATGAGGAAATGAAACCCTGGTTTCCTCACCCATCTTAGCTTAAGAGTAAACGAAGGAATCATCATATAAGAGGAAATCATTTTTCTTTCCTCTGATGAATATTATTTTCTACCAATCCAAATAGGCCTAAAGAACTTACCAAGTTAGCTATTGAATGGTAAACAAATGACATAAATTTTTGTACAATTATTTTTTACTTCTGATTCACTTTAACATGCTTCACTTTCTTGGACATAGACTAAATTGCGTATGAACGTATTTGGGCTTTTTATGTGGAAGCACTTTGTATCTTGCATGGAACTTGGTCAGCCTTATTCCATTTTGAAATGTTTGAAATGCATTCTATATTCCCACTCATCATATTTAGAGTAGTTATTTAATATTCAGATTGTGTACAACTCTTGAAAATAGGTACTCAGAAATTGTACGCCTTTAAACAGTTAACTCAAACTCAATCAATTAAATTGTGAAATGGTCACTAAGCTACATTTTAAAAATCAGAATGGTTGAACAATTATAACCTCTGATCCATGAAATTATAGAAATGAATTGTACATGACATCCATTATGGTGTGAATAATCATCTCTCCAATGTTTTAGATGACATGTACATCCATTCTTGGTTCTTCAGATCAAATGAAGAGGGTGGTACAATTTACTGAAATTTTGAGTGATAAAGCTAAAGAAAATCTTGGTTTGTCTAAGACTGCATTCATTGTTTATTTTCTCTGTCTAAAATTGAATTCGATGTACAGTCATTCTTCCGGAAGGAATTAGGGTTAAGATTTTGGTGGTATTATTGGAATTTGTTCTTATTTTAGGTTACATTTATTATTTTCTTAGATTTTTACCATTGGAATGGAGTCAAGGTTCGCTACTGTGATGGTGCATCCTTCAGCGGCAAAGGTGTAAATGAGGTCGGTAGGAATGTCTGGTCTTTTACAATTTTCATCTTCTATGGAAATAAGCCTTACATTATATTTCGAAAGCTTATTTTCAATAGAGCGAAGCAAGAGATGAGGATCAAAGCGAAAGAAATTCTGCACTCTTGCGTTTGAGACAAAAAAGTGGTTAGGTAGCGTTGGTTGTTTTTGTGGTTCCATTTATTTTTAGTAATAAAAAACAATGCCTTGTTCTGATGTTTTGCCGTGTTTGTTTTTTTTTTTTTTTTACCAAAATCGGATATTTATTGGTGTGTTTCTGAAGGTCAATAAGGCCACTGTGAACATGCTGCATAGGGTTGAGTCCTACGTGACATATGGTTTGTATCTTAGTCCTATCCTGTCATTAGTATTCCATTTATAAAAAAAAAAGAATTTTATACATATGAACAGGTTGGGATGTCCCACACACATTCCATGGTGGCTGTATGTGGTGCTGTTGGGACTTACAAAGGCTCTTCTTCTTGAGTATGATGCAATCATGTCTCTTGGGTTTCTGTTTTTTTTTTTTTAGTGCTCTTGTTTTCAAAATAAATAATGATCAACTAAGATAGATGATGGTGATTTTAAACTTCAGAATCCTAACATTTGTAGTTTGTATTGTACATTAATCGGTTGGATTGATTGTGACATAGGCTTGCTTTGAGTAGATGCTGATTTCTTCTCTTCTCTATCTTTTCATGCATTGAAGATCCCGTGTTCAATTCAAAGTCGAGTGGCCGTGTCGTTGCTTCCGATTCCTCCAATTCATCCATTTTAATAAGGTAAGCTCCGATTCCTCTTTGACATTATGGTCGCATTTGGATGTCTCAACTTTGTTGGACTTCTTGGATGCTATTCCACCCAAATCTATATCGCTACATGTCAGGTCTGACATGAAACTTCCCTGATTTCAGGGTCAAAAAGGTGGAAAAAAATGGGAACCTATCCCAGTGTAATGCAGTTCTAAAAATCCCTGCTGCCCCAATAGTGAAAAGGATAACAATTCATTCTGGTGAACTATCTGAAAGTTCTGATTTGGAAACATCCAAAATCCAAATGCACCCATCATTAACATTCTTGAGATTGATGAGTTAGCGTTACTTGAGAAGCTTGCTTGATCTGATTAGAGGTTATCTTCTTTTTCTTTTTTTTCTTTTTTTTTTTTTTTTTTTTGAAAAAAAAAAAGGTTGCTTCTTACCGATATAACTCCAAGAGTCGGATCACAGGTTACCTCAAGAGAAGGGACAACAACCTAACACTCACTACAACAAAATAGAGTAACAATGCACTTTAGGTGCATCTTGCACCTACCAGTAAAACAAGGCCCACTGATTATTGCCGTATATATATCTTAAAAAAAAACATACATCATTTCGCTCCCGGACCCCGCCTCTCTCTCGCTTAACCGCCTTTATCTCGCACTCTATCTCCCTCTCCCGATTTCCCGATCTCGCGCCTCTCTCTCCATCCGCCTATCTCGCACTCTCTCTCTCTCTCTCTCTCTCTCTCTCTCTCTCTCTCTCTCTCTCTCTTCCTCACTTGCATCATCTCCAGATCTGTGCGGCCAGCAAATTTCGCCCTTCATCCTTCCCCCGGCCAGTGTACTCAGCTTCTCTCAAATAGATATCTAGGTTTTGTATTTTTAGATCCTAAATCCATGATTATCGAGGATACAATATTGGAATTAGGGATTTCCTAAACTCTGCAATGGGAAAAGGATTAGGGGTTTCCTAAAATCACTTTTATGGTTTATTGTTGTGAATGTTTAAGGTGTGCACAACACGTGTTTGATGAAATGTCTCTGTTCTAACAGTTTTCAATTTATATGTTAGAGTTGGGCATAGTATTTCAAATTCAAATGTTGTTTCGCAGCTATGATGATCTAGATTTTGTTCTCTTCTATTTTCCTGATCTGGGTGAATTGCAAAGTGGCTTGCCAAAGATGGTATTGTTTGTTAGCAGGCTCTTGCAGTTACATGATACTCACACACGTGTGGGATACTTGATACACAGGCACGTAGAAATTGTACACGTGGCATACATTAACTAAATTCCGAAAATTAGATTGATGGAACGACTCTAACCTTAGATGCATGCACTCACTCGACCTTGGATGCATGCACTCACTCGACCATTGGATATTTTTCATTTTAACCGTCAATAAATGTCCACCAATCTGATAGTGGATAATAATAATAATAATAAAATAATCATAAATTTTAGTTCATGATACATCCAAATTGGGAAGACATATTTTGGACAGTCAAATTTCCCATACATACGACATGACGGTGGGAAAGATGGCTGCATGCTAGGTTAGCATGTTGTTGGCTTTGAACACTTATGGGTGCTTGAAAACCTAGGTAAGCTAGTAAGCTAAACTAACAAGCAAGTGGTACATACAGCCATAGAATAAAATGTATGAAACTCTGAGAGAAAGGTTGCCCAATGTTTCATTTATGAGGACTTGTAAATAAAAATGTATCACAAAATAATAGGAAAGGATCTGGTTTTAAACTATATCTAAGATAGTTACCAACCCTCTATATCTATATACGCCACATACATGTATGAGATACAGAGTTCATCTGCTGGACCGTGTCATGGATGAGCCATAACCGGGAAAAACAATCAGGTGACCTTAGCCACAATTGAAGGTATGGCCTCAGCCTCGATCACTGCGATCCTGTACTTGTGGCTCAGAAGGTATGTGCTGGAATGTACAAGGGTGTCACCACCAGTCAGCTTGAGTCTTGACGAACTTGCTGCTGAGACTGCGGCTGCTATGACTGCAAAACAATCAGGTGACCTCTATATCTATTTACTTAACTACAATTGTTATTACATGTTATGTAATTTGAATCAAACTTAATGGAGCATCTCTACATTTTCCACTTGTTAACAGGCGGAGTCATGAGAGTGTGATTTTTGTTTTTTGTGTGTGTGTTTTTTTTTTCCCTTTATGGTGGCCAATTTGTATGCAATTCCTCTTGCAACTGTTTTATGTCTGTTCTTAAAGTGGAATGTTGTTGTGTTATGTAGGCGATCAAGATGCTATCCAGGATATGTGTAGAGAGGCACCAAAAGCTGTCATAGAGCTTGAAAATTATGGGTTGCCATTTTCCCATGGCGAATCAAGAAGGGAAAATATATCAGCAGTGCTTTTGGCGGTCAAAGCCTGAATTTCAGAAAAGGTTCACATACTCAACTTTGTTATAGGGGTAGTTAGTTTCACGAGTTATCTGTAACATTTCCTGATTTATACCGTCTTCTATGTTGCAATTGTAGGTGGGCAGGCCTATCGCAGTGCATGTGCTGCCGATCGAACTGGTCATGCTTTATTGCACACACTTTATGGCCAGGCAATGAGACACAATACACAGTTCTTCGTGGAATACTTTGCTTTGGTTCTTATAATGGATAGCACGGGTAAGTTACTTTCTGAGTGATATATTTCTGATAGCTTTATCTTTCAACATTTGCTCAGTTTTTGGGAAATCATGATTGGTTATTTGGTGATTGATGTTATTCACCTGAAAGTCATGATTGCTTAAAGTCTAACTTCGTAAACAAAACATGCAAATTATAACCTGTGATTTTAGCATTGTGGGTTTGTGTTTCAGAAGATTACGATGTGAAACGAATTACGAAATCAATAATAGAGTCTGAAATCGAATCGGGTTGCAAGTCATTAGACTTGGACTCACAGTTGATTGCCTATGTTGTATGTTGCAGTGCAAAGAAATTCTTCCTGGTGCTTGACGACGTTTGGAGCAAAGACAAAGAGAAGTGGGAGAAGTCATTGAGACTTCCTTCCAAGTCAAAAAACGGCAAAATCATTGTAACCACTTGTATGGAAGATGTTGCTTGCATGATGGGAAGCACTGATCACATGCACAAATTGGCGGTCAGGAAACCGTCTCTTTCTCTCTATCATATACCCCTCTCTTTATATTTCTCCTTCCATTCACCACCTATTCGATGAAATTCCTCATCACCAAACCCTATATATTTTCCCAGAGATCTGAAGATTATGTGGTGAAGTGAGACTACCGCCGTCGAAACCGTCCACTTTGATAAGATCACCACTCATCCGAAGAAGCTAAGCTATGGCCTCACCTCGATCACCGCGATCCGTACTTGTGGCTCAAGGTATGTCTTTGGAATGTACAAGGGTGTCACCACCATCACTTGAGTCTTGACGAACTTGTCAACTTGAGGCGGTCGCTATGACCGCAAAACCACCCCGATTATGCCTCTATAGGTTTTCCTTCTTATTGTTTTGTGGATTTGGAGATTGGAGAGAAGCGCTTGGTTTTATTTGCCTGATTCTTTTTTGAATTTTCATTCAACTTATGGCGAGAATTGTTGTTTCAAATCTGCATAAGAGCACGAAGAAATTGTTTTCTGAGACGTGAGTGTTTGTTGATTTAACTTTTCTTTTGTTGTTTTTGCTTGAAATTTTTTTTTTTTTTTAAAATCGGAATTGGATGATCTGTGCAGAATCAAAGAGATGTATTGTCATTTCAATGAAAGATCAGGGAAGCTCCGTTAGTTGCAGATGATGTTTATGAGATAATCATGAAGGTAATCTCCCCTGTTCTGCATAAAAATGTTGGGATTCCGAATTTTTTCATTGGTGAATATTTACTATGATTCCTTCTACTGGTAGATAGCAATTTTGAACACTTTGATAATAAATTGGGATGACTTGAATATGCATGACTGCATGTTGTTAGAATTGGAAATTTAGAGGTTTCACTTTTTAATGATTGTAACTCACTGTATCAAACTCAGAAGAAGTGCCTAGTGCATCATTTGGCATTGGAGGTGGGCCCCACCTCGGAATGTTGTACATTATGTTCTACAACAAGCTTATAGATGCTCTTATACTTGGAGGTAGTGTTACTCAAAAGGCTTCATAATCATGCACATTAGTGGATGCCTGAAAATTACTAGATCGATAGACTCATAACTCAACCTAGTCAGCTCTGTTTGCCCAAATTACCTCATGCATATGATCAATGTTTGAAAGCTAATTAATCTGATGACTGAGTGTACATCGATAGGATTACTTTCTTGCATGTGTCATCTTATGCTATTCCATCTAAAACATTTCCCTTATTCAGAAGTTTGGAAACTTCCAATAAAGTTGCAGTTCATGATTAGAAGATTGCTTAAAATAGCTACGTGCAGTGATTCAGTATTAATTTGTGTATGTTTGCAAGGACCCAGTGTACAACACAAATGAAGTAAAGGAGGCATGAGATTAATGTGTGCAAATAATTTGGACTGACGTAGTTATTTATTAAACTCGAGATGCATTTTTCGATGTTGGAAGATATAGAGTTGATGCATTGTCTCGGTGTAAATACTTCAGTCCATTAATAAGGTGTTTTCGTAGTTGTTTCAAGTGCGCTGAGGTCGCCAGCGTGAAACTCGTGATGATAAGAGCCATTAATCTTCATAGCTGTTAATGTTAAAAGTTATTTGTTGAGAAATGCCCATGTCCCCCACATGGATGCATGCAAGATCCATACTTTCCATCCAGTGACCATACCATGTGTGTTGTAGTCCAAAGCTCAGGTGGTGGTCAAATCATCAGATGCACCACATGAGCCACAACCTCCTTTTGGGTTACAACAGGTGCACAATAGGGCCACATGATGGCTGACATGGATCTTGTGCACGTAGACAAAAGGAGATGCATATTTCGGATACTGCTAGCAAGCCTTGCGCAATCCAACCATGAGATTGGAAAGTTATTCTAGCTCACATCTTTTCAGGTCAGCGATGTGCTCTCGCTTTGAATATATGTTCTTGAGAGATATGGCCATACCTTCGTTCCTTTACTTCACGTGTGTTGACATTGAATCACTAATGGTTAACCTACTAATACTATGTTTTGTTTTACATGTCAGGTGAGAATAATGCGCAAGCTACATCCATGGTAATTTGGATTTGGATACATCTTGGGTTTCTTGTTTTTTTTTTTTTTTTTTTTTGAGTGCTCTTGTTTTCAAAATAAATAATGATCAACTGAGATAGATGATGGTGATTTTAAACTTCAGAATCCTAACACTTGTAGTTTGTATTTTTTTTTAAACTTGCTATTATAAATGTTGAATGTGTATCTTTGATGGAAATCGTGCTGACACAAGTTCACTTTTGATGCATCTTTTTTTTAATCCTTAGGATTTCCTAAGAACTTCCATTAATTGGTTCATCGATTATGAGCAGTCATGCTATGATCTTTGGGAGAGTGGTGGCCGAGCCAAAATAAACACCGAGAATGAGTATGCATAATTATTAAACATGCACAATATATGGCTTATTTATTTTCTCGCAAAACTCGTAATTTGCCACCAATCATATATCACTTCGATCTCATTCACTATTATTTCATACTTCTATTGCGCTTATATTCCAATCAATTACTTCACTTCCTGGTGTGGTTTAACATCTCTGTTCTATAGAAGAGATTATTCTACTAAGAACACCACATTAACTAGTTATACTCGCTATCATCTGTTACAATTCTTGACATGATAGTGTTCGTACTAAAAACGCCCTTCTATATGCATATATAAATTAGGACTTGCTGAAAAAATGTGTGTCAAAAAACATGTTTGTAATCCCACAGTAGAAAAAATGGGTGTAGACATACTGTTAAAGTACTGTTGAATATTGTATTTTAAAATCCTCTCTTTGGTACCGATAATTTAAGGATAATGGTTGGTAATGTGGCTCAATATGAACAGTTGGACTGATGCTTTCGAATGGGAGCTAACTCGATGTTTTCAGAATGGTAAGATTAGGATAGTCATGTTGATTTGTTAGGTATACTGATTGCTAGATCTCTCACACTATTTTAAAATCATAGATGCTAAGAATTCTTTCAAAAGAGATGAACTTGATAATTTACTTCTATTTTTCCCTTGTGCAGGATTTTAATCAATTGTACCTAAATTTGAGCTTACAAGTACTTCAGCCTTTTGACGCCACTCGCGCTAGGAGTATGCCATATAGAGGATTTGTTTATTTATTTATAATTCAAGACCATTTTCAATTTTATTGTAATAAATATTATATATATATTTTTTGTGTAGTAATATAAATTTTGTTTAATATTCAATTTTAATTATATTGCAACATTTTTTGTTTCAAATATTAAAAAATTGCAGGTTTCAATAGAATTATATATAAATTTTTTTAAAAAATTGCTGGCCAGCGCTGGGCTTTTCAAATCAGTAACGGCGGCGCTTTTCTAGGACTATAGCGGCGCTTTCTACAGAAATACTCCTGCCCAGAAAAAGCGCCGCGCTAACCGGCCAATTACTTACCAGTCCGCGGCGCATATAAAAGCGCCGCTAAAACTTAGCGCCGCCAAAACTTTTTGCCACATACCCATCCGGCGGCGCTTGACTAGCGCCGCTAAATAGTATTAGCGGCGGTTTTGGGGCTTTTAGCGGCGGTTTTGGCCGCCGGTGAAAGTACTCTGTCTTGTAGTGCATGAGAAATAAATTTTCATCGGTTAATAGGACTTGAAATTGGATGATGATTGGAGTTTCTTGGTTAGTGATACATTCTTTTGGTGGCCCACTCCATGATGATTGCCGACGTTGCGAAAAGTCATGTAGTACTATAGCGGTCGGGATGGTCTGATGAGTGCAATGGATGGTTCTGATTGTTAAAGATGTTTATGGTCTGATGAGTGCAATGGATGGTTCTGATTGTTAAAGATGTTTATGGTATCTTACTATTTATTTAGTTGGATTTGAAATTAGTCTAATGTAAGAAATGTTGCAAGACAGACCGGACGCCCACGTTAAAAACTTTCGGGTTTGTGTGTGGGGCCCACTGGGTATTTTTATATGCCATCCAATCCATTCCAGAAGACAAGGGTGTGGATGCCATGGTAGATCCCGAAACTTAGGTCGGACACGCCACCTGAAATTCTATCCACACCGTCCATCCACTTTTCCATATCATTTTAGCGAACTGAACCAAAATTAAGGCAGATCTAAGTCTCAAGTGGACCACACCACAGGCAGAAGCGGTGGTAAGGATGCCCACCACTGAAACCTTTTTAGGATCCACCGTGTTGTTTATTTTCCATTCAACCTGTTTCCGTAGTTATATACACGTGTATGAAATGAAAAAAGCAAATATCATCTTAATCCAAAACTATGGTGGCCCCAAGAAATTTTCAACGGTAGAAATTAAATCGCTACTTTATGGTTTATTTGAGCCTTGGATTTTCGTTATTTTTAAGGGCATAATATAAAATGATATGTTAAAATAGATGGACGATGTGGATAAAATTCATACATCACGTTGGCCCCGCTCAATGGCCCTCAAAGCCTCCGCATGTCCCGAGTTCCAACGGGCGTCCAGCTTACGCTCCTTGGACGCGGATTTCCTGCGTTGGTAACCTATAGATGCCGACGGTGATGTTTGTAAGTGATCCACCCCGTACATTTGTTTTGTGAGCTCATTTTAAGTCATATGGACAAAACTAAGCTGGATCCTATACTCAAGTGGGCCTCAACGTCCACATTTAAAATATTCATCGGGTCAAAAGAAGTTTTGAATCAGACTAATATTTCGGTATGGATATGACATGTAAACATCATTTTCAACTAGGGAGGTTTCAACGGTGGAAATTTTCCTACCCACCTTTTCTTTAATTGGGCCCACTTGAATCTTGAATCCTGCTTACAAAATGGATGGATGGAATGAATTTCTCACAAACATCATGGTGGGCCCCACCTAGGTTTCCAGCGCAAGAACTACCTTGGAAGCCTGTAGCAGGCTAGTTTACCACACACCACCAAACCGGCTGGTGTATTTATGCGTGCCTGTGGGAAATTGATAAGGTGATGAAAGAGGAAGTCATTGCCAGTAGTAAGGAGTTGTCACTATCCATTGGTTTATATAGATTTCATGTCTGCAATATATCAAAAATCAATCTTTTCGTGAGCAATTATCTTTCTGTCCAATTATATTGTATTTAGCTTAAGTGTGGCGCTACTCTTTTTACTTTTGAATGGAATAGGATTCTTTCTTCGTTCTGACGTTTTTTACCTGGCAAAGTAATAAATTTACTTAAGATTCAATTCAAAAGGCGCTACTTAGTTTCGCAAGCCTTTGTCATTGTCAGTCAACTAAGTAGGGCGAACAGCCCCCTGCGAATCCGTAAATCTGAGGAGCATGCCGCAAAAAAAAGGATGGTCCCCTATGCATTTCATTCTTTCCGGAACAGGATTCAACCTCTTATTTTTGCAACTTTAGGCTGGCAGCTGCTATATCGCTTCTAAAGGTGCAGCTGATGGCTCTTGGATCAATTGGAATAAAGAAAGTATTATATCCTTAACTGTCTAAAATAACACAGATTCACATATCAAGTGGACCACCGTGCAAAAGGCAGGGGATTTGAACTCTTTTTTGTTAGCTTGTTAGTACACCCACAGTCAGTTCACGCTTCAGTGTTGGCCACCCGTGAATAGATGTCAAGACGTCAGCGTCGAAACAAGGTATCTTTCACTCCATCTACCGCTTGATATATGTATCAGGGTGTCATGTCCGTGTGACAGTAGATTAAATGTAAAATAAACGTTATGGTGTGCCGTAACAATGTTTTAACCGTTAAAATAATTGACCTACACATTTGTGGTTTTGTCCACTTGAGCTTTTGATATAGATCTTTTAAAGGTTAATGCTCTAAAATAATCTATTTTAATGGACGAACGGTGTGAATACAGGCAATGTAACTTTGATCTCATTTCAACCGTTCGTACAACGTAAGCGGACCGCCTAATGTGCCATCACCGACCTCCCGTGCTTTGACTCAGCAAATTGCTGTGGGCCTACCATAATGTATGTGTTATATCCACATCATCCATCCATTTTTCGAGATCATTTTAGAGCATTAAACAAAACACCTAGCAGATCGAAATTACAAGTAGACCACACCACAGAAATCACTAGGACAATAAGCCCTACCGTTGAAAACTTTGTGGATCAGATAAACTTTGGATCGAGCTAATATTTGTAATTTCCCTTCATGCTCATATGTGAAACCTCGTGAAAGCATCACGGTGGAACCTAGAAAAGTTTCAATAATGGTGATGTGTCGGCAGCTATGCGTAAACCTCCCGCAAACCCGCATCAAACACCTTTTCCTGACGGGGATTGCGTCTTACCCCGCCCGTCTACCGCTGGTAACGAGCAGGAGATTTGAGTAGCCACCGTGATGTATGGGCCTCATCCGCACCGTCCATCCATTTTTTTCATATCATTTTAGTTAACATTCTAAACATTAATGAGATTCAAGGCTCAAGTGGATTACACCACAGGAAGCATCGGTGATAATGATTCTCACCGTTGAAACTTTTATAAGACTCATCGTGATGTTTATTTTTCATCCAAACCTATTAATAAAGTTACATAGACCTGGATGAAAAGAAAACACAAATACAAGCTACATCCAAAACTTTTGTAACCCACATCTGTCTTGGTCCTCTTGGATCTACCTCAATTTTGGGCTTATACTCTAAAATGATATGAAAAACTGGATGGACGGTGTGGATATGGCCCATACATCACAGAGGCCACTCATAGGTCTTTCCCGTTCTCAACTGCAGACGAGTGTGCGTTGGACGCAATCCGCGTTTGTTTGTTTCTAATATTGCCTTTGCAAAGTAGACGAGTAATAGAAAAAGAGATGTACCATAACCGATAGAGTAAGAGAGAAAGAGAGACTCCAAGAGAGAGAGACTGTAAGAGAGACCTACGACTTAACGAGAACGTAAGACAGAAAATCGCATAGCACAGGTAAGTCGCCCTGCACAGATTCTCATGAACTGATTATACGCTGAAGTTATGTCAGATTTGAATCTCAACCAAGTCAAACTAAATTCACATTCAATTCGTTTCATTAGTTTAATTTCCTTCTGATTTTATCTTTGTTAATTTGCTTATGTTGATATTGTTAAAGTTTTACCAGCCTCGGTTTGGAATTTTATTTTATGGTTTTTGAAGTCGATTTTCTACTTACTATTTCTGCTAAACCTGACGGATGGGTCAAAAATCCGGAAGCTGAAAATCATAATCAGAAAATTGCAAATTCATCTCTCCTCTTTACTCATCTAGGATCCATATCGATGGCTTCGAAGAAAGTGACCCTGAAGAGCTCGGACGGCGAGGAGTTTGTGATCGATGAGGGAGTGGCCCTCCAATCGCAGATGATCAAGCACATGATTGAGTACGACTGCACGGAAAACGGCATCCCCCTCCCCAAGGTCACCGGCAAAATCCTCTCCAAGGTCATTGAGTACTGCAAGAAGCACGTGGAGGCAGCTGACCGTTCCAGCAACGACGAGCTCATGGCCTGGGATGTGGATTTCGTCAAGGTCGATCAGGCTACCCTCTTCGATCTTATCCTGGCAGCAGACCATCTGAACATAAAGAGCTTGGTTGACCTGACTTGCCAAACAGTAGCTGACTCGATAAAGGGAAAGACTCCTGAAGAGATCCGCCAGACATTCGACATCAAGAATGCTTTCACCCCTGAGGAAGAGGAAGAGGTTCGACGGGAGAACCGATGGGCTTTTGAGTAAATGAAACCTCTGACCACCGCTTACCATGTGTTGATCATACATATACATGACGGAGGTGGCGGTGGTGGTAAGTGCAGAGTCATTAAATTAGAAGGGTTGGCGTCTTTGTAGTTTTTAAGTGTATGGAGGAGTTGGTTGCAGGCAGACTATGGATACTCAGCTTCCAACCTCAGATTTGCTTTCTTTCCTTTTTTTAATCCTTTGCATTCTACACTTGTGTTTTGGACCTTGCTTTCTAGTCTTCCATGGATTCTTTTCTCTTTTTGGTTTTTTTTTTTTTTTCTAAAGAACCTAATCAAAGAGAAGAAGACGAGAAAGCTGCGATTCAACCAGATGTATGGGACAAAATTTTGAAAATCTGAAAACCATAATCTGAAAATCTGAAAAGTTAACTTATGTTTGACTTGTAAAAGGTAAAATGGGAAGTGAAATCTCAAGTAGGGTTGACTGAACAGCCACCATTAAAAACTTCTTAGGCGCACCAAAAATTTGAATTAACCTTACATTTGTTTTTCGTTTCATCCACAGTTTTATATGACCACGTTCGATATCAAATAAATATTATGTGTCGTAGTAGGTTTTTAATGCTTGACATTTTCACCTGAGATTTAAATGTCTTATTCTTGGTATAAAACATATTATGATTTGTAAAAATAGATGATGAATAGTATGAATATAACACATACATCATTGTAGGGCCCACAGAGCACCAGCCACCAGCCATCTAGCCAGTTGCAGCGTTACTAGCTGAACTGCATCCTCAGTGATGGTGCAGCCATCGTACACCATGTACATCCCTTTGGACAGCTGATTTAGCGTATAAATGAATCAGATTCAAATCTTTAGTGGACCACACCACAAGCAAAATCAATGATTGAATACCCGCCACTAAAAACTTCTCTACGCGAAATGTTTATTTGCCATCCAACCTCTTAATAAGGTCACAAAGACCTGGCTAGATGAAGCTGGGGTCACACAAATATCAGCTTGATCCAAAACATTTGTGGCACCAGAGAATATTTTAATGGCTGGAGTTCAATCACAAGAGTTTCCTGTGTTGGGTCCACCTGAGATTTGGTTTTGCTGAGCCTTAAAATGAGTGGGAAAAACAGATGGACGGTGTGACATAAAACAGTCAGGGATCCTCTAAAGGCGCGTCTCATGGCACGTGTTTGCCAGTGGAAGCCATGCACCAGGTGGTTCATGTGGTAGTGGTATCCTCCGATGAATGGTAAACACAGATACCGATATGCTCTAAGAGTTCTGAGGACCCCTAAGAAGGTTTCAACGGTATGCACCGTTTCCGTGTAATGTCTCACTTAGATTTTGAATCTGACTTATTCTTGAGATCACATCCTAACGTAACCGTGAGGGTTACAGAGTCATTGGCCACAATCTTACCTGTCTGACCCTGACCTGACACCAACTGCAATTGGTTTGGAGTTCTTGGGAACTGCTTGAAATGGGACGGCACAGTTGTTGGTATGGTTCTACATATCCACCGGAACTGAGCCGCCGAGTTTACTTTCAATTCCAACAAGTTAGGATTCGAATTCAGCGATCCAGACCATTGGCCTGTTGGAACCTAGAATCGATGAACCGTGTGGCCCAAAATTCCCCTCGACAGGCCAGCCCCAATATTTCAATTTGTGTCCTACTAATTGACGAAGCAGAAGAGGATTGCAGCAGTGGTCCACGTTCAATTGAAATAGGCCCTAGATTGGTAGCTGGGATCTTTTTGCATGGTTCATCTAGGGTGGGGCGACAAACAAATGGTCTGGATTACTGAACCGAGGGCCCCAGATGTCAGAACTGTAAACCCTAGCATAAGTCTCAGTTTTAGGTGTTGGGCGCCGTTGCACAAAACCTTAGGATCTAGCCTCCCAAAAACACCAGAATTATGGGATAATAAAGCAATAAAATAAATCAAAAAATAAACCACACGACACAAGAGTTTTTTACATGGAAAACCCTCAAAGAGGTAAAAACCACGAGACCTCGTCTAGATCAACAATCCACTACGAAGTAGAATGTTACAACCAATTACAAGCACGTATCGCTTAGATCAAACCTTCTTCACTCACACAGTAGCGGATGAACAATAAGAGAATAAAAGAAAAACGGAAAGATCTCACCGATCACGAGAACGTAAAAGCTCTGAGATGTCGACTACGAATTTTCCCTTCTACAAGCTTCCTCTCTCTCTCTTTCTCTCTCTCTTTCTCTCTCTCTCTCTCACACACACACACCTTGGTCGTGAAAACCCTTAGAATACCCTTCTCAAAATCCTAAAAAAGCCCTAGGGACCCCTATTTAAGTTTAGGTAACTTCCCTTTCACACATTTGCGAAACCGTCTCCAATTTTTGCAGTCCGCACAAAATCCAGACTGAATCTGCGTAGCCTCGACTGGTCGAGCAGAGTCCTCGATTGGTCGCACACTGTTCACTCGACCGGTCGAGCCAGACCCTCAATTGGTCGAGCACTGTTCATGACCTCGCTGGACTTTGAGTTGAGTGATCCTCGACTGGTCGAGCACTGTTCACTCGACTGATCGAGCAGTTCAATCGACTGGTCAAGCAGCGAGGTGAAACACTCTGATTTTCAACTGGCTGCACTATCTCTCCTCTGAACTGAGGAGGAAACCCCATCAAATTTCTGAAAAGGTCGAGCTAAGAGTCCTAAGGGGGGGGGGGGGGGGGAGAATAAGACTATGCCAAATTAAAATTTAAATGCGAAATTAGAAAGAAATAAATAAAGATAGCACTTATCAATCCCATAAAGCAGAAATAAATAGTAACCTCAAATGCACAAATATTGAGAGGTTGATACAGATGTTGTTCTAAAAACAACCTTACACCAAAAACCAATGGCTAATGGTAGGACAACCTGATTTCAAGAACGGTCTATGTATCAAAATCCCAAACCAATATAGAGGAAAAAAATAACAAAGAAAACAAACTAAGCTATTACAGCATTCCCACAATTGCAAAAAACAATTTACAACATTCACACAAAGGCTTAAAGAGAAATTATAATATTCACACAAAGCCACCATCAACCAACCACCACTACACTAGATATTATAGTGGTTCGCTTGTGTGTACACCAACTGTTAAAAAAACAGCCACACAACTACTCCACTCCCAATATCCTCACCCTCGGGATATTGGCTTTTACTATGAAATAGATTTTTCAAGGTTCACCTAAAACCTTCACAATTGTGTCTTTCAAGTGGGCTTATACAATTCAAAAACCCCATACTTTGAGATTTTCTAGATCACCTCAGATAAACTAAAAAGAGATTTTTCCTGGCACAACCTAAAAAATGAAAAAGAGATAATTTACAAAAATGTAAATATACTTATCTGGATATTCTCCTTTGATGAAGCCTGGTAGAACCAATTCGAAGTAGATGTTCAATGTCTAAACTCACTTATAAAAGGGTTCTAAATGATTTTTAGATTAAATCACCTTGGGGTAGCTTAATTTGATTTTGATCTCAAGAAATGGGAAAAACTTAAATCACTTCTTCAAATAAGATTGGAATAGAGAACTCAAAATCAAATACAAAAAACTAATTAAAAGAGAATATTAAACGAGCACAATATAGCTTAAAAATATCACAAACTTATCTCTCAGAGTGGTGCCTTGATTTGGTTGAATGACTTACCAAACTCTAAAATTTGTGCTCAATTTATAGGTGAAAAAATTGTTCACTCGACTGGCCTAATGGTCAGCTCGACTGGTCGAAGGACCAACAAGAATTTAAAATTTTGGGCGTGATAAGATAAGATCGATCCTTGACCAGTCGAGCGGCTTGTTTGACTGGTCAAGTGACCTGCTCAACTGGTTGAGCCATGCACTAGACTAGTCGAGTGGGACCCAGAAAGGTTGCTGGACTTTGAGTCGAGCCTGCTCGACTGGTCTAGCACTGTTCACTCAACTGGTCGAGTAGTCTCCAGGACTGGTCGAGGGTTCAACAGAAATTTTGAAAATCCACAACAAACCTTGGACTGGTCAAGAAAATTCTTAGACTGGTCGAGCTAGTACTTGGACTAGTCGAACATAAGCTCGGACTAGTCGAGAAAAATCCTATAAAATTATATAATGACTCAAATTAAGAATGCAATCAATATGACCTAACCTATGGTCAATCTAGGGTCATTCATACCTTATAGGATTTTGAATATTGAAACATCGTTCGCTTTGGTTGATAGTTTATCTTGAAGTACTTGAAACTTGTCATTGTATATTCGAAGATGAGCTTGAACTAGTGACCTTGTGACTTTGAGTATATGAGCTTAAACTTGAGAAGATTACTTGAGCTTGAATTCTTAAGTAAAGCACATTGTCTTGATATAGTTGAAGCTTGAAAACTTGATCTAACACTTGATGTTGTACTTGAATCTCTTATTCTTGTACTTGAAGTTCTTGATGTAGAGTCTTTTGTTCTTGTACTTGAAGGATGATATAAAGTTGAGCTACACAAGATACAGATTCCAAGAGGTTTTGGCACTACAAAATTTGACAAATCTAGGAGCTAGATAAGATAGCATTCACAATCTCCCCCTTTGTCAAATTTGTGACAAAACAAAATGCATTAAAATATGTATAATATGCTCAATAAAGAATCATGCACCAGATAAAATAGCAAACCAATACTCCCCTTCAATATATTACTCCATAGATACTACATAGAATTCAAGAGGAGAAAATTTGTTACTACGTACTCTTCTCCACTCCTTACACTTCTCTTCTCTACTCCACATACTCCACATTTCATAGAATCCAATATCATTATGAAATAGGCAACACGAATTCTCCCCCCTTTTGTCACAATATGACAAAGGAAAGAACTTATAAATGAAGATGGAAGTAATAAGAGCAATGAGTAATGAGAGAAGAATGAAGTTCAAAATAATATGGGCAAGATAACCAGTCAAACATGTCCACAGTAACAAGAAAACATGTCCAAGCAAACAATGAAGAGAAATTCAAGTATGAAAGTTATTACATATCAGATATTCAAAACTAATCCGAACTAGAAGAAGGTGTAAGTATGAAAGGATCAATTTGATGAAGTCCCTTGTTAATGCGCCTAAGATATTTGTGCATATATTTAAATTGCATTTCTTGGGACACATACATACCTTCAACCTTCTCCCCAAGAGATTGCAAACGCGAATCAAAACCAGAAGGCTGATAATCAGGATCATCCACAGAGTCAGAATCAATCTCATCAAAAATGTTATCCATATTGACATCATCTGGAGGCAAAACATCTTCCTCTTCAGTTGCTTCTGCTGCTCCTCTAGCACTTCCATTAACTTGGCCTGGAGCCAACCTTAAATTCATCTTATTTATGTTCGAATTGTTGAATGGTAGATGGTTAATGGGAGCTTCTCCAACAGGCATAGTCACTAGACTATGGGTGACTAATATAGTCATAAGATAAGTAAAAGGTATATCATTGTGACCTAGATGGAGATGGAACTGAATCATGATATAACAGATAAGCGATAGAAGACACACAAAGACTCTAGTAACAATATGTAACGCCCCGAACTTTTTAATACCAAATATTGAAAGTTCTCGAGCGTTACCGTGAAAAGTAATATAATATGTACATGTGTGTGATACCAATCCAATTATCCTAGCCTTACATCCTCACCCTGACACAAACCTAACTATTGAGAATTACCTCCATTCAATAGATTCAACCATCTCACAATAGATTTCAAGACAAAACCATCCATCACGTGATTTGACGTAAGTACTTTTTCATGAATGACATGACAAATAACTTCCTATCCATAATGATTTAGATATACATTTATTTGTAAGAATTGCTTAGAAAGGTACCTATAATCATGTGGAGCTATTAGATTTCACAAAACTCTTAGATCAAAAATAATTATGAAAATGTCATTAACCTAGACCCCTAATAACTCCAAAAACCCACTTTATGTTCATCCGTTTATAAAACTGACCGTACATCCACCTACATACATGGTCAGAATGTTAACAATCAAGTTCCCTTATTTTTAGCAAATCATCTGACCATCCATCATGTTTAGATCCGCCAAACGGGCCATGTAAACAACATAGTAAACCAATCATCATAAAGATTTTAGGGTATAGGTCCAAACCACCTGGTAACTTATCAGTTAGTGGTGTACAAATATTATTTTAAAATTTTGAAGTATATTAGCCATTAAAGGAGCATCTTGGTCATCCCTGAGAGATCTGGGCCCAAATTTAACCAGTTGAAAGATCTCGAGAAATAACGATCGGTGGTGAAATTTCGCCTCTATTTGACGGTGCAGTTAGGAGTTACGTGCAATAGAAGTTACAACAATGGAAAAGGACAAAGTTGTAATTACAAACCAAAATCCACATATACATGGCAGCCAATCACATAAATTTCCTGAGTGAGTGAAACTCACATGTTCTTACAAGGTATGGCCCACCCATAGCTTGGATATGCTTCAAACTTGGGGCCAAGGGCCCACATAGCGAGCAGAAGTTGGTGAATGGAGCGGATTGTCCATCAGACATAACAAATGGACCCCACAAGATGCCACGATGAAACACTTATATTGTTACGTGGCTAGCCAATCACGGAACCTTGTTATGTGAATGAAGCAACGATCAAACACGAGGAGCCTCGTATGATCAGGGTGTTGTGGCCCACCAAAGACTTGGAGTTCTTCATCTTTTGGCCCATAGCCTAACATGGCCCTACAAAACTAATGAGCGAAGTGGATTTCTCAAGAAATCATCATAGTGGACCCCACTGGTCTACTACTATCAAACCGTAAGTGGAATATGTTTTCCTTTGCACATTGAAACAGAGCACAAGACGAATTCGAATTGAGAACCTCTGCTTCCATTTTCGTTCCTCCCAACTCCAAGCCTTAATAGGATTCTTGAAATCCAAGAATAGAAGGTCGGATGTAAACAATCCATCTCAACCAACTTCATCAATTGGAAATCCAGACTATCCACTCCATAAAAACAGAGGTTTCGACCTCTCCCACGTCGGTAGAAAAGACGCAGAGGAAAGCATGACACCCTGTCATATCTGCAGGTTTTCACGCCGCACTGCACCATGCGGAGGGACCTCTTGATCGCAACAGGCCCAACGATGGGCCAGGGATCGTCTCATGACTAATCTAACCCATTTGGGGTCGAAAGAAGGAAAGATAACCCAGGCTATTAAAGACTGCCATGAAAAATGAGTCATTTCTCAACTGAGAAGCTGACCCATCATAGCACAAGATGGCCCATCAGTAGATCGGCTGATGACCAACAGCCTGAGTGATCTTGATGGGGAATGAGTCTCAAAGGAACGACCCAAGATCAACACAGCACGGTCACAATGACAGTGCTGCTGTTGCACACAACATTGTGTCATCAAGATGCGTAAATCGACTCTCTAGAGTCTTCACAACCAGTTATAAAAGGGTTGTCATCGATCCCGTTACAAAAAGAACACAGAGAGAGAGAGAGAGAGAGATAAGTGTGGAGGAGGGAGACCGGTCCGAATTCAACCAGCCTCCATGAAAGGGTGTGAAGGAGCGTTTGACTGTGTAATCCCAAATCCATGCCACAACATGGTTTAGATTTGATTTGTAACACCTCGGATTTTCAGGGGCCGTATAGGAACTCGGCTCCCAAATTCCCAGGTGTCATGGGTTCCCTAATGGGCTTCTAATTTTAATTACATTTGGATGATCTTATAAACAATGGAGAGTTTAACAAGGTATGCAACATAAATAAGTCATAAAGCAGTATCGAGTGCCACTAAATATAAAAATATCTAAACCATAAATCTCAAGTGATCTAAATAGGGAAATAGTCTAACCCATACATGACCTAAAGTGACTAGAGCCCTGGCCCATACCCCACGGTAGCCCGAACTCAAACTTAAAGGATCCGCCGAAAGTCTGGAAGCAGGGAAGCTCCTCTTCCTTATCCATGCTCACCCAGCTCAGCTCGTCGAGCTCCGCCTCACCTACATCTAGTAAAGGGTCTGCTTGGTATTTTAAAACACTATCCCAGAGTGGGAGTGAGTAACTAACTCAGTGGTTACTATTGGCCTTAAGTTACAATAAGTAACAATTATATGATGAATTTAATGAAAGGCATACATTCACTAATTCCTAAATAGTGTTGTTAATGAATATGCATGTATTATGATATGATGCATGACCTCGCAACAAACTCCCTTGAGCGACTTGGTCTAACGATCGCGCTGACCAACACTCCCTCAATGGGACCTCAACTACCGAGTCGCTAAATCCTAGCTAATGCGATGCATGAATAATGTAAGCCGAGTATTTAGTTAATTTTGTTCACCCAACAGATTGAAGAAACTGGTACACCCCACATATCATTGCCCTTAACTGATTGCGAGGCCAAGACCCCTCAACGTGCGAGGCCAGGACCCCGCGATCCTTGATCTCATCGGGTTCCCCATCCCCGATTTTAAGCACATGAGGAGTGCTGAGAAGAGGGATCACTCACAGTCACTATGGGGAGGCTCGTCACCCTTGTGTAGGCCGACAGCTCGGACACAATGTCTCATTCCACCATGCCCAGCTCTCGAGTCAATGGATCGATTTCAAATGGTTATCAATAGGCTTTAGTGGTTGAAGGGTGTTCCACATTCCATATAGGCGTGAGCAGACATGACTAACAAACATGTTGGTCAGTAAGCGAACTAGACCGTGCGAGTTCAGGTGAGTACGAGACGGACGACATTGAGTACAAGCGACCCATGTAGTCCAACTAATGTCGCCTATTTACATCCGCCCAAATCCGTTGGTTTAGCCACAGGATAGTCCTACCAATGAGACCACCCTCTCCCACCTTAGTTCCCTGACCAACCCAGGGATTTGATGTCGTTCAATAATGTTCCAACAATTCAGGATTTGTCTTCTAACCCAAGTGAAGTCATGCATCCACACATCAAACATAAAAACTTAGATTTTTCTACAATTGCAAATACCAACAATAATACAAAATAAATGTGTATGTGTGTTATGTGGGGTTAACGAAGAGAACAAGAGCTATACATCATTCATAGGACAAACATATAATAAGGATTTATACAATCATACATATCACAAGAAAGGTTACACTAGGATCACATATAAGATGAACATACCATACCAAATCAAGTCTAATCATGTTAAAGAGCAAATAAACAACACTCAATCATGTTGTAAGACCCGTACCCTAGTCCGTACAGTTTCGTAGGCTTCCGCGATCCTACCGATCGAATTCCGGCAATCCTCGACTCATATCCGACGTTGCGCACGATCTTAAGCCGAGTCCTGCCTACCGAAGGTGGCTCGATCCGAAACTCGTACCTTGGCAACCGCGTCGTCGCCATGGTTGCAATGCCGCGACTCGCGCACCGAACCGATACCTAGGTGGGAAGATGCCAGTCAGCCTTCGATTCGAAGAAACGCCGCATGTTGCGAATCTCGAGGGAATCTCTACGAGATGTCCCATCAATCAAATCAAGTACACCACCTTACTTCCATGCCACCTCACCCAACAATAAGTACAAGTGGCCTCTCTCCCTTTTCCCACAAGTCAAACCTCTCCCTCCCCTCACCATTCCTCCTTTTTCACATTTTCAAATCTAACCATACATTATTAATTACAACACTACTCCCTCCATCCCTTCTTCCTTTAATTTATTTCTCTCTCTCTCTCATTCTCTCATTCCCTCTCTCTCACACGTCCAAGCCTCTCTAAGCAACCCAATCTCCCAAAAACTTCTAAGTGTGGCCCACCTCCTCAACTTCCATCTCAACCATCCGATCATCATCCACACCGTTAAAACCCGATCGACATCCATAAGAACCGTAGGTGAGGAGTTTTCAAGCCAAGGGAGCAAGGAGGATCACAACAAGGTGGGTGATCCACCATCATTTCTCATATTTTTTTGGGCCACATGTGGTGGGACCCGTTTGGTGTATGCATGTATGAAATGGAGGGCCCATAGTGGCGGGGTCCCTCCTCTATCTCACCGTGTATCTCTTTCTCTCTCTCCCTCTCTCTCTCTCTCTCTCTCTCTCCTCTCCTCTCCCTAGAATGAAGTGGGCCCCACCAAATCATGTTAAATTCACTCCATTCATCAAATGGTGTGGCCCACCTCATTTTAGGCAAAATCCACCATCCGGTGGAAAGTCCATATGCAATATAATATATGGTATTTATTTTATATTAATATATATATATATGCGCACATGCATGGTGGGCCACGATCACATGGGCATCGGCCACCTACGTGTGGGACCCAATCATGATGCCTGTGTAATACCCATGCCGTCCAGCGTCCAGGGACGCTGGACGTGCTGCTAACATGGGGTGCGTGTACGGACAGGGGTGTGTACTAACAGCTAACAAAAAAAAAAGTTTTGTTTTAAGGTTTGGGATGGACCCCTCACATAGACACCACCTTAATGTATGTTTTTAATCCAGACCGTCCACCCCTTTCCTTAGATCATTTTAGGCGTTGAGCCGAAAAATGAGGCTGATCTAGTTTTCTGGCCGGCCGTGGGATCTAGAATGCTTGCATTTCTTGTTAAAACATGGGAAAAACGATTGGTGGGGTCCACCAGAAGCTTGGACCCACCTGAAACTTGGTGTGGACCCCTCATTTTGCGGGACTTAGACAATGGACGGGGTGGATCTAGTCATTGTGGGTCCCATTTTAAAAAAAAAAGAAAGAAAGAAACAGAATTTCTTCTTTTTGTCGGATCTTGTGAAGGACGACGGCCAGCCCTCACGGCTCCAAAGTGGGCCCCACCATGGTGCATTTCGACCATCAGAACCGTGCATTTGAAGGTTCCCCTTTAAATTATGGCGTATCCCAAAAATCAGCCGTATACAGAACTCGGGTGGGCCATACCATCTAAAGTCATGTGAAGACATGCCTAAACATATAAAACCACTTGGTGGGGCCTACCTGGATTTTAGAAGTGGCTGAAACTTGATCTGAACCCTTATTCAGGTGGAACACACATAGTGGGTGGACTGGATTTGTAAACTACATTTCGGTGGGCCCCATGCCCACCCTCAGGTCCAGGTGACCTTATAAACAGTTTGGCTGGCAAATAAACATTACCGTGGGCTAGGCCCACGTGACCCTAGCAACGGGTTGCATGGTAAATAAACATTCTGGTGGGCCCCCTGGTCCCATGACCTTATGAATAGGTTGGATTTCAAATAAACATTACAGTGGGCCTTACCCAAGGTCCAAGTGACCTTATGAATAGGTTGGATTTCAAATAAATATTATGGTGGGCCCTAGGCCCATGTGATGGAGCCATATTGATGTATTTCTGGCCGTTGTTGAGGCCCACCTTGGTATATATATAAGGCCCATGAGATTAGGCCCATTCGACGTATTGGTGGCCCGTTGTCGAGGCCCACTCTGATATATATGAGGCCCATGTTACGAGACCCATTGTGATGTTTTCAAAGGCCCATGGAGTATGACCCATTGCAATGTACATGAGGCCATTGATGCGGCCCACTTGACTTATATAAGGCCCATATGAGGCAGCCCACTTAATGAACCTAAGGCCGTTGGGACGAGGCCCAATAAGATGTATATAGGTCCATTGCAATGTGTGATTCCCTATGGTTTGTAATGATGTTTTATGGCGGGCTGTGCCTTGGGAACAATGTTGGTTTGACGTCCACATTGTAAAGATAATGTTGGTTGAATGTCCGCATTGTCATTCTTCCTAAGGTTCACTGATAGGCCCATACTTGTACTCTACAGTCCGTTTAGGCCCATCTTCACTTTGAGCAACGCCCATTATCATACCATAAGTATAGTGCTGCCCCATGATTCATGATCATACGCATCATATGCATGCTTGTGATGAGGGGTGACTGATCATAGCATGTGCCTTCAGGCGGACTGTTACGGGCTCCCTGATAGGCGGAGTTGCCCTACATGAGTGCGTACTTCATGCAGGATGATTGCATGAATGGTAGTGTGATACATGCATTTGCATTTGTGTTATTGTGATATGCCCTAACGACATCAGGGCCTTAACCTCCACAGACACACCGTGGGTGGCTGGATTGGATACCGAAAAATCTTGTCCTAAGCAATTGGGGCGCCATAGATGTCCCTGGGTGAGAGTCCCTGAACCTGATGGTACCAGAGGATGACTTCAACGTCGAGACCGAGTGGATGTATGAGCGCACGAGGGCCGAATACCATGAGGCCGCGTCTCCCACTGTGTCGTGGTCAGTTGGAAAGGAGTGGTGGCCTTACTCGCCCGAGAGCAGGGGGCATTACTAGGCTGAGTTTGACCAGCTCGGAAATGGGTTCGCTATCGACGTGCCGGATAGGTATTGGCTGACTATTGGCCAGGCAGATAGTGAGGTTTCTTACACTCACTTGGACTGTGCTGCTTGGAGAGAGACAGTGCCATTTGGAGTGTACTGAACCCCGGTGATTTTCCATACTGAGAACCGTATTGATTTGATGCTCTAGTGAGGAGTTGCATTGGTATGAGGATTGGCATGCTTGACTTACATATTGCATTGCATGGCCTTAGTATGGCCGATAGCATTTACATCTTGTCCTGCATAGCCTTGGTACGGCTAGTTGCATTTCGTACTCATCAGCATGATTCCGCCTTACTCCGGCATTGCATTCTGAGCACGTTCACACACACTTACATCGCCCTCTAAGCTTTCTATAAGCTTATGCACGATTGGTGCGTGCAGGTGACGCCAAGACGCAGTTATAGTCTCGCCGCAGTTGGAGTGTGCCGCCGAGCTTTTGGAGTTTTTGTTATTTGCATTATCTTGTATTTCCCTTTCTATGCACTGTATTCAAAGTTTTTATTCATAGTGAATTTTGTGATGGTGTTCTTATGGTTATTGTTCGTGGGTTATGCTTGGTTATGCTTATTACGAATCAAATGGATTATCAGAAATCCTCCTTGTAGCATCCCAGGATCGGAACCTGGTATATAGGTGCCGGGAGCCGAGAATGGGGTACTACGGAGGCTGTCGGCACCGGATTCGGCGATCGGGAACCTTGTGAGCCCGGTCTCCTAATTCGGGGCGTGACACATGTCATGAAATTTAGTGAAATCATACATGGGATGAACATGCCACACCAAAATCAAACCCAATCATGTTGAAGAACAAATAAACAACACTTATTCATTTCATGAAATTTAGGGGGACCTATCATGTGGGGTCTTAAATAGGTTCTCTCTAGATTACGCAAGCACATCATAATAACATTCATAATCATTAAACTCATAGTAAAGTTGGTGTTAGGTCACCTAAGGATAATAGTCCGCACCTTGTGACGATCTGCTCGATTCACGGCGCCTGTAGGGTTATGGTGTTAGGAAATCATTGTTGAAATCCCTAAATAAGCATACAAGCTTGTAAGAATTGGAAGGAATTTAACCCAAGACCTAAACCTACAAACATAACTTCATATTTACCTTCAATTGTCGCCGAATTGATACCAATGAAGGACAATATTGCTATAGAGGAGATGAGAGGGTGAAGGTGCAACCCTCATGCTTCCAAGCTCTCCCTCTCCCTTTCTCCTCTTTTCTCCTCTTTCTCTTCTCCCTTTTTCCCTTTATTTCTTTTAGGACAAATTCGTATGGGGAGAGGGGGTGCCCAAATGAGGCCTCTTTATAATGCCAAATTTGGTGCAAATGGCCCCAAGGGTTGAGTTTTTACTATATTAGTCCTATAGGAGGGTTTTTCTAGCCTCTAGGGACCATTATGGGGTGTACATATTGATATACACCTTTGTTTGTTAGCCTTAATGATCTACGTATGGATATATAGGCTCACCATTTAGATGGGCCGATCGACAGATATGATTAGAAGTCTGTTCAATGGTCACCGATAGTTGATCGGGGCCGTGGCTATACGGATATGAGCAGGGAAATATCTTTACTCTATGTATGAAGTTTGGTCATAAACCTATGGTCTGAATGCCACAACTTTGCATAAGAGTGGACGACCCAATTCACTTAAGTTTCAATTTCTTCCTTTAGGGTATTTGCACTTCTCATACACTGGTCCTTTAGCTCAAGTTGAGTAGTTCTGGACAGTACCCAGGTCTGACTCCCGCGATGGACGTCAAGCCCAGTAAGACGGACATTATTCTATAGTTTTGGAACTAGTGGCCCACCAACAAGCACTCTAGAGCTTGTTCAGAAAATCGGGGCATTTCTGGAATTAATTAGGTATTGAGATTTCTCGTGGGCAATGATTAGGTTTGGATTAACTACGTTCATGGTGTGGCCTAGTAATAGCTAGTGAAAGTGGAGATTTGGTCATGTTTACTCTAAACCGTCGGTTTTATGCTAAAAGAGTAATGGGGTTGATTTGTTTTATTAGTCAAGATTTGAGCCTTATCTGACTCAGCTTCGGTTAGATCTTTAATTTAGTTATGATTGTCTTGATTAGTTAGCGATGGGTCAGTTAGATTTAGGCCCTATGTGAGTAAATCATGGGTCTACACTTGATGTTTAAGTGATCGGGTGGATTCATTGGCTTCCTACAGTTGATTAATCAGACTTGTGTAGTTCTTTACTGGTACCACCCGTGTATAAACTAACATTGAGTGTTAATGATTAGTAAGTGATAATATAAGTTAATTACATTAAAAAATTTTAAGAATTTTTGAAAATCCAAAATGGTGAAAATCTAGGACTTTACACGATTCCTCTTTGCTCTCTTATTTTCTTATTTTTCTTTATTTTTCTTCCTAAAATTTCCCATGCATTAGGCACCAACACACCTGACCGAGTCGACTCAGTGGTGGGATGGACCTAAGTATAGAAAATTAAAAACCATTGATGCACGACTTACCTTGGTATAATCTAGATCTAACACCTTTAGATGTAGTAAACCTTTTTTTTTTTTCAAAAACGGAGGGGACACCCCCATATCATTAAAAGGAAAAGAGGATATAAAAGGGGCATTCAGGTGGGCCAGACAAAAAGACACTGGCCGCACCTATCATAAACACGAAATAACAACAACGAAGAAGATAACAAAACAGAAAGAGCAGAGCTGAGACAACAAAAACCGCGGCCCCCAGAAGGCAAAACTAGAAAAGAAGGGCACCCATGCTTCATTGAAAGGAGCGCAAGGCTCCTAGCCCCGATCTATCTATCAAGACCTGGCCTCTGATGAGATGGGGCAGAGAGGAGACATCCAGAAACAGATTGACAGATTGACAGATTGACAACGGCTCCCAAGCTTGGCTAGGCTGTCGGCTGGATCATTGGTTTCTCAGAGAATATGATGCAGCGAGAAGGAACCTTGACCTAGTAAAACTCTGATTCTGATCAACCAGTAGTCCATTTCTAAGAGGGGGACGAACGCTTAAGCAGACATTGAATAGCCCAGTTGGAATCAGACTCCACAATGACATTTTACAGCCCAAAATCGATACATCGCTTAATGCCGTCATAAATAGCCCGGAGCTCGGCAATGTTATTGGAGGCGACTCCATAACCGTGAGAAAAGGCGAACAACATATGGCCATTAAAATCCTGGCAGATTCCACCACCCCCAGCCTACCTAGGATTAGTGAGAGAAGAGCCATCAACATTAAGTTTAACGGACCCCATACGCAGCCTTAGCCATTTCACAATCATGAAATTGCAAAGGGGACGCGGAGAATGGCGAGCACTCAAATCAGCGTGACTGCCCTGATGCGCGGGACGAAAATAGTCAGCATACTGAGGAAGGATAGCAGAAAGCCAGCGTGACTCCGTTCTGTTATATCCATACTTTAACATAAACGAGTCAAACTTCTTGTACCATTATCATAGAGCTTGTTTCAGCCCAAAAAAGCTCTTCCTTAGCCTACACACCATATACTCTTTGCCCTTGGCTTCGAACCCCTCTGTTTGGTGCATGTAGATCTTTTCTTCCAGGTCACCATGGAGAAAGGTAATTTTAACATTTAATTGAGTTTTAACATTTAATTGCTCTATCTCCAGATCCAACCCAAGAAACACCCGTATGGATGTCATCTTCACCACTGGTAAGAATATCTTCTCGAAGTCTATACCTTTCCTCTAACCGAACCCTTTCACCACAAGTCTAACCTTGAATCTCGTTAGTGAATTTTTCTGCTTAATCTTCTTTTTGAACACCCACTTGTTGCTCAGAGCTTTCTTACCCTTAGGTAGTTTCACCATATCATAGGTGTGGTTCTTATGCAAGGATTTCATCTCCTCTTACATAGCTTTCAACCACTCCCCCTTATACTCATCGGCTAGAGCCTCATAATAATCTTCTGGCTCTTCCCCATCAGTGACATAATGTACTCATGCGGCGAGTACTTCTTGGACGGTTGTCTGTCCCTAGATGACCTCATCACCTGTGGGTCAACAGGTGGATCAAATGGGGGTTACTCCCTCAGTTTATCTTTTATAGGAACTTCCTCGTCCTCTACACCTTGTTGTACTCCCCCGTCATTAAGCATCACAGGAGGAATAACCGAATCTATGTCCTCTAGCTCACCTGAACTAGGCTGATTCTTCTCTGGCTTACCAATGTCTTTTATACATAGATCTTAAAAAAAAACCACATCTCTGCTCCTAACGAGCTTCTTCTCAGTTAGATCCCACAATCTATAACCGAACTTTTCATCACCGTACCCCAAGAACACACATTGCCTGATCTTTATATCGAGCTTGAACCTCTCGTCCTTTAGTACGTGCACGGATACCTTGCATCCAAATACCCTGAGATAATTGTATGATGAATCATGTCCAGTCCACACCTTCGCAGGTACTTCTCCATTCAACGGGGTTGATGGAGACTTGTTTATCAAATTCACTGCCGTGTGCATTGCTTCTCCCTAGAACGTCTTGGGCAACTTCGCATGGGATAACATGCATTTGATTCTCTCTACAATTATATGATTCATTCGCTCAGCCACACCATTATGTTGGGGGGTCTTGGGAACCATCTGTTCATGTCGTATACCCAGGGACTTACAATACTTATGAAAGTCACTGATATATTCACCATCATTGTCAGTGCGGATGCACTTCAATGATCTACCTGTCTCTCTCTTGACCATAGCATGAAATAATTTAAACACACCAACGACCTCGTCCTTGGATTTCAAAGTATAAACTCAAACCCTCCTAGATGTATCATCTATAAAAGTGACAAAATATAATGCCCCACCTAAGGTTTTTGTCCTTATAGGAAACATCAGAATAAACCAAATCTAATGCATGCACTTTATAACATGAGAAACATATTTAACAAATGAAACTCTATGTTATTTCCCTGATAAATAGTCAAACAGGTTTTGAGATGTATACCTGTCACGTCTGGAAGGAGCCGCTTCCTCGCTAGTACCTGAAGCCCTTTTTTCACTCATGTGGCCTAGACGCCTATGCCACATGTTAATAGCTGAATATTCCGCTGCGTTCAACCCAATACCCTTTCACATACTGATACTTGCCTTGTAAAGAATGCAACACTTCTTTCCTCTGGCTGTGATCAATGAACCCTTGATGAGCTTGCAGCGCCCACCAACAAATCGGCTATCATAGCCATCATCATCGAACCTTCCCGTCGACATCAAGTTGAGGCGAAGGTCTAGAATGTGCCTCACATCCCTGAGAACCAATGTGCAGCCCACATCGGTCTTCACATAAATATCGTCGATCCCTACGATCTTTGATATGCCAGAATTTCTCACGTTCACGGTCCCAAAGTCACCTGACTTGTAGCTTATGAAGAAGTCCCTGTATGGAGTCGCATGAAATGAGGTTCCCGAGTCTATCACCCAGTTGGTGTCCTGACTCATAGCCATGAGACAAACATCGTGATCTGCTAAAAGAATAATTACAACGTCGCCATCTGAAGCGACCGCAGTGGAATCTGATTCATCTTCTGACTCTTTTTCTTTTCCTTTCTTATCATTATTCTTCTTATGACATTCATGCTTATAGTGGTCCTTCTTGCCACAATTCCAGCATTCAACATCCTTCCTGGTACTCGACTTGCCTCTTGATTTATCTCGGGCCTTCCTGCCCTTTCTGTTCTTTCCTCTCCCTCGTTCTTGTGTCACAAGAGCATCTTGTTGAGTAGACCCCTGAGACTTCCTCCTTGTCTCATTATTGAAGAGACATCTAGTTACTTGTTCCATGGATACCTTTGTATCTAGCGCGGAGTTATTTAGAGACACCACCAATGTCTCCTAACTGTCAGGCAATGAGCTAAGCAATAGTAAAGCCTGTAATTTATCATCAAGGGCCATCTTCATAGTGGAGAGTTAGTTCAAAATATTGCTGACCTCATTCATGTGCTTAGCCACAGAACCACCATCTTTGAACTTGAGATTCAAAAGTCATCTTATCAGGAAAATTTTATTGTCGGCTATCTTCCTCTCATACAGCCCTTGCAGTTTCAGTCATAGGCTAGCAGTTGAGATTTTCGTAGACACATGGTGGAACACGGAATTATCCAACCATTGTCTAATAAATCCCACCGCCTTCCTGTCTAATTTATTCCAATCATTATCTATCATATCCTTTGACTTTGATAGATCATTTGACTTTGCTGATATGCCTTGATTGGAGAATACAAGTCCTTGCAATAAAGTAAGTCCTTCAACTTAGCCTTCCATATGGTCCAGTTAGAACCATTGAGACTAATCATCCTTAATGAGCCACTTTCCATAATTCAGAACTAATCCCACCCTGTTCAACCAACCTGAACGCTCTGATACCACTTTGTTGGGGGTCGTTACACAAAACCTTAAGATCTAACCTCCCAAAAACACCTGAATTATGGGATAATAAAGCAATGAAATAAATCAAAGCATAGACCACACGACACAAGATATTTTTACGTGGAAAACCCTCAAAGAGGTAAAAACCATGAGACCTCGTCCAAATCAACAATCCACTATGAAGTAGAATGTTACAACTAATCACAAGCACACACCGCTTGGATCAAACCTTCTTCACTCATGCAGAAGCGGATGAACAATAAGAGAATAAAAGAAAAACAAAAATATCTCACCGATCATGAGGACGTGGAAACATTGAGACATTGACTATAAATTCTCCCTTTCACAAGCTTTCTCTCTCCCTTTCTCTCTCTCTCTCTCACCTTAGACGTGAAAACCCTTAAAATACCCTTCTCAATACCCTAGAAAAGCCCTAGGGACCCCTATTTATAGTTTAGGCAACTTTCCTTTCACACCTTTGCGAAACTGCTTCCAATTTTTGTAGTCCGCACAAATTTGGACCGAATCTGCATAGCCTCGACTAGTCGAGCAGAGTCCTCGACTGGTTGAGCACTGTTCACTTGACCGGTCGAGCCAGGCCCTCTACTGGTCGAGTACTGTTCATGAGCTTGTTGGACTTTGAATCGAGTGACCCTCGACTAGTTGAGCAACGCAGTGAAACACTCCAATTTTCAACCGGTTGCACTATCTCTCCTCTAAACTAAGGAGGAAACCCCATCATTAGGATCCTATAATTTGTTATTTGGCACACCTAGTATTCAATTTTGTAACAATGAGATCTGAGGAAAACAAAAATGCACTCCAACTATCTTTCACGGGAATTAGATGGCATGGAAAGGTGATCATTAACTTAGTTAAGCTAATTGGACCGTACTGTCGTGTTTAGATGCGATATTGATGAATTAGATTGCAATAATAGTCTAGTAAAGCTGAAAGAACCAAATTGCGATTTCCTTGCATAGCATTCCTAAACTCTAAATTCTTATTTACTTTAAACTCTGACGCCTGAAGTCATCAATTTTCAACATTTTCACTTGATTAAGCTGAATATTTGCAATTATTTAGTTTGTGCATCTGCATGCGACCAATCTCCAATCCAATGGAATCGCAATTATTCAATTCGATAAAGATGGGCTAGCCACAAAAATGCATTTACTATTGTCTCAAATCCCACTTGTGATACGTGGAATTTCAGTTAGAGGTATTGTTGTCATGATAACATCTCATCTTAACATCTATAATTTCGGTTGAATGAATTGCAATCCGGTTGGGTCTCTACTCATGGCTTAGTGGTAGACTTACAAGAGTTTAAACACTAAGGTCATGAGAGTATGCATTGTGGTGGTGTGTGTGGGAGTGAGGGTGTGTGCCTTAGAAAAATTTTAAATATAAATAAATAACTTACAATCTGGTTCATAAGACATCCAAATGTCAAATAATTAACCACTTCCTCTAAAAGTTCAAGCTGCTAGATGATGCACGTGTAAGGGTGAAAGTGGGCCTGATTTTCCTAGCCCCCATGGGAGAATATACTATGCTATCAGGATTCAAACACTTAACCTTCCACTCCAATACCATATCCAATAATCACTTACTCTAAAAGCTTGAGCCATCAGAGAATGGTGTATCAATGTATGTCAAGTGACTTTAACATATCATTTGGACTCCACTTTGATGGGCTTAATGCCAATAAGTCGGTCATCTAGGCTAGCTGTGTTGTTTTTAATATAAACATTTAGATGACAGGGGACTAGCATGTGTTCCATTGGCATGAGAGCTGCTAATTCATTATGGGGTTTAGGATGTGAGGATTTTATAAGAAGCTTTGATGATCAAGGCTGGAGTGGCTGATTCAATACCGACACATTTACTCTTAGTGTGGATGTAGTAGGGAGATGCCACGGTATTTAGAGTACTGGTGGATCCTATTAGAATTTAATTTTCTCATTCTCAACCTTATATCTTCTAGTTGTGCATAGAGATAAGAATTGTTTGTTGCAATTGCTCCTATATATAGATAAGAATTATTTGTTGTAACTATTCCTAGAGATAGGGATTAATCTCGTTATAAGTTGTACACATGATATAAAGAAATACCATCACTATTTTCTTTCTTGTTCATATGTTATTGTTGGGGGCCTTGCACAAAACCTTAGGATCTAGCCTCCCGAAACAAACCAGAATTATGGAATAATAAAGCAATGAAATAAATCAAAGCATAAACCACACGACACCAGGGAATTTTTACGTGGAAAATCCTTAAAGAGGTAAAAACCATGGGACCTCGTCCAAATCAACAATCCACTATGAAGTAGAACGTTACAACCGATCACAAGCACACACCGCTTGGATCAAACCTTCTTCACTCATGCAGGAGTGGAAAAACAATAAGAGAAACAAAGAAAACAGAGAGATTTCACCAATTACGAGGACGTGGAAGCGCTAAGATATGGTAGATCACCTCTACGAGCATAGCCTCCCTTCCACAAGCTTCCTCTCTCTCTCTCTCAAACCTTTGATAGCCCTAAGCCCTCCTAGAAAACCTTTAGAAAACCTTAGAATACCCTGGAATAGAATCCCCTAATCCCGTTTTGGAACCCCTTAAATAGAGAACTAGAGGAATTAAAGTCACATAAGGAAATTACGCATAAGCAGAGGAATTAGAGTCAAATAAGGAAATTGCGCTACCTCTCCTCTGAACTGAGGAGGAAAACCCTATTAAATCTTCCCCTTTCTAACTCAGGAGGAATTCGCATTCTTCAAGCTAACTAGGTTTCTACAAACCTCAAACTTGCACTTGAGCAATGCCTTAAGTATCATGTCTGACCCATTATCATTCGTATGGACCTTCTCAAGTTGTAACGCCTTCTGTTTCAAAGTATCCCTGATCCGGTGATACCGAATTTCTATATGCTTCGACTTGGAGTGTTGACTTGGATTTTTACTCAACTGTATAGCACTTTCATTATCGCAATAGACCACGTGTTGCTCCTGCTTCAGGATAAGTTCCTGTAGGAACCTCTTCATCTAAAGCATCTCTTTATGCCTCTATAACTGCAATATATTCGGCTGCTATCGTCGACAATGTTACGACCTTCTGTAGCTTTCTCTACCAAGAGACCGCTCCCCCTGCAAACGTGAACATAAACCTTGATATAGACTTCCTAGAGTCTATTTCACCTGTCATATCTTCATCTGTGTAGCCCTCTAACACAGGTTTTTCGTCACCATAACATAGGCTCAACCTGGATGAGCCTCTTAGATACCGTATTATTTACTTCACCGCTGCCCAATACTCTTTACCAGGATTGACAAGATATCGGGTGACAACACCAATGGCTTATGATATGTTTAGGCGTGTACACACCATAAGATACATCAAACTCCTACTACTGACGCGTAAGGTATCTTCCTCATCTCATCCACCTCTACCTTCGTTTTAGGATACTGTCTGTCGCTCAATCTGAAGTGACCATTTAGTGGAGTATTGACCGGCTTCGCTCAATTCATATTGAACCTCTCTAGGACTTTCTCAATATACCGCTCTTGTGATAGCCAAAGCTTCCTTCTGCTTCTGTCACGGGTTATCTCCATTCCTAGGATCTGTTTAACTGGGCCTAAGTCTTTCATCGCAAACGACTTACCCAACTCCTGTTTCAGCCTGTTGAACTTCTTGATATCTTTTCCCATGATGAGCATGTCATCAACGTATTAGCAGAACTAAGAAATCACCATCTGAGAACTTGCGCGTGAACACACAACGGTCCAACTCCGTTCCGTCATACCCAACTTCAACATAAATGAGTCGAACTTCTTATACCATTGTCGTGGAGCTTGTTTCAGCCCATACAAGCTCTTCCTTAGCCTACACACTATATGCTCTTTGCGCTTGACTTCAAACCCCTCTAGTTGGTGCATGTAGATCTCTTCTTCTAGGTCACCATGGAGGAAGGCAGTTTTAACATCCAACTATTCTATCTCCAGATCCATGCTAGCCACCAACCTAAGTAACACCCGTATGAATATTATCTTCACCACTGGTGGAATATCTCCTCGAAGTCTATACCTTTCCTCTGACCAAACCCTTTTACTACAGTCTGGCCTTGAACCTCGTCTATGAATTCTTCTGCTCAATCTTCTTTCTAAACACTCACTTGTTGCTCAGAGCTTTCTTGCCCTTAGGCAGTTTCACCATGTCATAGGTGTGGTTCTTATGCAAGGATTTCATCTCCTCTTGCATAGCTTTCAACCACTCTCCCTTATGCTCATCGGTTATGGCCTCAGAATAATCTTATGGCTCTACCCCATCAGTCAGCATAATGTACTCATGAGACGAGTACCTATTGAACGGTTGTCTGTCCCTAGATGACCTCCTCACATGTGGCTCAACCAGTGGATCAAGTGGGGGCTGCTCCTCTGGTCCATCTTCTAAAGGAACTCCCTCATCCTTTACACCTTGTTGTACTCTCTCGTCATCAGGCACCACGGGAGGAATAATCGGATCCATGTCCTCTAGCTCACCTGAACTAGGTGGGTTCTTCTCTAGCTTACCAATGTCTTCTATACACTAATTTTCAAAGAAAACCACATCTCTACTCCTAACAAGCTTCCTCTCGGTCGAATCCCACGATCTGTAACTGAAGTTTTCATCACCGTACCTTAAGAACACTGTAACGCCCTAGAAATCGGGGGTTGGATACACACTCGACTCCCGAGTTCCCGGGGTCACTTATGACTGGTTTTTCTTTCATTAATATGCGATTAATCAGGTCAAATGTGCAGCCTGAAATTACTTGGAACATGAAGCACAACTATAACTAATTTACTGGAATGGAAGATATATATATACACAGGTCCAAAAGAATATAAAAGGGTCGCCCAAGGTGTTGCCCAACAAAAATCACAAAAATATCATGTCCAAAAGAATAGGGTTGAGTCTGCTACTCAGCGATCCAACGTCCCACCTATCGAGCCGACAGAGACCCTCTCACCAACTGAAAGTAGGAGAACTCGTCCTCCTCCTCGAGGCTCATGTCGCCAGGCTCCTCCAAATCTATATCATCTGCATCTACGGGGGAGTCTGGTTGGTGTTTTAAAACACCGTCCAAGGGTGGGAGTGAGTGATCAACTCAGTGGGTGCTATTAGTCTTAAGTTGTACAAACAGCAGTTATATTAAGAATTTAATGAAAAACATTCATCCACAGTGACTGAGCTAATCTTGAAAATGCGTATGTATGATAGATGATATGATGCATGCCCTCGCCACAACACTCCCTCCAGCGACTCCATCTAACGATCGCGTATGTCCACACCCTCAAAGTAGCCTCGACTGCGGAGTCGCCACCCTAACTAGTGCGATGTAATGTGATCATGTTAGTCGAGTTCTTAGTTAAGTCCATTCATCTAGCAGGCTTGGAAATCTGGTACACCCCACGTATCAATGCCCTAATCTAGTTGCGAGGCCAAGGCCCCCCAACGTGTGAAGCTGAGACTCCGCGATCCTTGATCCCATCAGGTTTCTCATCCCCAACTCCAAGCACATGGGGAGTGCCGAGAGAAAAGGATCGCTCGCGGTCACTGCGGGGAGGTGTGTCACCCCAGCGTAGGCCGACAGCTTGGACACAGTGTCCCATTCCATCATGCCCAGCTCACGAGGCAGTGATCAACTTCAAGTGGTTATTGGTGGCTACACGGTGGTAGGGTGTTTCAGATTCCATACATATGTGAGCAAACAAGGTTAACAAATAGGGTTAGTCGTTAAGTAGGCTAGACCGCACGAGTCAGGCGAATATGCGACGAACGACATCGGGTACAAGGGACCCATATAGTCGAACTACTGCCACCCGTACACACCTGCCCAAACCCACGGGTTTAGCCTTAGCATAGTCCTACCGATGGGACTACCATCTCTCCTCATGTTCTCAACCAACCCAAGGGTCCAATGTTAATTCGTAGCATACTAACCATCAAAATTACCAACTAGCATAATAGTATCATGTTTACATACAACATACTATTCAATTATTCCTAACAAGCATGCTACAACAACATAAACAAGGTGGATGTGAGTGGTGTGGATAAGAGAGGAAGTTAGGCACTTCCTACACCTCAAGGGATCAAAATGCATAAGGGCAAAGCATCATACATGTCATAAGCAACAACATATGTAAAAATCATGCAACACATAAGTAAATAATCATCCACTAAAACTTAAGCATGTGAGAGGCACAAACACAGTCATAAGAAAAACTAAACAAACATATAATTCCATACATCTCCAGAACAAACACCCAAATCCTAGGGTCTCTCTAGATTCTACAAATGCCTTATCCAAATAAGCAAAATCATTAGACTCATGATATAATTGGTGCTAGGCCACCTAAGATTAATAGTCCGCACCTTCGGATTCGTTGGAGACTTGGAAAACGACCTAGGAATGAAAGCTTTTGGGGTCGAAGGGCCGGGATCCCTAAAGCAACGTTTGCATGTTAGAAATCCATGCCAAATCCCTCTCAATATATGGGTTTCAAGAAAAGAGGGTGAAGGATCTTACCTAGATGATCAATGGAGTGAAAATGACGGTCGTGGATGAGGAATTCTTCTTGGAAAAGATGTAGGAAGTTGTGGGGTTTGATTCCTTGGGCCCCACCTCGATCTAAGGTCCACCATAGCTCAACTTCACTCTCTCTTTGCTCTCTCTTTACTCTCTTAGGGGTGGTAGTTGTGGTGGGAGTTATGAGAGGGGTTTGTTGTTGGAGAATGGAGGAGGATATGAGGGAAAGGGATTTGTTGTTGGAGAATGGAGGAGGATATGAGGGAGAGGAATTTGTTGTTGTTGGAGAATGGTGGGAGATATGAGGGAGAGAGCTAGGGTTTATTTCCTAGACTTGGGCCCTTTGGCCTCAAGTTTCCTTAAATTCTCAAAATAGCCTCTAGGACTCCATCTTGTCTTTGGGGCAGACCCCACACCCCCTAGGCCACCAAATTTGGTGTGTAAGTGTCTCATGACCCGATGAGGGGTCATGTAAAGTTTGGAGACAAACGAATCAATGAAAGTGGGGTTTGAGTAAACGGTTCCGATCTTTAAATGGCATGTAGGGTCCATTTCGGTGATTGGGACAGTTCTGGTGGCCCCCCGGCCATGAAACTTATAAGATAAGTGGTCCATGGCCCAATGAAGGGCCATGTAAAATTTGAAAATGATCGGATATGGGGTTTGATCGTACGGGCCCGATTTGCAATCAACGGTTATCGTGCCACGATCGGGACCCAGATTTTGTGGGCGGACGTAGAAAAATACATTAAACTTTCACCGTAAATTTGGAAGAAATCCGACGGCTGAAAAGCCTAGTATCTCAATTTTATTTGTAAGTGTTAGATTCCAATTATGGGTGTCCACTGGGTCTGTGGTCCGCTATGGATCACAAGCCCAGTGAGATTTTTAGTTCCCTAAATTTTTAAATTTTTCTGACCCTCCTCGGTCACTGGGTGGCCCACACGGGCTGTTGCTAGGTGTAAACGGACTATCTGGCTTGATGGCCCGCACTTTGCCCCCTCATAACTAAACTAGTCCACCCCAACATACACAAACATTGAATGCTAATGGTCATTAAGTGATATTATAAGTTAATTAAATTTATTTTTTTATGGATTTTTAGAAATCCAAAACAGTGAAAATCCAATATGTTACAAACACACACTGCCTGATCTTCATATCGAGCTTGGACCTCTCATCCTTTGGTATGTGAACGGATGCCCTGCATCCAAACACCCCGAGATGACTGTACGATGGATCCTATCCAGTCCACACCTTCTCAGGTACTTCTCCATTCAACAAGGCTGATGGAGACCTGTTTATTAGATACACTGCTGTGTGCATTGCTTCTCCCCAGAACGTCTTGGGCAACTTCGTATGGGATAATATGCATCTGATTCTCTCTACAATGGTGCGATTCATTCGCTCAGCCACACCATTATGCTGGGAGGTCTTGGGAACCATCTGTTCATGCTGTATACCCAAGGACTTACAATACTTATGAAAGTCACTAATGTATTTACCACCATTGTCAGTGCGGATGCACTTCAATGATCTACCTGTCTCTCTCTCGACCATAACATGAAACAATTTAAACACACCAAAGACCTCGTCCTTGAATTTCAAAGTATAAACTCAAACCCTCCTAGATGCGTCATCTATAAAAGTGACAAAATACAATGCCCCACCCAAGGTTTTTGTCCTCATAGGACCACAAACATTAGAATAAACCAAATTTAATGCATGCACTTTATTAACATGAGAAGTAAATTTAACAAATGAAACTCTATGTTGTTTCTCTGATAAACAATCAATACAGGTTTTAAAAGGTATATCTGTCACATCTGGAAGGAGCCGCTTCCTCGGTAGTACTTGAAGCCCCTTTTCACTCATGTGGCCTAGATGCCTATGCTACATGTCAATAGCTGAATCTTCTGCTGCGTTCAACCCACCCTTGTACATACTGACACTTGCCTTGTAAAGGGTGCAACACTTCTTTCTTCCGGTTGCGATCAATGAACCCTTGATGAGCTTCCATCGCCCACCAGCAAACCGGCTTTCGTAGCCATCATCATCCAACCTTCCCATCGACATCAAGTTGAGGCGAAGGTCTGGGATATGCATCACATCCCTGAGAACCAATGTGCAGCCCACATCGGTCTTCACACAAATATCACTGACCCTACAATCTTCGATACGCTAGAATTTCTCATCTTCACGGTTCCATAGTCACCTGACTTATAGCTTGTGAAGAAGTCCCTACGTGGAGTCGCGTAAAAAGAAGCTCCCGAGTCTATTACCTAGTCGGTGTCCTGACTCGTAGCCGTGAGACATATATCGTGATCTACTGAAAGAATAACTACAACATCGCCATCTGAAACGACCGCAGTTGAATCTGATTCATCTTCCTTCTCCTTTCCTTTTCCCTTCTTGTCGTTCTTCTTACCACGACATTCATGCTTCAATCAACATCTTTTTTGTTACTTGACTTGCCTCTTGATTTATCTCGGGCCTTCCCACCCTTTATGTTCTTTCCTCTCCCCCGTTCCTATGTCACAAGGGCCTCTTGTTGAGTAGATTCCTAAGACTTCCTCCTTGTCTCTACATTGAAGAGTCGCTAGTAACATATTCCATGAATATCTTTTCGTCTGGCACGAAGTTACTTAGAGATATCACTAATGTCTCCCAACTGTCAGGTAATTAACTAAGCAATAATAAAGCCTGCAATTCATCATCCAAGACCATCTTCATAGCGGAGAGCTGGTTCACTATAGTGCTCACCTCATTCATGTGCTCGGCCATAGAACCATCATCCTTGAACTTGAGATTCACAAGTAGCCTTATCAGAAAAATCTTATTACCGGCTGTCTTCCTCTCATATGACCCTTCTAATTTCAGCCATAGGCTAGCAGCTGAGGTAGCTGTAGACACATGGTGGAATACGGAATCGTCCAACCATTGTCTAATAAACCCCACCGCCTTCTGGTCCATCTTCTTCCAATCATTATCAGACATATCCTTGGATTTTGCTGATATGCCTAAAATTGGAGAATATAGGTCCTTGCAATAAAGCAAGTCCTCCATCTTAGCCTTCCATATGGTCCAGTTAGAACCATTGAGACTGATCATCCTTGATGAGCCACCTTCCATAATTTAAAATCGATCATACTCGTTCAATGAATTTAGCTTTGATACCACTTTATTGGGGACCTTGCACAAAACCTTAAGATTTAGCCTCCCGAAACAAACCAAAATTATAGAATAATAAAGCAATGAAATAAATCAAAGCATAAACCACACGACACCAGGGAATTTTTACGTGGAAAACCTTCAAAGAGGTAAAAACCACGGGACCTGCTCGTCCAGATCAACAATCCACTGTGAAGTAGAACGTTACAACTAATCACAAGCACACACCGCTTGGATCAAACCTTCTTCACTCACGCAGGAGTGGATAAACAATAAGAGAAACAATGAAAACAGAGAGATCTCACCGATTACAAGGACGTGGAAGCATTAAGTATGGTAGATCACCTTTACGAGCATAGCCTCCCTTCTACAAGCTTTCTCTCTCTCTCACACACCTTTGATAGCCCTAAGCCCTCCTAGAAAACCTTTAGGAAACCTTAGAATCCCCTAATCCTGTTTTGGAACCCCTTAAATAGAGAACCGGAGGAATTTGAATCACATAAGGAAACTGCGCATAAGCGGAGGAATTAGAGTCAAATAAGACTTTACGGATAGATTATTCTCACTGTTAAAATAAATATTTTAATAGTGAGAATAATCGTCCTAGTGCCATTTGTTGTGTGGTCCACTTAAGCTTTGGATATGACTCATGTATAGGCTAATGCTCTAAAATGATCTACCCAAATGGATGAACGGTGTGGATATAATAAACACGTCATTGTGGCCCATGTAACTTTTATCTCCGTGTCACCACCGAACATCCTGGTGTAGCAAACTGCTATGGGCCCACCATAATGTATTTGTTATATCCATATTGTCCATCCATTTTTTAAGATCATTTTAGGGTATTAGACAAAAAACTGAGGCAGATCCAGATTACAAGTGGACCACACCACAGAAAGCACGGGGTACAATAAAGGCCTACCGTTGTAAACTTTGTGGGGCCAAAGCAACTTTGCATCAAGCTAATATTCGTAATTTGCCTATATCCTCGTCTGTGAGACCTCGTGAAGGGCCGTAGGAAAGTTTCTGAAGAGATCTGTTAGTTAGTTGTCATGCGTAAACCTCTTGCAATCCCGACCCACTTTTCCTGGATACTACCCTACCCGTCTGCCGCTGGGATGGACGGTCTGGATAAGGCACATACATCACGGTGGCCACTCAAATCTCATGCCCATTCTCAGCTAGAGGCGTGAGCGGGGATAGTACGCAATCTGCGTTCCTTTTGAGAAATTGACCACCGTAGTTGCAACTTTTTACCCAGTTTCTTCTCCGAAGAGTCCAAAATTTACCTTCCCAACTTAAACGTAAAGTATGGACAAGCATTTGAGGACCAAAATACTCCTGCCTGCCTTTTAAAGTGGATCAGCTGGTGCGCGAAGATGAGCACCGACGCTCCTTGAACTCCGAGTTGTACGAACAGTAAAAATCAATTTCTCCGCTGCTATTTGTGGTGTGGTCCAGTTGATCTTTGGATATGATTTTTTTTTTTAATTTTATTTTATATAATGCTCTAAATGATCTTGAAATATGAATAGCCGTTGTGGATATAATAAATACACAACTATGGGCCATGTAACTTAAATCTCTTTTGAACCGTTCGTACAGCTCGGAGTTCACGTAAGCGCTCGTCTTCGCACACCAAGAAATGGATTGGCTACTCCCCTGCCACCTGCCATTTGCTGGTGGTTGGTGCTCTGTGGCCCCACTATGATGTATGTGTTTCATCCATGTCGTCCATCTATTTTTATAGATGTATGAAAGAAAAAATGAGATATATCTCAATTTCATGTGGACTCCAATACAGGAAACAATGTTGCATGAACGTTGACCATTAAAAACATTTTGGGGCCATAACAATTTTGGATCAAGCTGATATTTATATTTTCCCTTCATCTGGGTCTTTATGACCTAATCAATATATTGGATGTCAAATAAACAGTACAATGGGCCTTAGGGGCATTTTAATGATGGATATTCAATCATTATAGTTTTCCCATGGTGTGGTCCACTTAAGATTTTATCCCTATCCTTTTTTGTATATAGTCCTAAAATGATCCGTGAAAATGGATGAAACACACACATCATGGTGGGGCCCATAGAGCACCGACCATTGGCCACGGCCGGGCTGGTGTCAGGGGAGTAGCCCATCCACCTCGGACGAGGATTTCCTGCGCAAGGGTATCGCAGGAAGTTTCTGCCCTGGGATCAGGTGTGGCCCACTGTCATATTTGTGATAAATCCTCTCCATCCATCCATTTTTTGAGTTCATTTAGGATACGACGCCAAAAATGAAATGTATCAAATTCTCAAGTAGGCTAGAAAAGTGATAATTGAACGTGAATAGTTGAAATATTCTAGGACCAAAAAGTTTTGAACCATGGTATTATTTGTGTTTTCATCCCAGTACAAATGATGTTACTAATAGTACGGATGACATTTAAACATCACTGTCGAGCCTAGGATGGTTTCAACTGTAGAAATTTCCATAACTACCTTTTTCCTTTAGTATGACCCACTCGAGTCTTGTATGCTGCCCAATTTTGATTTTATCTCATGAAATGAGCTTACAAAACGGATGGAGTGGATTTCTGAAAAACATCACGGTGGACCCTACCTAAGTTTCAAGTGCAGGAAATATGCCTCCGTCCGTCTCCGCACACCAGCCAATCCGCTTCCTAAATGAAGGAGGGGTATTTTGGTCCTCATATGTCGTCCGTACATCCAACGTTTAAGCTGTGGGAATCGGATTGGCTACTCCCTTGCCCCCAGCCAATGGACGATGCTCTATGAGCCCCACTATGATGCATGTGTTTCATCCATGCCATCCATATATTTTTCTACATTATTTTATTATTTGAGACCAAAAATGAAGTATATCCCAATCTCAAATGGACCACATTATAGGAAAAAGTGTTGAATGAACGTTGACTATTGAAAATTTTTTGGAGGCCATAAAAGTTTTGGATCAAGCTGATATTTGTTTTTTTCCCTTCATCTGGGTCTGTATGACCTAATCAACAGATTGGATGTCAAATAAACAGTACAGTGGGCCTTTGGAGGATTTTAATGATGGATATCCAATCACTATTTTTTTCTAGTGGTGTGGTCCACCTAAGAATTTATCCCTCTCATTTTTTTAGATCAAACTTTAAAATGATATTTAAAAATGGTTGAACGACATGGATGAAACACATACATCATGGTGAGGCCCACAGAGCACCGGCCAAGGGGGAGTAGGCAATCCGTTTCCTAAGTTGGGAAGGTAAGTCCTCGACTCTTCGTAAAAAGAAACTGGATAAAAAGTTGCGTGTCAATTTCTCCTTTCTCCTCGACGCGGGTTTGCTGCGAAAGCTTTTCGCAAGAAGTTACTGGAATCGGATGCTAGGTGGGTCCACCGTGATGTTTGGGAGAAATCCACACCTCTTTTCCCAGACCAAATCATGGGTGGTTCAAAAACTCGAATGTGACACACGAGAGGAAACAGTGGCGATTTAAAGACCACTTTAGAAACATTCATGCGCCCACAGAAACTTCGTATCAGGCTACAATTTTTACAAAAAATTATTTCACTTCATCTCAGTGGGAATGACCTTATAAACGGCTTGGATGGGATATAAACATCAAGGTAGATCCCGGAAGGTTTCAATGGTAGGAAACTATTTCCCCAATTTTCCCTCTCGGATGGCCCACTTGAGTTTTAGATCGGCCTCATTTTTTTTCCGCATATCCTAAAATGATCTATTCAAACGGATGGACGGGGTGGATTTCCCCAAAACATTACGGTTGGCTCCACCTAGCATCCCAGTGGAGGAAACCAGCGTCCGCATGTTTCTAATAACGTACGATAGCTTTTGAAAAGCGTATAAAAGAGATTCCTAGCTAACAACGCAAGATAGCTTTTGAAGTCGGTTCGAGTTTTGAGATTCCTAGCTAACAACGTAAGATCGCTTTTGAAGTCGGTTCGAGTTTTGGACTCACAGGTAGAGTTTTGGACTGATTCAAGGTTAGCACAGGTAAGTTGCATTACACAGATTTGAATCTCTACATCCAATTCGTTTCATTAGTTTAATTTAATTCCTGTGATTTTATCTTTGTTTAATTTCCTTATGTTGATATTGTTAAAGTTCTACTAGCCTCGGTTTGGAATTTTAGTATATGGTTTTTGAAGTCGATTTTCTACCGACTATTTCTATATAACCCGACGGATGGGTCAAAAATCTGAAAGTCTGAAAACCATAATCTGAAAATCGTAGATTCATCTCTCCTCTACTCATCTAGGGTTCATATCGATGGCTTCGAAGAAGGTGACCCTGAAGAGCTCGGACGGCGAGGAGTTCGTGATCGATGAGGCAGTGGCCCTCCAATCGCAGACGATCAAGCACATGATCGAGGACGACTGCACGGAAAACGGCATCCCCCTTCCCAACGTTACAAGCAAGATCCTCTCGAAGGTCATCGAGTACTGCAAGAAGCACGTCGACTCAGCTGACCGCTCCAAAGACAAGGAGCTCAAGGCCTGGGATGCAGATTTCGTCAATGTCGATCAGGCGACCCTCTTCGATCTTGTCCTGGCAGCAAACTATCTGAACATAAAGAGCTTGTTCGACCTGACTTGCCAAACAGTGGCTAACATGATAATAGGAAAGACTCCTGAAGAGATCCGCGAGATATTCAACATCGAGAACGATTTCACCCCTGAGGAAGAGGAAGAGGTTCGACGGGAGAACCAATGGGCTTTTGAGTAAATGATACCTCTGACCACCGCTTACCATGTGTTGATCATACGTATACATTGAGATGGCGGTGGTGGTGAGTGTGTACAGAGTCATTAAATTAGAGTCATTAAATTAGTAGGGTTGGTTGAGTTTTTAAGTGTAGGGAGGGGTTGGTTGCATGAAGACTATATGGATAGTCGCTTTCAACCTCAGATTTGCTTTCTTTCCTTTCTAATCCTTTGCATTGCTTTCTAATCTTCCATGCGTGGGATTCTTTTCCTTTTTGGTTTTATTATTTTAAAGAATGAAAAAGACAGAAATAAAAGAGGAGCTGGAATTCAACTGGGCCAAAAATCTGAAAATCTAAAAAGTTAACTTACTTTTACAGGTAAAATGGAAAGTGAGATCTTAATTAGGTGTTCCATATACCCAATCCACAAAGCTGGGATTCAACCTATGTTTAGTTGTAAAAGGTAAAATGGAAAGTGAGATCTCAATTAGGTGTTCCATATACCCAATGGCTATTGATTGGTGTTATGTGGGCCCCACCATGATGTATATGTTTCATCTATGCCGATTATCCATTTTTTCAAATCATTTTATGATATGAACCAAAGAAAAAAATCACAAGGTAGATCCAAATCTCAAGTGGACCTCGCAGGGTTAATTGAACGCCCACCATTAAAAACTTCTCGGGGCACAAATAATTTGAATCAACCTTATATTTGACCGTGTAGACAGCGTACTCCATTGGCTAATTTAGGGTATACATGAATCGAATTCAAATCTTTAAGTGGACCACACCACAGGCAACATTGATGATTGAATGCCCACCATTAGAAACTTTGCCATCTAACCTCTTCATAAGGTCACAAAGGCAAGGGGTCACACAAATATTACAGTGAATATTTTAATGGCTGGCGTTCAATCACCAGAGTTTCCTGTGGTGAGTCCACCTGAGATTTGGTTTTGCCCCACCTTAAAATGAGTGGGGAAAACAGATGGACAGCGTGGATATAAAACTCATACTTTACTGCGGCCCAATTGGAATGTCCAAACCAAACCGTCCAGATCTAGCAAATCTATCTTCCTGACATTTCAGATTCACCAAACCGTCCAGATCTAGCAAATCTATCTTCCCAGTAATGTATCATACAGGGTTTGGCTGCCTAATAATAGTGTCTTTACTCCCAATGAATGTATCATACGGGAATAATAGTGTCTTTTGTAATCTCTTGTTAAACTATTTATAAATAGGAGTGCTACGAACATGTAGCTATATTAGAAGAAAGCAACACGTACTTCTCTCTACAACGGTAGTGGCCTCTGGTGAAAAATAATATAACATATTTTCTTTCTCCTTTGTATTAGGAGCTGCACTTGTCACCATTTGGGCTTTGTAAAGCCAAGAAATTGGTATCAGAGCACCAGGTTTCTGGTTGAAGTCAGCAACAGTTTTCAGCCAACAAAATTTATTTTATTTTTGGAAAAATCTGTTCAAATTAAAAATAAAAAAATAAAAAAATATATATTTAAAAAAAAAAAAAAACATAATTCTATTTTTACTTCTCCAAAAATCAGATTGTTTGGGTCATCTTAAGTATTAGCAAAGCAAATTTGTTTTATCCATAAAGAACTTAATCGTGTAAAGATGGCCACTACAATACATACGCAAATTCCAAAGTTATTTAAGGACAACTACAAAAATTGGTGCATCCATATGAAGGCTCTGTTTGGGCCACAAGATCTATTAGATATCATCATTGATGGGTACGTAGAGCCCACTACAGAGCAAGAAGATGCCTACTTTGCCGAACAAAAGGCCGCTATCAAAGATCAAAGAAAGAAAGACACAAAGGCATTGTTTCTTGTCTATCAATGGTTGGATGAATCCACCATTGAAAGGATCACTGAAGTGACATCAAACAAGCAAGCATAGGAGACTAAGTACCATCTTCAAGTGTGTGGATCATGTAAAGAGAATCCAGCTATAGACACATACAACCGAGTTCGAGGCCGTTCACATGAAGGAAGGTGAGAGTATCTTAGATTATTTTTCACGACTACTTGCTATTGTTAATAACTTGAAAAAAAATGGTGAAAAGATCGAAGACATTCATGTGGTGGAAAAAATGCATCGATCCCTCACAACCAAGTTTGAACATGCGGCTGTGGCCATTGACGAATAAAAAGATTTGAAAAATCTATCCATTGAAGAGTTGATGAGATTGTTGCAAGTTCATGAGTGACGAATGCAAAACAATGTCGGATCTATGATGGTAGAATAGGCATTGGAGTCAAGATTGACTCTAAATGAACAAAAGACTGGTCATGGTCGTGGAAGCTTCAATTTTTGAGGTGATTGCACCAATAGCGATCATGCAAGAGGAAGAAGGAGAGGATATAATCTAAGCAATCCACAAAATCAACAAAATTTTACCAATTTCCGTGGTAGAGAAAATGGTAGAGGCCGATCCACACGAGGTCGTGGAAATATAAAAAATATTCAGTGCCAAAATTGCAACAAGTTTGGCAATTATGCATCAGATTGTTGGAGAAAACTACTAGATTAAGATGAACAATCCAGCTATGCCAAAGCATCAAATAATGAAGAGGAAAAAACTACACTCTTCCTTGTACAAGAAAAAGGCTATGTGTCTTGACACGGGTGCAAACAATCACATGTGCGGTGACAAAAAGCTTTTTATAGAACTTACAAAAGGAGTTCATGGCGATGTAATATTCAGAGACTTATCAAAAACTCCGGCGAAATGTAAAGGTAAAATTAAAATGTACTAGAAAAATGGTGAGCCACAATTCATCTCTAATATATATTACGTACCCAATATCAAAAGTTAGTATAACACCCTGAACTTTTCAATACTCGAGTATTGAAAGTTCTCGGGTGTTACTATGAAATTTAACGTAATATGTACATATGTACGATACCAATCTAACTATCATAACCTCACATTTATTCCCTGACACGAATCTAACTGTTGGGATTGACCTCTATTCAATAGATCAAGCCATCTGACCATTAAATCTTCAACAAGACTAATCCCGACTTCCAGAGAGGCTAGGAAAATCCCATGACGCCGGAAGCTGACTATGTAGCAAGTAATGTACTACACTTAATGAACTGTGTAAACGTTGTGAGGTTCAACATGATTTATACATCCAATCCGCTCCTTCCATCAATTTTACCAGATAATTTTAGTGCGTGATGTTAAAAATGAAGCATGTAGAATATTCAAATGGACCTCACCATAGGAAATAGTTGAATTGAACATCCACCGTTGAAAAATTGATGGGGGCCACAAAAGTTTTGGATTAAGCTTATATTTGTGCTTTCCCTTCATCTATATTTGTATGATCTTATGAATAGGTTGAATGACAAATAAACATCACTGTAGGGCCTAGAAAGGTTTCAACGGTAGAAACCATAATACCCACTGTTTCATGTCGTATCATTCACTTGATCTTAGGATATGCTTCAACATTGGGCTCAACCCCTGACATGGGCTGACAAAACGAATGGATGGTGTAGATTTCTCAAAAACATGATTGCGAGCCCCACAAGCAGGCCCGAGTGCGCATGGTACACGTACATCGGCAGTGCACTGAACCAGAAGTCGGGTCAAACTCAGTTTGACCCTACAAAATTCGAAAAAGGGAGTCTTCCTCCTGCCATTCACAAAACGAATGGACCTGGTCTGCTGGGAGTGGTTGTGGCCCACTACCATGATCATCTAAGATGATCTAAACCATCCATCCTATAGCTGGGCCAATTACGACCAAAACCATGCCGGACTTGTGCACCCATGGATGCACACGTGCCCACAACAACAGTCGCAAGGAGACCCTTACACTCATAACCATACAATCACTTTAGTTAAGACTTCAACCCGCGGCGTCGATCCAAACTCGAAGAAGAAACAAACCTTAAAGGTGAGGGTGTTCTCCTTTAAGCTTACATGATTTAGAATTGATATTATATTGGCATTTACGACTTTCATGACACTGTAAACTTCCTTGTATTTGTTTGCCAACACCAACTATTTATCCTTTGGGAATATTGGTTAAGGAGTGATGATAATCATTCATGGCCTTTCAGAATTCATGTGAGGGGTTTTATCCTTTAAACTTAATTACTTTAATTTAAGTGATATGAATTATCTTGCCTTTTACCTGTTCTCATGATTTCCTCTCTGCAATTGTTTAATTTATCATCAATAATTAATTACCATTTGGGATTATGGTGTGATTACGAGTGATCTTTAGGGCCTGTTTGGCCAGTTGCATTGGAAAAGGATTAGGTGGGATGGGATCCAAAAAACATAATTATTACCCATGTCAGGGATCCCTGTTAGCATGGAATAAGCTTAATTCCCTACTTTGCTTGTAATACAGTGGTATATTAAAAGGATATACCCACCATCATTTGAAACTATTGAAAATAACACACATGTATTATATCTAAACCATTCATGTGTTTTGTAACCTCATTTTATCGCATGGGCCTAAAAATGAAGCAGATCCAAAACTTATGTGGCCCTAAAAAAGTTTTCAACGGTAAGTATTCAATCCCCATTGCTTTCTATGGTAGGGTCCACTTGAGCTTTAGATCTACCTGATTTTTTGGTCCATACTCTAAAATGATCTCGAAAAATGGGTGGAGGGTGTGGATATATCCCACACATCATGGTGAGACCTACACAACTTGTTAACATTGAGTGAAATTGGCACAGGACCCAATACGATTCCATCTAACCTACTTCCAAGCTTTTCCACTCTTCCCAAACATGGAGTGGAATTGGCACAGGACCAGATGCAATTCCATCCCACCTAATCCCATTTAATCCATCCGGCCAAACATGCCCTTATGAATTCATGTGGGACAATGGATACAAGGCTTGCCCATGCCTTTATCAACTTTGTTGAGTTAGCTCTTGCTACTCTTTTCTTTACTGAGTTGGCCCTTGTCACTCTTCTCTTTATTGAGTTAGCCCTTGCCACTCTTCTCTTTATCGAGTTGGCCCTTGCCACTCTCCTCTTGGTTGAGTTAATCATTACTACTCTCCCCTTTGTTAAGTTGGCCATTGTCACTTTTCTCTTTATTGAGTTGATCATTGTCACTCTTCTCTTTATTTTATTAGTCATGTGCTATCTATCTTTAAAGCATGGGCATATGTCTTGATATTTCAAAACTCCCATGATTCAGATTACGTTCTCTATCAATGCAAGTGATGTGTTAAATGTATCATAACTAGTGATTCAAAAATTTATCGTGGATGTAATGTGTTACGGGTAGTAGTCCTCTTAGTTAGCGCGTAATTTCGTGAGTTGGTTGGCGTGGTACACAATTGATATATGTAAATTGTCATACGTGTTACATCACTTTTTCGGGATTGGATGTCGCAAATAGTTGCTCCATGAACACATTTGTTACATAAATCCCCTAACCATGTTGTTGTGACGCCTTGAGATATTCGTATAAATGCACGTTAACGTTGGACACGCCGGTGAATATTTGTAGTTATAAGATGTGGGTCGAGTCGGGTTTTTTATAAATTATATTCCACATTATGATGATCACTACATATGATGTAAATGCACGTACATACTTTTCTAAGCATGCTTCTCATGTAGGTTATTTGCATATGCTAATACCCCTCGTAGTAGTGGAGTACGAGATGTATCAGAACCCTTACATTGCTTTCAAGATCTCTTGAATTATTGTTAATCTTAAAAGATAACCATCATTATGAGTAGGGCGTTGACCATCTCCAACCATACATATGATGCAGGTGATATATAGATTGAAGACATAAAGGACCATCTCCCTAAGGAACAGTATACTAAAAGAATAAGAAGATAGCTTTATGATTTAGTTTTATACTTCTGCTGCGAACTCGATAATGTACTAAGCTTCCATTGAGAAGGCATTTGATTATTTAATGAATTATGTTACTCTAATGAAATAATCAATACGGTTTATTTTACTTTCATGAATGGTTGACTCTAAGACTATACTAGATGATATCATCATTGCAGTCTCATTTAAAATTCCTACGGAATCTCTTCTACAATTTAGTTTAATTGCACGTGTAAGCTTCAAGTCAACTTAATATATAATCCATAGGTGGTGAAATTCCACTAGCGTGGGTGTGTGTGCGTGTGTTTTTAAATTTTAAAAGAAAAAAAAAACTTGATATATAATGTTCACTTCAATGTGTATGGCAAAGCCCAACAAGGTTGAACAGCCCCACATGGTCCAAGATTTCAAAGAGCATGCATCTAAATCAAGAACATACGCAGGGAACTTGGCATCGTCAGCTCATGGTTTCATAGAAGCCAATGAAGTGTTGGACCCCATCATTATATGTAATCTGATCAGAAGAATATATGGGCCTTGATGTTTCTGACAAGAGGCTTGAAACGTGAGAAATAGATTTTCATTGGTTGAGTGAACTTGAAATTGGATGATGATTGGAGTTTCTTAGTTAGTGGTACATTATTTTGGTGGCCCACTCCATGATGATTGCTGAGGTTGTGAAAATTCATGTACTGTAGTGGCCAGTATGGTCTGATGGGTGCAATGGATCGTTTTGATTGTTAAATATAATGTTCATAGTCTCTTTCTACTATTTATTTAGTTGGATTTGAAATTAGTTTAATGTAAGAAATGTTTTAAGGTAGACCCATATTAATGATGGGATGCCCACTTTAGTGCGTGGGGCCACAAGTATTTTTATCGAATGTGGGGCCCATACTAATGTACACATACAACGGGTCACACGGTTACACGTGGTTGTGTTATCATTAAATTGGAACCATTAATCTGTCTGACCCACCAATTTTTGAGTAATCTATTAAAAAAATTACCAAAAATAAATATCTTTATGCCCGTTTTTCAGTCAGAATATTGGAAAATGAAGAGAAAAATTTTGGATGGTCCAAAATAAAAGGAAAAAGAACCGTTAACTTGATCGATTGATACTCCAGTTTGTGTGGATCGTGGAACCTGCGTCGTCTATGTTAGTAGGGCCCTACTTTCACAGACTCTGTGATTACTTGTACGTTGGAGTGGAAACAGACGGAGACATGTGAAATGCTCACCGTTCCAAAAACTCCTCTCCAAAAACTCCTCGAGGAATTATGCCATTCCTTGTTGGAGATGTGATGGAGACGCATATACTTCTCCCACTAATATGGCATACTTTCCTGAGATACTCATCACCACGAATAATTGACTGCTCTATTAATCAGGTGGACCACACAAGTATGAGAAAATGGGTGGCTAAAACAAATCAATTGGTGTTCCATGCTCATCATATTTATGTAGCCCACTCGATCATTCTTTGAACCGTATGACTTTTGGAACAGCACATACTCAGTGGGGCCAACGTGATGAACGTCACACGCGCACACACCCCATACGCAAACACACACGCACACACCCCACACACCCCACACGCACGCCGTGGGTACTCGAACCCTTGACCCAGTGTTGAAACTCAAGGGAGTCTACCACCCGGGTAAGAGTAAGGACCCAGGAACCTTCCAATCCTGGTTATGTGGTAATGTTTTGGGGAAATACTCCATCAATAGTAGGACTCAACAGGCAAAGGTCCGGATTTCTAGACCATGGTTGATGTAGAGTAGGTTACGGATACTTTCATGGTCGAAGATGGATGAAGCTCTCTTTGTTAACTACAGAAGTGATCCGAACCATCAAAACTTAAAAACAGATATATCTCACAAATTGAAATGAGTCATGATTTTAGCCACCCAAAATCATATATGGTAACGTCAGATAACTCATTTTGATTTGTGAGATAGATACATCCATTTTAAGTTCCGACGGTTTGGATTGCTTATGTCGTTGACTGGGCCTTTTCTGATCCATCTTGGCCATGAAAGTGTCCGTGTGACCAGCTCTACATCAATGGTCCCATAGAGTAGTTTTGATCCTGTTTCGACATCATCAAAGGACCGTCGATGATATCGAAGGCTGTCATCGAGAGACCTTTGATATCATCGAAGAGTTACATAGATGCGATTGCGAAAACGCAGATTCTGCAGATTCTGCAGATTTTGTTTCCTATTTGAATTCTACCTCTTTCTATCTTATATAAAGGGGTGTATGCGGGATTGGGGTGTATTCCAGGGTATTCTAAGGTTTTCTAAATATTTTCTAGGAGGCTTAGGGCTATCAAAGGTGTAAGAGAGAGAGAGAGAGAGAGAGAGAGAGAGAGAGAGGAAGCTTGTGGAAGGGAGGCTATGCTCATAAAGGTGATCTACCATATCCCAGTGCTTCTACATCCTCGTAAAAGGTGAGATCTCTCCGTTTTCTTTATTTTTCTTATTATTTATCCACTCCTGCATGAGTGAAGAAGGTTGTAATGTTTTACTTCATAGTGGATTGTTGATCTGGACGAGGTCCCGTGGTTTTTACCTCTTTGAGGGTTTTCCACGTAAAAATCTCTTGTGTTGTATGGTTTATGCTTTGATTTATTTCATTGCTTTATTATTCCATAATTCTGGTTTGTTTCGGGAGACTAGATCCTAAAGTTTTGTGCAAGGCCCCCAACAAAGTGGTATCAGAGCTAAGTTCACTGAACAGGCGGGATCGGTTTTGAATTATGGAAGGTGGCTCATCAAGGATGATCAGCCTCAATGGTTCTAACTGGACCATATGGAAGGCTAAGATAGAGGACTTGCTTTATTGCAAGGACCTATATTCTCCAATTTTAAGCATATCAGCAAAATCTAAGGTTATGTCTGATGATGATTGGAAGAAGATGGACCAAAAGGCGGTGAAGTTTATTAAACAATGGTTGGACAATTCCGTATTCCACCATGTGTCTACGAAAACCTCAGCCGATAGCCTATGGCTAAAATTTGAAGGGTTGTATGAGAGGAAAACAGCCGGTAATAAGATTTTTCTGATAAGGCAACTTGTGAATCTCAAGTTCAAAGATGGTGGTTCTGTGGCCAAGCACATGAATGAGGTCAGCAATATAGTGAACCAACTCTCCGATATGAAAATGGTCCTGGATGATGAATTGCAGGCTTTACTATTACTTAGTTCAATGCCTGACAGTTGGGAGACATTGGTGGTGTCCCTAAGTAATTCCGCACTAGACAGAAAGGTATCTATGAAACAGGTAACCAGTTGTCTCTTCAATGAGAAGATAAGGAGGAAGTCTCAGGTGTCTACTCAGAAGAGACCCTTGTGACACAGGAACGGGGGAAAAGAAAGAACAGGAAGAGCGGAAAGGCCCGAGATAAATCAAGAGGCAAGTCGAGTAACAGAAAGGATGTTGATTGCTGAAATTGTGGTAAGAAGGGCAACTACAAGCATGAATGTCGTGGTAAGAAGAACGACAAGAAAGGAAAAGGTAAGGAGAAGAAAGATTAATCAAATTCTACTACGATCGCTTCAGATGGCGACATTGTAGTTATTATTTCAGCAGATTGCGATATACGTCCCATGGCTACGAGTCAAGACACCGACTGGGTGATAGACTCGGGAGCCTCGTTTCATGCGACTTCACGTAGGGACTTCATTACAAGCTACAAGTCAGGTAACTATGGAACCATGAAGATGGAAAATTCTTGCGTATCGAAGATCGTATGAGTCGATGATATTTGTGTAAAGACCGATGTGGGCTGTACATTGGTTCTCAGGGATGTGAGGCATATTCCAGACCTTCGCATTAACTTGATGTCGACGGGAAGGTTGGATGATGATGACTATAAAAGCCTGTTTGCTGGTGGGCGATGAAAGAAGTATTGCATCCTTTATAAGGCAAGTGTCAATGTGTGCAAGGGTGGGTTGAACGCAGCAGAAGATTCAGCTATTGACATGTGGCACAGGCGTCTAGGCCACATGAGTGAAAAATCGCTTCAGGTACTAACGAGGAAGCGACTCCTTCCAAACATGACAGGTATACCTCTCAAAACATGTATTGATTGTTTATCAAGGAAACAACATAGAGTTTCATTTATTAAAACTGCTTCTCATATTAATAAAGTGCATGCATTAGATTTGGTTTATTCTGATGTTTGTAGTCCTATGAGGACAAAAACCTTGGGTGGGGCATTGTATTTTTTCACTTTTATAGATGATACATCCAGGAAGATTTGGGTTTATGCTTTGAAATCCATGGATGAGATTTTTGGTGTATTTAAATTGTTTCATATTATGGTCGAGAGAGAGATAAGTAGATTATTGAAGTGCATCCGCACTGACAATGGTGGTGAATATATTAACGAATTTCATGAGTATTGTAAGTCCCTGGGTATACGACATAAACAGACAGTTTCCAAGACCCCCCAGTATAATGGTGTAGCTAAGTGAATGAATCGCACCATTGTAGAGAGAATCAGATGCATGTTATCCCATGCGAAGTTGCCCAAGACATTCTGGGGAGAAGCAATGCACATAGTAGTGTATTTGATAAATAGGTCTCCATCAACCCCATTGAATGGAGAAGTACCTGAGAAGGTGTGGACTGGACAGGATCCATCGTACAGTCATCTTAGGGTGTTTGGATGCAGGGCATCCGTTCATGTACCAAAGGATGAGAGGTTCAAGCTCGATATGAAGATCAGGCAGTGTGTGTTCATGGGGTACGGTGATAAAAAAATTTAGTTACAGATTATGGGATCTAACCGAGAAGAAGCTCGTTAGGAGCAGAGATATGGTATTCTTTAAGGATCAGTGTATAGAAGACATTGGTAAACCAGAGAAGAACCAGCCTAGTTCAGGTGAACTAGAGGACATAGATCCAATTATTCCTTCCGTGGTGCCAGATGACAGGAGAGTAGTACAGCAAGGTGCAGAGGACGAGGGAGTTCCTTCAAAAGATGGACCATAGGAGCAGCCCCCACCTGATCCACCTGTTGAACCACAGGTGAGGAGGTCATCTAGGGACAGACAACCGTCCAAGAGGTACTCGCCGCATGAGTACATTATGCTGATTGATGGGGGAGAGCCAGAAGATTATTCTGAGGCCCTAACCGACGAGCATAAGGGAGAGTGGTTGAAAGTTATGCAAGAGGAGATAGAATTCTTGCATAAGAACCACACTTATGATATGGTGAAATTGCCTAAGGACAAGAAAGATTTGAGCAACAAGTGGGTGTTTAGAAAGAAGGTTGAGCAGAAGAATTCACAAACAAGGTTCAAAGCTAGACTTGTGGTGAAAGGTTTTAGTCAGAAGAAAGGTATAGACTTTGAGGAGATATTCTCACCAGTGGTGAAGATGACATCCATACGGGTGTTGCTTGGGTTGGCGGCTAGCATGAATCTGAAGATAAAGTAGTTAGATGTTAAAACTGTCTTTCTCCATGGTGACCTAGAAGAAGAGATCTACATGCACCAACCAGAGGGGTTCAAAGTCAAGGACAAAGAGCATATGGTGTGTAGGTTAAGGAAGAGCTTGTATGGGCTGAAACAAGCTCTACGGCAATGGTACGAGAAGTTCGACTCATTTATGTTGAAGCATGGGTATGACAGAATGGAGTCGGATCACTGTGTGTTCACGCGCAAGTTCTTAGATGGTGATTTCTTAGTTCTGTTATTATACGTTGATGACATGCTCATCATGGGTAAAGACATCAAGAAGATTGACAGGCTGAAACATGAGTTGGGTAAGTCGTTTGCTATGAAAGACTTAAGCCTATCTAAACAGATCCTAGGAATGGAGATAACCCATGACAGAAGCAGCAGGAAGCTTTGGCTGTCATAAGAGCGGTATATTGATAGAGTCTTAGAGCGGTTCAATATGAATGCAGCGAAACTGGTTAGCACTCCACTGGATGGTTACTTCAGATTGAGCGATAGACAGTATCCCAAGACGAAGGCAGAAGTGGAAGAGATGCAGAAGATACCCTACGTGTCAGCTGTAAGAAGTTTGATGTATGTTATGGTGTGTACACTCCCAAACATAGCATATGCGGTTGGTATTGTCAGCCTGTACCTTGCCTATCCTGGCAAAGAGTATTGGGCAACGGTGAAATGGATACTGCGGTATCTAAGAGGCTCATTCAGGTTAAGCCTATGCTATGGTGACAGAAAACCTATATTAGAGGGCTACACAGATGCAGATATGACAGGTAACAAAGACTTCAGGAAGTCTACATCGGGGTTCATGTTCATGTTTGCAGGGGGAGCAGTTTCTTGGCAGAGTAAGCTACAGAAGGTTGTAGCATTCTCAACAATAGAGGCCGAGTACATTGCAGTCACAGAGGTATGTAAAGAGATGCTTTAGATGAAGAGGTTCCTAAAGAAACTTAGCCTGAAGCAGGAGCAACACGTGGTCTATTGCGATAGCCAAAGTGCTATACTCTTGAGCAAGAATCCAAGTTAACACTCCAAGTCGAAGCACATAGAGATTCAGTATCACTGGATCAAGGATACTTTGGAATAAAATGTGTTACAGCTTGAGAAGATCCACACGGACGATAATGGGTCAGACATGATGACCAAGGCTTTGCTCAAGGGCAAGTTTGAGATTGGTAGAAATCAGGCTGACTTAAAGAATGTGGATTCCTTCTAAGTCGAAAAGGGAAAGATTTGATGAGATTTTTCTCCTCATTGGTGGGTTTGATGAAATTGAACCAGTTTCGATATCATCGATAATTGTCGGATTTTTCTCCGCTGGTCGCTGGACAATTTTTGTCCTGTTTCAATATCATCGAAGGACTTTCGATGATATTGAAAGCTGCCATCGAGAGACCTTCGATAACATCGATAATTGTCGAATTTTTCACCGTTAGTCGCTGGACAGTTTTTATCCTGTTTCGATATCATCGAAGGACTTTCGATGATATCGAAGGCTGTCATCGAGAGACCTTCAATAACATCGATAATTGTCGAAATTTTTACCCCTAGTCGCTGGATAGTTTTAGTCCTGTTTTGATATCATCGAAGGATCGTCAATGATATCGAAGGTTGTCATCGAGAGACCTTCGATATCATTGAAGAGTTATGCAGATGCGATTGCGGAAACACGGATTCTGCAAATTTTGTTTCCTATTTGGATTCTATCTCTTTCTATTCTTATATAAAGGGGTGTATGCGAGATTGGGGTGTATTCTAGGGTATTCTAAGGTTTCTTAAAGGTTTTCTAGGAGGCTTAGGGCTATCAAAGGTGAGAGAGAGAGAGAGAGAGAAAGCTTGTGGAAGGGAGGTTATGCTCGTAGAGGTGATCTACCATATCTCAACGCTTCCACATCCTCGTAATTAGTGATATCTCTCTGTTTTCTTTGTTTCTCTTATTGTTTATCTACTCCTGCGTAAGTGAAGAGGGTTGTAACGTTCTACTTCATAGTGGATTGTTGATTTGGATGAGGTCCCGTGTACCCCTTTGAGGGTTTTCCATGTAAAAATCTCGTGTTATGTGGTTTATGCTTTGATTTATTTCATTGCTTTATTATTCCATAATTCTGGTTTGTTTCGGGAGGCTAGATCCTAAGGTTTTGTGCAAGGCCCCCAACATATATTTTCAAAAAATTAGAATTTTTCGGGCTCCCCTAAGGAATAAAAGAATCTGGGGAAGCCTATCATAATCAAGTTTGAAGGAAAAACAACAAAGCCCAAGGACCACTGAAATCTCCACAAAGAATGGAGAGGGACCCAACCCAAAACCTAGCTAGTCTTCAGATGATGTAGCAACAACTGTGGTAGATGTTACATTGGTGGATAGGAAACTCAAAGAACTCGAGCTAGGGCTGATTGGCACGGTGTCTTCCACATCGGTCTCGATCCTCCAGCTAATAGATGGCTTCAGGAAATCACGTTTTGCAGTAGCAACTGTGGACATTGCACGGCTATCCTGTATCCAATTCTTCATTGTCTTCAAATCGAAAATCGAACTGTCGGACTTCCTAGCGGACGCCGCCCTTATTGAATCAATGGGGCTAGTGGATCTAGTTCCCTGGTCCCCTCCTTCAATCCATCTGGAGATGGGAGTTGGATCAGATTGTATGGAATTCCAGTCCATGCTTGGTTGGAATCTGTCATTGTGGACCTTTGGAATGTCCTACAGATCGACATGAGCTCGAAGTTCGTTATCTTCTAGATGTTTGTCAGGGTCAAAGTCAAGAGAAACCACGACCAGGATATCAACAAGCCCATCAAGCTATACGTTGCTTACAAAGAATATGTTATTACGACTAAAATTGAACCATTTCGTCTGGCAGAAGGTTGGGATGTAATAGGGGCAGGGCAGTCACCCCATTTCGTTGCAGGATCTGTTTCAGGGGACGACTCTCTTAGTGGTAAATCTAATGAGGAGCTAGATATGAAGATGGGTCCAGACTTTGATCGTAGGCAAGAAATCTTAGCTCGTGCATCCCATGTCCAATGAAATGCTGATGTCAGTTCCTCTCAAATTCTAGCTCTCCCAGCCCACAAGAATGAAGTCCTCGCGCTTCCGCCTCCAGCATCATCTCGGCTCAGCCTCAAGAGGAGGGCCTCCGGGAGGCCAACAATTCCTATGACATTGCGCCATTCCCTAGTCAGATTATGAGTCCTGATTTAGGTCTGCATGGTGCTCACGGTTTGGACGACCAGAACTCTATGCTAATTCATAGTGGTGGGATTGATACGTCCCATTTTCGAGTGGACCAATTATGTTCACCGACCAGGAATAGGGTGTCCCCAAGCACTACTCAAGTGGCTGGACATTATGTCGCCCTCCAGGACAGGCTTCCCGTGGATCAGGAACGAGATGACCCTAATCTCGCCCCTCAGTCTGTCAGGGTTGGAGATCCAGATGGTTCTGCTACTAGAGGCACTCTAACTCTCAGGCCAAGGGAGGGCCTGGAAGGACACTCAGATTAGGTGAAGCAAAACTCCACATCAGGCAGGTCAACTGGTCCCCCTCGTCAGGCAGAGCATCCTCCACCTAGTAGTCAGATTATCCAACCTCCTTACCCTGCTGATAGGGCTATTGATACAGCAACTGCTATAAAGGAGAACACAGCCAATCCCACGGAGAGAGGTGAATGCTCCGCTCAGCCTTCCATGAAGCAGCTTACTCTAAACTATGATCTGGAAGAAAATCTTTCCCCATACTTTGATGGTGATCAAACAGGAGGGCAATTCAAGGTGAATTCCCAAATTAGGTCATTCCATGGGAGTGTTAGTCAGGGAAGTTACGTGAACCACCAAGGTAGCTTCACTCGAAAGCTTTTTTTTGCCAGATGATGATAGGCATGGGGTCGACCCTGGGCCCTACAGGGAGGTAGCTAAGAGTGGGGGCTTCATTGGCTTTGTTATGGCATATGGCAATAGTCGAATTGGAGCTCCTAAGTCGACCCATGTGTACGACAAATCCAGATCTGCAGGCAATTCCCCATTGAGATTCCACGATAGCATTGGAACCTCCATCTTTGCAGATCCATATGGCAGCTCTACTGTGGCCAACGATCCATCAAGTGGTAGAGGGATGTTCGAGCCAGACATATCCCCATTTGTGAATAAAAGCTGAGAAATTCAGCTCGATGAAGACTGCCTATTACAGGACTCCACTAGGAAGGATATGGGAGAAATACAAGGCAACACTCATTCGGAGCAGCGAGGGACATCTCAAATTCCACCAGTTGAGGAACAGAACGATAATTCATCTAACATCAACAGGCCAGCCCCTACAGGTACTCATGAGGGGTTGGACAGCCAGCCACCTGTTTCTTCTAAGCCAATTGGTGGCAAGGCCAATAAAACCACACGGGTCCAGGTTAGGCAAAAGAAGAAAAGTTTCAGGAAAGGCATCAGTAATATGGAGGAGGGGGAGTGGTTCAGCAGACTTTGTAAACTTCAGAGGAGGGCCGTCAACTCTGGCAGTGTAACTGATGGATAACATCCTTGTGTAGAATGCCCAGGGAGTGGGAAATTTCGCCACAATCAGGATGGTAACCAGGCTCATTAGTAAGTTCAACCCTTGGATAGTGGCTATCCTGGAACCTATGTTGTCAGATAACAGTAGAGTGGGTATCGACCTAAAGCTTGGCTTCCATTCATCATTCTCTAATGCAGGGGAAGGTGGTAAAATCTGGGTGTTCTTTAACAGACACCTGAATACCTCCATTTTCTCTACCTCATCTCAGATGCTTTCTTTAAATATTTGCACCCCTAACCCCCTCAGCAATGGTGTCCTATCATTGGTGTATGCTAAATGAAGTAGGTTCCTAAGAAGATCATTGTGGGAGGAGACGGCCTCCAATAGTAGGAGTATCAGATGCCCGTGGGCAGTCTACGGTGACTTTAACGCGGTTACCTCTCCCTCAGAGCGTATGGGGTATCAAACCCTAGACTAGTCTAGTAGCTCAAAATTCATTGAAGCTATGAACAAGGATAACCTTTGCAATGCAGGGTTCTTAGGGAACATGTTCACATGGTCCAACAACCACTCTAGTAACTTGAGAAGGTGGGCAAGGCTCGACAGGGTTCTCATTAATGATGGATGGTTGAATCAGTTTCAGCAGTTTAGGGTGGAACATCTTCTGAGAGCCAGCTCCAATCACTCCCCGCTGCAGTTAATCTTCCCCAGCTGTTCCCAAACAGGTCCAAAATCATTTAGGTTCCAGCGCATGTGGACCTTCCACGAAGGCTTCCAAGAAACCGTCAGGCAGGTGTGGGAAGAAGACCTCTCATCGCAACCCATGATCAATGTCCAGCTCAAACTCGGTCGAGTGAAGCAGGCCCTTAAAGCCTGAAACAGGGACGTTTTTAGTAACATTTTTGCTAAGGTCCAACAAGCGTCTGACAAGCTAGAAGCTATCGACGTCCAGTGGCTGAATAACCTAGGGGTGGACCTGGGCCAAGATCTGGAGCAGGCTCATCATCAGTTGGCCCAAGTGGAGCTCCTTGAAGAGGTGTTTTGGAAACAGAGGTCTAGAAATTCGTGGCTTGAGAAAGGAAATAGGAATACAAAATACTTACACTCGCAAGCCAAAGAAAAAATCAGACGGGCCTGCATCAGCTCCATTTTAGATGAGAATGGTCAGGAAGTTTCAGACCATGCGATGATCAAATCAAAGGCTATTAAATTCTTCCAAAAGGCGTTCAAGGTTGAACCTTCCCTCAACCATTGCGACTTCTCTGCTATCATTCCAGAACTGATCTATGGCCAAGATGACGTTAGCCTCTTGGCCCCTCCTTCTATCCAAAAAGTCCAGTATGTTGTTTCCATTATGCCGAAAGATGGGGCGCCCGACCCAGATGGTTTCCCGGCCGCATTCTTTACGTTTTATTGGCCCATCGTTGGGGCTGATCTCCACAAGGCTATAGTTTTTTTGTTTCAAGGAGGGCCCCTGCCTAGAGCCTTCTATTCCTCCCTTATATGTTTGGTCCCCAAAGGAGCAGCGGCTACTGCATTTGGTGATTTCAAGCCTATAAGCCTGTGCAATGTGGTCTACAAACTGTTCTCCAAGGTTCTGGCTGCTAGGTTCAGCCTTCTTCTTCCAAAAATTATATCTACTAAGCAAGGTGCGTCATTCGGCGATTCATTCTTTGAAAATGTAGCTCGACTCGTGAATTGGTCCGGGACCTTAACAGAAAGGTGTGTGGAGGCAACTTAATGTTGAAGATCAATTTAAAGAAGGCTTATGACCGAGTTGACTGGAATTTCCTGAAGGGAGTTTTAAAATGTTTTAGGTTCAGTGTCGCTAGTATCGCTTTATTCGAAAATTTTTGGAACAACAATTGGTTTTTGGTCCTTATCAATGACGAGGCAGCGGGCTACTTCAAAGCCTCTAGAGGGCTTCGACAAGGGGACACGATATCCCCTATGCTATTTGTTATTGCGGCTGAAGTTCTTAGCCGGGGCTTCAAGCCCCAGTGCAATCGGGAGCCTGCCACCCCTTCAAACTCCGAAGGGGCTGCCCATCCCCCTCCCACCTCCTCTTTGCGGACGATACACTCCTACTATCCTGCTACTCAACGGGAGTCGCTCGTCTCTCCAGGCGACTAAGAACTTCCTCCATCTCCTCCAAGACTTGTCTGGCCAGAAAATCAATGACAACAAGAGCTCCTTCCTGTGTTCTAATAAGCTCTTAGCTAGCAGAGTTAGATGCATTGAGTGTTATTGGGGTTCTCCAAGGCCACGCTTCCGATCCGTTATCTTGGCGTTCCTCTCATCTGAGGTAGAGCCAAGCTGGCTGACTTCCAATTCCTCCTTGATAAGGTTATTGGGTGCATTAGCGGGTGGAAGTCTAGGCTCCTTTCTCAAGGGGGTTGTGTGACACTGATCAAGCATGTTCTCAGTAGCATTCCCATTCATGTGTTGGTTGCTACTCAGGTTCCCCTGAATCTAATTAGGGCCCTTGAGATGAAATTTGTTGATTTCTTTTGGAGATGGGCTGAAGGTATCAAGAAGCTCCATTGGGTCAGTTGGAAGAAAATCTCTAAGCCTCATCAGGAAGGTGGGCTCGGTATCCGCCCCCTTAAAGAGGTGATGAAAGCCTTCTGAATGAAACTTGCATGGGCTGTGAAGTGTGATAGCAGCGACTTGCCATGGGTGGAGTTAATGAAGGTCAAATACGGCAGGAACATCTCATCAGCAATTGGAGTTGGTGCGGCAGCTGCCCCCTCCCCGCTGTGGAAGAAAATCAAGGCCACCTTCCACATCTTGGATGATGAGGCTTAATGGGCAGTGGGTCGTGGTAGTTGCAATCTTTGGGAGGATAACTGGACTGGCCTCGGGCCGCTTGCTAGACTCACCGTTCAGCCTATCTCGAGCCCTCTCCTGCACTTGCAAGTGAAAGACTTCCTTGGTGCATCCGGTCCCCTGTCTCCATCCTCGGTGCTTGCACTCCTCCCCTAGGAAGTGGTGAATGCTATCTTCCAGGGTGGCTTTGCAACTTCTAATGAGTTGGACAGGTGCTTTTGGCCTCTTGACCCTTCTGGGCTCTTCACTGTCAAATCTGCCTGGGCCTTGTGTAGATCGGCAGGGCCTCAGCAGTTATGGTCGTGCAAAATTTGGCACAGCAAAATGCCCCCAAAAATCTCAGTTTTTGTCTAGCAGCTTCTTCATGGGGCCATCCCTCGTCGGTTGGAAGTTGAGTCGCTAGCCCATCTCTTCCTACATAGCACATTCACCGACCATATATGGGCTCATTTTGGCAGAATTTTTGGTATCTCATCTCTTCATGCTATTTCGATTGTAGTAAAAATGAATCAATGGTGGCTATCTTCATCCTCAGGTGGGTGCCTCTCTTCGCTCCGTAACCTAGTTCCTTGCTTGGTGACATGGGAGATTTGGGTAGCAAGGAACAAGGCCAGATTCGATGGCAAACGAATGTCTCCGGCCGCAGCTATCGCCCGTGTTGTCTGGTGGCTGCAACAGATTGGGAAGAGCCTCGTCATTGTCATGCTTGCTAAGCAATCGGCGGTGCTAACTCTTCACTCTTTGAGGATCGTCCACCTCGCCCACCCTCGATCCTCGATTCAGCTAGTCAGGTGGACCCATCCCCCGCCTAAATGGGTAAAACTCAATGTGGACAGGTCCTCTAGGGGCAATCCAAGCCAGTCAGGTGGCGGGGGGATCTGCAGATCTGAGAACAGGAATGTGCTCTTCACTTACGCAGTGGGTTACGGGGTCGGCCCAACAATCTAGCTGAATTCAGAGCAGTTCGGGATGGGCTGGTCCACTGTTTTGCTCAGGGGCTGTCGAGAGTTGTTGTGGAGTCTGACTCTAGATTAGTAGTGGACATTCTCAACCACTCTTCCATTCCATCTTGGATATGGAGAAATTGGAGCTCGAGAATCGCTATCATGGAGAACTACGGGCAGCTGGTTTTTTGGCACGTCCTTGTTGAGGGTCAAATATTGCATATTAGACCCCATTTATTGCCTGGATTTATGAGCATGATGTTGTTTAATGGTTTGATTTAATCTCGTTTATGATACAGGGTGTAATTACGAGCTGGGACTGAGAAAGGGTGCTTAAAGTTGGGATTTAATGTTCTGATGACACTAAGGCAAGGGACGGACTCCAGGGGACCAAGATCGGTAAATTTACATGCCAGAGATCCAAGAAAACGAATAAACCGAAGCTCAAGTAGCCCAAAATTGGTCCAGAATGCAAAATCATGGGGTCTCCACCATCCGTTCGGCTCGAAACTTTATAGGTGGCCTAAGGACCATAATCTAACTGTACACGTCGAAATTCAGCTCCCGGATCTCCATGGAAGTGGCCCAACGGATAGATCAGCCCATGAATCTCTGATTTGGGGCCCACCGGACATCTGGATATTCTTCAATTTTGGTCTCAACCACTTAATTTACATGAAGAAAGGAATGAGCGGAGAGGATTCTTCATATACATCAAGGTGGAACCCACCTTAGCTAGTGCGTGAGCACAACACATGCATGGTCGCCGCCCACCGAAACCATCAAGTTAGTCAGCGTTGTGCTGACCGACGAAATCCCGAAAATCAAAAAGCAGCAACAGCGTCTTCTACGCACGGCGCTGATTCATGCTAGTGGGCCCCACTTATCACATATTTTGAAAATCAGATCCATTCATATGCTCCAAAGGGTGGCAAAATCCCTGTCCAAGCTTTCCCTTTTGGCCCAAGAACGCGATCACGCAATTTTCACCGACAAATGCAAAATGAACGGCCGCTTGAGTTGATTAAGTGGGTCACGCCAGAACTTACAAAAACCACCCCTTCCCTACTGGTTTTTCGTCAGGAGTTCAATGGACGGGGCAGATTTCATCAAAAACATCATCGTGGGGCCCACCGATCCTCACAGCGTACCCTGTTTACGCAGGGACGCGCGTCCGGGAAATCCAGAATTTTCGGGCGGTTGTGGCCCACCATCTTTGATCGGACGATCAATCTGAACTGTTCATTATGTAGGTCATCGAAAAATATCCCAAGTGACGTTATCTATTTGGAAAGGAAGTGAGGAAAGTGGGCCATTTGCGGCTCATCTTCTTGACTGCGAAAAAAAAAAAACTTACGCAGGAGAGTCCCTGTTCTTGCTTGTTACGTAGGGCTGCTGTACGCACTCTCCACCAATGATGCTCAGAATCGACGGCCATAGCTATAAAAAGAAAGAGGAGAAAGAGAGGAGAAAAAAATCTATGGCGAGGAGTGGTGGACGTGGAGGCAGGGACGTGAGAGGGAGTAGAGTAGTTGGAGTTTATTTTGTTGTTTTTTTATTTTTATTTTTGTTAAGTCCTGATCCGTTCATGGCGGGCTGAATCTCTTGGCTAGGGCCAAGAGGTGAAGCTTGTAGCATGATGGGAGATTCTATGCCTTCAATTTAATTTTAATTATTGAACGGAATTTAATTCTGGTTTGATGGAAATATTTTCAGTTTTGAATGGTTTGTTGTGACTGAAATTACAATAGGTCTGCGATGGCTTGGAGTATTTCTTTTCCTTTTGATGTTTATGACGTCAGGAAGCCCTATTGTTCACCATCGTCTCCTGGGCATGGTTGGATGTCGATACCCTTCCTAACCTTCATAACATGTTGATTGGTTGGTAATTAGTTTAATTCTATTGTTTACTTTGTCTCATGGACATGGTTTGGTGATGGAATCCATTCTAATTCATATACCTTTCATCTCTTGAAAACCAAATCAAAGGAAGTTTAATTGATTTTCATGAATCAAGTGTAGTTCTCCCTGATCTCTATAAGTGGATCCTCTGAATCCCTAGTTTCCCTTCTCTGAATTTTCTTAAGTTTTAGATAATTATTTCACCATTATTCTTCAATCATAATTGGTTTAGATTTCATCTTAGCCTAGTTCTAGTTCTACTTAGTTTCAGATTACGTACAGGTTTCAGTCCCTGTGGATTCGACCTCGGTCTCACCGAGTTTATTACTACATCACAACCCTGCACTTGGGGAGTGAACAAGTTTTTGGCGCCGTTGTCGTGGGACAGTGTTGTGCGGCTACGATTTTTTGAAATTAATTGGTTTTAGAATTAGCTTAAGATTAGGATTTTACTAACTTTAGTCTTAGATTATTTATTTATTTATTTATTTGATTTTTAGAACTAATTTTCCTGTCTTGTAGGGTCGTTGATAGATCTTTTAACTTGGTAACTTCGTCCTAATTTCTTTACTTTCTTTATTTTTTAGATTAGGTCTTATCCCCTAGATACTAACTTGGTTTGTTTTGTTTTGCAGGGTATTAACATAGGAACTTCTAAATTGGTAACATCCTTCTCACTTCTCTTCTGCTTACCTTCCATATTGCTGTATAAATTTTATTTTATTCTAGGATTAGACTCAGAGTTAAGGTTCTACCATGGAAGCGTGGGTACGTGCATATGCTGAGATGGATAGGAGATATTGGGGAATGCCTGAGGGTTGTGGAATTCAATGTATACCTCAAGATTTCTCTCCATCGAGAACAGACATTGAAAACTGACTAGAACGTTATATTCCATCGGTTACTAGGGCCGTATACGATCGTAATTATGGGAATGAGGATTATTATCAAACATCATATTCTCCCATGTATGATCAGTATGACTATAACCAATGGAACCATCAAAACTAGGAAGATGAACCAACAATATGTTGTAATAATTATTCTCTTGGATACCCTAGATTTGAGAACCAACCAGAAACGATCCAAGAGAACTCATTACAGCATAACATGGAGTGTCTTGTGGAAATTAAAAAAGCAATGGAAGCACTCAATTCGCGCCTCGAGAGGATAGAGGAAGCTCGCTCATCCCAACTACAATCCAATCCAGAAATACAATACAAGGAAAGTGATCCTCACTCGCTTTTGACAAAATCTGGAATTTGAAATGATGAGTTGGATTCCATTAATGAGCATACGGTTCAATTCCCCGATGAGTCGATCTCAATGATTGTTCAAAAGAATGATGGAGATACATGGGTGTCTTTCAAATACAGTGCTGATGACACACTTTCCTTACATGATACACAAGATCTCAATGTTGAGGTAGAGGTTAGTTTATTCGAACCTCAACCAAATTTAGAATGTGAGGAAAGCGATCCCATCCCAAGTGTGCACTGTGTTCACTCCCCAAGTATAGGGTTGTGATGTAGTAATAACTCGGTAAGACCGAGGTCGAATCCACAGGGACTGATACTTGTACGCTCTCTAAAAATAACCAGATCTAGAACTAGGCTAAGATGAAATCTAAACCAATTATGATTTGAGGAATAATGGTGAAATAATTAATCTAAAACTTAGGAGAAATTGAGAGAAAAGACACTAGGGATTCAGAGGATCCACTTGTAGAGATCAGGGAGAACTACACTTGATTCATGAAAATCCACTGACCCATTGTAATTTCAGTCACAACAGACCATTAAAGACTGAAAACATTCCCTTAATAAAATTAAATCAAAAATTCATTCAGCTTAAACAAAAGGCACAAGCATAGACTCTCCCATCACGCTGCAGGCTTCACCTCTTAGCCCTAGCTAAGAGGTTCAGCTAACCATAGGTATGGTTTCACTAAATCTCAAAAGAAAAGGAAGAAAAGAAAACGAAAATAAAAATAAAAATAAAACAAACTTGCTCCTCAGCTTCACGTCCAAGCTCCAGCCTCCGATGATCCCCAAGCTCTCTCTCTGACCACCTTTTATAGAGAAGAGAATGATGGTTGCTGTGCGTGGTTGAAACAGAGTTGGAAACTCTGTTTACGCAGCAAAACCGGCGCACGTACCTGTAATAATTGGTAGACTTAACATTGACATTAGACGAGAAATCCACCCCGTCCAATTAACTTGCCTCGAAAAATCAGCCAGGAATGAAATGTTGTGGCTTGAATTAGGTGTGTCCCACCGCACTTTTCAATTCACCGTCAATCTCCCATTCAGCTGAAATCTTCGTACATTTGTTGCATGGAAATATTCCGACATCTAGGTGAAGGTATTGACCACCTAATGTGACAGATGAACAGATTGATCATTGAACTGGGCACTGAGTGGGACCCACTTGTAGATGTAGCGTCCCTTTCGGCCGACGCGCGTGCGAAAGCAAACTGTTACTTGTCGACGAAGTCAGTGGGATCCACTTCGTTGTATATTGAAGAAATCCAAGCCGTCCATCGAATCAGATCGAAAAAACGTTTTAATACGGTTGGTTTTGGAGTGTTGATGATGTGGCCCACTTGCTTTTCCATTGTTGTCGTTCAACTCCGTTTGAACGCTAGATTTCGTTCTTCGTGATCTCTTGGAAAGATTTCACCTAGGCACAGGTCACAGCCTCCTTCCAAACATGATGAACGGGTTAGATCTTCTTTTGACGACGACGATGGTGGCCCACAATGGACAACCGCAACCTCTCATTGCGAAACAGAGGTTCGGCTGCACCGTGATGATCGGTGGCCCACAGGATGACGTCAAAGAGAAAATCCACTCCGTCCATGAGATTTCTCCCGAAAAACCGTTCGGGAGGGTGTATTCTCGGAGTGAAATAGGTGCGGCCCACTTGATCTTTAGTTCTGCCCCATCCTGCTTTCAACGGCCAGAAACGTGCGATATCTTGCATGGCATCAAAAGGAAAGCTTGACAAGGATGTTGGACATCTCCTTATCGGAATGAACGGTCCAGATCGATGAGATGCATGATGGGTAGGGTCCACTACGCAAGAACGGACGGACGTAAAACGTCCGCTGGACGTCTTACGCGAGAGAGACGGCCGCCCCGTCTTTGACCGGCCGACCGTCCGGTGCGCGCGGGTCATCAGGTACCCCATGTACATGCGTTGTACATGCGGGGTCCACCGTGATGTTTGTGAGAAATCCGTTCCGTCCATCCGTTTTATCATATCATTTTAGACGTTGGGACAAAAAGTGAAGTAGATCCAAGTAGCAGGTGTGGGCCCCGATTTGATAATTTATGGGCTGATCTAGTCATAGGCCACTTCCACGAGATCTAGGAGCCGAAATTCGACGTGTACGGTTCATTTATGCTCTTCACTCATGTATAAAGTTTCGAGCGAACGGATGGTGGGAACCCTGTGATCTTACATTTTGTCCGACTTTCGCCACTTGAGCTTCGCTTTTTCGATTTTCTGGGTCTTTGGCGTGTAATTCCGTTGATCTTCGTACCCTGGGGTCCGTCCCTTGCTCTGGTGAATTCTGAGTGTCAAATCCACACTTTTAGTACCAAATTTCAGTTTAAGCTCCTAAATACATCCTGCATCGAAAACACGATTAATTTAAACCGTTAATCAGTACTATGTTCATAAATTCAGGCAATAAATAGGGTCTGATATGCAATATTTGACCCTCAACACACTGCACAGAATTCGACGATGATGTGTATTGGGATGATGATCCTGAATGTTCAGCCCCAATTCCCCTTAAATCAATTTCAAGATTGGTCCAGGTCAATGATCAAGACGAACACGAAGTGATCAGTCATAATGAGCCACTCCCCTCACCTGACATGTCTGATTTAAAGGTGGAGGACGAGTCCTTTACAACTGACCCTTCTAACTCTTATGAAACATGTTTAGACCACTCCTCTGAATCGAATGATGATATGATTCGGGAGATGGACGAACTACTGATATGACTCTTGAATTTAAAACCACCCAGTTGAGGCCACCATCTGAACTGTTGAATAATGACGATTCAATGCCTCTTCTGAGTAGTATCAATGAACAGAGTCGGCACTTCAATACTTCGTCTACTGACCCTCTATCTGTCTGTGCAGGGCTGGAGCAAGAGAGCACACCTCTGTTTACCTTCAAAGACGATGGATTCATTGGGCAGATCATCATGAGCTCTAATATGGAACATAAGTCACGCTCAACTGAATTTTTCAACTCTTTGGATGATTGCTTGGCACACTTTGCAAATTCAAATGATCCCATGATAAGAGACATAGTGAATGCCTTACAAAACAATATCTCGGTAGTCATCACTGACCGAGAGAACCCTTACTCTGAAGCCCCTCCTTCCACAGATCCTGAATGTTTACCATTAAAGGAGGAGGAGCTAAAAATTGAATCGAAGTCTGATACTTCGGAATGTGTTAAGACTACACCACTTCTTGAAAATTTTTCTCAATTTGATCTACTTGTAGTCTCTGATTCACCATGGGATACTAACTTCGAAACTTCTTCTGTCGCAGGTGAATCGTATATACTCTGGATACCTCAGGCGAATCAACGACAAATTTTTGATGAGGTACATAAGTTTTTCTGGAATGTCATACTTCAGGGCATCCAAGCCTATTGCAAAGAGGGCTTTTGGATGATCTTGTTAAGAAACCTACTGAGAAATTTATCACGATACTGGCCAGAAGAGGAACCTTGTCGCATGACTGAGTAATTTTTTCCTGATTTCTTAGAACTAGGGTAGTTTGCTTTATGTTATTTTAGGATAGACGGTAAACTAGGGTAGTTTCCTAGTTAGTTAGTTCAATGTTTATGGGTAACATTACTGCAAATCCTCACGAGACTACAACTCGTCCACTAGGGGCAACCTAGGGGTTTAAAAGCTTGTTGCATGCGCTAAATGTAATCGAAAGCACCTGCGAAAGTGGTATAGGTAGGATTTTGTTTTGTTATTTTTGTTGGTTTCACTCTTGTATTGACCTGCTCTCTCCCAACAATCTCTTGAAAAATCTCTCTCGATTCGTTATCCAGGTACTATCTTCCCATCACTTTTTCTTTACTGTCGTTGTCTCATGTGCATTGCATTTTTATATCTTTTACATTGAGGACAATGTAGCTTTTAGGTTGGGGGTGGGAGATTAGGTTACCTAATCAGTGTTTTCTTTGTCTTGAGCAAAAATTGTGAAAATTTTTAAATTTTCTCTGACATTTTTGTGAATTCGTAGTGATTTTGACAGTCATCTTGGACTTAGAATTTCAAGATTTGTGGTGTTGGAAACTTATGACTCTTGGATTCAGTATTTGTTAGATTTCACAGTAAGTTCGAACTGTTAATCTAGGATTAGAAGTTTTAAACATTGATTGAGTCATGATTCCACAAGACACATCCCGCTTGCACATTAAGGTTTCAGTTCGATATTGAATTGTAACTTGGTGATCATTAAGCATGGAAGTAACCACCCTGAGGAATTTGTCCATCATGTTCAATAAGAATAATGAAAGAAAAAGGAAATACCCAGCTACAAGATAGCTGCCTACGAAAAGGGTTGGACGAATGAACTTCACCATAGGTGTGTTCCCTATATGTATAGATTCGATTCCCCATGGTTGACATTTGAAAAGAGTTAAGCAACTGGTTTTCACCATAGGTTTGCTCCCTATAGGTGAGGATTTGCTTCCTATCTTTGGCATTACTGTTTATAGAAAAATCAAAGACCGAAATAATGAAAAGAAGAACCGTATGGCAAGATCAGGTTTAAGTTATCCTAAATGCTCTTTTGATCATCAATGTTATCATGAAAAGTGACGATTGAATCTCTTAATGATGATAAGCAAGGTTTACACTATATACACTCATGGAACTCAATGTTTAGAATTATTCTAATTAATGGATTAATAGTGGAACTTAATTATGAAGTCACCATGAGCTTGATTCTATGAGGAATTAATAATCAACATTCATGAATCCTAGAATTCTGGTATCTGAATTATTTTATGAAATATCACTCGAATTTATAGAAATTGTCCCGTAATTTTTAATTTATTTTTCGCATACTTTGCTCGGGACTAGCAAAATGCTGGTTGGGGTTGTGTTGAGGGTCAAATATTGCATATTAGACCCCATTTATTGCCTGGATTTACGAGCATGATGCTGTTTAATGGTCTGATTTAATCTCGTTTATGATACAGGGTGTAATTACGAGCTGGGACTGAGAAAGGGTGCTTAAAGTTGGGATTTAATGTTCTGATGACACTAAGGCAAGGGACGGACTCCAGGGGACCAAGATCGGCAAATTTACACGCCAGAGATCCAAGAAAATGGATAATTGATCCAGAATGCAAAATCACGGGGTCTCCACCATCCGTTCGGCTCGAAACTTTATAGGTGGCCTGACGACCATAATTTAACCGTATACGTCGAAATTCAGCTCCCGGATCTCCATGGAAGTGGCCCAACGGATAGATCAGCCTCCACCTCCCGAATCTCTAATTTGGGGCCCACCGGACATCTGGATATTCTTCAATTTTGGTCTCAACCACTTAATTTACATGAAGAAAGGAATGAGCGGAGAGGATTCTTCATATACATCAAGGGGGAACCCACCTTAGCTCGTGCGTGTGCACAACACATGCATGGCCGCCGCCCACCGAAACCATCAAGTCGGTCAGCATTGTGCTGACCGACGAAATCCCGAAAATCAAAAAGCAGCAACAGCGTCTTCTACGTACGGCGTTGATTCATGCTAGTGGGCCCCACTTATCACATATTTTGAAAATCAGATCCATTCATATGCTCCAGAGGGTGGCAAAATCCCTGTCCAAGCTTTCCCTTTTGTCCCAAGAATGCAATCACGTGATTTTCACCGTCAAACGCAGAATGAACGGCCGCTTGAGTTGATTAAGTGGGTCACGCCAGAACTTACAAAAACCACCCCTTCCCTACTGGTTTTTCGTCAGGAGTTCAATGGACGGGGTGGATTTCATCAAAAACATCATCGTGGGGCCCACCGATCCTCACAGCGTACCCTGTTTACGTAGGGACGCGCGTCCGGGAAATCTGGAATTTTCAGGCGGTTGTGGCCCACCATATTTGATCGGACAATCAATCTGAACCGTTCATTATGTAGGTCGTCGAAAAATATCCCAAGTGACATTATCTATTTGGAAAGGAAGTGAGGAAAGTGGGCCATTTGCCGCTCATCTTCTTGACTATGAAAAAAAAAAAAAAAAAACTTACGCAAGGGAGTCCTTGTTCTTGCTTGTTATGTAGGCCTGCTGTATGCACTCTCCACCAACAATGCTCAGAACCGATGGCCATAGCTATAAAAAGAAAGAGGAGAAAGGGGAGAAAAAAATCTACGGCGAGGAGTGGTGGACGTGGAGGCAGGGACGTGGAGGCCCGATTCCTTTTTGTCTTGGCCTGCCGGAATGGATGTACAGTCCCCTCCTTATTCAACGAAATTTGGTGGTCCTTCCACCTTTCCTTAAGAAAAAAAAAAAAAACAAAAAACATCTAGCCAAGCTATTCACTGCCCCCTAATCTTGCCCCCTAGCTACATCCCTGATAGCACTCATCCCCACCTTATCAAGAAAAATGAGCCCTCTAAATTCCCCAAAAGTCATTTTCACCAATTTTTTTTATCTAGTCAATCATCTCTATCTACATAATCCTTGGCCGCAGCTTCAAGATTCTACTCGCTTTCTATAGTAAGACTGGCATTTCCCCTTTTAAGCTCCACCATTAGATAACTCTTTCCAGGCGCTTCAACCCTAATCAATGTTCCCGTTTCTCCAGAGCCATCTCTGGCCACACTGCACATGAAGTATCCTAATATGCTCTCAATCATTTTATCACTTATTTTATCAATCATCTTCTTTCTTTATGAGTGACCTCTTTTTGCTAATTGTCTTTTGGACCTCATCCTACCACCTCCACTTTTCTTTGTCCCTGCCTTTCTTCCCTCTAGATCCCTCAGACACCTTTTTGGCCACTCTTTTTTATGTAGTCAAACATCTCTATCTACAAAATCCTTGGCCGCCGCTTCGAGATTCTACTCGCTTTCTTCTACCATAACATGACATTTCCCCTTTTAAGCTCCACCGTCAGATGACTCTAGCCCAAGTCTCTTCTTTTTCAGCACTTAGTGCACACATCGAAGACTACTAGCTTATGTTGCATGGTTAGAGGTTAACCTGGTATAACTTTAAAGTCCTTGCTTGTTGACAGCCCTGTGCTTCTAAGCGAAAAAATAAAATAAAATTTAAAAAAAAATAAAAATAAAAATAATCCTAATTATGACAAATATAATGCACCCTTCAAGGTCACCAAATGCTCAGTCTTTAATTACTGAGAAAAAATTATCAAACATCCCAAATAACCTTTAACCACACTTATATTCAGAAACAGTGGCAACTTCTACAAAAGAAGAGCTTTTTAAAGCCTATGCGCAAGTATAAGAAGCTCATCTATAGAACTCCATCATATGGATCCATTTGTCTAGAAGCCCTAGCCCAAAAATAGGCCAGTTCACTTATCAAGTGAGCCACAATTTATGAAATAAATGGATGGCCAGAAAAAAAAAAAAAAAAAAAAAAAAAAAAAAAAAAAAAAACAAGTTTTTCTAAGTCATCCACTTATTTCTAACATTGTGACCCATTTGATTTATGGGCAAAACCATCTATACAATTGGGATAGACGACTTGGATCTCGCACCAGTTTAGGATGTATGCACATGTGGTGGCATGTAGATGGGTTGCCTTACACATGCATGTGGGCATAGCAAACCTCATCAAACAAAAGCTTCCTCAAAGGCTCAAACTATTCCACTCCAAAAAAGCCGATAAGAGGATGCCCACGTTAAAAACCTTCTGGCATGTGTGTGGGGCCCACCGGGTATTTTTATATGTTATCCAATCCATTTAAGAAGACAAGAGTGTGGATGCCCCGCTAGATCCTGAAACTTAGGTGGGACACGCCACCTGACATTCTATCCACACCGTCCATCCACTTTTACATATCATTTTAGCATATTGCACTAAAACTAAGGCAGATCTAAGTCTCAAGTGAACCACACCACAGCAAGCAGTGGTGCTAAGGATGTCTATCATTGAAACCTTTTTAGGGTCTACATATTGTTTATTTTCCATTCAACCAGTTGATGTAGCCACAAACACATGTATGAAGTGAAAAAATTGTAAATATCATCGTGATCCAAAACTGTTGTGGCCCCCAAAAAATTTTCAACCGTAGAAATTAAATCGCCACTTTGTGGTCTAATTGAGCTTTGGATCTTCCTTATTTTTACGGTCATGATATAAAATGATACGTAAAAATGGATAGACAATGTGGATAAAATTCATACATCATGTTGGCCCCTCAGTAGCTTTTCAAATCCTCCTGGACGCTCTGGAACCTATTAATCCACCCAGTACATCCGTTTTGTGAGCTCATTTTAGGACTAATGGACAAAACTAAGCTGGATCCAATGCTCAAGTGGGCCTCAATGTTCACATTTGAAATATTCGTGGGGCAAAGAAGTTTTAAATCAGACTAATATTTCAGTATGGATGACATGTAAACATCATTTTCGACCCCGGGAGGTTTCGATGGTCTGAATTTTCCTACCCACCTTTTCCTTTAGTTCAGCCCACTTGAATCTTAGATCCTGCTTACAAAATGGATGGACGGAGTGGATTTCACACCGACATCACGGTGGACGGAGTGGATCAGCTGGTGTACCACACACCGCCAAACTGTCTGGTGTGTTTATGGCACTAAGTTATGTGAGTCCGTCATAAGGTATATATTATATCCTAACCGCCTGCCCATTTGACAAGCTTGTTATCATTCTTGAGCAGAAAAATAATACAAATTCAAAGATAACCACAATGCAAAAACAAGGGGGTACTGAAGGTCTACCATTGAAACCCCTCCGGGGTAATAGAAGTTTTGGATGAATGATATTTGTTACTACCTTATGAATACAAGGTTATGAATAGATTTTTAAATGTAAAATAAACGTTATCGTGGGCCCTAAGAATGTTTTAACCGTTAGAATAATTGTCCTACTGCCATTTGTGGTTTGGTCCACTTGAGCTTTGGATATAAATTATTTATAGGCTAATGCTCTAAACTAATCTATCTAAATGGACGAACGATGTGAATATATGGCCATATAACTTTGATCTCATTTCAACCTTTCGTACAACGCAAGCGGACTGCCTGGTGTGCCATCACCGACCTCCCGTGCTTTAACGTAACAAATTGCTCTTGGCTTACCATAATGTATGTGGTATATCCACACCATTCATCCATTTTTTGAGATCATTTTAAAGCATTAGGCCAAACACCGAGCAGATTCAAATTACAAGTGGGCCACACCACAGAAGAACAATAAGGCCTACCGTTGAAAACTTTGTGGGCAATAGAAACTTTGGATCAACGTAATATTTGTAATTTCCTTTCATCCTCGCGTGTGATACCTCATGAACAGGATGGATTTCAAAAAACCATCGCAGTGGGCCCTATAAAAGTTTCAATGCTGGTATGTCGGTAAGCATGCGTGAGAACCTCCCTAAAACGTGAACGCGGATCTCCCGTGAAAGCCTCTCGCAGAAAGTTCATGCGCTGGGAACAGGTGGGGCCACTGTGATGTTTGTGAGAAATCCTCCCCGTCCATTCGTTTTGTGGATGGCATCTAAACATCACTGTCGAACCCAGGAAGGTTTCAACGGTAGAAATTTCCCTAACCACATTTTCCTTTACTACGGATCACTTTAGCTTTGGATAATGTTCAATTTGGCAACGTGTCCTAAAATGAACTCAAAAAACGGATGGACGGGGAGGATTTCTCACAAACATCACAGTGGCCCACCTAGGTTCCCAACGCAGGAACTTCGCTTTCGCAGGAAATCCGCGTCCCCTGCAAACGGAAACGGACTGGCTACTCCCCCTGCAATCAGCCAACGGCTGATGGTCGGTGCTATGTAGGCTCTACCATGATGTATTTGTTTCATCCATTCCGTCCATATATTTTTATAGATCATTTTATTGCATGAGAGAAAAAATAAAATATATCCCAGTCTCAAATGTACCACATCACAGGAAACAGTTTTGAATGAATTTTGACCATTAAAAACTTTTTGGGGGCCATAAAAGTTTTGGATCAAGCTGATATTTGTTTTCTCCATTCATCTGTGTCTTTATGACCTAATAAACATACTGGATGTCAAATAAACAGTACAGTGGGCCTTAGGAGGATTTTAATGGTGGATATCCAATCTCTATTGTTTTTGTGTGGTGTGGTCCAACTTAGAATTATATTCTTATAATTTTTTTAATTAAGCAATTAAATGATCTGTAAAAATGAATGAACGGAATGGATAAAGCACATACGTCATGGTAGGGCCCACAGAGCACCGACCATCAGCTACGGGGCTGGTGGCAGGGGGAGTAGCCAATCCGTTCCCCAAACCGACATCAAATGGGACTGCGACTTACCCCGCCCATCTTCCGCTGGCAACGAGCAGGAAAATTGACTAGCCACCATAATGTATGAGCCTTATCCACACCGTTCATCTTTTTTTTTTTTCATTTCATTTTAATTATTAATTAAAAAAATAATAAGATCCAAGCTCAAGTGAACCACACCACAGGAAGCACCGGTGATAATGATTCTCACCGTTGAAACTTTTCTACTACCCATTGAGATGTTTATTTTTCATCCAAATCTATTCATAAAGATACATAGACTTGGATGAAAAGAAAACACAAATACAAGCTCAATCCAAATCTTCTATGGCCCCGAGAAGTTTTCAACGGTAATATTTTAATCCACATTGTGTAGCCCACATCTGTCTAGGATCAATATCAATTTTGGTCTTATACTCTAAAATGATACGAAAAACTGGATGGACGGTGTGGATATGACCCACACATCACAATGGCCACTCAAAGCTCTGACCGTTCCGCGAATGAGACAGGGCGGGGTAGTACACAATCGGCCTTGTGTCTTTCTAATACCGTAAGACAGCCTATAAAAACCCACTGCATCCTACTAAATAAATTATTCTAACAGTTAAAACATTCGCCCATCTTAACGCATATCCGAAAGGAAACAAAGAAAGTAAGAGAGAATCCGTAAGAGAGAGAGAGTGATTTAAGTTAGCTGCTCAGGTGAGTTTCAAGGTAAGTAGACTTATGCAGCTTCTAATTCTAAATAAATTAGATTTTTATAATTTTCAGATTCTAATTCTAAATAAATTAGATTTTTATAATTTGTCAGATTTGGAAGTGGTCGATATCGATGGCTTCGAAGAAGGTGACCCTGAAGAGCTCAGATGGCGAGGAGTTTGTGATTGATGAGGCAGTGGCCCTTCAATTGCAGACGATCAAGCACATGATCGAGGACGACTGCACGGACAACGGCATCCCCCTCCCCAACGTCACCAGCAAGATCCTCTCCAAGGTCATCGAGTACTGCAAGAAGCATGTGGAGGCGGCTGGCTCCTGCAGCGACGAGCTCAAGGCCTGGGATACGGATTTCATCAAGGTCGATCAGGAGACCCTCTTTTATCTTATCCTAGCAGCAAACTATCTGAACGTAAAGAACTTGCTTGACCTGACTTGCCTAACAGTGGCTGACTTGATAAAGGGAAAGACTCCTGAAGAGATCCGCCAGACATTCAATATCAAGAATGATTTCACCCCTGAGGAAGAGGAACAGGTCCGACGGGAGAACCAATGGGCTTTTGAGTAAATCAAACCTCTCACCACATCGCTTACCATGTGTTGTTGTTGATCATACATATACATGAGTACGGAGGTGGTTGTGGTGATAAGTACAGAGTCATTAAATTAGTAGGGTTGGCGTCTCAGAAGTTTTTAAGTGTATAGAGGGGTTGGTTGCAGGCCGACTATATGGATACTGCTTCCAACCTCAGATTTGTTTTCTTTCCTTTTTAATCCTTTGCATTCTACAATTGTGTTTTGTACCTTGCGTTCTAGTCTTCCATGCTTCGGATTCTTTTCACTTTAAAAAAAAAAAAAAAAAAAAAAATTAATTAATTAATTAATTAATTATTTAAAAAATTAAAAGAACGCAAAAGATAAAAATAAAAGAGAAGAAAACGACGAAGCTGCGAATCAGCCTGATGTATGGGCTAAAAATCTGAAAGTCTGAAAAGTTAACCTATGTATGAGTTGTAAAAGGTAAAATGGAAAGTGAGATCTCGATTAGGTATTCTTTGATATACTCAATGGCTATTAATCGGTGTTATGTGGGCCCACCATGACGTATATGTTTCATCCATGCCGTTTATCCATTTTTTTTCAAATCATTTTATGATATGAACAAAAGAAAAAAAATAATAATAATAACAAGGTAGATCCAAATCTCAAGTGGACCACACGGGGTTAATTGAACGCACACCATTAAAAACTTCTTGCGGGCACAAATAATTTGAATCAACCTTATATTTGCTTTTTTTTTTATCCTTTCATCCACAGTTTTATATGACCTAATAAACACGTTCTATGTCAAATAAATATTATCGTGTGTCCCACCTGAGATTTAAATCTGTCTCATTCTTGGTATAAAATGGATGAACGGTATGAATATAACATATACATCATTTTAAGGTCCACAGAGCACCAGCCACCTAGCTAGTAGCAGCGTTACTTGCCAAACCTTATCCTCGATGACCGTGTAGCCAGCGTACACCATGTCCATCCCTTTTGACGGCTGATTTAGGGTATAAATGAATCAGATTCAAATCTTAAGTGGACCACACCACATGCAACATCAATGATTTAATGGCTGGCGTTCAATCACCAGAGTTTCCTGTGGTGGGTCCACCTGAGATTTGGTTATGCTACGCCCTAAAATGAGTGGGAATAAAAGATGGACGATGTGGATATAAAACAGTCAGGGATCCTCTGAAGGCGTGTCCATCCGTTCATGGCACGTGTTTGCCACTGATCAGAGCCATGCATCAGGTGGTTCATGTGGTAGTGGTACCCTCCGACGAATGGAAAACACAAATATTGGTATGCTTTAAGAGTTGTGTGGACCCCTAAGAAGGTTTCAGCAGTATAGACCGTTTCCTGTGTAATGTCTCACTTGAATTTTGAATCTGACTTATTCCAGATATCATATCCTAACGTCAGCCAGAGAAACAGATAGACGGTGTGGATATAACACGGCCATCAGGGTGGACCCTACAGAGCTTGGTGTTTGCGTGAAGAGGGATAGCTAGAGTTGTAGTTTTATACGGTTTCTTGTGTAATGTCTCACTTGAATTTTGAATTTGACTTGTTCCTGATATCACATCCTAACGTGAGCCATCAGGGTGGGCCCCACGGAGCTTAGCGTTTGCGTGAGGGATACCTAGAGTTGTAATTTTATTCTTCAAGGAGATGGCGAAGAGTATTCTTCGAGATTGCCAAGAGGTATAGCTAAATAGACGTTTTTTCAGGTTCCCGAAGTAGAATATCCTTCCAGCCTTGACACTACCAATTAAATCCGTAGCCAAATAACAGATAGTCCGTAGCCATAGAGCAAATCTTTTTCATCAAAACAACAATAATAATAATAATAATAATAATGATAATAAAAAGATATGACCCTCATGTATCCTAGTTTTTTTTTTTTATGATCCTTGCTCAGGCCTTCTCTTGCACTGGAGATGTTATCAAATGATGTAATGTGTGCTTGGATCTGAATCCCGAGATTGGATGCAACTGGTGTGCTTGAGGCTGAAATTCCTCTCATTGCCCTTGTGTAGAAAAGGTTGCAGTGGCCGTGGAAGGACCGCCACCAGGGGAGATGAACTAACAAGTAGAATCACCCCAATGATGATAAGCAGCCTGCAGCCAGAAACATAGTACACTCGTAGTGAAAATGAAATCCAGGGGGGCATTTGGAGGCACGACACTTCGACATCCAAAATACCAAATGGGTGGCGTATGCAAATCAACCAGGGTGGTGATTTAACTTTTACTGGTAACATTTGGAACTGATTTCAAGCCACAGAAATCTGAATTTGAAGAATGTTAGAAGCGAATTTGAAACAAATCTCAAGGCATAAACTGGACTGAAGCAAAAAAATCAATACAATAGAAGGAATCAGAAATTAAATAAATCGGTATAAGAACAATGCAACTCACACTAAATGGTGTAAGACTTGCATTAAACCCCCCATAACCATAATGTTAAGAGAGATGTCATTTAATTGGTAGAAAATTTCAAATGTTGCAGATGTTGTGAGGTTTTTGGTTCTGTTTTTACCTGTTCTGAGGGTCCTTCCGTTTCGATCTACCATGGAAGCTTCTGATGGTGAAAGACAGTACTTTGATGAAGTTATAGAGTCCATCTCCTAGGATGAGAGCTATGGAGATAAAGACCTGCAAACCCAATCAGTAATTCATGGTAGAATGAGAAAAAAGACAATGGTTGATGACTTAAATCAATGATGCTGATGCTAATGATGATGTGTTTCAAAGAAACAATGCAGTCAACTACAACATTCAGAAACTGAAATTTGCATTGGTTATCTTTAGGCTGTGTTTGGATGCACTATTCAATTGTATTGCAATAATTTGTTCAACAAGAGGAAATGATGAAGTAGAGGGCCTCAAACGCATCTCTATTCCCTTCGACATCCAACTTGAAACTACCCCATGATCATTTCCACTTTGTTGAACTAATCGCAGTTCGATGCAGTTAGAAATCTACAAAACTGCTTCAAAGGAACACCTGAAATTTTTATAGCTTCCTTGATCAGACAAGAAGAGAATTGTAACAGACACTGGAAATGATTTACAGTTTTATCCCAAACCTTAAATAGAAAGTTAGAAAAGCAACCAATTCATGGTCTTTTTGTTATTGAGAAGATATGTCATAAGAAGAACATACACAACAGGTGCAATGATCAGATGATGAGTCCAATGTAGGTCTGCTATGTATTCAACTACTCTCTAATTCTCTCAGTTAGAAAATATTTTCAATTTTTGTTGTGTATTTTTCATCCCGATTATTTTCTGCTACACCATTATTTTCAGTCAGCATAGTTCTTCTTACGCTATATCTTTTCAAGCAGAACCAAACAGGCCTGAATTACTCTGTTCAAGATAAATTTTGATATTGGAAATGGAAGAATCTCTATTGCAGTCCAATGTACTTGTGACAGATGTTCCTCTGTGATCTTTTGCAGCCCACAAACTTCTTTAATCTCAATGGTATAGACAGTCCTAGAACAACAATCAGAATCAGAAACATGTAAAACTGAAAAGGTAAAGCCGAAGAGATGATTGAATCTACTGAGAGAGCTAGAAAATAAAATCTGATATCCAGCTCATTGTTGTTCCTCCTTACCACATCAACCCAAAAAGTAGCACCTTGGACAAGTTCCCCAAAGCAGTAACCTTTGGTATAATGGCCATGGAAGGTTGTAATGGTAATGGTCTTAAGTTACAAAGATGTGAAGGCAATGGTTGTCAGTTGATTGGGAGGTGACTAAACTTTCTCTAATCATCATAATGGGAAAAACAGTGGTGGTTATGGATTGTTTGTGCTATAAAATGGGTCCTTAGGAACCCATGGAAATCATCCAAAAAAAATTTCTATGATTCACTAGGAAAACCTATTGACAATCAGCAATTACTAGTCATGTGACAAAAGTCACCTCTTCTGGGCTTCAATTCTTTCCAAGCATCAATGATTCCATTTTAACTAAGAGTAGTTGAGTAACAAGTGCTCTACACAGTTAAAAAGAGACATGGGAAGAGGGAGGCAGTGCTGTTTTTTTTTTTTTTGTCCACCTGAAATTTTGGCCTGCTACAGACAGCCAGCCTGATATTTTATTTTTATTTTTTTATTTTTTTAAGCAACGGGGATGCATTAAAACAAAAGAAAACTTACAATGCGGGGCTGCTGAGATAGCAAGCCAAAAAACTAGAAAACTACAAACCTAGAAAAAGGAAATTAAAATCCTTAAGACCCATTAGTTTCAAACCCAGCAAATAGCAGCTATAAATAAAGCTAGAGTCAAGAGTCAGAGTCAGGCAGGGCATCAATTGAACAAATGCTGCAAAGTATTTGCCCAACCTAGCCCATTTATTTGTTAAGGCCTGAGCAAGCCAACAGGCTTAGAAGTTAAACCCAATTTCAGTCCATGTGGCTGAGCCCAAATAGCTAAGCACGCCAGTTCTTACCTCTGTTTAGCATTTTATATTTTAGTAAATCTGTGCATGGACCAATTTACTTTGGAAATTATATTAACTAATTTGCTACTCGGCCCGTGTTTAGGTATATGCTACATTCATTCTACAATAAATTAATGATTGATTATTTCAGTATTTTCCCACCAAGAAATGTTAGTTGTCTCTCTATATAAATGGCATTTCTTCTTCTTCAAATTCAACTTGAAATGGAATTAGTCAAATTCACTTAAAACAAGATGGGACTAATCCAACTTTAGATTAGTTTCAGTTTGGGGTTGCTTAATTATTGCAATCTGAATCGAATTTTGATATCCAACAGTCTCTAGCTAACTGATGAATGAACAACCACTTACCTTGCTCTTGATGATAAGAGGATTGAAGTCAGGTTTGACTTCTTCAAATTCAACTTGAAATGGAATTAGTCAAATTCACTTAAAACAAGATGGGACTAATCCAACTTTAGATTAGTTTCAGTTTGGGGTTGCTTAATTATTGCAATCTGAATCGAATTTTGATATCCAACAGTCTCTAGCTAACTGATGAATGAACAACCACTTACCTTGCTCTTGATGATAAGAGGATTGAAGTCAGGTTTGAGATGATTGGAAAGCGACACCCCCAAGAAAGCTGTGTCCTTAACCATTGCATTCGATTTCGCCTACAAATTGATGTATTAGTCATAACAAGAAATAGAAAGTGTAGCTATACTAGCAATGCAATTGAAACATTATAACGTGGATTAATTGATGACAAATTTGTCAAACCATACCATGACATCAAGAAGCTCATTCCGCAAAGTCATCTACAAACATTGAGAGAAAGCAATCACTTGGCTTGGTCAGGTTTGTCAATCTGCATATAAACAGAATAAATTAGGTGAAAAATGGAAATGATAAATGAATTTGTAGGATTCAAGTTTTAAAGCTCCTTTGTCAAAGACAAACTTCCACTAATGTTGCAATAAAGTGCACCATCACCATCCATTTTCATTCTTCTTTTTTCTTTTTTTCCCTAATTCATGCAAAACAAGTCTATGATTGACAAAATGGTCATATTAGTGGCCAGTTTCATTTCATGATGAATCATAACCCATGCCCTTTTCTATGATGCAATTTTACATATTGCAAATAGAAACACAAAGTAATATAAAAAATAAAACAATGACTAACAACAATGCTCAACAAGAGAGGGACCTGATTTCATAAAATATCACTTAGTAATTTTCCATTACTTTCAACAAATTCTGCAGTTATCAAAAGGCAACTAATGATTTTGTAACCATGGCATAACAAAGTAAAGACCCAAAGTACGAACATGGAAGATGAGAAAAACTTAGATACTCTGGCAGTGTTATGGGTGAAACACGGGAACTTATAAATTACTTAGATATTGCACATGTGGCATAGGCACAACTTATGGTATCTAGAGTAGATGTGTCATGAACCAAAAATTAAGCTTGACTGATTATTTGGTGAAAGAAAAAAATGAAGAAAGAAGCATGTAGAATTCTCCTTTATAGTCAAAAGACCAACTCACCTGAAGCTTTGAAGCATTGTACATTGATATGGTGAAAGTCATGCTTACACGTCCAACTTCCTTTGTGATGTTTCTTGATAAAGGAAAGGAAAAAAGAAAAAAAGGGTGCAACGAAAGCATTAATACAAATGCATAGCATGTGCATATGCAAGTGCATGAGCCTGTGCATGCAAACAAAAAAGAAAACACGTAGGATTCTAGATGTTCTATTCTCTGCAACCAACTGTTCTTGCTGTGGCAATTCTAATGTGCTGCTACCGATGCAGTGAACACGCTACCATAAAAGGCAATATTGTGCGGCAGTGCATGTGGTCCACTTTTATCCCTTTAAGGATGTCTTTGTTCGTGTTTGTGTGCCAGGGCTTTAGTCCTTGAAACTGGGTTGTCTCCCAGTGATCCTAACAATTTAGACAATGAGTCTTGCTTTGTATCATGGATAGAAAACTATAAAAATCTTTTAGTTGAATTATCTTAACACTTCGAAATTCGGCTCTTTTGCTTTGAAAATGGATGCTTACCATAACCTTTGTATAATCAAAAGATTGAATCATTCAATCTGAGAGTTTTTTTCGGGACTCCACCATTCAAGAGATGCCTTATCTGATAAATGGATTGTGTTATTGATAAAAATCAATTCAAAAGGCTAAAGCATTGACATATCATATTGTAATACGCTGGGATGCATTCAACCAAACCTCTATTATGAGATCAAATCAAATGTCAAAAAAAAAAAAAAAATTGTTTATACGATATCTTACCATTGCCATGTAATATTGTGTTGGGAGCTGCAAAAATCAAGCAAAATCATATCAATAAATGTTAGGATAGCATGTTTAGCTTGCAAAAAAATTCTATGTTAGATGCACCAGGACTGACGAACTGTGCTTGGAACAAGAAAAGCTAGACTGTTGGTCAGTTTCTATCACTTAACTTATTGTGATTCACTTTCTGTACAAGTGGTACACATACAAGCGCCCTCCAATAGAATGTTTAGGATTGTCAAGGTTTTTGATTGGATTTTGAGTATGGCCCATCCAAGGTATAGCCTACTTGATGATTGGATTCAATCTCATACACCGCAATTACAAAAGTCAAATCACTGATAAGTTGAACAAAAAGAAGTGGCAAACACCATAATCTAGATACTTGGTATTGCCGCTAATTTCAGGCTATTGATTTGTTATCTTTTCCTATGAATTGAATAAGAAGTAGGCAGCCCATGTATAGGGTGGGATATGATAGGCGGGGGCTCAGAGTTTTTGTACGACTTCACACGAATGTATGTTCTTGTCGTTCACGTATAATACAATTTCTTTTCCAAAAAAAAAAAAGTAGCCCATGTAACACCTCCGAATCAATGCAGTAAAGCAAACGCAACAGAACTCTACTGTGCTAGAAACGGATGGAGTTGAACTGGAATCAATGTTTAAAAGCTCATGGCTTCACTCAGATCTATGCCAAGTTAACTCGGCTTGTTCAACCTCCATAAACCACATATTGAGTCCAAATGATCATCTCATAAAATTGGACTGGTTGGTAATCGGCCCGACTGATTCTTATAAAAACCCCCGGCTGATGCTTATAAAAACCCAGTGAATTTTCATTGTGTTTCAGACCGCCAATCAATGATTGTTGATTTGTCGGGAAGTTGTACCGTGCGGTCCCACTTTGCAATGCAAGGGACATCCAAACACACCCTTTAAAAAGCTGGCCCAGATGGTCCACATTTGAAGTAGAAAACAGTTAACTAATAACAATGTGGTGAAAACAAGCTGGCTAATTCCAGAATGTGATGAGACATGTTCAGAGTCAGTTCAAAGAACACAAGAGATGCTGATATTCTTATAGAATTCTCTAAATACAAACTATCTACATAGCTTGTAATGATACACATATCTAATAAATTACAACTAATGATGACCGCCATGGTGGTGGACGGTTCATGCAAATTTCAGTACTGAATTTGAAGATTTGAATGAATTATATATGACCTTTATTTGTAAATGTACATGATAAGAGGTTTTGACTACAGATCAAAGCTGTGGATGTTGAAGTGGGAGATTGGTTAGTCTCATCTGCCCCATATGTTTCGGGATCTGCACACTGCAGCAACACTAGATTGAAGGGTTGGTGAGCTGCATACAATGACGCCAACATCGATGTTCCCCCAACGGTCTGAGACAGAGTTGAAGATCTCTGAAAAGAGTTCGGAAATTTGAGATGGATCTTGATTCATTGATAATTTTGAAACTATTTAAAGATAGAAATATAAAAATTTCCTAATCAGATGCTAAAATTTCAAGGTTTTTTTTTTTTTTTTTTTTTTTTTGGGGGGGGGGGGGGGATTGGTAGATGATGAGGCTAAAGTAGAAGATGGGAATTCCTTAAGTCTTCTCATTGAAGGTATCTGATATGCAATGAACATATTTGACTCCGATGATATCAGTGTTTTGGAAAATCCCACCTTGAGACGAGAATTCCCCCATAGTCAATGGGATTTTGGTGACAAAAGGCCTGACTACAGCTAGTAGAAAGATTAGCCATCTACATTCTATTCTTCCCAAATCTGCCACATTAGGTGGGCCCCATCATGTATATGTAGTAGCCTGATACTGTTTGGGTCATGAAGTAGGCCCCACTGTGTATGTACATTGAATGTGGATCACTGTCACACCTTAATTGTTGCTTTCTCATACATGGGTGGCCCACCTGATGAGATTTTCAGTCCATGGCACATGTAGATGAGCAAATATCTAACAAACACATACATTAGCTAATGTTCCGAGGCAGGATTTGTTTCAGTTCAACAGGGGCAAGCTCTTTTAGTTATGCATCACCAGTTGAAGTGATACTTCAAACAGAGGTTTTCTATCTAGCTATGAAAATCTAATCATAAGCCAAATGGATATTCCAAATGATCAAGGACTGTATTTTTCAAGTTCATCATTTCGTGAAATAGACAGTTAATGTGGGTTTTATAGTTACCTTGTATGTTCGGTCGGCATCTGTATTGTGTAGTGCTCAATCTATCAAGATTTGTATTGCACAGGCCAATCTGCAACTTGAAGATGTCTGTAGAAACAACCATAAGGGCCTGTTTGGATTTTGGAAATACGAAAAAAAAAAAAAAAAAAAAAAAAAAAAAAAAAAAAAAAAAAGGAAATTATACTGGTTATCCACAAAATACAAGTTAATTAGGGCCTGTTTGGATGCCTGTAACTTTTTTAAGTTGTAAGAAAGTTACATGTAACTTACAGGTGTAAGTAAGTTACAGGTAATCCTGTTTGGATATAAGTTGTAACTTACTTTTTGTGTTTGGATAACTTGTAACTTTATTACACGCAATAAGTTGCATATTCACGCTAAGTAGAGCTTGAAATAGGGAATTGTTGAAAAATCAGATTTACACGTAAAAAAGATTGGATAAAATTATTCCATTTTATCAAGCCCATGTAAATGAATAGTTTGGTTGATTCTTAGGCTAAACAAATCAACAGGTGGGTCATAAAAGTGGGCTCACATTTTCAAAATGCTTGTAACGTAGGAAAAAAAAAAAAACTTGAGGTAAGATATCCAAGCAAAAATTTCCCACAGGAGTGACTCTTGTTGGCAAGGATCAGTTAAAGAGAAATCACAAGCATAGGAAGCTGCTTCCACCAAATTCTGCATTAGCAGTTAAAATCTCAAAGTGGGACATTATTAAAATGGACCAATATCAAGGGACTGTTTAAAACCAGATATCTTAACACTTCGATGTACCCTCGATTTCTCACCATTTGACAACAGGCAAGAATCCAGATGCAAATGGAACTTGGGACTGTTTGAAAATGGATATGTTAACAATGCAGTGGGCACTCAATTTCAAAACACCTGAGGACGTGCAGGAATCTCAATGCAAATCCCTAATTAGGAATTCACCATTGTAAAATCCTAATTAGCGTTTCAACATTGAAGATGCTCGATCTCAAGAGAGAGATTGAGTGTGAGATTGACACAGAGAGAGAGACGTGAGAGCGGGAGACCGAGAGTGATTGTGCCACGGAGGTTGCTTCGCCGCTCGATTGAGAGAGAGCTCTTGCTTGGCAGATCGAGAGAGAGAGAGAGAGAGAGAGAGAGAGAGAGAGAGAGAGACGGTGGGTAGCTGCTGGAGTTGCAGCAGAAGGTTGTTCCCGCCGAGAATATGGGTCGTGGAGCTGCATAGAGAGAGAGAAAGAGAGGGAGGGAGAATCGGGGTCGTGGAGTTGCAGAGAGAGAGAGTCGGGGGCGGGGAAAAGTAAAGAGTCGGGAGCTTTGATCGCAATGAGGTAAGGATTTTTTATTATGTATTTACAGAGAACCTCTGCGGGCACCCGATTTTTCTTTACAATCAGCAAAAGATCCCCCAACCTGTCGGGTAAGCCCTGTTTTGTTGCAGTGAATTATGTGAGAAATTTCCAACTGTACGACCAGTATATGGCCCACAATCTTTTTAAGCCCACTCGCTTTTTACCTTCCAATACTCCCCAGCTGTACGGCCCCATTTCTCGGGTCGAAAATGCGCCTGCTTTCCTTCCTGAGGCGGATCGCCTGGTGCTCGAAGACGAGCGCTGACGCTCCTCGAACTCCGAGTTGTACGAACGGTTCAAAAGATATCGACGTTGCATGGCCCCACAGTTATGTATTTATTATATCCACAACGTTCATCTTTCGAGATCATTTGGGAGCATTATCGAAAAAAAAAAATATCATACCCAAAGATCACCTGGACCACACCACAAAGAGCAATGGCAATACTGATTTTCACCGTTAAAAATTTTATAGGGCCCACCACAACATATATTTTCCATCCAATCTATTCATAAGGTCACAAAGACCTGGATGAAGAGGAAAAATAAATTTTGTAATGATCCAAAACTTTCGTAACCCCTAAAAGGGTTTCAATGGTAGACGTTCAATTCCCCCATGCCTTTTAAGGTGTGGTTCACTTGATTGTTAGATCTGCCTTATTTTCCCTCTCAAGCTGTAATACGAGTTAGCCAAAAAGACGACGGTTTGGATATAACACATACCTCATAATAGGACCCACAAAAAGCGGTGGGATTACAACAGCAAAAAATAAATAAATAATAATAAATAAATAAATAACCAGGAACTTAAGGCTAGGGGGGCTGTTTATGGCTACAGATGATAACCGTAGCCATAGCCCTTGCCCCTGCAATTTTGATGTCCTTTTATATGTATCGAAGGTCTTTCGATATGTACTTCCACATGTCGAAGGTCTTTCAATTAATCGAAAAAGGTCCAGAACTGTCCAACGAGTTTGCCTAAAATATCCTGCAATTTTCGATTAATTGAATGTCTTTCGATGAATTGAAAAAGGTATTTTACCTTTAGCTACAGATTATAACTGTAGCCATAATTGTAGTCTGTGCCAATCTATAAAAAATTTTATTTTTTTTATTTTTATTTTATTTTTTACATGTAGAACTTTATTCTACCTACAATTTTCTCAAATACATATTTATATAAATATGTATATATAAGCATATAAAAAAAAATTCTCTCTTTTTTTCATTTCTTTCTTTATTCATTTAACAAGAATATCTTCTAAACCAAACTTAGTTACTTGATGTACCCTATATGATTTTGAGGTAGGAGAAGCTACTTTAGCTAACTAACCTAGTTATTTTCCAAAGATTCATCAGATCGATGGTCGAAAATCCATTTCATTCACTTTGCGGTCAATTTCAATCATGACCATGAAGTGAAGGGGCATGACCATGAAATGAGCCGGAAATGACTGTGAAGTGCATGGAAATGAGTGTGAAGTGAGGCGAATGGACCGCGAAATGCGCAAAAATGACCGTAAAGTGAAGGGGCATGACCGTGAAATGCGCTGAAATGACCGTGAATCAACACGGAATCGGTGGGAATGACCATGGTATGCATGGAAATGACCGTGAAGTGAAGCGATTGGACCACAAAATGGGCGGAAATGACCGTCAAGTGAAGGAGCATGACTAGGGCTGAAAGTTGGGTGGGTTCAACCCGACCGACCCGACATTGGGTTAGGCTCGGGCAGGATATTTCGAGTCCGATCTTAAGCTTGGGCTATACAAACACCAATCCGATAAAACTTGGGTTGGGCTTGGGTTGAGGTCTCGGGTTGCCTGACCCAACCGAACCCGATAAATATATAAGTTACTTATAAATTATAATTGAGTGTGGATCGTTTGTATCAAAGGCACACTAGTGATGTCGAGTCTTATTTGTCCACGTCATTTCTAAGGACTCAAGCTAACAAGATTTGTCAGATTTCTCTCTCCCAAATAAACTTCGTGCTATGCTACATGACTTTTAAAGGGGTAGTTGTCTTATATTTTAGCTTGTTTTTCAAAAGAAAAAAAAAGTTCTTTATAATGAATAATCACATATATAATTAATATAATTATAGATACAAAAAATAAGTCCTATATTGAAATATAATAAACTAATGTAATAATGAAAATATTAGCATGTATATACCCGACCAACCTGATCAAACCGACCGAGCCCGCTTGGGTTGGGCTTGGGTTGAGAATTCCCAACCTGAGATTAGGTTGGTTTGGGTTAGGGTTGAGCACCAACCCGACCCAACCCGCCCGACTTTCAGCCCTAAGCATGACCGTGAAATGCGTCGAAATGACAGTGAATCAACACGGAATAGGCGGGAATGACTGTGATATGCATGGAAATGACCGTGAAGTGAAGCGATTAGACTGCAAAATGCGTGGAAGTTACCGTGAAGTGAAGACGTGGGACAGCGAAATGCGTCGAAATGACCGTGAGTCAACACGGAATATGCGGGAATGACCATGATGTGCATGGACATGGGGGTGAAGTGAAGCGATTGGACCGCAAAATGCGCAGAAGTGACCGTGAAGTGAAGTCGCGGGACCACGAAATGCATCGAAATGACCGTGAATCAACATGGAATATGCGGGAATGACCATGATATGCATGGAAATGGGGGTGAAGTGAAGCGATTGGACCACGAAATATGCAGAAGTGACCATGAAGAGAAGATGCGGGACCGCAAAATGCATCGAAATGACCGTGAATCAACACGGAATATTCGAGAATGACCATGATATGAATGGAAATGGGGTGGAGTGAAGCGATTGGATTGCGAAATGCGCGGAAGTGACCGTGAAGTGAAGACGCGGACGCGGGACCGCAAAATGCGTCGAAATGACCGTGAATCAACACGAAATATACGGGAATGACCGTGATATGCATGAAAATGGGGGTGAAGTGAAGCGATTGGACCACGAAATGCGCGAAAGTGAACGTGAAGTAAAGACACGGGACCGCAAAATGCGTCAAAATGATTATGAATCAACACGGAATATGCGAAAATGACTGTGATATGCATGAAAATAGGGGTGAAGTGAAGCGATTGGACCGCGAAATGCACGGAAGTGACTGTGAAGTGAAGACGCGGGACCACGAAATGCGTCGAAATGACCGTGAATCAACACGGAATATGCAGGAATGACCGTGATATGTATTCCTGCATATCACTTCACGGTCACTTCCCCGCATTTCGCGGTCCAATCGCTTCACTTCACCCCCATTTCCATGCATATCACGGTCATTTTCGCATATTCCATGTTGATTCACGGTCATTTCGATGCATTTCGCGATCCCGTGTCTTCACTTCACGGTCACTTCTGCATTTCACGATCAATCGAACTTTCACCCCATTTCCATGCATATCATGGTCATTCCCGTGATATTTCGTGATCATTCGACGCATTCCCGCTTCACTTCACTTCACGGTCACACGATTTCATGGTCCAATCGCTTCACTTCACCCCCATTTACATGCATATCATAGTCATTCTCGCATATTTCGTGTTGATTCACGATCATTTCGACGCATTTCGCGGTCCTACGTCTCACTTCACGGTCACTTCCGCGCATTTCGTGGTCCAATCGCTTCACTTCACCCCCATTTTCATGCATATCACGGTCATTCCCGCATATTCTGTGTTGATTCACGGTCATTTCGACGTATTTTGCTGTCCCACGTCTTCACTTCATGATCACTTTCATGCATTTCGTGGTCCAATCGCTTCACTTCACCCCCATTTCTATGCATATCACGATCATTTCCACATATTTCGTGTTAATTCAGGGTCATTTCGATGCATTTTGCGGTCCCGCGTCTTCACTTCACAGTCACTTCCACGCATTTCGCAGTCCAATCGCGTCACTTCACCCCCATTTTCATGCATATCACGGTCATTCCCGCATATTCCATGTTGATTCACAGTCATTTCGACGCATTTCGCGGTCCCGCTTCTTCACTTCACAGTCACTTCCGTGTATTTTGCGGTCCATTCGCTTCACTTCACCCCCATTTCATGCATATCATGGTCATTCCCACATATTCCGTGTTGATTGACGGTCATTTCGACGCATTTCGCGGTCCCGCGTCTTCACTTCACGATCACTTCCATGCATTTCGCGGTCCAATCGCTTCACTTCACCCCCATTTTCATGCATATCACGGTCATTCCCGCATATTCCGTGTTGATTCACGGTCATTTCGACACATTTCGCAGTCCCGCATCTTCACTTCACGGTCACTTCCGAGCATTTCGCGGTCTAATCGCTTCACTTCACCCCCATTTCCATGGATATCACGGTCATTCCCGCATATTTCGTGTTGATTCACGGTCATTTCGACGCATTTTGCGGTCTCGCGTCTTCACTTCACAGTCACTTCCGTGCATTTCGCGGTCCAATCACTTCACTTCACCCCCATTTCCATGCATATCACAGTCATTCCAACATATTTCGTGTTGATTCATGGTCATTTTGACTCATTTTACGGTCCGACGTCTTCACTTCACGGTCACTTCCACGCATTTCGCGGTCCAATCGCTTCACTTCACCCCCATTTCCATGCATATCACGGTCATTCCCGCATATTCTGTGTTGATTCACGGTCATTTCGACGCATTTCGTGGTCCCGCGTCTTCACTTCACGGTCACTTCCGGGCATTTCGCAGTCTAATCGCTTCACTTCACCCCCCATTTCCATGGATATCACGGTCATTCCCGCATTGTTGATTCAAGGTCATTTCGATGCATTTTGCGGTCCCGCGTCTTCACTTCACAGTCACTTCCGTGCATTTCGCGGTCCAATCACTTCACTTCACCCCCATTTTCATGCATATCACAGTCATTCCAACATATTCCGTGTTGATTCATGGTCATTTTGACTCATTTTGCGGTCCCACGTCTTCACTTCACGGTCACTTCAACGCATTTTGCAGTCCAATCGCTTCACGTCACCCCCATTTTCATGCATATCACGGTCATTCTCGCATATTCCTTGTTGATTCACGGTCATTTCGACCCATTTTGCAATCTCGCGTCTTCACTTCACGGTCACTTCCGTGCATTTCGCAGTCCAATCGCTTCACTTCACCCCCATTTCCATGCATATCACGGTCATTCTCGCATATTCCGTGTTAATTCACGGTCAGTTCGACGCATTTCGCGGTCCCGCGTCTTCACTTCAAAGTCACTTCCGTGCATTTCGTTGTCCAATCGCTTCACTTCACTCCCATTTTCATGCATATCACGGTCATTCCCGCATATTCTGTGTTGATTCACGGTCATTTTGACGCATTTCGCGGTCCCGCTTCTTCACTTTATGGTCACTTCCGTGCATTTCGCGGTCCAATCGCTTCACTTCACCCCCATTTCCATGCATATCACAGTCATTCCCACATATTCCATGTTGATTCACCGTCATTTCGACGCATTTCGCTGTCCCGTGTCGTCACTTCACGGTCACTTCCGCGCATTTCGCAGTCCAATCGCTTCACTTCACCCCCATTTCCATGCATATCATGGTCATTCCCACATATTCCGTGTTGATTCACGGTCATTTCGACGCATTTCGTGGTCCCATGTCTTCACTTCACGGTCACTTTCGTGTATTTCGCGGTCCAATCGCTTCACTTCACCCCCATTTCCATGCATATCACGGTCATTCCCGCATATTCCGTGTTGATTCATGGTCATTTCGACGCATTTCACGATCATGCCCCCTTTACTACACGATCATTTCCGCGCATTTCGCGGTCTAATCGCTTCGCTTCACGATAAGACCCGGTCGACCCTGACTATTTCCACTGTGATGACATTCAATCTCTACTATTTTCTATTATGGGTCACATCGAGCTTTGGATCTACTTCATTTTTGGGTACATGAGAGTGAAGTAAAGGGAATTGACCGTGAAATGCATGAACCTCTTATGGGCTATTTTGGATACAGAATGTTATGGTAGAGTGGTTAAGGAATCAATTCCATGCACTTCATGGTCATTTCAATGCATTTCACAGTCATTTCGCTTCAAGTCACAGTCATTTTCATGCATTTCATGATCATTCCAAACAATTCCATGTTGATTCGCGGTCATTTCCACGCATTTCACAGTCAATTCCCTTCACTTTACAGTCATTTCCATGCATTTCGCGGTCAATCCGCTTCACTTCACGGTCATTTCCATGAATTTCGCAATCAATCTGCTTCACTTCATGGTCATTTCCATGCATTTTATACGCTTATATATACATATTTATATAAATATGTATTTGAGAAAATTGTAGGTAGAATAAAGTTCTCCATGTAAAAAATAAAATAAAAATAAAAATAAATAAAAAATTTCATAGATTGGCACAGACTACAGCTATGGCTACGGTTATAATCCGTAGCTAAAGGTAAAAAACCTTTTTCAATTAATCGAAAGACAATCGGTTAATCAACAATTGCAGGATTTTTTAGGCAAACTCGCTGGACAGTTATGGACCTTTTTCGATTAATCGAAAGACCTTCGAGATATATCGAAGTATAGCTCACTGTCTTTTTTTTTTTCCTCTTTCCTGTTATAATCCTTGCCACTTTTTGTGGGTCTCATTATGAGGCATGTGTTATATCGAAACTGTCCATCTATTTGGCGAACTCGTATTAAGGCTTGGGACGAAAAATAAGATAGATCTAGCTATCAAGTGGACCACACTGTAAAAGGCATTGGAGGATTGGACGTCTACCATCGAAACCCTTCTAGGGGTCAAGAAGTTTTGGATCATTGTGAAATTTGTTTTTCCTCTTCATCCAGGTCTCTGTGACCTTATGAATGGATTGGATGTTAAATGTCATCATCACCTCTCTTGAATATTCCAGAGTCTTCCAGAAACTTTCGGACATTTCTGGAAAATTTTAGAATTCTCTAGAAGCTTCCGGAAACTTCTAGAGTTTGATGGAGTTTTCTTTACTCTTCTAGAATGTTCTGGATTATGCTAGAACATTCCAGACTATGCTAGAACCTTCCGGATTATCTTAGAATGTTTCGGAATATAATAGAACCTTATAGGATATATTTGGAAGCTTCTAGAACTCTTTAGAGTTATATTGATTCTAGAACCTTCCATAGCTCCCTATAAATATGGGGAGAGCCTCATTATGTACATACACACAAACATTAACAAAAGAGTGAGTTCAAGAGTGAAAGCAAGGTGTCCAAGTATTAAGAGTTCAAAGAGTTTTTTCCTTGTGTGTGAGAGTTGTCATTCAAGAATGATAGTTTATTAGTGTTGTAAATAATACCCTTGTTGTGTACAAGTATTTGTAATAAATAAAATTACATTTACTTGTTGTGTTCAACTCTTCAATTTGGTATCAGAGCGAGGTTTGGTCGGGATTCGTTTTCTAAGGAGATCGTACACAGTTTGGAGACTGTGAAGTTTGTTGGCTTGCTTGGTAAAGGGAGTGATAATCACACCAAATCAGGATGGCGGATCTTATGAACACAACGAGCAGAGTTATGAGGCTTAACAACCACAACTATCAAAGTTGGAGGAGTCGTATTAAGTCCTACCTTAAAGGGTAGGACTTGTGGGAGATTGTTAATGGGGATGAGATTATCCCACCTCATAAGGAAAATGCTGAAGCACTCCGAAAGTGGAAGATTAAGGCCGGGAAGGCAATGTACGTGCTCAAGTCAACCATTGAGGATGAGTTACTCGGGCGAATCAAGGATGACGACACACCCAAGATGGCATAGGACACCTTTGCATCATTGTTTTCAAAAATAAATGATGCTCGACTTCAATATTTAGAGAATGAGTTAATGTCCACCACCCAAAAAGATAAGTCTATAAGCGAATACTTTACAAAAGTAAAGGATTTATGCCGAGAAATTTCAGAATTGGATCCTAAAGCAAATATTCATGAGGAAAGAATGAGGAGGATCATTATACACGGGTTGAAGCCCAAGTATAATGCTTTTATCACGGCAATACGAGGTTGGCCTACTCAACCTACTCTCATAGAATTGGAGAATTTGTTGGCCAATCAAGAAAGTTTATGCAAACAAATGGTTGGAGTGTCAATAAACAAGGAAGAGGAAGCACTCTACTGTAATAATAAAAAAGGCGGACATTGACAGCAGAACAGAAAAGGCAAACAAAGTCAGCAGAACTTTGGAAAGTCCAAGAAGAGGGAAGAGCAAGGAAGAAGTCCTCGGACAGGGGGAGTTCAATCTGACAACAACACAAATAAACAATGATCCTCCGTATCTTGAAGGTATGATATAGAGTATTTCAATTGCTGCAAGAAAGGTCACTTTGCAAAAAATTGTTGGTTCAAGAAAAAATCAGCCGAAGGTAACTTGGTAACTTCTAGAAATCACCAAGAAGACAGTGAAGATGACTGGGACTTTCAGGCATCCTTAGCAGTGTCAGAATCCATCAAAAGAGATTGTTTAGAGAAGGAGATAAATTTTGATGAACACTCGAACAGTCTAACACAGTCACTAACGAAGTAGCTGCTTCCTCAATAGTGACAGAGACTGGTGAAATAACCCTTGCCACAGTTTCCAATCAAGCAACTATCAACTACAGTGACGATTGAATCGTTGATTCAGGGTGCCCAAATCATATGACAAGTGATAAGAAGAAACTGTCAAGTTTATCCGCCTACAAAGAAGATCGGGTGGTGGTAACAGCTAATAATTCAAGATTGTCGATAACTTACGTAGGTACGGCTACTATCACATCTCAATTTAGCCCTAATCAAGTAAAGTTGCAAGATGTTTATCACGTGCCAGAGATGAAGAAAAACCTGTTATCAGTATCACAACCGACATCTTCTGGTAATTATGTGGTATTTGGACCAGAGGATATTAAGGTGTACCGAAACCTTAAACCGTTAGGTACACCCATCATGGAAGGACAACGCTTGGAGTCAATATACGTAATGTCAGTTGAATCAGCTTATGTAGATAAGACTCAGAAAAATGAGACTGCAGATCTCTGGCATGCACGTTTAAGGCATGTGAGTTATCATAAGCTGAAGATAATGATAAAGAAGGCTATGCTCAAAGGTCTTCCCCAGCTGGATGTTCAAGAAGATATAATTTGTGCAGGGTGTCAATATGGTAAAGCACACCAATTGTCATATGAAGAATCAAAGTTTAGAGCTAAAGAACCCTTGGAGCTTGTCCACTCAGACGTGTTTTGACGGGTAAAATAGGCATCGGTTAGTGGCATGCATTACATGGTGACTTTCATTGACGACTTCTCAAGGTATGTTTGGGTTTACTTCATGAAAGAGAAGTTAGAAACTTTATTTAAATTTAAAGAATTTCGGGAGAAGGTCGAAAGTGAGTTCGATAGAAGGATCCGATGCTTGCAAACAGATAATGGCGGAGAGTATACATCGAAAGAGTTCTCAAATTATCTAAAGGAGTGTAGAATCCGACGATAATTGACTTGTTCAGCACTCCACAACAAAATAGCGTTACTGAAAGAAAAAATCGTCACCTTGCAGAGATATGTCGCAGCATGCTACATGCTAAGAATGTGCCCAGCCGATTCTGGGCAAAGTGCATGCAAACGGCAGCTCATGTGATCAATAGACTACCACAAGCAAAACTAGGCTTTGTCTCAGCCTTCGAGAAACTATGAAACATAAAGCCCAAGGTGAGTTACTTCCAAGTCTTCGGAAGTGTATGCTATGTGTTTGTGCCTGATCACTTGCGTAGTAAGTTCGATAAGAAGGCAATTCGTTGCATCTTTTTGGACTATAGCAGTGAAAAGAAAGGGTGAAAATGTTGCAACCCTGCAACTGGTCGGTGCAACACATCATGGTGGTCGCCACTGAAAGAGGAGCTGCCAAACTCTTAAGACTTGGAAGATGAATTGCATAAGAAGATGGGGGAGACAAGGGAAGGAGAAGAATCTCTTAGTTCAACTAAGGAGATGACACCTACAGTACGAGATGGTGAGCAAGTGCCTAATCTATTTGGAACACTAGATAAATTTATGAGTCCATGGCAAACTGGAGTACATCAAAGTAGTCCAGAAGAGCTTCGCCTGAGTCAACAGGAGGTTACGGTAGACAACCCACCACTTAGAAGGTCGACTAAACGGAGAAAGCCTAACCCAAGATACGTGGATGCTGCCTTAGCAGAAGAAGAGACCGTAAAGAGCCAACGACATTTGAAGAAGCATTCCAAGACATAAAATGGCAGAAGGCGATGAAAGAAGAGATTAAGGCATTAAACCAAAATCAGACTTGGGAACTAGTATCAAAACCCACAGATGTGAAGACCGACAACCAAGTTGCAGACATACTCACGAAAGGACTTAGCAATGCTGAGTTCGCCAAATTTAAAAAAGAAACTTGGCATAATGACTAAGGCAGAATTGTGGGAGTTGGTACTAAGGGGGAGTGTTAAATGTCATCACCACCTCTCTTGAATATTCCGGAGTCTTCCGAAAACTTTCAGACATTTCTGAAAAATTCTAGAATTCTCTAGAATCTTCCGGAAACTTCTAGAGTTTGATGGAGTTTTCTTTACTCTTCTAGAATGTTCTGGATTATGCTAGAACATTCCGGACTATGCTAGAACCTTCCGAATTCTCTTAGAATATTTCGGAATATAATAGAACCTTATAGGATATATTTGGAAGCTTCTAGAACTCTTTAGAGTTATATTGATTCTAGAACCTTCCATAGCTCCCTATAAATATGGGGAGAGCCTCATTATGTATATACACATAAATATTAACAAAAGAGTGAGTTCAAGAGTGAAAGCAAGGTGTCCAAGTATTAAGAGTTCAAAGAGTTTTTTCCTTGTGTGTGAGAGTTGTCATTCAAGAGTGATAGTTTGTTAGTGTTGTAAAGCATACCTTGTTGTGTACAAGTATTTGTAATAAATAAAATTACATTTACTTGTTGTGTTCAACTCTTCATTGGATGGAAAATTAATGTTACGGTGGGCCCTATGAAATTTTTAACAGTGAAAATCAAGTTTCCTACTGCTATTTGTGGTGTGGTCCAGTTGATCTTTGGATATGATTTTTTTTTCCGTTAATGCTCTGAAATGATTTTAAAGTATGGATGAATGGTGTGGATATAATAAATACATTATCGTGGGGGCCATGTCGAGGAGCATTAGCGCTCGTCTTCGAACACCAGCCAATCGACTTCCCGAAGGGATGAATGACGGGGGTATTTTGGTCCCTTGAAAAGTCGGCCATACACAGGGGAGTATTCTTAGAAGCTTAAAAAGGGGTGGGCTTCAAATGGCTGGTGGGCCATATACTGGTCGTACAGTTGAAAATTTCTCTTATACGAATGTATCATTGGTTGCCTAAATGTATACCAAAATGTAGGCAATATGAAGTTGTGGGCCTACCATAATGTATGTGTTATATCCACACCATCCATCCATTTTTCGAGATCATTTTAGAGCATTAAACAAAAGATGGAAGCAGATCCAAATTATAAGTGGACCACACCATAGAAATCACTGAGACAATAAGCCCTACTGTTGAAATTTTTGTGAGTCAGAGAAAGTTTGGATCAACATAATATTTGTAATTTCCTTGTGTGATACCCAGTGAACAGGTTGGATTTCAAAAAAGCATCATGGTGGGCCCTACAAAAGTTTCAATGCTGGTAAGTCGCGCAGTAACCATGCACGAGAACCTCCGAAAAACAAGAAATTTACCACCGTAAACAATACCTTTTATTCGGTGGTTTTTATGAAGGAATACAAACCTAAGTTACCAACTTAGACTAGCATGTGCGAACAGCGAATTTGAGGACAAAAATACCGCTACTTTCTAAGTAAGCCGGTCTATAACTATGGATTTGGCGGCCCTCTATAGCTACGGATTATAATCGTAGCCGATATGAAAGCCAACCTCGATAGTGGGACGGGACATTGAATCGGGGTCGACTGGGTCGGTGGGACAGTGACTCGAGGTCGACCGGGTTAGTGGGATGTGGAAACCAGGTCAGTGGGATTTATCTATTCTCTGTCAGACAAAAATGATTTTATTCTTTCTCATCCATTATACGTGCATTATGCACCTGATTCTCTTTATCACATGATTCTTTGTATCGTCATTTCTACTAAGAATAGGTTCTCTAAATTAAGATGCCTGAAATTTTGTAGTGTTGGGTAAAACACTAAGGATATCTTTATCCTTTCTCAAACTTAAAAGTCTCAATACATTGTATTTCTCTCAATTCCTTTATTTATATAAAAAAAAAAAATTTCAAATTAATGCAACTGTGTTTGATTTTCATATGGCAGGTTGCTATTTTTCTTATTCAAAGGAATCGGCCTGCTTTGATTGGTAGGGCAATTGATGATCGTGATATGGAAAGAGTGCTTCGGTTTTGGAAATCTGATCCGATGAAGACAATTCCACTATGATAATTGCTCATTTAATGTTCAAACCTCCAGAGCTTGACAAAATAATTCATATCATTTTGCCTACCACAGGTTGTGGATGCTCTATATGATTGCAAGAGTGAGGTGATTGGACCCGGATTCTTTAGGTTCAAAGAAGAAATAGGTGATCTTCCTTATTATGATTGCCTCAACATCTTAATGGGATTTCCTCCCATGGTTGACCAGTCGTGAGCCTCACTCGACCAGTCGAGGGTGGTGCTCGACTAGTCGAGCCCTGACTCAACTCAAAGTCCAGCGACTTTGGGTTTATTTTTCCCGTGGTGCTCGACCAGTCGAGGGAGGTGCTTCACCGGTCGAGTGAGCCACTCAACCGGTCAAGGACACTCCTCGAATAGTCGAGGTTACACAGATTCTAGTTCGATTTTGTGTGGAATTCGAAATTTTGAGGCGGTTTTCGCACCCATGCGAAAAGGAGTTTCCTAAACTATAAATAGGAGGTACCTAGTGCTTTCTAGGTAATGCAAGAGGGTTTCCTAAAGCTTTGCAAGGGTTTACTAAAGGGTTTAGGGCTATCAAAGGTGTGTGTGTGTGAGAGAGAGAGAGAGAGAGAGAGAGATAGAGAGAGAAAGAAAGCTTGTAGAAGGGAAGTTATGCTCATAGAGGTGATCTACTGTGCAATCAATATCTCAGCGCTTCTACGTCCTTGTGATTGGTGAGATCTCTCCATTTTTCTTTTATTCTCTTATTGTTTATCCACTCCTGCATGAGTGAAGAAGGTTGTAACGTTCTACTTCATAGTGGATTGTTTATTTAGACGAGGTCCCGTGGTTTTTACCTCTTTGATGGTTTTCTACGTAAAAATCTCTTGTGTCGTGTGGTTTGTGCTTTGATTTATTTCATTGTTCTATTATCTCATAATTCTGGTTTGTTTTAGGAGGCTAGATCCTAAGATTTTTGTGCAAGGCCCCTCAACAAAGTGGTATCAAAGCCAAGTTCATTGAATGGAGTGGGATCAGTTCTGAATTATGGAAGGTGGCTTATCAAGGATGATCAGCCTCAATGGTTCTAACTGGACCATATGGAAAGCTAAGATGGAGGACTTGCTTTATTGCAAGGACTTATATTCACTAATTTTAGGCATATCAACAAAATCTAAGGATATGTCTGATGATGATTAGAAGAAGATGGACCGAAAGGCGGTGGGGTTTATTAGACAATGGTTGGACGATTCCGTATTCCACCATGTGTCTATGGAGACCTTAGCCGCTAGCCTATGACTGAAATTATAAGGGCCGTATGAGAGGAAGACAGCCGGTAATAAGATTTTTCTGATAAGAGGACTTGTGAATCTCAAGTTCAAAGATGGTGGTTCTGTGGCCAAGCACATGAATGAGGTCAGTAATATAGTGAACCAGCTCTCCGCTATGAAGATGGTCCTGGATGATGAACTGCGGGCTTTACTATTACTTAGTTTATTGCTTGACAGTTGAGAGACATTGGTGGTATCTCTAAGTAACTCCGTGTAATGCCCTGAAAATTGGGGGTTGAGCAGAAGTTCAATTCCTGAGTTCAAACGCATCACCTATGCAACATGGATAATGATGATTAAATATTGTTCTTGTTAGTGCACTAAACATGAGTGGAAATATACCAAATCAGTATATCATACCCCAGAGACAGTTAAATTACGCAAGCGGAAGACCATGATAGGTATGTATAAAACATATAAGTGGTGGTGCGTCTCTAGAGTATAATCATGTTCCAGGTTAAACAATTACATGTATCATTTCAAAATACAAAATATCAAAATGTGTAGGTCCGTCTACATCATGAAATCTCTATATCCCCGACAATCAAAATGCAGCCTACATGAACCCGCCAGAGTACTGCATATACGAGAACTCCTCCTCGTCGTCATAAAAATCAGGCTCCGCTTCATAAGCTGCACCATCATTTGCAACTAAGACAGAGTCTGGTTGGTGTTTTAAAACACCGTCCCAGAGTGGGAGTGAATGATCAACTTAGTGGAACTATAAGGCAAAGGTTAACATGTTATCAATTCAGTCAAGCAGTACAACGATCATGTCCTAGATTACTCTCGTTAATGCAAGAATGGTATGTGATAATGATGCATGCTCTCACCAACACTCCCTTAGCGACTTCATCTCACGTTCGCGCATAGCATCCTCCTAAAACGTGTACTTCTTTGCCAAAGCACATGCAATGTGGTGCATGATCGTAATTAATCAAGTTCTTAATTAGGCATATTCATACAGCAGGATTGGGAAGCTAAGGTACCTCCCTTCATACATTTACCCAAACATTGATCCATTTAGTGTCGTCAATCCTAGTTAATCACATACGAATAATAGTTCCAGGTAGCTACAGAGCGGCTCGTCACCTCAACGCAGGCCTAGTTTATACTCGAGGTCACTGTAGAAAAAGCTCATCGCCTTAACGTAATCTTAGAGTATACTCGAGGTCACTACGGGCTCATCACCTGATCGTAGGCCAACAGCTCGAATACAGTATCCCATACCACCGTATTCGGCTCACGAGTCTGGGTTGCTCATTAGACATTACGGGGAGGCTCGTCGCCCCAGCGTAAGCCGACAGCTCGACCACAGTGTCACATACCACCATGCCCGGCTCATGAGTCTTAGTGGATCGAGGTACCAAGGTTAAACGGGCCTTTCATTGGTAAGTTTAGTGTCTTAGATTCAAGTAGTAGCATCCATACATGGTGAACATACATTGGGTCAATCAGGTTACTTGACAAGCTCGATTGATACAAGCGTACGTTGACTTGATCGACATGGAGTGCATAAGCATTCCGCGAGGCCTAACCACTATCGACAAATAGCGTACGACTCGGATTCATTAGGCGTATTCGTTGTGGCTAAGTAGTACAATTACCGATCGTAAACTATTACCGATTGCCTGGACTACATCGTAGCCCTAATCACACTCTAACTAATAACATTCACATGTGATATTCCAAGACAACATATGACAACCAAATCTAAACATAAATCTCATTCGAGCATTTTAACAAACACATACCACACATGTCATCATACATAGGCATTCATCTGTAAATCACATAGTAGTAAGATAGGTTGCATAAAGAAAACTGTAACTATATATAAGGGAAATAAGAATCCTATCTCAACACCCTCAGTAAGTACATTACATCAAGCATTTTCTCATTCAGGCATTTTATCAAACACTTAGACCACACATATTGCATACAGGTAATAAATTCGTTAAAAACACATACTATAGCTAGTCCTTTCACAAGGAGTAGCCACATATACAATGATCATATATTAGCGATCAATAATCATAGCAAGCACAAATCATAATTCCATACTCATTCAAACATTTTTACAAACACTTAGACAACACACTTCAGCATACATGGCGTATGTTGGTCATAACATGTATTGGAGTAAATCCTTTCACCAAGGAGTTGTCACATATACAACAATCATATATCCACGATAGATAATCATGGCAAGCACGAATTCAAATTCCATACCTATTCAAACATTTTTACAAACACTTAGACTACACCCTTCAACATACATGGCGTATGTTGGTCATAACATGTATTAGAGCAAATCATTTTACCAAGGAGTTGTCACATATACAACAATCATATATCCACAATGGATAATTATGGCAAGCACAAATCCAAATTCCATACTCATTCAAACATTTTTACAAATACTTAGACTACACACTTCAACATACATGGCGTATGTTGGTCATAACATGTATTAGAGCAAATCCTTTCACCAAGGAGTTGTCACATATACAACAATTATATATCCACGACAGATAAACATGGCAAGCACAAATCCAAATTCCATATCCATTCAAACATTTTAACACACACATGAATTACACTATATTCAACATAGTTCATATATATCTGTAAAGCGAGGGAAACATCGTATCTAGCATGAGAAATGGCAACCAAGTCAGTTATAAATCATTAACCGTCATTGACAGCCTTGAAAACCATAACCTAAATGTTTATAGTCCGCACCTTTCGCCGGTAAACTCGTAACGAATTCAGTTTGAACACTCTCGCCTTGTAAACTAGACTTTGAATACCTAATCAATAAAACAGGCTAGCTATTTCACCGATCTACGTATTTGAATTCCTAAAACATGTTAGGGTAGGTTTCTTACCCAAGAACGGAATCAGAATCTCCAGTATAGCGACACGGAAGCGGTAGTTACATACGTGGAGTAGTGAGATCGAATCCCAAGAACTATCTTACACTCGCTCTCTCACTTCTCTACTTTCTCCTTCACTTTCTCTCTCTTTTCTCTCTTAGGGTTTAAAATTCGTATGGAATGAGAGAGGGGTGGGTAAAAGCCCTTAATAGGCCCAAAACTGAAGGGAATGGCCCCAAGACCATGATATACTTAGGTTATAGCCAAAGAGTGGTTGTTTCAGTCCAACGGAGCACATCTGGATGCTCCTTTTCTGCATACGAGCTGGGAAAAGTTCCCTGACATTGGATCTAGGTCAGGTTCAGTTTTCGGTCCGATTAGATTTACGGAACGACCATAGAGGACCAGTTTCAGTTCAACGGACATCGTCAATCGATCAGGGTCACAAGTACACTGACCTGCGTATGAAATTTTCCCTAATCCGAGGGTGTATTTGGGTCAGATTCTAAAACCTTAGAATTGGCTCGCAAGTGAACGGCCTAGTTTACTTAAATTTGAGTACATTTTCTAAAGATATTCGCATTTCTCACGCACTTCGCTCCGGACTAAGGTTGTGCGTTTTTGGATACTATCTGGACTTTTCGAGATGGTCGTCAAGCCCAGTAAGGCGGTCATATTCGTATAGTCTCGCTGTAATCGAACTTTCAACGTGCGATATAGGTCTGATACAGAGTTTCGATGTGCTCCCGAGAGGAACCGAGTTTTGAGATTGATTTTAAGTTCAGGGTAATGTAGCGTCAATGATTCTACACGTTTTGGGTCTTGCGGTTCGTATTTAAAGTGGTTCAAACTAATTTCACAGATAATTTAGTTTAGCACTTGATTAATTTTTGTCTAATTTCTAAAGAATTTGGTCTTGACCAGTTTCTGCCTGAGGTGGAATTCGGGTCTTTGTACGGATTTTCCCTAGACGTCATACTTCGCCCCAGACAGAAAGATATCCATGGAACAGGTAACCAGTTGTCTCTTCAATTAGGAAATAAGGAGGAAGCCTCAAGGGTCTACTCAGCAAGAGGCCCTTGTGACACAGGAACGGGAGAGAGGAAAGAACAAGAAGGGCGGGAAGGCCCGATATAAATGTAACGCACCGAATCTTCAAGACTCGAGTACACGACCCATTTCTCAAAAACTCGAGTGTTAACCTTAAAGGATGGTCAAATATATATTTATTTATTTTTCTTCTTCTATCAGAGTAAGCAAATAAGCGTAGAATGGACAAGTAAGCATAAAAAAAAATTCCATTATCATTTAGAATATACAAGAGAGTGCCCATAATGACTTATACAAACCAATGCCTCGATATAACAATTACAAGAATCCACATGATTTAGTACATGAAAAATAACATAAGAATGTAAACATAAGCCGCAAGATCGCGCAGCTCCTCGAGGTAGATACAATCATGGAACCCTGACATTTGTACTCGGCTCCACGTCAGCCTGAACCTGAAAGTCACTTAAGATATTTGTGCTACCTGTACGGTTATATATTTGATGGATGAGTGGACAACTCAGTGTGAACTCTCCTCAAGATTGCACACTGCCACATTAGGTAAGCATAGTTATAAAATAAAGCATACAAAACAGTACATGATGCAGATCTTATTATGTGCATGGATGTATGGAATGCGTTCACGCCATGGGGATGCTCATCCGTGCGGACAGGGCCGCCACCCATGCAATCATCGAACCTGGGAAACATCAACCAGTCGGAAATAATACGTAGCCCACGTACGATAGCAATAGATGCTGGTCCGTCCAATGTATGCATGATTAGCTAGTCCATTATTAATCCAATTACACTCAACAGGTTTAATAAGCTCAAAGGTCACTACGGGAAGCTCAGAGCCCAGCGTAGGCCGACAGCTCAGGCATAGTGTCCCATTCCACCATCCCTGGCTCATGAGGCTACCACCTTAGGATGTTTAATGGAAACCCATCAACTAATGGCCAATCATATTACAGTATGTGGGGCTTACCATTGCATGGTTGCACAGTATAAAACATCGAACTCGTGTAGGGAAGATATCAGATAAAACCACATAGGGCGAGTATCAAAATATGTCACATAGGGCGAATATCAAAACCATACGATAAAGACCATCCTTAAAAATCATTAGGCACAACAACCCTGGATGGTAGGCCCACATTAATGATCCATCTAGACTACTACTCAAAAACCACCGAGTCGAAGGTCAATTACGATCACAAAGAGTCAAGTTACATCCCAAGTATGGGTGTACATTCATATGTGAGAATTTCTCACTAATGTACCAGTTTAAGTTCTGTAAGCAATCCACAAATAATCCACAAGCGTGAACAATTATACAAGATAATCATAAAGCATGTAAGACAACAATTTAATTTTCACCAGCTAACACATGTGATTATAAAGGGAGATAGCAATTATGAATTTAAATAAAAGCTATAACTTAAGCTAATGAAAAGATGGAAAGCTCAAGGGGAAGAATCATCACCTTATACTTTGAATCACCTACCAGTGTTGCTAGAGGATGCGTGTTTCCTTAGAATCAATCCCTATAATAAATCAGGAACTTGTACAATTAGATTCAAGTTCTACACACTACCCATGGTTGAGATTATTTATTTTTAGGGTTTCCATATAGAATTAGGGCTTCATCCTAGGGTTTAGTTAAATGCTTAGATGCTAGGATTTGAATTCTAAGTTATTACTATTATCATTATTATTAGTATTGTATAATGGATCGAATAATATTAATATTTATAATATAAGCATTAATCCATTGCCATTATTAACGATGGTTCCTAATTTCCTATTTAAGTGTATCGACATTATCTAATATTCTTATGACGACCAGTAATCTCTTATATAACCCGAGTACTAATGATAGAGTATTTACCAATGATAATATGATGATTTCTAATAATGATACTCATATTAATAATACTCACACTCGTCCCATAATGAAAGCGATAGTATTTTCTAATGGTAATAGTCCTGATTTTAAAAAATAAAAATAAAAATGAATCTAGTCTCGATAGTAGGCACTATGACCTACCACGAGTTATGAAATTTTACAATTAGATCCATGTTTAACTTACTATTTACGTTTTAAGCATATGCCTAGGGTTTAGATCAATTAGGTCTAAGATTTTGATTATGGGATTTGGACTCTAATTTACATGGTCATTAATGATATTGTTAATGGGAATCATTGATAAAAAAATTTATAAAATGAATTAGTTATTCATTTTAGGGATATTACGATGGCTAATATTATATCAATTTATCTAATGGCGACTAGGGTGAATAATAATACTTATAATTCCCAAAATAGTTATTAACATTAACAATGTACTTAATATTAGTTAACGTGGCCCTGATAATCATTGTGATGAACAGAAATAATATGCTCTAACGTTATTAATAATAATACCTTAAGAATGACGAATAAAACACTAATATTTTAATGATAATAAATATATATATATATATATATATATATATATATATATATATATATGCACATATATCAATTAATACAAGTATAGAAAATTACTAATGGTTAATCATATCTAACCTAAAAATCCCAAAACGTGTTAATAATAACAATTAAAGTAATTAAATCTGAAAAGAAAATATAGGCTCACCTAGTCGACTCAGTTCGAGTCGAGTTGACTCGGCTCAAGCACAACCACCAACACCTCTCCTTCTCTTCTTCCTCTTTTCTTTCCCATTTCCTTCTTCCTGGCTCTTCCCTAACTCCGTGAATCAGCGACCAGCAACTTGCTGGAGTTTGGTTGGTTCAGCAAGCTAGTACACCCCCAAACCCGGCTCGGTTTTGAGTTGGTGCAACGTGCACCACCTGTCTCTTTCTCTTTTCTTCTCTTTCTTATCTTTTCTTCTCACTTCTCCCACTCTCCTTCTTCTCTTCACATGCTGGAACGTCCAGTAATGGGCGTCGAGTCTGAACAGACCCAGTCCAGGTCGTAGCCGTGACTTGGTCTGACTCGGCCCAAGCTCGGGATCGGTTGAGCCACTGCCGCATAGTGCAGCCACCCTCTCTCTCTTTCTATTTCTTTCCTTCTTTCCTTCCTTTCTTCTTCCTTTCTTGCTTTCCAGTGCCCAGTAGACTCAGAGTAAGCTCAGCTCGACAGGGAGTTTGATCAGTGCTTGGAGGACTGGTGCGACAGCAGCAGCAACAGCTGCACCTCTCTCCCTTTCATTCTTTCTGACTTTGTGTCTTTCTTCTTTTTCTTCTTTCCCTATCTCTCAGCTCTTTTGAAGACCAGCAGCAACACCGAACGGCCATGTTCGTCCGACACGTCCGGACGTACCTCAACTCGACATGTTGCAGCTCCAACGAGGAAGAAGAAGCTGCCATTAATGGCAGATCTCAAACGAGCGCTTTCTACTCCGATCGGCTCCTTTCAGAAGGTCTGTATAGGTCCTAGAAGGCTTATGGAGGGCTATTTTGAAGCTCTAATAGGGCTTAGGCAGTGGGTTCACTGGAGGAAGAAAACGGCCGATCTTATGGTGGTTTGAAGAAGGATCTGAGAAGAGATGTTTTCTCCTCTACTTGTAAGAAGACCTAGCTCTCTAGAGCCGTCCGTTTAATAATAAATGAACCAGATTTACTCAGGGAAAACCGTTTAAAAAAACAATACGGTGGGCAAAGAAAACCGAAACCGGCCATGGTTTCGTTTGGGAAAACCCTAAGAGAGATAGATGGCTGAGATGGGTTCCTTTGGGACGGTTAGGATGGGCGGAGAGGAGATCACGCGGATTGCTGAGCTAGCATCAGCAAGGCGGTCTCCATTTTTAGAAATTTTTTGTGCTTATAGACCCTTTTTGTTCTAAGAAACGTGTGCCCATACGTACATGAAAACCTGTTCTGACAGTTGGGTTTTGGTCGAGCCCACGCCCTCAATCAGATGGACGGTTTGGATTTTGAAAATGGGTTGTGGAGCCGGGCCGCTGATCAAAGACACGGACGTCATCCGTCCGTTGTTTTCAAACGGAAAGAGAGAGGGAAATCCCTCTGTTTATAGCAAATTTCGATTAGAGGAGCTCTGACTGCTCCCGGTAGTTCGGTGCACGGCGGGTGCTCCTGCACTGCGTACACACACTCCACTAGGTGGGGCCCATAAGGCAGATATTAATGGATCTGGGCCGTTCATCGTGTTCTATGGGCCCTATTAGGACATTAGGCCGAGGACGAGGCAAATCCTAAGCTTAGGTGGGGCCCACAACCTGATTTAGTTCATGGGGTGGGTTTCTCATCAATCTAGTGGTCGGATGATTCCGAAGTTGGATGTCAACGGTTAAAAGATCCAAGGGACCAAAATATAAAACTTATCTAGGTACTAGGTGGGTCATACGGTAATCAACGTGGACCTATATTCACGTTGAACCAGGGGAGTGTGCATTAATTTCATGACTTTCATGAACGGCCGGAGAAAAATTAGGTGGGGCCCGCTTGTGATGACTTATGGGGATCCATTCCATTCACCGTCTTTGGCACGTCGTGCTAACCCATGGTCCCAAATTTGAAGTAGATCCGAACTTCAGGTGGGTCGCACGATCCCGCCGAGTAGCGAGAATTCACAATGTTAGAACTACAATGGTAACTCACGTCACCAGTGCCATGCATGTAGTGTTACCATATTTACAATTTTACCCCTTTTCTTTTTCAAAACTTTTGTCATTCGTAACTCATGAGTCTACCCTCCAAATGTGATGAAATTTGACAAGTGATCGTTATTTTTCACGCTCTTTCCGTCGCCTAAATTTGAGCTATGATCTCTCAAGGATGACTAAGATACCACTTCAATGGACTATACTACTCCAGGGTTTCAATGTCATGTTTATATATGTCTATTTGTAGTATTATCCGGTAGTTTGGACCTGTGTTCTAAGATCTTCAAAATGACCAATTCATCCTGATATTCGGGTGGCCCATTTGGCAGATCCAAACATGATGGATGGTCAGATGAGCTTCTATAAATAAGAGGACTTGATGATTAGAACTTTATCCTTGTATGTAGGTGAATGTATGGTCAGTTTAGTAAATGGATGGACATAACGTGGATTTTTTGGTGTGATTAGGGGTAGGGCTTATATAACGTTAGATTCGAGCGACTTTCTTTACTCATGAAGGTTTGTCATATTCTGATTCTAATAGTGGGCTAAGCATATTCATATGGCGTGAACAAGATGGACGGTTCAGAATCTTGATCTGATAAGTGTATGAACGGATGTAGAGGTCAAGTAGCTGATTTACTATGATCTAAGAGCTGAAATTCGAGGTGTGCGGTTAATTTGTGATAATCAGGCATGATATAAAATTTCATATGAGACGGACCATGGGAATCATGTGATCTAGTGTTCACGGGTTTAGGTTTGTGCAAATTTCGTACTTACTGTCGATCTATGAGTTTTGGGAAATCTAATGGCTCCACATGGTTATAAACATGTTTCTAAGTAATTCTTACGAAAGAACGTATATCAAAATCATTATGGATAGGAAGTTATTTGTCACGTCTTCTAAGGAAAAGTACTTATGTCAAATTACATAATGGATGGGCTTGTCTTGAAATTCAACGGTCAAATAGCTTGATTTATGAATGAAGATCATCCCCAATAGTTAAGCTAGTGTTAGGGAAATGATGTAAGGCTAGAATAGTTGGATTGGTATCGTATACATATATATGTCACATTGAATCTTATGGTAACGCTCGAGGACTTTCGATGCCCGAGCATCAAAAAGTTCGGGGCGTTACAATAAATCAAGAGGCAAGTCGAGTACTAGGAAGGATGTTGAATGATGGAATTATGGCAAGAAGAGCCACTACAAGTATGAATGTCGAAAGAATAAGAATAACAAGAAAGGAAAAGGAAATGAGAAGGAAGATGAATCGGATTTCACTACGGTCGCTTCAGATGGCGACATCGCATTATTCTTTCAGTAGAACATGATGTATGTCTCACAACTACGAGTCAAGACACCGACTGGGTGATTGACTCGGGAGCCTCTTTTCATGCGACTCTATGCAGGGACTTCTTCACAAGCTACAAGTCAGGTGACTATGGGACCGTGAAGATAGAAAATTCTGGCGTATCCAAGATCGTAGGGGTCGGTGATATTTATGTGAAGACCGATGTGGGCTGCACATTGGTTCTCAGGGATGTGAGGCACATTCCAGACCTTCACCTCAACTTGATGTCGACGGGAAGATTGGATGATGATGGCTATGAAAACCGGTTTGCTGGTAGGCACTGGAAGCTCATCAAGGGTTCGTTGATCGCAGTTAGAGGAAAGAAGTGTTGCACTCTTTACAAGGCAAGTGTCAGTGTCTGCAAGGGTGGATTGAACGCAGCGGAAGATTCAGCTATTGACATGTGGCACAGGCTTCAAGTACTAGCGAGGAAGCGGCTCCTTCCAGACATGACAGGTATACCTCTCAAAACCTGTATTGATTGTTTATCAGGCAAACAGCATAGAGTTTCATTTGTTAAATCTACTTCTCATGTTAATAAAGTGCATCATTAGATTTGGTTTATTCTGATGTTTGTGGTCCTATGAGGATAAAAACTTTGGGTGGGGCATTGTATTTTGTCACTTTTATAGATGATGCATCTAGGAGGGTTTGGGTTTATGCTTTGAAATCTAAGGACAAGGTCTTTAGTGTATTTAAATTATTTCATGCTATGGTCAAGAGAGAGAGAGAGAGACAAGTAGATCATTGAAATGCATCTGCACTAACAATAGTGGTGAATACATTGACGACTTTCATGAGTATTGTAAGTCCCTAGGTATACAGCATGAACAGACAGTTCCCAAGACCCCCCATCATAATGGTGTAGCTGAGCGAATGAATCTCACCATTATTGAGAGAATCAGATGCATGTTATCCCATGTGAAGTTTCTCAAGACATTCTAGGGAGAAGCAATGCATACGGCAGTGTATTTGATTAACAGGTCTCCATCAGTCCCGTTGAATGGAGAAGTACCCAAAAATGTGTGGACTGGACAAGATCCATCGTACAGTCATCTCAGTGTGTTTGGATGCAGGGCGTCCATTCACGTACCAAAGGACGAGAGGTCCAAGCTCGATATCAAGATCAGTTAGTGTGTGTTCTTGGGGTACGGTGATGACAAGTTCGGTTACAGATTGTGGGATTTGACAAAGAAAAAGCTCGTCAGGAATAGAGATGTGATTTTCTTTGAAGATCAGTGTATATAGACATTGGTAAGCTAGAGACGAACCAGCCTAGTTCAGGTGAGCTAGAGGACATGGATCTGATTATTCCTCCCGTGGTGCCTGATGATAGGGGAGTACAGCAAGGTGCAGAGGACGAGGTAATTCCTTCAGAAGATGGACCAGGGGAGCAGCCCCCACTTGATTCACCTGTTGAGCCACAGGTGAGAAGGTCATCTAGGGACAGACAGTCATTCAAGAGGTACTTGCCGCATGAGTACATTATGCTAATTGACGGAGGAGAGCTAGAAGATTATTATGAGGCCCTAGCCGACGAGCATAAGGGGGAGTGGTTGAAAGCTATGTAAGAGGAGATGGAATCCTTACATAAGAACCACACCTATAATATGGTGAAATTGCCTAAGGGCAATAAGGCTTTGAGCAACAAGTGGGTATTCAGAAAGAAGGTTGAGCAGAAGAATTCATAAACGAGGTTCAAGATTAGACTTGTGGTGAAAGAATTTGGTTAGAGGAAAGGCATAAACTTCGAGGAGATATTCTCACCAGTGGTGAAGATAACATCCATACAGGTGTTGTTTGGGTTGGCGGCTAGCATGGATCTGGAGATAGAGCAGTTAGATGTTAAAACTGTCTTCCTCCATGGTGACCTGGAAGAAGAGATCTACATGCACAAACCAGAGGGGTTCGAAGTCAAGGGGAAGGAGCATATGGTGTGTAGGCTGAAGAAGAACTTGTATGGGGTGAAATAAGCTCCACGACAATGGTACAAGAAGTTCGACTTGTTTATGTTAAAGCATAAGTATGACAGAATGGAGTCGGACCACTGTGTGTTCACTCACAAGTTCTCAAATGGTAATTTCTTAGTTCTGTTGTTATACGTTGATGACATGCTCATCATGGAAAAAGACATCAAGAAGATCGACAGGCTGAAACAGGAGTTGGGCAAGTCGTTTACGATGAAAGACTTGGGCCCGGCTAAACAGATCTTAGGAATGGAGATAACTCATGACAAAAGCAGCAGGACGCTTTGACTGTCACAAGAGCGGTATATTGAGAAAGTCCTAGAGCGGTTCGATATGAATGCAGTGAAGCCGATTAGTACTTCACTAGATGGTCACTTCAGATTGAGCGACAGACAGTGTCCTAAGACGAAGGCAGAGGTGGAAGAGATACAGAAGATACCCTACACGTCAGCCGTAGGAAGTTTGATTTATGCTATGGTGTGTACATGCCCAGATATAGCATATGTGGTTGGTGTTGTCAGCCGGTATTTTGTCAATCCTGGCAAAAAGCATTGGGCAGCTGTGAAATAGATACTGCGGTATCTAAGAGGCTAATCCAGGTTGAGCCTATGCTATGGTGATGAAAAACCTGTGTTAGATGGCTACACAGATGCAGATATGGCAGGTAACATAAACTCCAGGAAGTCTACATTGGGGTTCATGTTTACGTTTGTAGGGGGAGAAATCTCATGGCAGAGCAAGCTACAGAAGGTCGTAGCATTGTCGATGACAAAGGCCGAGTACATTGCAATCACAGAAGCATGTAAAGAGATGCTTTGGATGAAGAGTTTCCTATAGAAACTTAGCCTGAAGTAGGAGCAGCACGTGGTCTATTGCGATAGTCAAAGTGCTATACACTTGAGCAAGAATCCAAGTCAGCACTCCAAGTCGAAGCACATAGAGATTCGGTATCACTAGATCATGGATACTTTGGAACAGAAGGTGTTACAGCTTAAGAAGGTCCACACGGACGATAATGGGTCAAACATGATGACCAAGGCTTTGCTCCAGGGTGAGTTTGAGGTTTGTAGAAACCTGGCTGGCTTGAAGAGGTGAATCCCTCCTAGGTCAGAAAGGGAGAGTTTTGATGGGATATCCTCCCAGGCTCGATCGGTCGTGAGCCTCACTCGACCGGTCGAGGGTGGTGCTCGACCAGTCAAGCCCTGACTTGACTCAAAGTTCAGCGGCTTTGGGTTTATTTTTCCCGTGGTGCTTGACCAGTCGAGGGAGGTGCTCGACTGGTCGAGTGGGCCGCTCGATCGGTCGAGGACACTGCTCGATTAGTCGAGGTTATGCAGATTCTAGTCCAATTTTGTGCGGGATTCGAAACTTTGAGGCGGTTTTTGTACCCATGCGAAAGGGAGTTTCCTAAACTATAAATAGGAGGTACCTAAGGCTTTCTAGGTAATGCAAGTGGATTTTCTAAAGCTTTGCAAGGGTTTGCTAAAGAGTTTAGGGCTATCAAAGGTGTGAGAGAGAGAGAGAAAGAGAGAGAGGAAGCTTGTAGGAGGGAGGTTATACTCGTGGAGGTGATCTACTATACAATCAACATCTCAGTGCTTCTACGTCCTCGTGATCGGTGAGATCTTGCTGTTTTTCTTTTATTCTCTTATTGTTTATCCACTCCTGCGTGAGTGAAGAAGGTTGTAACGTTCTACTTCATAGTGGATTGTTTATCCGGACGAGGTCCCGTGGTTTTTACCTCTTTGAGGGTTTTCCACGTAAAAATCTCTTATGTCGTATAGTTTGTGCTTTGATTTATTCCATTGCTTTATTATCCCATAATTCTGGTTTATTTTGAGAGGCTAGATCTTAAGGTTTTTGTGCCAGGTCCCCCAACACATCTTACAAACTTCTTAGAACTATAACCATTGCTATGAAAAAAAATGCCTTTAACAAGTCTTTTCCATCTCCAGAAACCTGTGTACTTTCATGGGCTTTCTAGTTTGTACACGGACAAGACATGTCGTGCTACACCAAGAAACTTCATATGCAGATAGATGCTGCAGGATATATTACAGTACTGAAACTTTGTCAAAGAATTAAATAAATATATGTATTTATTTATTTGTTGTTTGTCATTTAACCTTTAATATATGTAAAAATATATCCACTCTGGTCTCTCTTCATTATAACCGACAACTGATCACCCCATCATCTTCTTAAATAGAGATGATGTATGATCTACTAACTTATCCACATCTGGGGAGGAGTTTACATTCGCAGGAAGGTTTTGTTGTGTGAGATTTGTTTCCACCTCAAATGATGAGCTAGTCTAAAAATAGTAAGGGATTTGAACACAAAGGGTTTTGAAATACTGTTTTGAGGCATTGATGTATGGATCAGTCTTAGTAGGTGAGGCCAACTCCACTTCTGACGAAATGTGTTACATGTCTAGGTATAGAGTTCCATTTTTATTGCTTCTCTTTGCCTGATAGTTTAGGTAAAAGAAATTGGAAAAAGAATAGAAATTCCTCTTTAAGAAATTTATCTATTTCATGACATGTAAGAACCAAAAACTACGCTAGTTGGCATTAAGTAATTCTTTACACACACCTGTATAGAATTTTTCTATTTTAATATTAATAATGAAAGTGTTTTCTCTTATACATGATTTACCTATTACCATTATCTCTTATGCTAGCTCAAACTTTTGTAAGCCCAGACATGCATAGTAAATTGTGTTCGAGGGGCTTATTACAACTACTATATACAATATTACATACGTATAGTATTTTGAGATATTTAAATGGTTTAGTTAATTAAAATTAGGATTATGTGAATATATTATATGATTCAATTGCTTTGAGAATATAGGCCACCAAATGTACAATTTGGATTCCTTGCTTGAAAATATGCCTTGTCAATATCATCTGCCTATTGATTATCAGCTGTCATGATCCTTGCTTGAAAAGAATGGGATGCAATTGGATGCCCTCACAAGGATCATAGCGGGGGAAATTGGAAATTGAGTAGGGAAACTGGAAATTGAACGAGGCAAACATGAAATTGAGCGGGGAAAACTGGAAATTGAGCGGGGCAAACATGAAATTGAGCGGCAACGTAGAAATTGAACAAGGCAACCTAGGAATTGAGCGAGGCAACCTAGGAATTGAGCGAGGGAACCTAGGAATTGAGCAGGACAACCAAGAAATTGAGCGAGGGAACCGAGGAATTGAGTGAGGCAACCTAAAAATTGAGCAAGGCAAGCTCAAAATTGATTGAGGAAACTTAGAAATTGAGCGAGGGAACTTAGAAATTGAGCGAGGCAACCTACAAATTGAGTAAGGGAACCAAGGAATTAAGCAAGGCAACATAGAAATTGAGCGAGGCAACCTAAGAATTGAATGAGGCAACCTAGAAAGTAAGCGAGACAATGTAGAAATTGAGCAAGGAAGCCTAAGAAATTGAGTGAGGCAACCTAGGAATTGAGCAAGGGAACCTACAAATTGAGCGAGGCAACGTAGAAATTGAGCGAGGCAACCTACAAATTGAGCGAGGGAACACAGGAATTGAGTGAGGGAACCTATGAATTGAGCGAGGGAACCTATGAATTGAGTGAGGCAACATAGAAATTCAGCGAGGTAACCTAGGAATTGAGCGAGGGAAGCTAGAAACTGAGCAAGGCAACTTAGGAATTGAGTGAGGGAACATAGGATTTGAGCGAGGCAATCTACAAATTGAGTGAAGCAACCTAAGAATTGAGCGAGGCAAGCTAGAAATTGAGCGAGGGAACCTATAAATTGAGCGCGACAACCTAAGAATTGAGCATGGCAACCTAGGAATTGAGGAGGCACGCTAAAAATTGAATGAGAGAACCTAGGAATTGAGCGAGGGAACCTAGGAATTAAGCGAGGCAAGCTAAAAAATGAGCGAGGCAACCTAGGAATTGAGCAAGGCAAGCTAAAAATTGAGCGAGGGAACCTAGAAATTCAGCGAGGTAACCTAGCAATTGAGCAAGGGAAGCTAGAAATTGAGCGAGAGAACCTAGAAATTCAGCGAGGCAACCTAGGATTTGAGCGAGGCAACCTAGGAATTGAGCGAGGGAAGCTAGAAATTGAGCAAGGGAACCTAGAAATTCAACGAGGAAACTTAGGAATTAAACGAGGCAACCTAGGAATTAAGTGAGGCAACCTAGGATTTGAACGACCAAACCATCTAACTCTACTTTTCCCCATCTTATTACCTATTGGTATTACTCATAAGTTCACTTGAATATATTCATTTCTAATTCTATTATTCCCTATCTTGCCAATCATCCATCTCAACATCCTTATTTCAGCTTAACTCATTAATTGTAATCAACATATGTAATAGACTAACACACTCAATTGCTAGCTTCCCTCGCTCAATTTGTACATTGTCTCGCTCAATTTATAGGTTACCTCGCTCAATTCCTAGGTTGCCGCACTCAATTTATAGGTTGCCTCGCTCAATTTCTAGCTTCCATCGCTCAATTCCTAGGTTGCCTCACTGAATTTCTAGGTTCCCTCGCTCAATTTCTAGCTTCCCTCGCTCAATTCCTAGGATGCCTCGCTAATTTCTACGTTGCCTCGCTCAATTCCTACGTTGCCTCTTTCAATTCTTAGATTCCCTCGCTCAATTTCTAACTTCCCTCGCTCAATTCCTAAGTTGCCTCGCTCAATTTTTAAGTTCCCTCGCTCAATTTCTAGCTTCCCTCCCTCAAATCCTAAATTGCCTCGCTGAATTTCTGGGTTCCTTCACTCAATTTCTAGCTTCCCTCGCTCAATTTATAGGATGCCTCACTCAATTTATACGTTCCTTCACTCAATTTCTAGCTTCCCTCTCTCAATTCCTAGTTTGCCCCACTGAATTTCATGTTTGCCCTACTCAATTTCATGTTTGCCCCGCTAAATTTCATTCTTACCCTGCTCAATTTCATGTTTGCCTCACTGAATTTCATGCTTCCCTTGTTGAATTTGTAGGTTCCCTTGCTCAATTTTTAGGTTCCCTCGCTCAATTTCTATCCTCCCTCGCTCAATTCGTATGTTGCCTCACCGAATTTCTACGTTGCCTCACTCAATTCCCACCTTGCCTCGCTCAATTTCTAGGTTGCCTCTCTCAATTCCTAGGAGAAAAAGCCTTAAAGAGTTGAATGTAGTTAAAAAAAAAAAAAACTCCAATGTAAGAGGGAAAAATAGGAAACTCACTATCTTTGCAATGATTACACCCTCATCACCTTTAAATGAGATGGCAACTTCATCTAAGATTGGTACTATCTTTGCAATGATTACACCCTCACCCCAAATACTCCACTCACACACATGCATTCTCATGCATGAGGACTAGAGTCACCAAGGGGTTTATGCCATTGCCTAAGCAACCCTGCCTGAGGAAATGCCACTGAAACATTCTAGTCCCATGGATCTTAGATTGCCATTGGCTCCACCCCTTTGTGGCCATTCCTCAATGTTCTTGTCATAGGTACTAGCATCATGCCATCCTAGACGAACCTAGAGGCATACAAAAACCTTTTTAAATGAACAATCTTTAAATTATGCTCACTATCTCTTTTAGTATTCTCACTATCTCATTTAAAATAAAAGTTTAAACTTTATAAAAACAAAAAAAAAAAAAAATCATTGTCTTTTTTTCTAAAGAAGTAAAAACAAGTTGTTTTTTCAAAGGATAAAGGATACATCAAGTAGTGTGGAGCAAGTTCTCAATTACAAGAGCAGAAAGACCATCACTCCTTTGGCTAAAGCCACATCCCACTGACCTAGTCAACCCCAAGTCACTGTCCCACTGGCCCGGTCGACTCGATTCAATGTCTTGTCCCACTGTCGAGGTTGGTTGCCAGATCAACTACGGCACCTATTGCTACGGTTATAATTCGTAGCCATAGGAAAGCTTACTTAGAGAGCAGGGGTATTTTCGTCCTCAAATTCGTTGTCCACACCGCTAGTCTAAGTTGGTAACTTAAGTTTGTATTTCTTTATAAATACCCCAGGATAAAAGGTATTGTCTACAGTAGTAAATTTCTCTCCCGAAAACGGATGGGATTTCCTTCGAAAGCTTTTAGCAGAAAGTTACTGCAATTAGGTGGGGCCCACTGTAATGTTTGTGAGAAATCTTCCTCGTCCATCTATTTTGTGAGTTTATTTTAGGACATCTTGTCAAAAATGAACTGTATCCAAAGCTCAAGTGAGCCAAAAACGTGATAATTAAAACTCCACAGTTGAAATATTCGTGGGGCCACGGAAGTTTTGATTCATAATTGAAAAAAAAATTTGAAGTTCATCCCATTAGGAATGACGTTATTAACAGTATCGATGGCATCTAAACATCACTGTCGAACCCACTGTCGAACCCAGGGAGGTTTCAACTATAGGAATTTCCCTAACCACGTTTTCATTTACTACGGCTCACTTTAGTTTTGGATACGGTTCATTTTTTGAAAACATGTCCTAAAATAAACTCACAATACGGATGAACGAGGAGGATGTCTCACAAACATCACAGTGGCCCCACCTAGGTTCCCGGTCAGGAACTTCCCGCGGACGGCTTTTGCAGGAAATCTGCGTCCCCCGCAAACCGACACCAAACTCCCGACGGGACTGCGTCTTACCCGTCTTCCGCTGGTAGCCAGCAGGAAAATTGAATAGCAACCGTGATGTTTGAGCCGTATCCACACCGTTCATCTATTTTTTTCGTATTATTTTAATAATTATTCTAAGAAAATAATAAGATTCAGGCTCAAGTGAACCACACCAAAGGAAGCACTGATGATAATGATTATCACCGTTGAAACTTTCTAGTACCCATCGTGATGTTTATTTTTCATCCAAACCTATTCATAAATATACATAGACTTGGACGAAAAGAAAACACAAATACAAGCTCCATCCAAATCTTCTGTGGCTCCCGAGAAGTTTTCAACGGTAAGATTCTAATCCACATTATGTAGCCCACATCTGTCTTGGATCAATCTCATTTTTGGGATTATATTCTAAAATGATACGAAAAACTGGATGGACGGTGTGGATATGGCCCATACATCAGAATGGCCACTCAAAGCTCTGACCGTTCCGCGAATGAGACAAGGCGGGGTAGTACGTACGCATTCGGCGTTTCCTTTCGGACGCGGATTTCCTGCGAAAGCCTTTCGCAGGAAGTTCCTGCGTAAGGATTGTGGATGGGGCCCACTGTAATGTTTGTTAGAAATCCAACCCGTCTATCCGTTTTTTTATCTCATTTTAGGACATGAGACCGAAAGTGATTAGGATCCAAAACTCAAGTGGGCCATACTAGATGAAACAGTGGGGAAAGGAATTCCTACCGTTGAAACCTTCCCAGGATCCACCTTAATGTTTATATTCCATCCAAACCGTTTATAAGGTCATTTTCACTGAGATGAAGTGAAAAAACCAAGAAATTAAACCGATACAAAACTTTTGTGGCCATATAAATGTTTCAACGGTTGTCACTAAGTCCCCACTATTTCCTCTCATGTGGCCAACTTGATTTTTTGATCCACCTCATTCTTGGTCCTAAAATGAACTCGAAAAACGGATGGACCGAGTGGCTTTCTCACAAACATCGTAGTGGGCCACACAAAATCTTATGCAGAAGCTTCCTGCGAAAGGCTTTCGTGAAATCCGCGCCCGTTTCCTTGTCTTCCTAATGCCAAGCCTATAAAAACCCACTGCATCCTACTAATACCGTAAGATAGCCTATAAAAACCTACCGCATATCCGAAAAGAAAGAGAGAGAATCCGGAGAAAGAGAGAAAGTTAGTTGAAGAGAGAGAAAGAGTAATTAAGTTAGCTCAAGGTTAGCTGCTCAGGTGAGTTTCAAGGTTAGATCAGACAGATTCTAATTCTAAATAAATTAGATTTTTATAATTTTCATATTCTAATTCTAAAATTAGATTTTTATAATTTTCAGATTCTAATTCTAAATAAATTAGATTTTTATAATTTTGAACTGCTTATATGTTGAACTTATGTCAGATTTGGAAGTGGTCGATATCGATGGCTTCGAAGAAAGTGACCCTGAAGAGCTCAGATGGCGAGGAGTTTGTGATCGATGAGGCGGTGGCCCTTCAATCGGAGATGATCAAGCACATGATCGAGGACGACTGCACCGAAACCGGCATCCCCCTCCCCAACGTCACCAGCAAAATCCTCTCCAAGGTTATCGACTACTGTAACAAGCACGTCGAGGCAACTGACTGCTCCAGCAAGGAAATTATACTGGTTATCCACGAAATACAAGTTAATTAGGGCCTGTTTGGATGCCTGTAACTTTTTTAAGTTGTAAGAAAGTTACATGTAACTTACAGGTGTAAGTAAGTTACAGGTAATCCTGTTTGGATATAAGTTGTAACTTACTTTTTGTGTTTGGATAACTTGTAACTTTATTACAGGCAATAAGTTGCATATTCACGCTAAGTAGAGCTTGAAATAGGGAATTGTTGAAAAATCAGATTTACACGTAAAAAAGATTGGATAAAATTATTTCATTTTATCAAGCCCATGTAAATGAATAGTTTGGTTGATTCTTAGGCTAAACAAATCAACAGGTGGGCCATAAAAGTGGGCTCACGTTTTCAAAATGCTTGTAATGTAGGAAAAAAAAAAAAACTTGAGGTAAGATATCCACGCAAAAATTTCCCAGACGAGTGACTCTTGTTGACAAGGATCAGTTAAAAGAGAAATCACAAGCATAGGAAGCTACTTCCACCAAATTCTGCATTAGCAGTTAAAATCTCAAAGTGGGACATTATTAAAATGGACCAATATCAAGGGACTGTTTAAAACCAGATATCTTAACACTTCGATGTACCATCGATTTCTCACCATTTGACAACAGGCAAGAATCCAGATGCAAATGGAACTTGGGAATGTTTGAAAATGGATATGTTAACAATGCAGTGGGCACTCAATTTCAAAACACCTGAGGACGTGCAGGAATCTCAATGCAAATCCCTAATTAGGAATTCACCATTGTAAAATCCTAATTAGCGTTTCAACATTGAAGATGCTCGATCTCAAGAGAGAGATTGAGTGTGAGATTGACACGAGAGAGAGAGACGTGAGAGCGGGAGACCGAGAGTGATTGTGCCACGGAGGTTGCTTCGCCGCTCGATTGAGAGAGAGCTCTTGCTTGGCGGATCGAGAGAGAGAGAGAGAGAGAGAGAGAGAGAGAGAGAGAGAGACGGTGGGTAGCTGCTGGAGTTGCAGCAGAAGGTTGTTCCCGCCGAGAATATGGGTCGTGGAGCTGCATAGAGAGAGAAAGAGAGGGAGGGAGAATCGGGGTCGTGGAGTTGCAGAGAGAGAGAGTCGGGGGCGGGGAAAAGTAAAGATTCGGGAGCTTTGATCGCAATGAGGTAAGGATTTTTTATTATGTATTTACAGAGAACCTCTGCGGGCACCCGATTTTTCTTTACAATCAGCAAAAGATCCCCCAACCTGTCGGGTAAGCCTGTTTGTTGCAGTGAATTATGTATTCCAACTGTACGACCAGTATATGGCCCACAATCTTTTAAGCCCACTCGCTTTTTACCTTCCAATACTCCCCTACAATTTGTATGCGGCCCCATTTCTCGGTCGAAAATGCCCCCTTTCCTTCCTGAGGCGGATCGCCCGTTGCTCGAAGACGAGCGCTTACGCTCCTCGAACTCCGAGTTGTACGAACGGTTCAAAAGATATCGACGTTGCATGGCCCCACAGTTATATATTTATTATATCCACAACGTTCATCCATATTTCGAGATCATTTGGGAGCATTATCGGAAAAAAAAAAAAAAAATCATACCCAAAGATCACCTGGACCACACCACGAGCAACATAGCGCAATACTTTTTTAGTTAAAAATTTTATAGGGCCCACCACAACATATATTTTCCATCCAATCTATTCATAAGGTCACAAAGACCTGGATGAAGAGGAAAAACAAATTTTGTAATGATCCAAAACTTCTGTAACCCCCTAAAAGGGTTTCAATGGTAGACGTTCAATTCCCCAATGCCTTTTAAGGTGTGGTCCACTTGACTGTTAGATCTGCCTTATTTTCCGTCTCAAGCTGTAATACGAGTTCGCCAAAAAGATGACGGTTTGGATATAACACATACCTCATAATAGGACCCACAAAAAGCGGTGGGATTACAACAGCAAAAAATAAAAAAATAAATAAATAATAAATAAATAAATAAATAACCAGGAACTTAAGGCTACGGGGCTGTTTCTGGCTACAGATAATAACCGTAGCCATAGTCCTCGCCCCTGCAATTTCGATATGTCCTTTTATATGTATCAAAGGTCTTTCGATATGTACTTCCACATATTGAAGGTCTTTCAATTAATCGAAAAGGGTCCAGAACTGTCCAGCGAGTTTGCCTAAAAAATCCTACAATTTTCAATTAATTGAATGTCTTTCGATGAATTGAAAAAGGTATTGTACCTTTAGCTACGGATTATAACCGTAGCCATAACTGTAGTCTGTGCCAATATATAAAAAATTTTCATGCATATCACGCTCATTCCCGCATATTCCATGTTGATTCACGGTCATTTTGACGTATTTCGCGATCCCGCTTCTTCACTTCACAGTCACTTTCGTGCATTTCGCGGTCCAATCGCTTCACTTCACCCCCATTTCCATGCATATCATGGTCATTCCCACATATTCTGTGTTGATTGACGGTCATTTCAACGCATTTTCCAGTCCCGCATCTTCACTTCACGGTCACTTCCACGCATTTCGCGGTCCAATCGCTTCACTTCACCCCCATTTCCATGCATACCACGGTCATTTCCGCATATTCCATGTTAATTCACGGTCATTTCAACGCATTTCGCGGTCCCGCATCTTCACTTCACGGTCACTTTCGTGCATTTCGCGGTCTAATCGCTTCACTTCACCCCCATTTCCATAGATATCACGGCCATTCCCGCATATTCCGTGTTGATTCACGGTCATTTCGACGCATTTTGCGGTCCCGCATCTTCACTTCACAGTCACTTCTGTGCATTTCGTGGTCCAATCACTTCACTTCACCCCCATTTCCATGCATATCACGGTCATTCCAACATATTCCGTGTTGATTCACGGTCATTTTGACTCATTTTGCGGTCTTCACTTCACGGTCACTTCCACGCATTTTGCAGTCCAATCGCTTCACTTCACCCCCATTTCCATGCATATCACAGTCATTCTCGCATATTCCGTGTTGATTCACTGTCATTTCGACCCATTTTGCAATCCCGCGTCTTCACTTCATGGTCACTTCCGTGCATTTCGCAGTCCAATCGCTTCACTTCACCCCCATTTCCATGGATATCACGGTCATTCCTGCATATTCCGTATTAATTCACGGTCATTTCGACGCATTTCGCGGTCCCGCGTCTTCACTTCAAAGTCACTTCCGTGCATTTCGTTGTCCAATCGCTTCACTTCACTCCCATTTCCATGCATATCACGGTCATTCCCGCATATTTTGTGTTGATTCATGGTCATTTCGACGCATTTTGCGGTCCCGCTTCTTCACTTTACGGTCACTTCCGTGCATTTCGTGGTCCAATCGCTTCACTTCACCCCCATTTCCATGCATATCACAGTCATTCCCGCATATTCCACGTTGATTCACGGTCATTTCGACGCATTTCGCGGTCCCGTGTCATCACTTCACGGTCACTTCCGCACATTTCGCGGTCCAATCGCTTCACTTCACCCCCATTTCCATGCATATCACGGTCATTCCCGCATATTCCGTGTTGATTCACGGTCATTTCGACGCATTTTGTGGTCCCGCATCTTCACTTCACGGTCACTTTCGTGTATTTCGCGGTCTAATCGCTTCACTTCACCCCCATTTCCATGCATATCACGGTCATTCCCGCATATTCCGTGTTGATTCATGGTCATTTCGGTGAATTTCACAGTCATGCCCCCTTCACTACACGGTCAATTCCGCGCATTTCGCGGTCTAATCGCTTCGCTTCACGGTAAGACCCGGTCAACCCTGACTATTTCCACTGTGATGACATTCAATCTCTACTGTTTTCTATTATGGGTCACATCGAGCTTTGGATTTACTTCATTTTTGGGTACATGAGAGTGAAGTAAAGGGAATTGACCGTGAAATGCGTGGACCTCTTGTGGGCTATTTTGGATACAGAATGTTATGGTAGAGTGGTTAAGGAATCAATTCCATGCACTTCATGGTCATTTCAATGCATTTCACAGTCATTTCGCTTCAAGTCACAGTCATTTCCATGCATTTCACGATCATTCCAAACAATTCCGTGTTGATTTCCGTTCATTTCCACGCATTTCACAGTCAATTCCCTTCACTTCACAGTCATTTCCATGCATTTCGCGGTCAATCCGCTTTACTTCACAGTCATTTCCATGAATTTCGCAATCAATCTGCTTCACTTCATGGTCATTTCCATGCATTTTATACGCTTATATATACATATTTATATAAATATGTATTTGAGAAAATTGTAGGTAGAATAAAGTTCTCCATGTAAAAAATAAAATAAAAATAAAAATAAATAAAAAATTTCATAGATTGGCACAGACTACAGTTATGGCTACGGTTATAATCCGTAGCTAAAGGTAAAAAACCTTTTTCAATTAATCGAAAGACAATCGGTTAATCAAAAATTGCAGGATTTTTTAGGCAAACTTGTTGGACAGTTATGGACTTTTTTCGATTAATTGAAAGACCTTCGAGATATATCGAAGTACAGCTCACTGTCTTTTTTTTTTTCCTCTTTCCTGTTATAATCCTTGCCACTTTTTGTGGGTCTCATTATGAGGTATGTGTTATATCGAAACCGTCCATCTATTTGGCAAACTTGTATTAAGGCTTGGGACGAAAAATAAGATAGATCTAGCTATCAAGTGGACCACACTATAAAAGGCAGTGTAGGATTGGACGTCTACCATCGAAACCCTTCTAGGGCTCAAGAAGTTTTGGATCATTGTGAAATTTGTTTCTCCTCTTCATCCAGGTCTCTGTGACCTTATGAATGGATTGGATGTTAAATGTCATCACCACCTCTCTTGAATATTCCGGAGTCTTCCAAAAACTTCCGGACATTTCTGGAAAATTTTAGAATTCTCTAGAATCTTCCGGAAACTTCTAGAGTTTGATGGAGTTTTCTTTACTCTTCTGGAATGTTCTGTATTATGCTAGAACATTCCAGACTACGCTAGAACCTTCCGGATTCTCTTAGAATGTTTCAGAATATAATGGAACCTTATAGGATATATTTGGAAGCTTCTAGAACTCTTTAGAGTTATATTGATTCTAGAACCTTCCATAGCTCCCTATAAATATGGGGAGAGCCTCATTGTGTACATACACACAAACATTAACAAAAGAGTGAGTTTAAGAGTGAAAGCAAGGTGTCCAAGTATTAAGAGTTCAAAGAGTTTTTTCCTTGTGTGTGAGAGTTGTCATTCAAGAATGATAGTTTATTAGTGTTGTAAAGAATACCCTTATTGTGTACAAGTATTTGTAATAAATAAAATTACATTGACTTGTTGTGTTCAACTCTTCAATTTAGTATCAGAGCGAGGTTTGGTCGGGATTCATTTTCTAAGGAGATCGTGCACAGTTTGGAGACTGTGAAGTTTGTTGGCTTGCTTGGTAAAGTGAGTGATAATCACATCAAATCAGGATGGCGGATCTTGTGAACACAACGAGCAGAGTTACGAGGCTTAACAACCACAACTATCAAAGTTGGAGGAGTCGTATTAAGTCCTACCTTAAAGGGCAGGACTTGTGGGAGATTGTTAATGGGGATGAGATTATCCCACCTCCTAAGGAAAATACTGAAGCACTCCGAAAGTGGAAGATTAAGGCCGGGAAGGCAATGTACGTGCTCAAGTCAACCATTGAGGATGAGTTGCTCGGGCGAATCAAGGATGACGACACACCCAAGATGGCATGGGACACATTTGCATCATTGTTTTCAAAAACAAATGATGCTCGACTTCAATATTTAGAGAATGAGTTAATGTCCACCACCCAAAGAGATAAGTCTATAAGCGAATACTTTACAAAAGTAAAGGATTTATGCCGAGAAATTTCAGAATTGGATCCTAAAGCAAATATTCATGAGGAAAGAATGAGGAGGATCATTATACACGGGTTGAAGCCCGAGTATAATGCTTTTATCACGGCAATACGAGGTTGGCCTACTCAACCTACTCTCATAGAATTGGAGAATTTGTTGGCCAATCAAGAAAGTTTATGCAAACAAATGGCTGGAGTGTCGATAAGCAAGGAAGAGGAAGCACTCTACTGTAATAATAAAAAAGGCGGACATTGACAGCAGAATAGAAAGGGCAAATAAAGTCAGCAGAACTTTGAAAAGTCCAAGAAGAGAGAAGAGCAAGGAAGAAGTCCTCGGACAGGGGGAGTTCAATCCGACAACAACACAAATAAACAACGATCCTCCGTATCTCGAAGGTATGATATAGAGTATTTCAATTGCTGCAAGAAAGGTCACTTTGCAAAAAATTGTTGGTTCAAGAAAAAATCAGCCGAAGGTAACTTGGTGACTTCTAGAAATCACCAAGAAGATAGTGAAGATGACTGGGACTTTCAGACATCCTTTGCAGTGTCTGAATCCATCAAAAGAGATTGTTCAGAGAAGGAGATAAATTTTGATGAACACTCGAGCAGTCTAACACAGTCACTAACGACGTAGCTGCTTCCTCAATAGTAACAGAGACTGGTGAAATAGCCCTTGCCGCAGTTTCCAATCAAGCAGCTATCAACTACAGTGACGATTGGATAGTTGATTCAGGGTCCTCAAATCACATGACAAGTGATAAGAAGAAACTGTCAAGTTTATCCGCCTACAAAGAAGATCGGGTGTTGGTAACAGCCAATAATTCAAGATTGTCGATAACTCATGTAGGTACGACTACTATCACATCTCAATTTAGCCCAATTAAGTAAAGTTGCAAGATGTTTATCACGTGCCAGAGATGAAGAAAAACCTGTTGTTAGTATCACAACCGACATCTTCTGGTAATTATGTGGTATTTGGACCGGGGGATATTAAGGTGTACCGAAACCTTAACTCGTTAGGTACACCCATCATGGAAGAACAACGCTTGGAGTCAATCTACGTAATGTCAGCTGAATTAGCTTATGTAGATAAGACTCAGAAAAATGAGACTGCAGATCTCTGGCATGCACATTTAGGGCACGTGAGTTATCATAAGCTGAAGATAATGATGAAGAAGGCTATGCTCAAAGGTCTTCCCCAGCTGGATGTTCAAGAAGATATAATTTGTGCAGGGTGTCAATATGGTAAAGCACACCAATTGCCATATGAAGAATCAAAGTTTAGAGCTAAAGAACCCTTAGAGCTTGTCCACTCAGACGTGTTTTGACGGGTAAAACAGGCATCGGTTAGTGGCATGCATTACATGGTGACTTTCATTGACGACTTCTCAAGGTATGTTTGGGTTTACTTCATGAAAGAGAAGTCAGAAACTTTATTAAAATTTAAAGAATTTCGGGAGAAGGTCGAAAGTGAGTTCGATAGAAAGATCCGATGCTTGCGAACGGATAATGGCGGAGAGTATACGTCGAAAGAGTTCTCAAATTATCTAAAGGAGTGTAGAATCCGACAACAATTGACTTGTTCAGCACTCCACAATAAAACAGCGTTACTGAAAGAAAAAATCGTCACCTTGTAGAGATATGTCGCAGCATGTTACATGCTAAGAATGTCACAGAGTGCATGCAAACGGCAGCTCATGTGATCAATAGGCTACCACAAGCAAAACTAGGCTTTGTCTCAGCCTTCGAGAAGCTATGAAACATAAAGCCCAAGGTGAGTTACTTCCGAGTCTTCGGAAGTGTATGCTATGTATTTGTGCCTGATCACTTGCGTAGTAAGTTCGATAAGAAGGCAATTCGTTGCATCTTTTTGGACTATAGCAGTGAAAAGAAAGGGTGAAAATGTTGTAACCCTGCAACTGGTCGGTGCTACACATCGAGGAATGTTGTCTTGGATGAAGCCTCATCATGGTGGTCGCCACTGAAGGAGGAGCTGCCAAACTCTCAAGACTTGGAAGATGAATTGCATAAGAAGATGGGGGAGACAAGGGAAGGAGAAGAATCTCCTAGTTCAACTAAGGAGATGATACCTACAGTACGAGATGGTGAGCAAGTGCCTAATCTATTTGGAACACTAGATAAATTTATGAGTCCATGGCAAACTGGAGTACATCAAAGTAGTCCAGAAGAGCTTCGCCTGAGTCAACAGGAGGTTGCGGTAGACAACCCACCACTTAGAAGGTCGACTAGATGGAGAAAGCCTAACCCAAGATACGTGGATTCTGCCTTAGCAGAAGAAGAGACCGTAAAGAGCCAACGACATTTGAAGAAGCATTACAAGACATAAAATGGCAGAAGGCGATGAAAGAAGAGATTAAGGCATTAAACCAAAATCAGACTTGGGAACTAGTACCAAAACCCACGGATGTGAAGACCGACAACCAAGTTGCAGACATACTCACGAAAGGACTTAGCAATGCTAAGTTCACTAAATTCAAAAAAGAAACTTGGCATGATGACCAAGGCAGAATTGTGAGAGTTGGTGCTGAGGGGGAGTGTTAAATGTCATCACCACCTCTCTTGAATATTCCGGAGTCTTCCAGAAACTTCCAGACATTTCTGGAAAATTTTAAAATTCTCTAGAATCTTCCGAAAACTTATAGAGTTTGATGGAGTTTTCTTTACTCTTTTGGAATATTTCGGATTATGCTAGAACATTCCAGACTATGCTAGAACCTTCCGAATTCTCTTAGAATATTCTGGAATTTAATAGAACTTTATAGGATATATTTGGAAGCTTCTAGAACTCCTTAGAGTTATATTGATTCTAGAACCTTCCATAGCTCCCTATAAATATGGGGAGAGCCTCATTATGTATATACACACAAACATTAACAAAAGAGTGAGTTCAAGAGTGAAGCAAGGTGTCCAAGTATTAAGAGTTCAAAGAGTTTTTTCCTTGTGTGTGAGAGTTGTCATTCAAGAGTGATAGTTTGTTAGTGTTGTAAAGCATACCTTGTTGTGTACAAGTATTTGTAATAAATAAAATTACATTTACTTGTTGTGTTTAACTCTTCATTGGATGGAAAATAAATGTTACGGTGGGCCCTATGAAATTTTTAACAGTGAAAATCAAGTTTCCTACTGCTATTTGTGGTGCGGTCCAGTTGATCTTTGGACATGATTTTTTTTTCCGTTAATGCTCTGAAATGATTTTAAAGTATGGATGAACGGTGTGGATATAATAAATACATTATCGTGGGGGCCATGTCAAGGAGCGTCAATGCTCGTCTTCGCACACCAGCCAATCGGATTCCCGAAGGGATGAATGACGGGGGTATTTTGGTCCCTTGAAAAGTCGGCCGTACACAGGGGAGTATTCTTAGAAGCTTAAAAAGGGGTGGGCTTCAAATGGCTGGTGGGCCATATACTGGTCGTACAGTTGAAATTTTCTCTTATACGAATGTATCATTGGTTGCCTAAATGTATACCAAAATGTAGGCAATATGAAGTTGTGGGCCTACCATAATGTATGTGTTATATCCACACCATTCATCCATTTTTCGAGATCATTTTAGAGCATTAAACAAAAGACGGAAGCAGATCCAAATTATAAGTGGACCACACCACAGAAATCACTGAGACAATAAGCCCTACCGTTGAAAATTTTGTGAGTGAGAGAAAGTTTGGATCAACATAATATTTGTAATTTCCTTGTGTGATACCTAGGGAACAGGTTGGATTTCAAAAAAGCATCATGGTGGGCCCTACAAAAGTTTCAATGCTGGTAAGTCACGCGGTAACCATGCACGAGAACCTCCGGAAAATAAGAAATTTACCACCGTAAACAATACCTTTTATCCGGCGGTTTTTATGAAGGAATACAAACCTAAGGTACCAACTTAGACGAGAACGTGCGGACAGCGAATTTGAGGACAAAAATACCGCTACTTTCTAAGTAAGCCGGTCTATAACTATAGATTTGGCGGCCCTCTATGGCTACGGATTATAACCATAGCCGATATGAAAGCCAACCCCGATAGTGGGATGGGACATTGAATCGGGGTCGACTGGGTCAGTGGGACAGTGACTCGAGGTCGACCGGGTTAGTGGGATGTGGATACAGGTCAGTGGGATTTATCTATTCTCTGTCAGACAAAAATGATTTTATTCTTTCTCATCCATTATACGTGCATTATGCACCTGATTCTCTTTATCACATCATTCTCTGTATCGTCATTTCTACTAAGAATAGGTTCTCTAAATTAAGATGCTTGAAATTTTGTAGTGTTGGGTAAAACACTAAGGATATCTTTATCCTTTCTCAAACTTAAAAGTCTCAATACATTGTATTTCTCTCAATTCCTTTATTTATATATAAAAAAAAAATTTCAAATTAATGCAACTGTGTTTGATTTTCATATGGCAGGTTGCTATTTTTCTTATTCAAAGGAATTGGCATGCTTTGATTGGTAGGGCAATTGATGATCGTGATATGGAAAGAGTGCTTCGGTTTTGGAAATCTAATCCGATCAAGACAATTCCACTATGATAATTGCTCATTTAATGTTCAAGCCTCCAGAGCTTGACAAAATAATTCATATCATTTTGCCTGCCATAGGTTGTGGATGCTCTATATGATTGCAAGAGTGAGGTGATTGGACCCGGATTCTTTAGGTTCAAAGAAGAAATAGGTGATCTTCCTTATTATGATTGCCTCAACATCTTGATGGGATTTCCTCCAAGGGTTGACCGGTCGTGAGCCTCACTCGACCAGTCGAGGGTGGTGCTCGACTAGTCGAGCCCTGACTCAACTCAAAGTCCAGCGACTTTGGGTTTATTTTTCCCGTGGTGCTCGACCAGTCGAGGGAGGTGCTTCACCGGTCGAGTGAGCCACTCAACCAGTCAAGGACACTGCTCGAATAGTCGAGGTTACATAGATTCTAGTCCGATTTTGTGCGGAATTCGGAATTTTGAGGCGGTTTTCTCACCCATGCGAAAAGGAGTTTCCTAAACTATAAATAGGAGGTACCTAGGGCTTTCTAGGTAATGCAAGAGGGTTTCCTAAAGCTTTGCAAGGGTTTGCTAAAGGTTTTAGGGCTATCAAAGATGTGTGTGTGTGAGAGAGAGAGAGAGAGAGAGAGAGAGAGAGAGAAAGCTTGTAGAAGGGAGGTTATGCTCATAGAGGTGATCTACTGTGCAATCAACATCTCAGCGCTTCTACGTCCTTGTGATTGGTGAGATCTCTCCATTTTTCTTTTATTCTCTTATTATTTATCCACTCCTACATGAGTGAAGAAGGTTGTAACATTCTACTTCATAGTGGATTGTTTATTTAGACGAGGTCCCGTGGTTTTTACCTCATTGATGGTTTTCTACGTAAAAATCTCTTGTGCCATGTGGTTTGTGCTTTGATTTATTTCATTGTTCTATTATCTCATAATTCTGGTTTGTTTTAGGAGGCTAGATCCTAAGATTTTTGTGCAAGGCCCCTCAATAAAGTGGTATCAAAGCCAAGTTCATTGAACGGAGTGGGATCAGTTCTGAATTATGGAAGGTGGCTCATCAAGGATGATCAACCTCAATGGTTCTAACTGGACCATATGGAAAGCTAAGATGGAGGACTTGCTTTATTGTAAGGACTTATATTCACTAATTTTAGGCATGTCAACAAAATCTAAGGATATGTCTGATGATGATTGGAAGAAGATGGACCGAAAGGCGGTGGGGTTTATTAGACAATGGTTGGACGATTCCGTATTCCACCATGTGTCTATGGAGACCTTAGCCACTAGCCTATGACTGAAATTATAAGGGTCGTATGAGAGGAAGACAGCCGATAATAAGATTTTTCTGATAAGGAGACTTGTGAATCTCAAGTTCAAAGATGGTGGTTCTGTGGCTAAGCACATGAATGAGGTCAGCAATATAGTGAACCAGTTCTCCGCTATGAAGATGGTCCTGGATGATGAACTACGGGCTTTGCTATTGCTTAGTTCATTGCCTGACAGTTGGGAGACATTGGTGGTGTCTCTAAGTAACTCTGTGTAACGCCCTGAAAATTGGGGGTTGAGCAGAAGTTTAATTCCTAAGTTCCAATGCATCACCTATGCAACATGGATAATGATGATTAAATATTGTTCATGTTAGTGCACTAAACATGAGTGGAAATATACCAAATCAGCATATCATACCCCAGAGACAGTTAAATTACGCAAGCGGAAGACCATGATAGGTATGTATAAAACATATACGTGGTGGTGCGTCTCCAGAGTATAATCATATTCCAGGTTAAACAATTACATGTATCATTTCAAAATACAAAATATCAAAATGTGTAGGTCCATCTACATCATGAAATCCCTATATCCCCGACGATTAGAATGCAGCCTACATGAACCCACTAGAGTACTGCATATATGAGAACTCCTCCTCGTCGTCATAAAAATTAGGCTCCGCTTCATAAGTTGCGCCATCATTTGCAACTAAGACAGAGTCTGGTTGGTGTTTTAAAACACCGTCCCAGAGTGGGAGTGAATGATCAACTTAGTGGAACTATAAGGCAAAGGTTAACATATTATCAATTCAGTCAAGCAGTACAACGATCATGTCCTAGATTACTCTCGTTAATGTAAGAATAGTATGCAATAATGATGCATGCCCTCACCTACACTCCCTCAGCGACTTCATCTCACGTTCTTGCATAGCATCCTCCTAAAACGTGTGCTTCCTTGTCAAAGCACATGCAGTGTGGTGCATGATCATGATTAATCAAGTTCTTAATTAGGCATATTCATACAGCAGGATTGGGAAGCTAAGGTACCTCCCTTCATATCATTTACCCAAACATTGATCCATTTAGTGTCATCAATCCTAGTTAATCACATACGAATAATAGTTCCAAGTAGCTACAGAGTAGCTCGTCACCTCAACACAGGCCTGGTTTATACTCGAGGTCACTGTGGAAAAAGCTCGTCGCCTTAACGTAATCTTAGAGTATACTCGAGGTCACTACGGGCTCGTCACCTAATCGTAGGCCGACAGCTCGAATACAGTATCCCATACCACTGTATTCGGCTCACGAGTCTAGGTTGCTCATTGGACATTACGGGGAGGCTCGTCACCCCAGCGTAAGCCGACAGCTCGACCACGGTGTCCCATACCACCATGCCTGGCTCATGAGTCTTAGCGGATCGAGGTACCAAGGTTAAACGGGCCTTTCATTGGTAAGTTTGGTACCTTAGATTCAAGCAGTAGCATCCATACATGGTGAACATACATTGGGCCAATCAGGTTACTTGACAAGCTCGATTGATACAAGCGTACGTCGACTTGATCGACATGGAGTGCATAAGCATTCTACGAGGCCTAACCACTATCGACAAACAGCGTACGACTCGGATTCATTAGGCATATTCGTTGTGGCTAAGTAGTACAACTACCGATCGTAAACTATTACCGATTGCCTGGACTACATCGTAGCCCTAATCACCCTCCAACTAATAGCATTCACATGTGATATTCCAAGACAACATATGACAACCAAATCTAAATATAAATCTCATTCGAGCATTTCAACAAACACATACCACACATGTCATCATACATAGGCATTCATCTGTAAATCACATAGTAGTAAGATAGGTTGCATAAAGAAAACTGTAACTATATATAAGGGAAATGAGAATCCTATCTCAACACCCTCAGTAAGTACATTACATCAAGCATTTTCTCATTCAGGCATTTTATCAAACACTTAGACCACACATATTGCATACAGGTAATAAATTCGTTAAAAACACATACTATAGCTAGTCCTTTCACAAGGAGTAGCCACGTATACAACGATCATATATTAGCGATCAATAATCATAGCAAGCACAAATCATAATTCCATACTCATTCAAATATTTTTACAAACACTTAGACAACACACTTCAGCATACATGGCGTATGTTGGTCATAACATGTATTGGAGTAAATCCTTTCACCAAGGAGTTGTCACATATACAACAATCATATATCCACGATAGATAATCATGGCAAGCACGAATTCAAATTCCATACCCATTCAAACATTTTTACAAACACTTAGACTACACCCTTCAACATACATGGCGTATGTTGGTCATAACATGTATTAGAGCAAATCCTTTTACCAGGGAGTTGTCACATATACAACAATCATATATCCACGATGGATAATTATGGCAAGCACAAATCCAAATTCCATACTCATTCAAACATTTTTACAAATTCTTAGACTACACACTTCAACATACATGGCGTATGTTGGTCATAACATGTATTAGAGCAAATCCTTTCACCAAAGAGTTGTCACATATACAACAATCATATATCCATGACAGATAATCATGGCAAGCACAAATCCAAATTCCATATCCATTCAAACATTTTAACACACACATGAATTACACTATATTCAACATAGTTCATATATATCTGTAAAGCGAGGGAAACATCCTATCTAACATGAGAAATGGCAACCAAGTCAGTTATAAATCATTAACCGTCATTGACAGCCTTGAAAACCATAATCTAAATATTTATAATCTGCACCTTTCGCTGGTAAACTCGTAACGAATTCAGTTTGAACACTCTCGCCTTGTAAACTAGACTTTGAATACCTAATCAATAAAACAGGCTAGTTATTTCACCGATCTAGGTATTTGGATTCCTAAAACACGTTAGGGTTAGGTTTCTCACCCAAGAACGGAATCAGAATCTCCAGTATAGCGACATGGAAGCGGTAGTTACATACGTGGAGTAGTGTGATCGAATCCCAATAATTATCTTACACTCGCTCTCTCACTTCTCTACTTCTCCTTCACTTTCTCTCTCTTTTCTCTCTTAGGGTTTAGAATTCGTATGGAATGAGAGAGGGGTGGGTAAAAGCCCTTATATAGGCCCAGAACTGAAGGGAATGGCCCCAAGGCCATGATATACTTAGGTTATAGCCAAAGAGTGGCTGTTTCAGTCCAACGGAGCACATCTGGAGGCTCCTTTTCTGCATACGAACTGGAAAAAGTTCTCTGACATTGGATCTAGGTCAGGTTAAGTTTTCGGTCCGATTAGATTTACGAAACGACCGTAGAGGGCCAGTTTCAGTTCAACGGACATCGTCAATCGATCAGGGCCACAAGTACACTGACTTGCGTATGAAATTTTCCCTAATCCGAGGGTGTATTTGGGTCAGATTCTGAAACCTTAGAATTGACTCGCAAGTGAACGGCCTAGTTTACTTAAATCTGAGTACATTTTCTAAAGATATTCGCGTTTCTCATGCACTTCGCTCCGGACTAAGGTTGTGCGTTTTTGGATACTATCTGGACTTGATTTCCGAGATGGTCGTCAAGCCCAATAAGGTGGTCATATTCGTATAGTCTCGCGGTAATCGGACTTTCGACGTGCGATATAGGTCTGATACGGAGTTTCGATGTGCTCCCGAGAGGAACCGAGTTTTTAGATTGATTTTAAGTTTCAGGGTAATGTAGCGTCAACGATTCTACACGTTTTGGGTCTTGCGGTTCGTATTTAAAGTGGTTCAAACTAATTTCATAGATAATTTGGTTTAGCACTTGATTAATTTTTGTCTAATTTCTAAAGGATTTGGTCTTGAGCGGTTTCTGCCTGAGGTGGAATTCGGGTCTTTGTACGGATTTTCCCGAGACGTTATACTCCGCCCCAGACGGAAAGATATCCATGGAACAGGTAACCAGTTGTCTCTTCAATTAGAAAATAAGGAGGAAGCCTCAAGGGTCTACTCAGCAAGAGGCCCTTGTGACACAGGAACGGGACAGAGGAAAGAACAAGAAGGACGAGAAGGCCCGATATAAATGTAACGCACCAAATCTTCAGGACTCGAGTACACGACCCATTTCTCAAAAACCCGAGTGTTAACCTTAAAGGATGGTCAAATATATATTTATTTATTTTTTTTCTTTTATCAGAGTAAGCAGATAAGCGTAGAATGGACAAGTAAGCATAAAGGAAAATTCCATTATCATTTAGAATATACAAGAGAGTACTCATAATGACTTATACAAACCAATGCCTCGATATAACAATTACAAGAATCCACATGATTTAGTACATGAAAAATAACATAAGAATGTAAATATAAGCCGCAAGATCGTGCAGCTCCTCGAGGTAGATACAATCATGGAACCCTGACATTTGTACTCGACTCCACATCAGCCTGAACCTGAAAGTCACTTAAGATATTTGTGTTACCTGTACGGTTATATATTTGATGGATGAGTGGCCAACTCAGTGTGAACTCCCCTTAAGATTGCACACTGCCACATTAGATAAGCATAGTTATAAAATAAAGCATACAAAATAGTACATGATGCAGATCTTATTATATGCATGGATGTATGGAATGCGTTCACGCCACGGGGATGCTCATCCGTGCGGACAGTGTCGCCACCCATGGAATCATCGAACCTGGGAAACATCAACCAGTCAAAAATAATATGTAGCCCACGTACGATAACAATAGATACTGGTCCGTGCAATGTATGCATGATTAGCTAGTCCATTATTAATCCAATTACACTCAATAAGTTTAATAAGCTCAAAGGTCACTACGGGGAGCTTAGAGCCCAGCGTAGGCCGATAACTCAGGCATAGTGTCCCATTTCACCATCCCTGGCTCATGAGGCTACCACCTTAGGATGTTTAATGGAAACCCATCGACTAATGGCCAATCATATTACAGTATGTGGGGCTTACCATCGCATGGTTACACAGTATAAAACATCGAACTCATGTAGGGAAGATATCAGATAAAACCACGTAGGGCGAGTATCAAAATATGCCACATAGGGCGAATATCAAAACCATACGATAAAGACCATCCTTAAAAATCATTGGGCACAACAACCCTGGATGGTAGGCCCACATCAATGATCCATCTAGACCACTACTCAAAAACCACCGAGTCGAAGGTCCATTACGATCACAAAGAGTCAAGTTACATCCCAAGTATGGGTGTACATTCATATGTGAGAATTTCTTAGTAATGTACCAGTTTAAGTTCTGTAAGCAATCCATAAATAATCCACAAGCGTGAATAATTATACAAGATAATCATAAAGCATGTAAGATAACAATTTAATTTCCACCAGCTAACACATGTGATTATAAAGGGAGATAGTAATTATGAATTTAAATAAAAACTATAACTTAAGCTAATGAAAAAATGGAAAGCTTAAGGAGAAGAATCATCACCTTATACTTTGAATCGCCTACCAGTGTTGCTAGAGGATGCGTGTTTCCCTAGAATCAATCCCTATAATAAATCAGGAACTTGTACAATTAGATTCAAGTTCTACACACTACCCAGGGTTGAGATTATTTATTTTTAGGGTTTCCATATAGAATTAGGGCTTCATCCTAGGGTTTAGTTAAATGCTTAGATGCTAGGATTTGAATTCTAAGTTATTACTATTATCATTATTATTAGTATTGTATAATGGATCGAATAATATTAATATTTATAATATAAGCATTAATCCATTACCATTATTAACAATGGTTCCTAATTTCCTATTTAAGTGTATCGACATTATCTAATATTCTTATGACGACCAGTAATCTCTTATATAACCCGAGTAATAATGATAGAGTATTTACCAATGATAATAGGATGATTTCTAATAATGATACTCATATTAATAATACTCACACTCGTCCCATAATAAAAGCGATAGTATTTTCTAATGGTAATAGTCCTGATTTTAAAAAAAAAAAATAAAATAAATGAATCTAGTCTCGATAGTAGGCACTATGACCTACCACGAGTTATGAAATTTTACAATTAGATCCATGTTTAACTTACTATTTATGTTTTAAGCATATGCCTAGGGTTTAGATCAATTAGGTCTAAGATTTTGATTATGGGATTTGGACTCTAATTTACATGGTCATTAATGATATTGTTAATGGGAATCATTGATAAACAAATTTATAAAATGAATTAGTTATTCATTTTAGGGATATTACGATGGCTAATATTATATCAATTTATCTAATGGCGCCCAGGGTGAATAATAATACTTATAATTCCCAAAATAGTTATTAACATTAACAATGTACTTAATATTAGTTAACGTGGCCCTGATAATCATTGTGATGAACAGAAATAATATGCTCTAACGTTATTAATAATAATACCTTAAGAATGACGAATAAAACACTAATATTTTAATGATAATAAATATATATATATATATATATATATATATATATATATATATATATATATATATATATATATGCACATATATCAATTAATACAAGTATAGAAAATTACTAATGGTTAATCATATCTAACCTAAAAATCCCAAAACGTGTTAATAATGACAATTAAAGTAATTAAATCTGAAAAGAAAATATAGGCTCACCTAGTCGACTCAGTTCGAGTCGAGTTGACTCGGCTCAAGCACAACCACCAACACCTCTCCTTCTCTTCTTCCTCTTTTCTTTCCCATTTCCTTCTTACTGGCTCTTCCCTAACTCCGTGAATCAGCGACCAGCAACTTGCTGGAGTTTGGTTGGTTCAGCGAGCTAGTACACCCCAAACCCGGCTCGGTTTTGAGTTGGTGCAACGTGCACCACCTGTCTCTTTCTCTTTTCTTCTCTTTCTTATCTTTTCTTCTCACTTCTCCCACTCTCCTTCTTCTCTTCACGTGCTGGAACGTCCAGTAATGGGCATCGAGTCTGAACAGACCCAGTCCAGGTCGTAGCTGTGACTTGGTCTGACTCGGCCCAAGCTCGGGGTCGGTTGAGCCACTGCTGCATAGTGTAGCCACCCTCTCTCTCTTTCTATTTCTTTCCTTCTTTCCTTCCTTTCTTCTTCCTTTCTGCTTTCCAGTGCCCAGTAGACTCAGAGTAAGCTCAGCTCGACAGGGAGTTTGATCAGTGCTGGGGGACTGGTGCAGCAGCAGTAGCAACAGCTGCACCTCTCTCCCTTTCATTCTTTCTGACTTTGTGTCTTTCTTCTTTTTCTTCTTTCCCTATCTCTCAGCTCTTTTGAAGACCAGCAGCAACACCGAACGGCCATGTTCGTCCGACACGTCCGGACGTACCTCAACTCGACATGTTGCAGCTCCAACGAGGAAGAAGAAGCTGCCATTAATGGCAGATCTCAAACGAGCGCTTTCTACTCCGATCGGCTCCTTTCAGAAGGTCTGTATAGGTCCTAGAAGGCTTATGGAGGGCTATTTTGAAGCTCTAATAGGGCTTAGGCAGTGGGTTCACTGGAGGAAGAAAACGGCCGATCTTATGGTGGTTTGAAGAAGGATCTGAGAAGAGATGTTTTCTCCTCTACTTGTAAGAAGACCTAGCTCTTTAGAGCCGTCCGTTTAATAATAAATGAACCATATTTACTCAGGTGAAAACCGTTTAAAAAAAACAATACGGTGGGCAAAGAAAACCGAAACCGGCCATGGTTTCGTTTGGGAAAACCCTAAGAGAGATAGATGGCTGAGATGGGTTCCTTTGGGACGGTTAGGATGGGCGGAGAGGAGATCACGCGGATTGCTGAGCTAGCATCAGCAAGGCGGTCTCCATTTTTAGAAATTTTTTGTGCTTATAGACCCTTTTTGTTCTAAGAAACGTGTGCCCATACGTACATGAAAACCTGTTCTGACAGTTGGGTTTTGGTCGAGCCCACGCCCTCAATCAGATGGACGGTTTGGATTTTGAAAATGGGTTGTGGAGCCGGGCCGCTGATCAAAGACACGGACGTCATCCGTCCGTTGTTTTCAAACGGAAAGAGAGAGGGAAATCCCTCTGTTTATAGCAAATTTCGATTAGAGGAGCTCTGACTGCTCCCGGTAGTTCGGTGCACGGCGGGTGCTCCTGCACTGCGTACACACACTCCACTAGGTGGGGCCCATAAGGAAGATCTTAACGGATCTGGGCTGTCATCGGGTTCTATGGGCCCTATTAGGACATTAGGCCGAGGACGAGGCAAATCCTAAGCTTAGGTGGGGCCCACAACCTGATTTAGTTCATGGGGTGGGTTTCTCATCAATCTAGTGGTCGGATGATTCCGAAGTTGGATGTCAACGGTTAAAAGATCCAAGGGACCAAAATATAAAACTTATCTAGGTACTAGGTGGGTCATACGGTAATCAACGTGGACCTATATTCACGTTGAACCAGGGGAGTGTGCATTAATTTCACGACTTTCATGAACAACTGGAGAAAAATTAGGTGGGGCCCATTTGTGATGACTTATGGGGATCCATTCCATTCATCGTCTTTGGCACGCCGTGCGAACCCATGGTCCCAAACTTGAAGTAGATCCAAACTTCAGGTGGGCCGCACGATCCCGCCAAGTAGCCAGAATTCACACCGTTAGAACTTCAATGGTAACTCACGTCAACAGTGCCATGCATGTAGTGTTACCATATTTACAAATTTACCCCTTTTTCTTTTTCAAAACTTCTGTCATCTGTAACTTATGAGTCTATCGTCCAAATGTGATGAAATTTGACAGGTGATCGTTATTTTTCACACTCTTTCCGTTGCCCAAATTTGAGCTATGATCTCTCAAGGATGACTAAGATACCACTTTAATGGACTATACTACTCCGGGGTTTCAATGTCATGTTTATATATGTCTATTTGTAGTATTATCCGGTAGTTTGGACCTGTGTTCTAAGATCTTCAAAATGACCAATTCATCCTGATATTCGGGTGGCCCATTTGGCAGATCCAAACATGATGGATGGTCAGATGAGCTTCTAAAAATAAGAGGACTTGATGATTAGAACTTTATCCTTGTATGTAGGTGAATGTATGGTCAGTTTAGTAAATGGATGGACATAACGTGAATTTTTTGGTGTGATTAGGAGTAGGGCTTATATAACGTTAGATTCGAGCGACTTTCTTTACTCATGAAGGTTTGTCAAAATCTGATTTTAATAGTGGGCTAAGCATATTCATATGGCGTGAACAAGATGGACGGTTCAGAATCTTGATCTGATAAGTGTACGAACGGATGTAGAGGTCAAGTAGCTGATTTACTATGATCTAAGAGCTGAAATTTGAGGTGTGCGGTTAATTTGTGATAATTAGGCATGATACAAAATTTCATATGAGACGGACCATGGGAATCATGTGATCTAGTGTTCACGGGTTTAGGTTTGTGGCAATTTCGTACTTACTGTTGATCTATGAGTTTTGGGAAATCTAATGGCTCCACATGGTTATAGACATGTTTCTAGGCAATTCTTACAAAAGAACGTATATCTAAATCATTATGAATAGGAAGTTATTCGTCACGTCTTCTAAGGAAAAGTACTTATGTCAAATTACATAATGGATGGGCTTGTCTTGAAATTCAACGGTCAAATAGCTTAATTTATGAATGAAGATCACGGTTAAGCTAGTGTTATGGAAATGATGTAAGGTTAGAATAGTTGGATTGGTATCGTATACATATATATGTTATGTTGAATCTTATGGTAATGCTCGAGGACTTTCGATGCCCGAGCATCGAAAAGTTCGGAGCGTTACAATAAATCAAGAGGCAAGTTGAGTACCAGGAAGGATGTTGAATGATGGAATTATGGCAAAAAGAGCCACTACAAGCATGAATGTCATAAGAATAAGAATAACAAGAAAGGAAAAGGAAAGGAGAAGGAAGATGAATCGGATTTCACTACGGTCGCTTCAAATGGCGACATCGCATTATTCTTTCAGCAGAACATGATGTATGTCTCACAACTATGAGTCAAGACACCGACTGGGTGATTGACTCAAGAGCCTCTTTTCATGCGACTCTATACAGGGACTTCTTCACAAGCTACAAGTCAGGTGACTATGGGACCGTGAAGATGGAAAATTCTGGCGTATCGAAGATCGTAGGGGTTGGTGATATTTATGTGAAGACCGATGTGGGCTGCACATTGGTTCTCAAGGATGTGAGGCACATTTCAGACCTTCACCTCAACTTGATGTCGACGGGAAGATTGGATGATGATGGCTATGAAAGCCGGTTTGCTGGTGGGCGCTGGAAGCTCATCAAGGGTTCGTTGATCGCAGTTAGAGGAAAGAAGTGTTGCACTCTTTACAAGGCAAGTGTCAGTGTCTGCAAGGGTGGGTTAAACGCGGAAGATTCGGTATTGACATGTGCACACGTTTAGGCTTCAAGTACTAAAAAGCGAGCTTCAAGTAAGCGAGGAAGCGGCTCCTTCCAGACATGACAGGTATACCTCTCAAAACCTGTATTGATTGTTTATCAGGCAAACAGCATAGAGTTTCATTTGTTAAATCTACTTCTCATGTTAATAAAGTGCATCATTAGATTTGGTTTATTCTGATGTTTGTGGTCCTATGAGGATAAAAACTTTGGGTGGGGCATTGTATTTTGTCACTTTTATAGATGATGCATCTAGGAGGGTTTGGGTTTATGCTTTGAAATCTAAGGACAAGGTCTTTAGTGTATTTAAATTATTTCATGCTATGGTCAAGAGAGAGAGAGAGAGAGACAAGTAGATCATTGAAATGCATCTGCACTAACAATAGTGGTGAATACATTGACGACTTTCATGAGTATTGTAAGTCCCTAGGTATACAGCATGAACAGACAGTTCCCAAGACCCCCCATCATAATGGTGTAGCTGAGCGAATGAATCTCACCATTATTGAGAGAATCAGATGCATGTTATCCCATGTGAAGTTTCTCAAGACATTCTAGGGAGAAGCAATGCATACGGCAGTGTATTTGATTAACAGGTCTCCATCAGTCCCGTTGAATGGAGAAGTACCCAAAAATGTGTGGACTGGACAAGATCCATCGTACAGTCATCTCAGTGTGTTTGGATGCAGGGCGTCCATTCACGTACCAAAGGACGAGAGGTCCAAGCTCGATATCAAGATCAGTTAGTGTGTGTTCTTGGGGTACGGTGATGACAAGTTCGGTTACAGATTGTGGGATTTGACAAAGAAAAAGCTCGTCAGGAATAGAGATGTGATTTTCTTTGAAGATCAGTGTATATAAGACATTGGTAAGCCAGAGACGAACCAGCCTAGTTCAGGTGAGCTAGAGGACATGGATCCGATTATTCCTCCCGTGGTGCCTGATGATAGGGAGTACAGCAAGGTGCAGAGGACGAGGTAATTCCTTCAGAAGATGGACCAGGGGAGCAGCCCCCACTTGATTCACCTGTTGGCCACAGGTGAGAAGGTCATTTAGGGACAGACAGTCATCCAAGAGGTACTTGCCATATGAGTACATTATGCTGATTGACGGAGGAGAGCTAGAAGATTATTATGAGGCCCTAGCCGACGAGCATAAGGGGGAAGTGGTTGAAAGCTATGTAAGAGGAGATTGAATCCTTGCATAAGAACCACACCTATAATATGGTGAAATTGCCTAAGGGCAAGAAGGCTTTGAGCAACAAGTGGGTATTCAGAAAGAAGGTTGAGCAGAAGAATTCATAGACAAGGTTCAAGATTAGACTTGTGGTGAAAGAATTTGGTTAGAGGAAAGGCATAAACTTTGAGGAGATATTCTCACCAGTGGTGAAGATAACATCCATACAGGTGTTGTTTGGGTTGGCGGCTAACATGGATCTGGAGATAGAGCAGTTAGATGTTAAAACTGCCTTCCTCCATGGTGACCTGGAAGAAGAGATCTACATGCACAAACCAGAGGGGTTCGAAGTCAAGGGGAAGGAGCATATGGTGTGTAGGCTGAAGAAGAACTTGTATGGGGTGAAATAAGCTCCACGACAATGGTACAAGAAGTTCGACTTATTTATGTTAAAGCATAAGTATGACAGAATGGAGTCGGACCACTATGTGTTCACTCACAAGTTCTCAAATGGTAATTTCTTAGTTCTGTTGTTATACGTTGATGACATGCTCATCATGGAAAAAGACATCAAGAAGATCGACAGGTTGAAACAGGAGTTGGGCAAGTCGTTTACGATGAAAGACTTGGGCCCGGCTAAACAGATCTTAGGAATGGAGATAACTCATGACAAAAGCAGCAGGACGCTTTGACTGTCACAAGAGCGGTATATTGAGAAAGTCCTAGAGCGGTTCGATATGAATGCAGTGAAGCCGATTAGTACTTCACTAGATGGTCACTTCAGATTGAGCGACGAGACGGTGTCTAAGACGAAGGCGAGGGTGGAAGAGATCTGAGAAGATACCCTACGCGTCAGCCGTAGGAAGTTTGATTTATGCTATGGTGTGTACACGTCCAGATATAGCATATGTGGTCGGTGTTGTCAGCTGGTATCTTGCCAATCCTGGCAAAAAGCATTGGGCAGCTGTGAAATGGAAACTGCGGTATCTAAGAGGCTAATCCAGGTTGAGCCTATGCTATGGTGATGAAAAACTTGTGTTAGACGGCTACACAGATGTAGATATGACAGGTGACATAAACTCCAGGAAGTCTACATTGGGGTTCATGTTTACGTTTGTAGGGGGAGAAATCTCTTGGCAGAGCAAGCTACATAATGTCGTAGCATTGTCGATGACAAAGGCCGAGTACATTGCAATCACAAAAGCATGTAAAGAGATGCTTTGGATGAAGAGTTTCCTATAGAAACTTAGCCTGAAGTAGGAGCAGCACGTGGTCTATTGCGATAGTCAAAGTGCTATACACTTGAGCAAGAATCCAAGTCAGCACTCCAAGTCGAAGCACATAGAGATTCAGTATCACTAGATCATGGATACTTTGGAACAGAAGGTGTTACAGCTTAAGAAGGTCCACACGGACAATAATGGATCAAACATGATGACCAAGGCTTTGCTCCAGGGCAAGTTTGAGGTTTGTAGAAACCTGGCTGGCTTGAAGAGGTGAATCCCTCCTAAGTCAGAAAGGGAGAGTTTTGATGGGATATCCTCCCCGGCTCGATCGGTCGTGAGCCTCACTCGACCGGTCGAGGGTGGTGCTCGACCAGTCGAGCCCTGACTTGACTCAAAGTTCAGCGGCTTTGGGTTTATTTTTCCCGTGGTGCTCGACCAGTCGAGGGAGGTGCTCGACCAGTCGAGTGGGCTGCTCGATCGGTCGAGGACACTGCTCGACTAGTCGAGGTTATGCAGATTCTAGTCCAATTTTGTGCGGGATTCGAAACTTTGAGGCAGTTTTCGTACCCATGCGAAAGGGGGTTTCCTAAACTATAAATAGGAGGTACCTAAGGCTTTCTAGGTAATGCAAGTGGATTTTCTAAAGCTTTGCAAGGGTTTGCTAAAGAGTTTAGGGCTATCAAAGGTGTGAGAGAGAGAGAGAAAGAGAGAGAGGAAGCTTGTAGAAGGGAGGTTATACTCGTGGAGGTGATCTACTATACAATCAACATCTCAACGCTTCTACGTCCTCGTGATCGGTGAGATCTCGTTGTTTTTCTTTTATTCTCTTATTGTTTATCCACTCCTATGTGAGTGAAGAAGGTTGTAACGTTCTACTTCATAGTGGATTGTTTATCCGGACGAGGTCCCATGGTTTTTACCTCTTTGAGGGTTTTCCACGTAAAAATCTCTTATGTCGTATAGTTTGTGCTTTGATTTATTCCATTGCTTTATTATCCCATAATTCTGGTTTATTTTGAGAGGCTAGATCTTAAGGTTTTTGTGCCAGGTCCCCCAACACATCTTACAAACTTCTTAGAACTATAACCATTGCTATGAAAAAGAATGCCTTTAACAAGTCTTTTCCATCTCCAGAAACCTGTGTACTTTCATGGGCTTTCTAGTTTGTACACGGACAAGACATGTCGTGCTACACCAAGAAACTTCATATGCAGATAGATGCTGCAGGATATATTACAGTACTGAAACTTTGTCAAAGAATTAAATAAATATATGTATTTATTTATTTGTTGTTTGTCATTTAACCTTTAATATATGTAAAAATATATCCACTCTGGTCTCTCTTCATTATAACTGACAACTGATCACCCCATCATCTTCTTAAATAGAGATGATGTATGATCTACTAACTTATCCACATCTGGGGAGGAGTTTACATTCGCAGGAAGGTTTTGTTGTGTGAGATTTGTTTCCACCTCAAATGATGAGCTAGTCTAAAAATAGTAAGGGATTTGAACACAAAGGGTTTTGAAATACTGTTTTGAGGCATTGATGTATGGATCAGTCTTAGTAGGTGAGGCCAACTCCACTTCTGACGAAATGTGTTACATGTCTAGGTATAGAGTTCCATTTTTATTGCTTCTCTTTGCCTGATAGTTTAGGTAAAAGAAATTGGAAAAAGAATAGAAATTCCTCTTTAAGAAATTTATCTATTTCATGACATGTAAGAACCAAAAACTACGCTAGTTGGCATTAAGTAATTCTTTACACACACCTGTATAGAATTTTTCTATTTTAATATTAATAATGAAAGTGTTTTCTCTTATACATGATTTACCTATTACCATTATCTCTTATGCTAGCTCAAACTTTTGTAAGCCCAGACATGCATAGTAAATTGTGTTCGAGGGGCTTATTACAACTACTATATACAATATTACATACGTATAGTATTTTGAGATATTTAAATGGTTTAGTTAATTAAAATTAGGATTATGTGAATATATTATATGATTCAATTGCTTTGAGAATATAGGCCACCAAATGTACAATTTGGATTCCTTGCTTGAAAATATGCCTTGTCAATATCATCTGCCTATTGATTATCAGCTGTCATGATCCTTGCTTGAAAAGAATGGGATGCAATTGGATGCCCTCACAAGGATCATAGCGGGGGAAATTGGAAATTGAGTAGGGAAACTGGAAATTGAACGAGGCAAACATGAAATTGAGCGGGGAAAACTGGAAATTGAGCGGGGCAAACATGAAATTGAGCGGCAACGTAGAAATTGAACAAGGCAACCTAGGAATTGAGCGAGGCAACCTAGGAATTGAGCGAGGGAACCTAGGAATTGAGCAGGACAACCAAGAAATTGAGCGAGGGAACCGAGGAATTGAGTGAGGCAACCTAAAAATTGAGCAAGGCAAGCTCAAAATTGATTGAGGAAACTTAGAAATTGAGCGAGGGAACTTAGAAATTGAGCGAGGCAACCTACAAATTGAGTAAGGGAACCAAGGAATTAAGCAAGGCAACATAGAAATTGAGCGAGGCAACCTAAGAATTGAATGAGGCAACCTAGAAAGTAAGCGAGACAATGTAAGCGAGACAATGTAGAAATTGAGCAAGGAAGCCTAAGAAATTGAGTGAGGCAACCTAGGAATTGAGCAAGGGAACCTACAAATTGAGCGAGGCAACATAGAAATTGAGCGAGGCAACCTAGGAAATTGAGCGAGGAACCTACAAATGAGTGAGGAACATATGAATTGAGCGAGGAACCTATGAATTGAGTGAGGCAACATAGAAATTCGAGGAACCTTGAGCGAGGAAGCTAGAAACTGAGCAAGGCAACTTAGGAATTGAGCGAGGGAACATAGGATTTGAGCGAGGCAATCTACAAATTGAGTGAAGCAACCTAGAAATTGAGCGAGGGAAGCTAGAAATTGAACGAGAGAACCTATAAATTGAGCGCGGCAACCTAGGAATTGAGCAAGGTAACCTAGGAATTGAGCGAGACACGCTAAAAATTAAGCAAGAGAACCTAGGAATTGAGCCAGGGAAGCTAGAAATTAAGCGAGGGAACCTATGAATTAAGCGAGGTAAGCTAAAAATTGAGCGAGGCAACCTAGGAATTGAGCAGGCAAGCTAAAAATTGAGCGAGGGAACCTAGAAATTCAGCGAGGTAACCTAGCAATTGAGCAAGGGAAGCTAGAAATTGAGCGAGAGAACCTAGAAATTCAGCGAGGCAACCTAGGATTTGAGCGAGGCAACCTAGGAATTGAGCGAGGGAAGCTAGAAATTGAGCAAGGGAACCTAGAAATTCAACGAGGAAACTTAGGAATTAAACGAGGCAACCTAGGAATTAAGTGAGGCAACCTAGGATTTGAACGACCAAACCATCTAACTCTACTTTTCCCCATCTTATTACCTATTGGTATTACTCATAAGTTCACTTGAATATATTCATTTCTAATTCTATTATTCCCTATCTTGCCAATCATCCATCTCAACATCCTTATTTCAGCTACACTCTTCCCATGAACATGTTGTTTCTTAACTCATTAATTGTAATCAACATATGTAATAGACTAACACACTCAATTGCTAGCTTCCCTCGCTCAATTTGTACATTGTCTCGCTCAATTTATAGGTTACCTCGCTCAATTCCTAGGTTGCCGCACTCAATTTATAGGTTGCCTCGCTCAATTTCTAGCTTCCATCGCTCAATTCCTAGGTTGCCTCACTGAATTTCTAGGTTCCCTCGCTCAATTTCTAGCTTCCCTCGCTCAATTCCTAGGATGCCTCGCTGAATTTCTACGTTGCCTCGCTCAATTCCTAGGTTGCCTCTTTCAATTCTTAGATTCCCTTGCTCAAATTCTAGCTTCCCTCGCTCAATTTCTAACTTCCCTCGCTCAATTCCTAAGTTGCCTTGCTCAATTTTTAAGTTCCCTCGCTCAATTTCTAGCTTCCCTCCCTCAAATCCTAAATTGCCTCGCTGAATTTCTGGGTTCCTTCACTCAATTTCTAGCTTCCCTCGCTCAATTTATAGGATGCCTCACTCAATTTATACGTTCCTTCACTCAATTTCTAGCTTCCCTCTCTCAATTCCTAGTTTGCCCCACTGAATTTCATGTTTGCCCTACTCAATTTCATGTTTGCCCCGCTAAATTTCATTCTTACCCTGCTCAATTTCATGTTTGCCTCACTGAATTTCATGCTTCCCTTGTTGAATTTGTAGGTTCCCTTGCTCAATTTTTAGGTTCCCTCGCTCAATTTCTATCCTCCCTCGCTCAATTCGTATGTTGCCTCACCGAATTTCTACGTTGCCTCACTCAATTCCCACCTTGCCTCGCTCAATTTCTAGGTTGCCTCTCTCAATTCCTAGGAGAAAAAGCCTTAAAGAGTTGAATGTAGTTAAAAAAAAAAAAAACTCCAATGTAAGAGGGAAAAATAGGAAACTCACTATCTTTGCAATGATTACACCCTCATCACCTTTAAATGAGATGGCAACTTCATCTAAGATTGGTACTATCTTTGCAATGATTACACCCTCACCCCAAATACTCCACTCACACACATGCATTCTCATGCATGAGGACTAGAGTCACCAAGGGGTTTATGCCATTGCCTAAGCAACCCTGCCTGAGGAAATGCCACTGAAACATTCTAGTCCCATGGATCTTAGACTGCCATTGGCTCCACCCCTTTGTGGCCATTCCTCAATGTTCTTGTCATAGGTACTAGCATCATGCCATCCTAGACGAACCTAGAGGCATACAAAAACCTTTTTAAATGAACAATCTTTAAATTATGCTCACTATCTCTGTTTAGTATTCTCACTATCTCATTTAAAATAAAAGTTTAAACTTTATAAAAACAAAAAAAAAAAAAATCATTGTCTTTTTTTCTAAAGAAGTAAAAACAAGTTGTTTTTTCAAAGGATAAAGGATACATCAAGTAGTGTGGAGCAAGTTCTCAATTACAAGAGCAGAAAGACCATCACTCCTTTGGCTAAAGCCACATCCCACTGACCTAGTCAACCCCAAGTCACTGTCCCACTGGCCCGGTCGACTCGATTCAATGTCTTGTCCCACTGTCGAGGTTGGTTGCCAGATCAACTACGGCACCTATTGCTACGGTTATAATTCGTAGCCATAGGAAGGCTTACTTAGAGAGCAGGGGTATTTTCGTCCTCAAATTCGTTGTCCACACCTGCTAGTCTAAGTTGGTAACTTAAGTTTGTATTTCTTTATAAATACCCCAGGATAAAAGGTATTGTCTACAGTAGTAAATTTCTCTCCCGAAAACGGATGGGATTTCCTTCGAAAGCTTTTAGCAGAAAGTTACTGCAATCAGGTGGGGCCCACTGTAATGTTTGTGAGAAATCTTCCTCGTCCATCTATTTTGTGAGTTTATTTTAGGACATCTTGTCAAAAATGAACTGTATCCAAAGCTCAAGTGAGCCAAAAACGTGATAATTAAAACTCCACAGTTGAAATATTCGTGGGGCCACGGAAGTTTTGATTCATAATTGAAAAAAAAATTTGAAGTTCATCCCATTAGGAATGACGTTATTAACAGTACCGATGGCATCTAAACATCACTGTCGAACCCACTGTCGAACCCAGGGAGGTTTCAACTATAGGAATTTCCCTAACCACGTTTTCATTTACTGCGGCTCACTTTAGTTTTGGATACGGTTCATTTTTTGAAAACATGTCCTAAAATAAACTCACAATACGGATGAACGAGGAGGATGTCTCACAAACATCACAGTGGCCCCACCTAGGTTCCCACAGTGCAGGAACTTCCCGCAGACGGCTTTTGCAGGAAATCTGCGTCCCCCGCAAACCGACACCAAACTCCCGACGGGACTGCGTCTTACGCCGCCCGTCTTCCGCTGGTAGCCAGCAGGAAAATTGAATAGCAACCGTGATGTTTGAGCCGTATCCACACCGTTCATCTATTTTTTTCGTATTATTTTAATAATTATTCTAAGAAAATAATAAGATTCAGGCTCAAGTGAACCACACCAAAGGAAGCACTGATGATAATGATTATCACCGTTGAAACTTTCTAGTACCCATCGTGATGTTTATTTTTCATCCAAACCTATTCATAAATATACATAGACTTGGACGAAAAGAAAACACAAATACAAGCTCCATCCAAATCTTCTGTGGCTCCCGAGAAGTTTTCAACGGTAAGATTCTAATCCACATTATGTAGCCCACATCTGTCTTGGATCAATCTCATTTTTGGGATTATATTCTAAAATGATACGAAAAACTGGATGGACGGTGTGGATATGGCCCATACATCAGAATGGCCACTCAAAGCTCTGACCGTTCCGCGAATGAGACAAGGCGGGGTAGTACGTACGCATTCGGCGTTTCCTTTCGGACGCGGATTTCCTGCGAAAGCCTTTTGCAGGAAGTTCCTGCGCAAGGATTCTGGATGGGGCCCACTGTGATGTTTGTTAGAAATCCAACCCGTCCATCCATTTTTTTATCTCATTTTAGGACATGAGACCGAAAATTATTAAGATCCAAAACTCAAGTGGGCCATACTAGATGAAACAGTGGGGAAAGGAATTCCTACCGTTGAAACCTTCCCAGGATCCACCTTAATGTTTATATTCCATCCAAACCGTTTATAAGGTCATTTTCACTGAGATGAAGTGAAAAAGCTAAGAAATTAAACCGATACAAAACTTTTGTAGCCGTATAAATGTTTCACGGTTGTCACTAAATCTCCACTATTTCCTCTCATCTGGCCCACTTGAGTTTTTAATCCTCCTCATTTTTTGCCCTAAAATGAACTCGAAAAACGGATGGACCGAGTGGCTTTCTCACAAACATCGTAGTGGGCCCCACACAGAATCTTTTGCAGGAGCTTCCTGCGAAAGGCTTTCGCAGGAAATCCGCGCGTTTCCTTATGTCTTTCTAATAACCCACTGCATCCTACTAATACCGTAAGATAGCCTCTAAAAACCTACCGCATATCCGAAAAGAAAGAAAAAGAGAATCCGGAGAAAGAGAGAAAGTTAGTTGAAGAGAGAGAGAGAGTAATTAAGTTAGCTCAAGGTTTGCTGCTCAGGTTAGTTTCAAGGTTAGATCACAGATTCTAATTCTAAATAAATTAGATTTTTATAATTTTTGGATTCTAATTCTAAATAAATTAGATTTTTATAATTTTTTAGTTAAACTGGATGAATCATTCAGTTGACTCTTGAGTTGAGGTTAATTTCTATATGAAAGTTGGTTCGACCTGTTAAGTTGAGGACTCTATTGAACTGCTTTTATGTTGAACTTATGTCAGATTTGGAAGTGGTCGATATCGATGGCTTCGAAGAAGGTGACCCTGAAGAGCTCAGATGGCGAGGAGTTTGTGATCGATGAGGCGGTGGCCCTTCAATCGGAGATGATCAAGCACATGATCGAGGACGACTGCACCGAAACCGGCATCCCCCTCCCCAACGTCACCAGCAAAATCCTCTCCAAGGTCATCGACTACTGTAACAAGCACGTCGAGGCAACTGACTGCTCCAGCAACGATGAGCTCAAGGCCTGGGATGCAGATTTCGTCAAGGTCGATCAGGCGACCCTCTACGATTTAATCCTGGCTGCAAACTATCTGAATATAAAAAGCTTGCTCGAACTGATTTGCGAAAGAGTGGCAGATATGATAAAGGGAAAGACTCCTGAAGAGATCCGCCAGACATTCAACATCAAGAATGATTTCACCCCTGAAGAAGAGAAAGAGATCCGACAGGAGAACCAATGGGCTTTTCAGTAAATGAAACCTCTGACCACACACAGCTGACCATGTGTTGTTGATCATACATATACAAGAGTATGGAGATGGCGGTGGTGGTATGCCACATAGTCATTAAATTAGTAGGGTTGGCGTCTTAGTAGTTTTTAAGTGTATAGAGGAGTTGGTTGCAGGCAGACTCTGGATACTCAGCTTCCAACCTCAGATTTGCTTTCTTTCCTTCTATTTATTTATTTTAATATTCCTTTGCATTCTAGACCTTGCTTTCTCGTTTTCCATGCTTCGGATTCTTTTGATTTTTTTTTATTTTTTTTTATTTTTTTTATATATATTTTTTTTAAAGAACGTAAAAGAGAGAGAAATAAAAGAGAAGAAAACGACAAAGCAGCTATTCAACCCAATGTATGGGCAAAAACATCTACCCACGTATCTAGAAGCAGCGTTTCTAGCCAAACCGCATCCTCAGTGACCGTGCAGCCAGCGTACACCATGTCCATCCCTTTTGACGGCTGATTTAGGGTATAAATGAATCAGATTCAAATCTTAAGTGGACCACACCACATGCAACATCAATGATTTAATGCCCACCATTAAAAACTTCTTTAGGGATACGGAATGTTTATTTGCCATCCAACCGCTTGATAAGGTCACAAAGACCTAAATGATGGGGTCACACAAATATCAGCTTGATCCAAAACTTTTGTGGCCCAGAGAATATTTTAATGGCTGGTGTTCAATCACCAGAGTTTCTTGTGGTGGGTCCACCTGAGATTTGGTTTGGCTACGCCCTAAAATGGGTGGGAAAAACAGAAGGAGGGTGTGGATATAAAACAGTGCTCTAAGAGTTCTGTGGACCCCTAAGAAGGTTTCAACGGTATGCAACGTTTCCTTGTGTAATTTCTCACTTGAATTTTGAATCTGACTTATTCATGAGATCACATCCTAATGGAGCCGTGAGGGTTGCAGAGTCATTGGGCCCTGTTGGACCCTAGAATGGATGAACCAGGTGGCCCAAATTTCCCCTAAACAGGCCAGCCTCAAACATTTCAATTTGTGTCCTACTAATTGACGATTCAGAAGAGGACTGCAGCAGTGGTCCACGTTCAACCGAAATAGGCCCTAGATTGGCAGCTGGGAACTTTTTGCATGGTTCATCTAGGGTGGGGCAACAAACCAATGGTCTGGATTACTAAACTGAGGGCCCCAGATGTCAGAACTGAAAACCTGAGCATAAGTCTCAGTTTTAGGATCCTATAATTCCTTGTTTGGCACACGCAGTATCCAATTTTGTAAAAATGAGATATGAGGAAAACAGAAATGCACTCCAACCATCTTTCACGAGGATTAGATGGCATGGAAAGGTGATCATTAACTTAGTTTAGCTGATTGGACCGTACAGTCATGTTTGGATGCGATATTGATGAATTGGATTGCAATAGGAGTCCGGTAAAGTTGAAAGAACCAAATTGGGATTTCCTTGCATAGCATTCCAAGACTCCAAATTCTTGTTTACTTTAAACTCTGACTTGAAGTCATCAATTTTCAACATTTTCACTTGATTAAGCTAAATATTTGCAATTATTCAGTTTGCACATCTGAACGCGACCATTCTCCAATCCAATGGAACTGTAATTATTCAATTCGATAAAGATGGGCTAGCCACAAAAATGTAATTACTATTGTCTCAAATCCCACTTGTGATATGTGGAATTTCAGTTAGAGGTATAGTTGTCATGGTAACATCTCATCTTAACATCTATAATTTCGATTGAATGAATTGCAATCTGGTTGGGACTCTACTCATGGCTTAGTGGTAGACTCACAAGAGTTTTAACACTAAGGTCATGAGAGCACGCATTGTGGAGTGAGGGTGTGTGAATTGCAATCTGGTTCATAAAACATCCAAATGTCAAATAACCACTTGCTCTAAAAGCTCAAGCTGCTACAGGATGCACGTGCAAGGGTGAAAGCGGGCCTGATTTTCCTGGCCCCCATGGGAGAATATACTACAGAGGCATATTGGTTGCTCTCGGGATTCAAACACTTAACTTTCTACTCTAATACCGTATCCAATAATTACTTACCCTAAAAGCTTGAGCCATTAGAGGATGGTGTATTAATGTATGTCAAGGGACTTTAAGAGATCCTTTGGATTCCACTTTGATGGGCTTAATGCCAATAAGCCGGTTATCTAGGCCAGTTGTGTTGTTTTTAATATAAACATTTAGATGACAGGGGACTAGCATGTGTTCCATTAGCATGAGAGCAGCAAATGCATTATGGAGTTTAGGATGTGAGGATTTTAAGAAGCTTTGATGATCAAGGCTGGAGTGGCTGATCCAATACCGACACATTTACTCTTGGTGTGGATGTGGTAGGGAGATGCCGTGGTATTTAGAGTGCTGGTGGATCCTATTAGAATTTGATTTTCTCATTGTCAACCTTATATCTTCTAGTTGTGTATAGAGATAAAAACTGTTTGTTGTAATTGCTCCTATAGATAACAATTTTTTGTTGTTACTGTTCCTAGAGATAGGGATTAATCTCCCTATAAGTTGTACACATGATATAGAGAAATACTATCACTATTTTCTTTCTTTTTCAAATGGTATGATCATTTCACACTTTGTTGTGTTCTTCATATATTTTCCTTTCTCATGGAACCATTTGTCAATTTTCTATAAGCATTCTTAGAAAATCAGGTCATCCTCTATTAGCTGAGGCATATCTAGAGTTGGAATCAACAACGAAGTAGCTTTTCAGATACTAAGAATAGAAAGCTTATACTGTCAAGCTACCGTTATTTTGTGCTCCTGCACGTTTACCACTGAACCGAAATCCATCCATCTCATTGAGATTTTTCACTTCCAAGAACAGAGCATTTGGAAGCAAATATCCATCAGCACTGCCTTCATAAATCTTTTAATCTTTTCTTACCAAAATGATCTCTTCATCTTCCAAAGAGAGCTACAACGACCCATTCTATTTTCACTCTTACAACCTTGGGAAAAACATGCGTTCATCGACAGCTCTCTACCCCAACATGAACTTGAAATTGAGCGATTGATGACTGGAGTTTCTCAGTTAGTGGTACTTTCTTTTGGTGACCAACTCCATGATGATCACTGAGATTGCAAAAATTCATGTAGTGTGGTGGTTGGGATGGTCTGATTAGTGCAATGGATGGTTCTGATTGTTGAAGATGTTTATTGTCTCTTTCTATTATTTATTTAGTTGGATTTGAAATTAGTTTAATGTAAGAAATGTTTTAAGGCAGACCTCACATTAGGGATGGGATGCCCATGTTAAAAACCTTCCAGTTTGTATGTGGGGCCCACCGGCTATTTTTATATGCCATCTAATCCATTTTAGAAGATAAGGGTGTGGATGCCCCAGTAGATCCTGAAACTTAGGTGGGACACACCACCCACACCGTCCATCCACTTTAATTTTCATATCATTTTAGTTGTTCTGAACCAAAAATAAGTCAGATCTAAGACTCAAGTGGACCAAACCATAGTAAGCAGTGATGCTAGCTAAGGATGCCCACCATTGAAACCTTTTTAGGGTCCACCGTGTTGTATATTTTCCATCCACCCTGTTGATATGGTCACATACACCAATGATCACATACACCTGAATAAAGTGAGAAGGCAAATATCTTCTTGATCCAAAACTGTTCTTTCGTAGAAATTTCCAACTATAAACTACTCTACCTTTTACCCATTGTCTTTTCCAAACGCTCCCAAACTTTATTTTCCCAAACTAAAACCTACTATACGGACACATTATTTTCAGACGAAACTATCCTTGCATTCAGCATGGTTGTACCATGCATTCTCTAAACACATAGCTACGGATTTCTCACAAACATCAAGGTGGGCCCACCTAGGTTTCCAGCGCAGGCTGCGAAAGCCTCGGTAGGAAATCCGCGTCTCTCACCTCCGAGTTTCGGAAACGGATTGGCTACTTCCCGGACGCGGATTGCGTCCTACCCCCGCCCGGACGGACAGTAATCCGTCCGGGCGGGGCTCTGTGGGGTCCACTGTGATGTAATTGTTTTATCCACTCTGTTCAACGATTTTTTCAGATCATTTTAAGATTTATTAAGAAAAATGAGGCAGGTACACATCTCCAGTGGACCACACCAAAGGAAGCTGCACTGATAATGACACGCACCGTTGAAACCTTTCTAAGGGCTAACGTGATGTGTTTTTACCATCCAACCTAATAATAAGGTCATGTAGACGTGGATGAAGTGAAAAAACAAATATCAGCTTGATCCGAAACTTCTCCAGCTCCCAAGAAGCTTTTAATGGTGCATGTTCAATACCTATTTTGTGGTCCACTCAAGCCTTGGAACTACTTAATTTTTTGAAATATATCTTAAAATAATCCTAGAGAAGCGTTTAACGGCGTGGCTAAAATAGTTACATCACGGTGGTCCCCACAGAGCCCTGTCCGGACGGATTACTGTCCAGGCGGGGGTAGGACGCAATCCGCGTCCCTACTCCCCTCAGTGCTCTGCGGGCCCCAACCAGGAAAGTTTCAAAAGGAAGCGGATTGCGTAATGCGTAGTGAGTAACTCGCCGTGCTAAGCGTACCGAGTAAACTCTGTGGGGTCCACCATAATTTATGTATTTTATCCGTTCCATCCATCAATCTTACCGGATAACTTTAGGGCTTGAGTCCAAAAATGAAGCATATACAATATTCAAATAAATCACACCATAGGAAACATTTGAATTGAACATCTACCGTTGAAAATTTCTTGGGGCCCACAAAAGTTTTGGATCAAGCTTATATTTGTGTTTTCCCTTCATCCATATCTGTATGATCTTACGAACAGGTTGGATGACAAATAAACATCACTGTGGAGCCTAAAAAGATTTCAATGGTGGAAATCATTATCCCCGCTGTTTACTGCGGTATTTATAGACCACCGTTGAAGCATTCATGCGCCAACAAAAACTTCGTATCAGGCTACAATTTTTTTTAATTTCACTTCATCTCATTGGTAATGACCTTATAAACGGTTTGGATGGGATATAAACATCAAGGTGAATCCCAGAAAGGTTTCAATGGTATGAAACTATTTCCCCAATTTTCCCTCTCGCATGGCTCACTTGAGTTTTAGATCGGCCTCATTTTTTGCTGTTTATCCTAAAATGATCTAGTCAAACGGATGGACGGGATGGATTTCTCCAAAACATCATGGTGGGCCCACCTAGCATCCCAGCGCAAGAAACCCCGCGTCCCCTTGTTTCTAATAATATAGCTTTTGAAAAGCGGGAAAAGCGTATAAAAGAGATTCCGGTTTCTAATAACGAAAAGTGTATAAAAGAAATTTCCAGCATCTTTGTAACAACGTAAGTTAGCTTTAAAATCTCACAAGAGAGAGAAAGAAATAGGTTCTGATAGCTTTTGAAAAGTGCATTGGGACAGCTGAGGTCACAGGTAGAGTTTTGGACTGATTCAAGGTTAGCACAGGTAAGTTGCATTACACAGATTTGAATCTCAACCAAGTCAAAATAAATTCATATCCAATTTGTTTCATTAGTTTAATTTACTTCCTGTGATTTTATCTTTGTTTATTTCCTTCTGTTGATATTATTTAAGTTCTACCAGCCTCAGTTTGGAATTTCGTTTATGGTTTTTGAAGTCGATTTTCTACTGACTATTTCTGTCTAACCTGACGGATGGACCAAAAATCTGAAAGTCTGAAAACCATAATCTGAGAATCTGAAATTTTAACTTATTTTTGAGTTGTAAAAGGCAAGATGGAAAGTGAGATCTCAATCAGGTGCTCCATATTGGCACGTGTGCAGCCAATGGCGAGTGATCGGTATTTTGTAGACCCCACCATGATGCATATATTTCATTACATCTATTTTTTCATATCATAAAATGATATTATCAAAATAATAATAATAATAATAATAAGATAGATCCAAATCTCAAGTGGACCACATGGCGTTGATTGAACGCCCACCATTAAAAACTTCTTGGGGGCGCAAATAATTTGAATCAACCTTATATTTGTTTTTTCCTTTCATCTAAACATTATCGTGTCCTATGATATTTTTAATGCTGGACATTTAATCACTACTGTTTTCCCATGGTGTGGTTCACCTCATATTTAAATCTGCCTCATTCTCGGGAATAAACCTTATAATGATCTATAAAAATGGATGAACGATATGGATATAACACATACATCATTGTGGGTCCCACAGAGCACCAACCACCACCAGAGTCCTTTATTTTTCTTCTTCTTCATACATCCTCATGCTTAATTTTATTCTTCTTCATAAATCTACAGGCAGAGGGGAGGCTAAGGAAGGAGATGGCGAGAAGTCTAAGGAAGAAGGAGATGGCGAAGAGGATAGATCAGAGAGATTAAAGGAGATCAGAAATTTATGGTCAAAACTTCTGATGTAGAGCGGGTCGCGGACAGTTTCAAGGCCAAGATGGATCAGAAAAGGCCCGGTCGACGACAGAAGTGATGCAGACCATTGGACCTTAGATCGCGCGTATCTCGCAATCCGGAATGAGTTACCTGACGTAAAATATGTGATTTTGGGGTAGAACGAGCTACTTTAGCCAACCAACACAACTATGCCGGGTTGCCAAAAAACCCCTGGATTGATTTCGTTTTTACTATAAATAGTAAGTTTTAGTTTGATTATAGCTCTTCATCCGTCCCAACGTGAAAAGAGCTTAGAATAATTAGGAGAACGGTTTGGTGAAACCAAATAGGACACTTACTATTTTTGGCCTAAAACCTTGCACTAAGTTTGATTCTAGGAGTTTTATTTGTAGTTTGATTTTGATTTCTTTCCCATTGTTTGATACCCCTATTTAAAGAGTCGTGAACTCGTTTTTATTCCTTCATTAATTAATTTCAAATTTATTAGAATTTATTCTTATTTTCTGCTTTCTTTCCTCGTGGATTCGAGAAGTCTCTCTGAGGAGTCCAGAGAAGTTCCGTGGATTCAGAATAGTCTCTGCTCGACCTCACGTCCTCCCCTGTGTCAATTTCATGATATTACTATTCCGAATCCACATAACTCTGGACTCCTCACAAAGACTTCTCGAATCCACGAGAAAAGAAAGCAGAAAATAAGAATAAATTCGAAATTGATTAATAAATGAATAAAAACGAGTTCACAACCCTTTAAATAAGGGTACAGAAATAAATCAGAATCAAACTACAACTAAAACTCCTAGAAATCGCAACTTACTAAAACTTACTGTCGTGATGTCTACTAGTGCTTCTCCTAATTATTCTAAGCTCTTTTCACATTAGGTGCAACTCCTAAAACGCGACGGATGAAGAGTTATAATCAAACTAAAACTTACTATTTATAGTAAAAACGAAATTAAAATAGGGAAACGACCGTCGATCCAGGGGTTTTTCGCAATTCCGGGCATCGCAACCCGGCATAGCGGGTTGGTTGGCTAAAGTAGCTCGTTCTACCCCAAAATCATATATTTTACGTCAGGTAACTCATTCTGGATTGCGAGATACGCCCGTTCTAAGGTCCGACGGTCTGGATCACTTCTATTGTCGATCGGGCCTTTTCTGATCCATCTTGGCCATGAAACTGTCCACGACCTGCTCTACATCAACTTCCCATGGAAATATTCGTCAATATTCTAATGCGTCTATCTTTGGTTGATTGCATCCATGCCAAAGCAGTTTGCCTTACTTGGCGGGTGGACGTGATAAAGATGGTGGCCTGCAATGCTCATCCTCCATCATATCAAGTCGCAATGCTTGTTCCTACAAAAGATCGAAAAACCTCAATATACAGGGTCCTCAATTTACCAGATAACAACGTTTATAGGCTACATCTCTCGCAGCAGTTTAGTCCAGCAATTTGTTTAGGATCTTCTGATGAATGGTTGATACTAATGGATAAGAATACCAAGGGATGTTTTCTATTGAATTTAAGATCCAACGAACAAATCCAACTCCCTCGTCAGGCTAAGGTTTGTAACTCAGGCAAGTACCGCGATGTGGAAGATTTTTGAAAGCACGGCGCAGGGTTAAATGCTAAGGCTATTTTATCATTTCACCCAACTTCAGGTGAATATACGGTTGTGGTCACATGCTTAGAAAATACATTAGCCTTCTAATATCGATTCATAACCGATATCAAATTTTATAACAATCGATTACATGTAGTAAAATACTCTACAGAACTCATAATATATGAGTTGGGTCCCCATCCTAACTTAGCTAAATTGAAGATTCTTCCGGGTCCCCAAGTAGAATATTCTTGTGGTGATGGTAGCACTAATGTGGCACAAGTCTTTCTCGTGCAATCATGTGGGGAGCTATTAATGGTAATAAGAATATACCATTGGTTACCTGAATATAGACCAGAATCTAGGCAATATGATAGATTTCGATCTACATTCCGTCTTTTTAAGATGGATCCAAGTGATTCTGGTTGGATTAAGGTGGAAAGCCTCGGCGATCGGATGCTTTTTTTAGGCTATTCTAAGTCTATTTTGGCTACAGCATCATCTGACAACGGCTACAAAGCTAATCACATATATTTTGCAAATGCTAATAAAGGCGATGATTCAGGTGTCTTTCACTTACAGGATGGTAGTATCCAGGCATTTCCTTATAGCATTTCTTACCAGATTCTGTCTCAGCAAGGGTGTTACCTGTAACAGTTATATATAATTGCTTTTTAATTTTTATTTTTTCCTTTAATAATAATGGTATTTGCATTCGTATAATTCATTTAAATTTGAATTTGGGAATCATATGGTCATATATTCAATTATTGTTCATATCTTGATTTAAATATTTTGATTAATAGAGTGTTTCATATTATATTATTATTATATGGGAATTATGTGCCATTCCATTGCTAAAACCCATCCCCTTCCCCTTCCTAAAAACTATCTGTGGCTTCAACGGATGCCAGTTCGTTTTGTATTTTGTATATGGTAACCATGTGACTGTGGCTAAAACGGTATGGACAATTATTTGGTAATATGGGAAACGATTGGCTACTCTCCTAGTCGTCGGTGCTCCCGTGGGCTCCACCATGATGTATGTGTTTCATCCATGCCATCCATTTATTTTTCTAGATAATTTTATTGTATGAGCCCAAAAATGAGGTATATCCCAATCTCAAGTGGACCATATTATAGGAAATAGTGTTGATTGAACGTCAACCATTAAAAACTTTTTGGTGGCCATAAAAGTTTTGGATCAAGCTGATCTTTGTTTTTTCACTTCATCTAGGTTTCTATAACTTAATCAACAAATTGGATGTCAAATAAACAGTACAGTGGGCCTTAGGAAAATTTTAATGGTGGATATCCAATCACTATTGTTTGTTTTCCTGATATTTATATCCCTTTCCTTTTTGGGATCAAGCCCTGAAATGATCTTTAAAAATGGATGAACGGTACGTGTAAAAGGCATACATCATGGTGGGGCCCACAATGCACCGACCACTGGCTGGAGTAGCTAATCTGTTTCCGATAATGAGGACGAGGACCATTGATTTGTTGAGTCCCACTGTGGATGGAGCACTCAATCAACAAATATAAGGAAAATTTTCAGTTGAATACATTGATGCTGCCGCCACAAATAAATGATCCTAAGATGGATATCTGATGCATAGTCAATCCATGGTGGGACACAATAGATCAATGGTCTAGATTATCAACCATAGATGCTCCAATTTGAATAATCTCTGTGTCCTACCATGCTTTTAGGACACTGTAAATTGTAGTGTCCTAGTTGCATTGGGACACTTAGTCCAATCCATTGATCTAGTTTATTCAATAGGTCCAACTTATATTTCATGAGCAACAATGAAAGCAGCACACTGGTTTGACAAATATGAACCATTTGATCAATGGTGTTCAACATGGGCGGTGGAGATCATCTACAAAAACAACAGGCCTAATGAACAATTTGATTCATCTATGGATTGCTCATTACTATAAAGAATCCATTTTGTTAGTCAAGCCTAGCTCTCCTATCCATGGTTTAGAAAAAAGGATGGCTACAGAAAATAAAGGCCAAATAAAGTATGGTTAGTGCAGGATCCACAAGCAAAAGGAATGAAATACTTGAAATACTTGGCATACCCATTTAAAAAATCTTGCATAGCTTCTTTTCTTCTTCTTCCTTTTGATATTGTATGGTGAACTTAGCAAACCATAGCTCTAAAACTAGATGACTCGACTTGAAACTCAACCATGTCAACTTGACTTGGAGAGAATTTTTATTATTTTTTTTTAATAAAGAATTTTATTAAGAAAGTCCAAAGGCAGAAAAAAATACAGACGGCCACCTACACTGAACCAAAGGCCACCCCTTAAATTAGAGAGCCCTCTCCCTGATATACATTAGTACCCTATAGAGGGCAGCTGAAAGGTACCCACTATATTTCTAAAACAGTGATTGTTCCTCTCAGCCCAAAGAGTCCAAAGGCTAGCAATTAAAGCCAAGCAGCATCACCCAAGGGATTTTAAAGATGTTCTAAATGCCTTCCCACACTCCCCTGACAAAAGGGCAATGGATAAACAGATGATCCATCGTTTCCACATCTTTCATGCATAGGAAACACACATTAGAAAGCATCATAAACCTCTTTCTTAAGTTATCAATAGTCAGCACTCTTTTCCTACCAACAAGCCAAGTGAAAGCTGCTATCTTAGGTGTGGTTTCAAAGGACCAAATAGGGCCAGCATCGCTCGTCAGACGACGCCCTGAATATCAAACCCTTTTTTTTTTTTTTGGTGAGAAGTGCCTTAGATATCAAACCACAGATTTCACAGAAATCTGTCCAATCTTTCCTTCAGCCAAACCAGCGAGTCAACAACGTCAGTCTCATAAAGATTGCACCCACAAGGAGGGGCCTGAACCCCACTAACACTTAAGCCAGAGAAGCATCGGGCTATTAAAACATTCAAAGAAGGGGAAAGGGCAACAAGGTTAGGAAGCACCGATCTCAATGAAGACTCCCCAAGCCACATGTCGTCCAAAAACCATATTCTCTCAATGGCCCCAACAGAAAAGCCGATACCTCAAAAATTTTCCCCGCCAACTGAGCAATTGCACTCCAAAGGAAAGAAGCTCTATAGAGGGAGGTCTCGATCCACAGTCTAAAGCGTAACACACCATACATTCCTGCAATGATGGACCTCCAAAGACTAACCTCTTCTGACCCAAATCTCCAAGCCCACTTCCCCAACAAAGCAACAATGACATCCTCAAACACCCACACCCCCTTCCTCCTCTTCCATTCCAATAAGAGCCAAGTCATAACAAAATATCCTTTACCCATTCAAAAAATCCTCTATGGTGAAATTATCAGACCATAGTTTCAAAACTTTCTGACTCAACTCGAAACTTGGCCATGTCAACTTGACTGGGCAAGAAAGTCACTAGTAATTAGTAAAATCGAATCATCCTAGCTCAGAAAAACTCGTTGACTCACTAACTCGGACAACTCAACACGACTAGCTGTGACTCAGGCCAAGTTGCTTGCCTTGTCCACAACTATTACAAGAGGTGCAGTGCAATCAACGAGAGAGTTATGCAGCTAATAGCAATGTTGTCAAAATCATTATTGTATCGCAAATCATAATGGGGGTTGAATAGTATAGAATTGAAAATCATATCGTCAATCCTTCTTTTTTTTATGATTTTCTTAAAATTTTGAAATAAAAGTGAAAAATATAAATCAATAAAAAATTAAAAACTCATCAAATCATCCTTTTGTCATCAATATGCACTGAGTGACACCATGTCATGATAGTGTTAAAGGATTCTTATCTTCCCTTTACTTGTTTTTTCATTCAAGAAATTTCCCCAATAAAATATACGAGGATCCATTAATAATTTATGTTCTTGTTACCTTTCAAATCATGTTGGAAAAGTGTCATTTTATTCTGCTGACTAACGAAAAAATATATTTTGATTTCTAACAATTATTCCACAATACATACAAGTCAACATGATCATAACCATCCATAAAAACATTCTAAGATAAATCATATATCAATTTAGTGCTAAGTAAGAAATCATTAAAAAAAAAGTTCCATAATTTAATGTTGAAAACAATGTATATCATTTAATCTCTTATAAAGAACAAACTACAATAATTTACCTTTTCTAAACAATTATTGAAGCCACTACCAATTTAAAAACATAAAATGAAAGCCAAGTAAAGCTTAAAATGGAAGAGAACAAGCATACTATAAATCATAAATCGAGTTGACCTGAATCAAATGAACATCGAGTCATGTCGAGTTTTTGAGAACTATGTATCAGACCACACTGAGATAATCCATCTATCAAATGAACTATGTTAGGAAAATAAAGAACAACATAAAAGTGATCATGCAATAGGATGCGCATACCTTATCATTAGCAGACAAGGTGTACCAAAGCTCTTATATAAAGCATCAAAAGTTCCTAAACATGAATGAACATCAAAATGCAATTCCTTTCAAATACAATTGAAGAAAATACAAAGTGGGGCATCCCACCTTATAGCCTAAGCTGCAACTAGTTCCGGCGAACTCCTCGACTCCAACCATGACTCGGCTGCAACCTTTGTCGTCAAAAACCATCCTACCTTATCCGGCGCCTCATGAAATGGCGCATTCAATTCCCTCAAATGGGACTCAAACAAAGCTGCCAGCCCATTTTCTGAGTACTTATGTTTCCCATGGCCCGTATGAATCCCAAGCAATGGAGGAAGCTCCTCGCCACTCTCCACCGCTCTCGACAAGTCGTTCATCCAAATGTGCAAAGCGGTCAAGGCTGCCCCGAGCGAGAGGCTTCTCAGATGCAAAGACCATTGGGTTGGAGATTTAGACTGAATTGAAGTGTAAATCTGGAGTGCAAGCCCCAATTCTAGTAGCTCACAAGATTTCCCCAACAAATCAAGATTCACGCACAAATCGATCATGCAATTACAGTAAGCTTTCCTCACATCCTTGCTAATGTTGTTAAAGAGTTCCTCAGCTTCCCGTTTAAACACCCCACCACCCTTTTCCCCCACCAAGAGCTTTACCACAGAACCCAATTCAGCATTAGCCCTTTCGATGCATCCGATCAGCTTCCCAAGCTCTTCCTTTGGTGTGTGTGTCATTACATTCAGAAGACACCCGCAGAACCGGTCATCTGGAGCTATACCCAATTCCAAAAGCCGATCAAATGTCCGGACAACATCATCTGTCCGTTTTGCTTTCCCATAGCATTGGATAAGCGATGTTAGCACAAAGATGTTGGGCTCAAATCCCACTTCCATCATCTTGTTCATTATCCTCTCTGCCTCCGAAACCTGCCCGCTACAAGAATATATGGTAATCAGAGATGAGAAAGTCCAACTATCTGGCTTACAAACCTCTGATCTTTCCATCTCTTGAAAAATCTCAACTGCTTCATTGACGTATCCTATATCAGCACACATCGCTAAGAGTGTGTTATACAAAACCACATTCAATTCCATTCCCTTCTCCTTCATTTCCCTATAGACGGCAAGTGCATCGCCGGCATAGCGGGCCCTACCATATGCGCGCAGAAGCGCCGCATACGTCCCCCAATTTGGCAAAAACCCATTACTCCCCATTTCCCTATAGATGCTCTTCACCTGCCACGGCCGCCCAGCCCGCCCCATCGCATCCAACAACGTATTATATGTCACCAGATTCGGTTTCACCCCAAGGGCCTTCATCTCCTCATAAACATTCAATGCCCCATCAAAATTACCTGACATCCCGTATATCCTGATCAACGTCGTGAATGTCACCAGATCGAGCCGCCACCGTTCCTTCCTCGCCCGATCATACAAACTCAATGCCATATTGACGTTCCCAGCCTGCCCATACGCGTCGATCATCGCTGAGTACGTGACGTCATCCGGGTTACACCCGAACTCAGCCATCTTCTCAAACCACTCAACGGCCTTGTTCGGCAACGAACACCGCCTCGCACAGCTAATTATAGTTGAAAAAGTGACGTTATCTGGCTTGATGCCTCTCTCAATCATTTCTTCGAGCAATTCTAAAGCACCATCCCAATTCTTACTCTTCCTATATACCTTCATCGTCACATTATAGAGAATGGCCTCCCTTTTCGGCTTCGACTTGGACTGGAAGTGCCGAAGAGCAAGGAGTGCAGTCTCCGCAGTCTCCATGTTATTGAGCACAATTACAGCGTCTTGCTCAGATGGTTTCTCACCCAATGCAGATAAGATATTCGATACATGTTCTTGGGATGGAATGCAAGAATTCAAAGATTCGGCAAGCTTGGCAAGAGAGGAGTACCTGAAGTCGGAAGATTGGCGACGGAGTGTTAAAGCTCTGGGGCTTTTGGGATTGATCCAGATGGAATTCTTGGATTTGGGAGGGGTTTTGGGGTCTTCTAGGGTTTGGGGAGGTGGGTTTTGGGGGGTTTGGGGAATTGGGTCTTGGTGGAGAGAGAGGTAGGGTTTTAGGAGGGTTTTAGACAGGGTAGAGAAAGGGGTGAGTTTTAGATTGTATGGGAGATGGGAGGGAGAGATGATGGGTTTGGAGAAGAAGGGAGGTGGGCCATGGGAGGGATAGATGGAGGAGAGATGAACGGCCATCCTTCTTTCTCCTCTCTGGGAAATGTTATTTGGTGGTGGTCGATTGAGGAGGCGGGGCCTTATCAACGTTTAGGCTATCGTGTTAGTTCACCACCGTTTTGGAAAGAGAATGATATTGATACTCTGGCAGAGTGTGATCGTTGATACGCAGGCACTAACAAATTGTACGCGTCGTATACAAGAAGCTCAGCTTAAACCGTCCAAATAGTGGGACCTTATTTAGATTGGTTATAAACCAAATTTTTTTATTTTTTTTTACAGGATATTTGTGGACATTAATGGACGGAGACAGTGCTGCCCTTACTGTGGGGCCCACCTTGATGCATGTATTCTATATCCACGCCGTCCATCTGGTTTTCCAGATCATTTTATAGCATGGGACTAAAAATAAAAGTAGATCCAAATCTCAGTTGGACCATACTAAATGAAATAGTGATGACTGAACACATCACCATATAAAACTTCCTGGGGTCCACCGTAATGTTTCGGAAATGTTTATTGCTATCCAACCCGTTGACGGTCACAAAAACCTGATGAAGGAAAAAAAACAAAAAAAAAAACAAAAAACAAAAATCAGCTTGATCCAAAGCTCCTGTGGCCCACAAGAAGTTTTTAATGGTCAATCACCACCATTGCTTGGTATGGTCCACCTGAGATTTTGATCTGCTTCATTTTTTTTGTCTCATGGCCTACAATGAACTGGAAAAAGGATGGACGGTTGGGATATAGAATAATACATCAAGGTGGGCCCCACGGCAAGGTCGCATCGGCTTGGGTGAGACCAGGCCGCACCTAATCCTCTCCCTTAATTGACGGTTGATGTTCAATAAACAATGCCTGTTGATCGCAGGTTGGGATTGCTCGGTCAATCTGATTTTTAGATGCTGGCCTATCTGTGGGAAAGCCAGTAACTTGGACGGTCTGATTTGAATTCATTGATACCATGGATGTAATTTAGGCGTGCCTGCGCGTGGACCATCATCACGGTCCACCAAAGTATCAAATCACTCCCTTTAGGGAAATGGTTGTGACTCAGGCACGGGGCCTTTGAATGGAGAATCCTTACCATTCCATCCGTGGCTTTTGAATGGACGGTCCGAATTGTTTTGATCATCGGTGCAAATTATATTGGAAAAATTAACGGTCTAGATTATTTAGTGTGATATCGAGTGGTGTCCACCATTTGATCGGTCCGGATTGTTGTTGATGCATGCCGAGTGCGTAAGATGAGACACCACCGTTTCTGAATGACAGTAAACCATCATCGGACTCACGAGTCCTTTACGCGTGTGTTGAAATGCGGAGGCCAATCGAGCGGCGGACTCGCGCGTACCAACCTGGAACACGTGTGAATGGATCCAGGCTACTCGCCAACTGTTGAAAGGAGCTTAAGCAACGGAAAGCTCTGTGGGACCCACCTTGATGCGTGTTTCACATCCACTCCGTAGATCATCTGCGCAAGCTCATGTCAGTACGTACGCCCCAAAAATGTGACCGATCAGAAACGTAAATGGGCCACACCACAGGGAAAAGTGGAGATGGAAACACCCACCATTAATTCCTTCTTGGGGCCCACCAATTCTACCATTGGGCTCTGTGACTAAACAATGCTGTATTCTGTGGATTACTGAATCAAAGCCTTATCACCTATACAGACAAGACACGACCTTCCATTCATCTTTTGTTTTTCAACCCGAATAAAACCTACCTTATTTATTTAGACTCTCAACCCCTACGAATAAAAATACACCTACTTTTTAAACTAATTTTACTTGAAAATGAGGTTATTCTCATGCAAAACCTTTTTTCCTACCTAAAGAATCTACTTTCGTACCGTAAGTTTTCCGCCGTTCACAAAAAAAAATAAAAAAACGCATGAAAGGTAAGCGCCTACGGTGCTAATTTTTCCTTCAGACAATCGGAAGCGGATTGCTCACTGAGTAATTCACTACGCTTAGCGTACTGAGTAAACTCAGTGTGGTCCACCATGATTTATGTATTTTATCCGTTCTATTCATCCATTTTACAAGATAATTTTAGGGCTTCAGCCCAAAAATAAAACATATAAAATGTTCATATGGACCACATCACAGGAAACAGTTGAATTGAATGTCTATTGTTGAAAATTTCTTGGGGCCACAGAAATTTTGGATCCAGTTTATATTTATTTTTTCCCTTCATCCATGTCTGTATGATCTTATAAGCAGGTTGGATGACAAATAAACATCATTGTTGGGCCTAGCAAGGTTTCAACAGTGGATATCATTATCCCCACTGTTTCCTGTGGTATGGTCCACCTGATCTTTGGATATGATTTGAGTTTTGGCTCGACCCCTTTAATTTGATGGAAAAATGAATGGATAGATCACATACATTCAAGGTATGTCAACTGAGTTTACTCAGTACGATAAGAGCGTACTGAGTAACTCAGTACGCAATCCAATTTCCAGACAATCGCCTGCAATCCTGCACTGTGACACTCTTCATTTTCTGCTTACGTGTCACTTTAATGAACATCCAAGCCGTGAAAAGGGTGGGCCACACCATGAAGATCACCCGTAGAGAAAATTGGAACAATGCGCTCTTCAGGTGGGATATACACATACGTTGAATCAGACCATTGGCTGCACATTGATTTGGGTGGTGTGCCCCACATGCTGATTGGACCATCTCAGATTTTGACCGAGGTGATCTTGATGCAGCCCACCCTTTGCATGGCCCGGACGTTATATACACAAGTGAAAAGTCAGCAGAAAATAAAGCCGAGTCAGAGCTGTACATGAGTCGAGTTAGCTCGGTCAGCTCGCTCGACTCGCCTCGGTTCAAAATTGGATTCGGACTGAGACGAGCTGACTTTTGGAGGAGTTCGAGCTTGCCTGAGCTCAACTCGACTCCGATCGAACCTCAACTTGTATAGACTCGAATCGAATCAGCTCCGTGACTCAGTTATTTTGATATTGATGCTGCTCGCTGGGTGTTCGATGAAATGGCTCAACGAGCTATTGTTTCAGGGTGTGTACATTCTCCGTGGTATCAGTTGGTGGCAAGAAAGGAATGAATACAAAACAAACCACTTTAAAAAATTACATCATAAAACTGTCCCATATCTGGATTTTGATTTTGCTTACCAAGTGTTTGATCAAATACCTGTTAAGAGTTGTTACTGTTTTGCATTCTGTGAGAATTTGAAGATGCATTCAAAGTGTCTGAAAGTGTCTAAGAAAGTGCCACACAGACTCAAACTCGGCTCAAACTGGCCAGACAGGCTCAAGGACAGAGCCGAGCCAATTTTGAGCTGGGGTTAGCTAATGGCTGAGCTTGGATCGGATCGCCTCGTATACAGCCCTCTGGATGCTGATTGCGTGTTGTGCCCCACACACCACCTACATTAGTGGTATGTTGAAGTCCCCAAGTCTTATTGGGCCCATCATGATGTATGTATTATATGCACACCGTCCATCCATTTTACGAGATCATTTTAGGACATCGCCCAAAAAATGAGGCAGATCCAAAGCTCAAGTGGACCACACCAGAAAGCAGGGGAGATTAAACGTCTAACATTGAAAACTTCTTGGGGGCCGCACAAGTTTTGGATCTAGCTGATATTTGTGTTTTCCCTTCGTCCAGGCCTGTATGACCTTATGAACAAGTTGGATGGCAAATAAACTTCATAGTGTGCCCCAGGAAGGTTTCAACTGTGGACCTCATTGCCAAAACTGCTTTTATGTGGTGTGGTCCGATTTAGCTATGCATCTGCCTCATTTTTTAGCCCATGCCCTAAAATGATCTCACAAAATGGATGGACGGTGTAGATATAACAACCAGGTTGGTTTGCTTCTGTGTATAGATAGAAATGTGGCAGTATTGAGCATTAGCAAGCAGCTCCAACCACAAACAACAACAAAAGATATCAAATAAGCCATGTAAATGGACTGTTCTTCTAGGAATTATGTGATCAGAAGGCCAGGCCGCATGCAAAAAATAGACCATGCATGCAACTATGACACCAGTATCAAAGCAGCTATTTTCCCATACCGCACTAAGTATAAGACTCCGGCAACTAAATCCTGTTCGCCGTCTGGAAGCACCACCCAAGTATAAAAAGCAATAGCCAATGATGCCACCGTGCTTATCCAAGTTTCAACTGAAATCGTGCTGATGGCTTCATTCCACCAAGGTTTTCTGCTCCCACATGAAACAGACGCTTCCCTACTCTGCACCCGAATTTGATAGCACCTGAAGGAAAAGAGTCATGCAACTATAAGCCACATACAAATTACAATGACATACTTGTTGTTGGTGAATGACCAGAAATTTTTATTCCAACCAAAAATAAATAAATTTTCATGGGCCACAAGTCCTGATATAGATAATCAATTTCAAGATCCCATCCTCAACAGAGACTGAAAAGTGTTTTCGGAATCCACCATACGGTATGCATGGAGACTAAGCACAACCATGCCTTGGCCACTTTGACTGTTCAAAGATCAACCATATTTAGAAGAATAATGATTTAGCTTCTAATGCCAATAACCAATAAGTTAAATGTCTCCTACTGTATGTTCTTGTCTGTCGCTAGGAGTCGAAGGTAAGGCTGCAACTTGGTTTTTTTTTTTTTAACACACGCACACATACCCCCACACACTCACGCCTTAGTGGAATTTCACCACCTATGGGTACTTACACTTGACCAGGTGTTGAAACTCGTAAAAGTCTACCACCGGAGCAAGAGTAAGGACCCAAACTTGGGTTCGGGTCAACCCAAACCTGACACTCAACTCGAGTGAGTTTTGCTTGGATTGTCAGCATCCTTGGGTTGGGAGACTCCAATCTGATTTGAAATCAAGTTGGGGTCGGGTTGGCCAAATTCAGGTCGGATAGGTCAGGTTGAGAATAATCACATTTATTTGGGTTGACTTGGGTTGATTGTGCGTTGGGTCCTCTTGAGGTTAGGTCATGCTTGAGTTGACTCTCAACCCGAACCGACCCAACCCAAGTTGCACACTAGTCAACAGCATCGAAAGACTGGCAAAACAAGACTTCCGATCAGGCTAATGGAGATGCACCTTTCGAAGTCCTCGAAAGGGTCCCACACATGCCAACATATGCATTACTCGTTGGACACAAACTAAAACAAATGCCAATTCTTTTGTACAGTACGTTCGAGCTTTTCACCGTGTACAACTGAGGCCCATGGTTAGGTGATTGAAAAAATGGTCTGATGGGTCACGAAGTGGATAGCCCATACACTGAAAATCTCCCAGATTGAAAGATCCTAGCCACAAAATGTTTATCCTTTTCATTATTGAATATGAACATTCATTATGTTTTTTCATCACCCAATGAAGGGTTAGGACTTCTCCAATGCGGGGATTTCTGGTACACAGGCCATCTGTGGTGAGACATATCAGATCAACAGTTTGAATGACTGAACCATGGTTCTCATTTGTAGTAACTGAACCTGAACAGCACTGTACAAGCATTCAACCAAGGCCACATATGTTTCGATCTTAGGGTTTAGTAATATATTGAGGGGAATCGTCTCTCCTGTTTCTTTGTGAGAAAGGTACCAGAACAATACCAATCCAGCCCATTTCTGATCAACGCTGTAAAACATGGTGACTCGACTTGAAACTTGGCCGAATAAACTCAAGTAGATGAGATTTAAATCCAAGTGACCATGAAACTCGATTACAACAGTGACTTGGTCAACTTGACGTGACACACCATGACTTGACTGAGTCACTCTCTTGAAAAGCTTTTTTTTTTTTTTTTTTGAAATAAAAATTAGAAGGGACAATTCAAACTTTCAGAAGTACCGACATGCCAAACAGTGCTGGTTTCCTTTTACTTTTTAATTCTTATACAATTACCTAAAATATTTATAATAATTATTACATGTCGAGTCAAGTAAAAACTTGTCGGATTCTTTGAGTCAACCTAAACCAGCTGAACATCGGAGTTGAGTTTCAAGTTTTGAACAAAGTTTCAAATGCCCCCACAAAAAAAAAAAAAAAAAAAAAACAACTTGTTACAGAGAACATCCTATTGCTGCATCAAAACATATAATGTTGACTAATTTGGATAACGTACAGCTCAGTAAAATGAAACGGTTGAATAATGGAACAATGAGACTATTCTAGAATACGGATACTGGCATTACCAGTTTTCCTAAGAGTGCTGGGAGACCTTGTCTAATGATGCTTACAACACTTGCCATGATATAGGTCTCTTAATTTAGGTTCACATACACTATGCTTGGCTCCTTAAGATCCTAAGCTATTGGTCTGCATCAATACGATTCATTTAGTGGATTCAAGTCTGTCAAATGCAGATACATCTATGCACCAAAAGTTGCAATTGTCTTTGAATGCCCAGTGAACTTACCTAATTCACTTTATGATAACATAACCATGGCATTGAAAGGCTAGAACAAGAACCATCTAGAACCCACTACACAAGAGACTTACCGTAGCAGATTTTGGTTGTTATGCCTGCGAAGACCCATGCATTTGGGTTCCAAGAGGACATGAAAACCAGGAAATGATTTAAACTCAACCCGAAAAAGCATTTCGGGATTGAGTGTGTGGAGTAAATCATGCGAAGATAAAGAGAAACAGGCATCACCATCTATGAAGCCTAGATACAAATATGAATAGGGATAAGCATTTGGTGAATGAACCCTTAGCAAAATATGATTCTAAATATTGGTGACTCGACTGGAAACATGGCTGGGTCATCTCAACTCAACAGGATTTCGAGCCAAGTCACAGGGGAACTCAATAAGATGCACAACTCAGTTTCTAAATTGATGACTCGGGTGACTCACGACGACTTGCACCGAGTCACTCATTGGAAACAATTCTTTGTCAAAAAGAAAATGACACAAATCGAACAAACAGCCTTCACCTACATGAGAAAACTTCCAACCAGCACCCACGCAAGCTGCTCTCATTATGTCCTTGTAGCTATTTTATCTTTCCCTTGCAGCTAAAAATTTCAAATATTTCTTACACCCCTAAATATAATTGAGGTCTCAAGTCCAACTGGTTGGACAACAACTTACGGTCCACCCTCCGGATAACCTCCAGCCTATTAAGTACATGCAACATCCAACCCTTACAATAGGTTTGCCTATGAGGATCACCTAGCACAAAAATCAGCCCCATCTACTCATCAGGGGAGCCACACCATAGGAAACAATATCTAGAGTAGATAAATAGAAAAATACAACTGTGGTCCACTCAACGAGTTGATGTGGCTGATTTTGCACAAGGTGATCCTCATGGTAGGACCAAGATGCCACATGCACATCAAATGTCGGAAGTTATCTGCTGGGTGGAATGCAACTTGTGGTCCAAAATGTTGGACTTGAGATGTAATAAATCAAATACCATACTGAATCAATTCTAGTAAAGACCCATCCAAGTCTCTGTGTCGACCCAACTGGCTGAGCATCAACTTGTGTTTTTGGGTTTTTTAACCATGTAGCCAACAAGATGGGGAATACCATTGGGCTCTGTAGAAATTTGATGGAAACGACTTTCCATAGAACAGAAACACAGCCTTAACCTATTAAATACAAAGGGTCCCAAGGAGGATAGCATTTTTCAGTAGCTCAACCCATTGTATTTCAAGATTCCCCTTCTACCATCAATAAACTGCTAATCCAATCAACAAACTCCCACCCATCTTGACAGCCAACAATTCAGCTCTGTTTGACAACCCAAAGCAGCTCAGCTTGGAGTACGTAAAACTTGATGAAACCATGCTCATCAGAGGACTCAGGTTTAGGGCTGACACCTCGGTTTGGGACCCAACCCAAGTTTGGATCGGGTTGTCGGGTTTGTTAGGTTTGGAGGAAAAATCTGGTTGGGTTCGGTTTGAGCAATTTCAGGTTGGATTGGAAATAATCACATGCTTTTGGATCGGATTGGTCGGGTCAGTTTAGGGCCCGTTTGGCTGGGCGGATTGGAAGGGATTGGATGGTATTGGAAGGGATTGGAAGTTAAATCCCGGGATTGGCCGGGAGTGCCAAACAGACTGGGTGATCTGATCCCAGGATATAGCAATCCCATGGATCTTAAGACAATCCACTGACAACCCTGATCCGTTCAAATTTGCCTGGGACATGTTTGGTTCGAGGGATTGGAAGGGATGAGAAGGTTTAATCCCGGGATTGGCCGGGGGTGCCAAACAGACTCGATATAGCAATCCCAGGATATAGCAATCTCATGGATCTTAAGACAATCCACTAACAACACCATCATTGCCTTGAAATCCATGCCATCCACCCTAATACCATTCAATCCCTTCCAATCCACCCGTCCAAACAGGCCCTTAGGGTTTAGTACTGTTTTAAATAGCTTATGCTATGTAGCGTGTAGCTTAGCCTAAATGCTATGTTCCTTATGAAAATAGCCTAAGTCGCGTGTAGCCTATGCAAAATGATAATTTCCATAAACGCTGGATAGACTACCATACATGCTATGTAGCTTACATTACAAGTTATTTTTCAGTATAACAATAAAATCAATTAGCCTTTTCAATGAGTTGTTACATTTTTCTATTTTCAATCAAATCAATTAGCCTTTTCAATTAATACATGCTACCATTATTTTTTTATTTTTTTATTTTTTTTTAAATCCTTTTCTTTTTCCTTGGTTATATGATGCAGAGGAACCCAACGAGGAAATTTACTAATTTTTTATCGCGCTTTTGGGAAACATTGGGAAATTTGTTGAAATTTTCAATGAAACTTCAGGGATTATCAAAAAAGACCTTAGTACACACTTTTAAATAATATCTCAAAAAAGAAGCTCACATAATAAGGTTCCTTTGCATTGGGTCCTAAGTTATGCGTTGTCTGACTGAAGTAATACAACTATATTCAAATTGAATGCATAAAATTTAGGGGGTATGGCATGTTCAATGCACATGGAGAGGGAAGGGAGCAGGGAGATATCCATATGAGGGAAGGACGTAGGCTACACGCAAGAGAGAGAGAGAGAGAGAGAGAGAGAGAGAGAGAGAGAGAGAGAGAGAGAGAGAGAGAGGGTATGGGTTACACACAGAGAGAGACAAGTTGCAGGCTACACACACTGAGAACATGCAGGGATATACATGCATAGAGAACAATGTGGGCTCCAGGCAGAGAGGGTCATATGCAAGATGTTGGCATTTTGCTTTTTGCAGGTAAACTGAAAGCTATTGGATAGCTTTTTGTGGGTAAAATCTGCGCTGTATGTTGTAAGCAGGCACATGCCTCCAAATTACAAAAATACCCCTATCCTTCTTCAAATATCTCCCCATCTCCTTTGAATATTCAAAATTCCGTGCTCCCATAGAACTAGTTGTGGGGGTAAAATTGTTGCCTGCTACTTCTATATGGTATAGATGCACCTTGACCACAGAATGATCAAAGGGCAACCACAACCAGGAAAGCAAAATGTGCCGCATATAGAGAGAAAAGTATGTAGCCATCAATGTAAAAAACCAAAGAACTACCAAGGAACCAAGCTAGCCATAAAGAAATAAAACGTCTTAGCCTAACAAGATCACCTCATGATTGTAAACCACTTAAAAGAGCTTCCCCAATTGATGATTCATCTTTTCTCACCATGTAATAGAATCTACTAATACCACCACTCATGCTTCATGCATCCATATGGCCCATATCAAATATCAATGCCATGTATGGGACATATGGGGTGGGGCCCAATAATCTCAGACATGTGCTAGCCAAAATTGACTAGTTCCATATTAGCGCAATGTACGTATTATATTTCAACTAAAACGTAACTTGCCTTGCAAGCCAGCTGACAAGAGAGAATGGTCCAGAGTCCGGGAGGGACGCAATGCAACATTTGATGCACCAACTAGAAGATACATTGTAGAAAATCCTCAAGGTAGTAGAAAAAATCATTATAATTTCTTTAAAATGCAAAAGAACAGAAAAGTTGTGCTTTGGCTATTGTAGAGAAATTGATACAGTGAGGAGACAGTAAAGAATGTTCATCTACCTTGGAGATGCGCAAACTCGACTCTTCAGTTGGCTGACTTGTCTGCAACATGATACATATAGGCGAAATCCAAGCACAGCTTCCGGTCCCTCTCATCGCCCCAGCCTCCCCAACCTTTAAATCCGGCTTGATAGCCAGCTTGCCGCCTGATCACATGGACATCCCAATCTGGTCTGATGTTAACAACCTTGTCGACCTCTTCCATTCCAACATTCACCTGACCGTTATCAATGCAAGTGCCACTCTCCTGCCCCTGATGCAAACCACATTTCCCAAAATGAGCTGCGCTTCTTCTAGGCCCTCTCAGCGTGTAAACAGGAGTTCCCCACGATGGATAGACAGTCGCCCACATCGTTATATCCCAATTGTAATCATCGAAAGAGCAGAACTCTTTGGCCCTCGCATGGATCTTCCTCCAAACTGTCCTGTTAAAAGAATAACCGACATTCCCGATCTTCTCCGCAATCAACCTGTCCCATCCTTCTCCCTTAGAAGTCACATCAGAAGGTGCCAAATTCGCCGCATAGCAATCAGAACACTTCTTCTCCTTCAGACCCGTAAGCAGCTGGAGACTCCTATATGCATTAGGAAAGATGAAATGATCTTCCTCTATGAAAAGGACATGGCCCATGTGCCTCCGCGTCTCGTCCAAACCGTCCCACACTGTATTCATCATCCACCACCAGTGATGCTTCAACGATACAATCTTCGGAGACCGATGGTGACCGTATTGATCCGCATTCCCTTTGCAATTTTTCACCGACAGATCTTCTTTTTCCTGACAGTCGCCCGGCGAAACACCAGGAAAGCTGTCAGGAAAAATATGCGGAGAGTACGGTGCAAATATCTGTTTCACTTGGCAGAACCTGATGCTCTCGATGATTTTATTCATCTCTTCAAAGTACCCGTCGTGGCTAACGACCAGCAACGTTTCGCCAATCCCCTCCACCTTAGACAGACTATCGACAACCACTTGAAGATACTGAGGCCGGTTATGTACGTATAAAACAATCTTAATATGATCTTTCCTTAAATTTGGGAAAAGATCCAAGTTTCGGGGCGGCAATTGATTCTGTTTCTCTAACAAAACCGACAACTCTGTCTGTTTCGGGAATTCAGGTTTCTCTCTAGAGCCCAAGAAAACAGTGTTATAGTTAGAGACAAAACTTTCATCGACTTCATCTGGAGAACGGACTATAAGATGGGAGAGTGTGTTTGTTCTAAGGAGGTAAACCAGAACCAAGGTCCCAAACAGGACAGCCACAACCAGGGGGAGCATACGCCGGAATCCAGCATCTTTACCGCGGGATTTCCGGTAGAAACCCATGAAGACTACACACTCAAAAACCACCCGTTATAGCATCAATTGTGTCAAGAAAACAAATCCCACTTCAGATAAACTACCAAATGTCAGAATCAATGAAAGCACCGACCGCTCAAACATCAAATTTTCAGAACCCCCACCTAGGAATAGATTCAAAAACTTTCAATTCCATCTATCAAGGGAAGAATTTCAGCATCCATGGACTGAAATGAACAAAACCAGTTTGCAGATAAGTCTAGGAACCTGCTTTAGTATTTTAATATCGAACCGATCCAAAAATCTCCAAAACCATCCGTAGAGAAGGAATTCAGCATTTATGGATTCAAATGAAGAAAACCCTATCTCAGAATCCAATCTTTCTTCAGAAATCAAAGGACTAGATACTGCAATATGTAAACAAAAAGAAAATTCCACTTAGGAACTGATCCAAAAACCTCCAAAACCATCCATCAAGAGAAGAATTTCCACATCTATAGATTCAAATGAACAAAACCCACGTCTAAAAATCCGTTCTTACTTCCAAAATCAAGTATTAGAAATAGATATAAAAACCATGTATCAAAAGAAGAATTCCAGAACCTATGGATTCAAATGAAGAAAACCCAAGTCACAAAATCATACCTTCCTTCCAAAATCGAGAAGTAGAGATTGAAATCTGCAAACCCAAGTAGGTTTCTACAGCAGTAATCAAGGACTAGAAACTCAGAAAAAGAAGAAACAACCTCGAAATTGATTTGATACGGAAATCTGCGGCATGAAATCTTCAAAGTCGAGGATTGATTCCTTCAAAGGATTGGTTTCTTAGAAGTCAAGATGAAGACTGGATTTCTCTCTCTCTCTTTTCTCTAGAAAGCGTGGAAGATTCGGTTCCGGCTATCATGAGCATTGAATGATAAAAACTCGCGACGAATGATACTCGCAGCACACGTGGATTATATCGAGACCATTCATCTCATGGGGATAAACGGACGGGAAATGCCTCTACCCACCCGCCCCTACGGGAGCGGATTAGGTGAGACCCCGGACTCGAAATCGGATTATGCACTGAGTAGCTAGTACGCTTTTATCATACTGAGTAAACTATGTTGGGACCACCGTAAATGTATGTCTTTATCCACGCCGTCCATCCGTTTTTTCAGATCATTTTAACCGTTGATACCAAAATTGAAGCATATAAAAAGCTCAACTGGATCTCACCAAAGAAAACAGTGGTAATAATGATTTCCACCGTTGAAACCTTCAGAAGGCCCATCTTGATGTTTATTTATCATCTAAACTGTTCATAAGATCAGGTAGAAATAGATGAAGGAAAACACTAATATAAGCTTGATTTAAAACTTCTGTTGCCGACGAGAATTTTACAACGGTAGACATTCAATTCACACTATTTCTTGTGGTGTGGTCCACTTGATATTTGGATATTCTTCTATTTTAGTGTAAAACCATAAAATTATCTGGTAAAATGGATGGACAGAGTGGGTAAGAGACATAAATCACGGTGGGGCCCACACAGTTTGCTCAGTAAGCCTAATGAGTAATGAGTTACTCGGTACGCAATCCTTCTCACCCGGAGTTACCAAAGACGGTTCGGCCCTTACCGTGAGGCCCACATTGATGTACGTGTTCTGCATCCACACCGTCCATCCGTTTTTTCAGATAATTTTATAGAATTATCCAAAAATTGAAACAAATCCAATTATCAGATGGACCATAACATAAGAAAGAGTTTGATTGACCATTAATGGCCCATAAAAGTTTTGGATCAAGCTTATATTTCTTTTTTTACCTTCATCTAGGATTATGTGACCTCATCAACAGATTGGATGGAAAATAAACGCTACCGAAGCATTAAGGTGCGCCATAAGAAGTTTTTAATGACAGGCCTTCGATCACAACTGTTTCCTATGGTATGGTCCACCTGATAATTGGATCTGATTCGATTTTTATATAATGCTCTAAAATGATCTAATAAAACGGATGGACGGCGTAGATACAAAATAAATACATCAACGTGGGCCCACGGTAAGGGCCGCACCGTCTTGGGTGAGTCCGGTGTCTCACCTAATCCGCTCCCACCGTCTGCACGGAAACGGATTGGCTACTCCCCCTGACACCATCCAATGGCTGGTAGTCGGTGCTCTGTGGGCCCCACCATGATGTATGTGCTTCATCCATGCTGTCCATTTATTTTTACAGATCATTTTACGGTATCCAACAAAAAAATGAGATATATATCAATTTTAAGTGGACCACATTACATGAAACAGTGTTGAATGAGCGTCGACCATTAAAAAACATTTTGGGGCCATAAAAGTTTTGGATCTAGTTGATTTTTGTTTTTTCCCTTCATCTGGGCCTATATGACCTAATAAACATATTGGATGTCAAATAAACAGTACAGTGGGCCTTAAGAGGATTTTAACGCTGGATATCCAATCACTATTGTTTTCATGTGGTGTGGTCCACCTGAGATGTATATCCTACTCGTTTTTGAGATCAAGCCATAAAATGATCTGTAAAATGGATGAACGGAATGGATGAAACACATAAGTTCCTTTAAGCGGAAGTTATGTGGGGCCCACAGACCAAAACGTCCACCATTGAAACCATCCTGCCAAAATACTTTACCTGCGTAAAATCCACCCCGTCCATCGGGTGAATCACCCTTTTTTTTACTCATGATCCAAAAATTGAGGCTGATTCAACACTCAGGTGGGCCACTTCATAAAATCATACTTAAAACTTCATAAATTCAGGTAGTATAGCCCCATCAGAGTTCTTTAATACTGTGTTTTTTTTTTTTTTTTTGCTAATTCGTTCATATAAAACCCTTGGTGGGCCCTACACAAAATTAGTGGTGGCCATCCCATCCCATTTTAACTAGTTTGTGGTCTAGTTGAGTTTTCGATCCTCACGAGTTTTTTCATACAACGTGAAAATGAGGCACCGTACCTGATGTACGGAGTGGATCTTATGAAAACTACATCCACGTGGCTCTCCGTGCACTTTGTACGTTAGAAAAACTGTCCAACGGTCCATATTTTGTGTAGACCGTAAAGGTCTGATTTTTTGGGCCACACATCATGATCATATGGAGCACTAGCAACCGTCCAGATGTTGCACGTGTTATCCCTGACTCCATCTCATGCGAGTTGAATATGCGGGCCTCTTTATGTGAGTGAGTTGTCAATCACAGTACCGTGGATTATGTCAGCGTGGGGCCATCTTGATGTAGATTTTTTATATCCACGCTGTCTAACCTTTTTGTCAACTCATTTTAGGGTATGATCAAAAAATTGAAACATATCGAAATCTCATGTGCACAACACCACATGAAATAGTAGTAATTGAATGGACATCGTTAAAAACTTTCTAAGGTCCAGCGTAATATTTAATTGCCATATAACCTGTTGATAAGGTCACACAGACATAGATTAAGGACATCCCATATTTCAGCTAGATCCAGAACATTTTTGGCCCACAAGAAATTTTTAATGGTGAGTGTTTAATCACTACTGTTTACTGTGGTGTAGTCCACCTAAGATGTAAATATGCCTTATTTTATCAAATTGTTGGTGAGCAGCCACTGAACTAATCCGATTCGAGCTGGATTCGATACATGTTGAGTCGAGTTGGGGCTTGCTCAAACTCGGCTCGAACTCATTTTCGAGCTCAAAAAATCAGCTTAACTTAGCTCCAAGTCAGCTTCGAACCGAGTCCAATCAAGCTTTTTCGAGATAAGTCGAGCGAGCTTACCAAGCTAGCTCGGTTCGTGTACACCCTAGGTATGATTATCAGGATAGCACCAGTAGGGACGGATTGGCCATCACCATGCCACTACTAGCCAACGGTGCTACGTGACCCCACCATGATGTATTTTTTTTCATCCATACCGTTCACCCATTCTCCCATATCATTCTATACCACGAGCCCAAAAATGAGATTGATCCAAATCTCAAGAGGACCACACAGTGTCGATTGAATGCCTACCATTAAAACCTTATTGAAGCCACAAAAGTTCCATTACAGACATTCCATCATTACTGTTTTCCCATGGTGTGGTCCACATAATATTTAGATCTACCTTAATTTTGGGATCAAGCCTAAAATTATCTTTCAAAATGGATGGAAGGCGTGGATAAAACACATACATCATGGTGGGGTCCATAGCACCGAACATAGCCAGTTGGCTGGTGGAAGCGTCACTAGCCAAACCACGTCCCATCTGGGGTAGGGTCCATCTGATTAACAGACCGGATCTAGAAAATGCCGGCCTTCCGTACGGAAACAAGGGGTGTCTTGGAATGTCCGGACAATTCATTAAAATAAGGATGCCCGTGTACGCCTGCATATGGACATGGACATCCATGTATTGCGTTTGGGTACGTGGACACCTTTGGATTGATCGGGTCAAGCTATAAGTATAATGTTTGGGGGCCGTGATGTATCCAGAGTGGGTCCCACACTTTCGATGGTCTAGATTTATGTACATGCGTGCCTCTTGCACAGTGAGTGAATCACCACCATTTAAGAAACGGTAAAAGATGCACACAGCAGCTCCTTTCCTCAACTGTATTACTTGGCGGAACGCTAGCTCACGTGAGATGGACGGGGTCTTCGCGGCAAATATGCCAACATGGAACACATGTACGAGATCCGAACCGTTCATCATGTAGATAATAACGTTTGAATATCCTAAACCGATAAACAAAAAAAAAAATTAAAATCCATTCCTCTCATCAGGAAGGATGTGCGTGTTCATTGAATATGAACTATTCGTATTTGATACCAACTATCCTCTTTCTGTTGCAATTGTCCGGCATTATAAGTTTAGCCGTCTGATTTCACCCAGATAATTCTTATCATGTGTCCCACCTGATGAGCGACCCGATCTTGCGCACGTATGCCATGCTTCACGTGTATCATGAACGATAGGAGATGCTTCTTGAAAGGGCCATAGCCAGAATGGTACTCATCATCCAACTGAAAGCTAGGCCTGCCGATGGGCCAGATCTATGCCACGGCCTGATTACTTCAAAAGGCTCAAATCAATGGTGGAAACACAACCTGCAGTCAAAGATCCACAGAGAAATATTGAATCCAAATAGAATTGTTTTGGTCATTGCTCATCCAAGACATGGCCCATCAATTGGATGATCTTGATAAATAGGCATATGCGCCACACGGTAGGGATTGTCTGTACACCAAGATGTGCTGTACAAACCATCCGTGCTACTGACGACCACCAAGCATCTCGTAATGCTTATGTATGTGTGACGTCTGGTGGTCATGAAATTCGAATACCCTATGAGGTTGGCTAGGTGTACCTCAAACCAAAGTTATATAATATAATGATGTATTTATTGTGTATCCAGTTTTATAAATTCTAATAAATACTATTTGTCATATACAAATGTTTATTAATTAGGATAGCTCATTTCTTGAGATGAAAAGTAAGACAAATCTAATTATCAAGTGGACAAAAAAAAAAAAAAAAAAAATTTGAATTGAATTAAAAACTAAACCAAATTTTCTAGAAAAATAAAGCTAATAGTAGGTGTCATGAAAGTATTGGATTAACACTGTGAAATTTGTTTTTCCTCAGGATGATGTCTTAACAACCTCGTGAGTCATTTTTTGGAAAATTTAATATGTTATGGTAATATCAATTTTATAACAATGAAAAAATAGAATACAAATAATGAAATTTAATAACAGAGTTATGAAAATGGATGTGTGATATTTTCATGAATATTCATAACATTTATAATATTTTTACAATAATGCTCTAAAATTGTCTCTATGGTCACGTTGCATAGATGAACCGTGTAGTTATGAGGACCCATTTATCGTTAGCTGTGGACATCTTGCTCCATGTTGTACCCACGTTATCTCCTTTAACTTATCGTTCATACAACTCCAAAGAATTTAATGGGTTGTAGAGTCTTTCACCCAAGGGACACAATTGTCCTACTTGCTGGCTTTAGGATCTCTCACCCAAGAAACACAATTGCCCTGCTTGCTAATTTAGGGTTATGTTACATCCAACATAATAAAATTTAATGTTCAATGAATAGTAGACATACATGGAAGATGAATAATTCTTTCACAAAAATATCAACAATATATTCTAATTAATAATTCTAGCTAGACTTAAATTTTGTTGAAACTTTAATAATTCAAATACTTAAATAAAATATTATTTTAGTATTATTTAATTTAGAAAATTCTATGAAATAATGTACAAGAAATTTTAGTTCCAATTCCAAATTTTTGTAAATTTTCTTAAACTTAAGTTCATTTAAATTTAATTTAATTAACTCTTTAAAATTTCTGAACTAAAATTTAGATTTTAATTTTTACAGAAACAAAAATATTACACTAATTTCTATTATCTAACATTAATAATGTAATAAAAATTATTATTTAATAATTTAAGTTAATCTAAAAATTTATCTGATTATTTTAAATATATATTCAGGAATTTGTTATTTATTTATTTATTTATTTTGCAGATACTATTGAAGAATGTTGGAATGTCATGTATATCCTAAAATCATAATTTATTTATTTATCTAATTATGTATAGATATAAGTTAATTATTTCATTCTGAATTCTAATTTTCATAATTTACAAAATAATTATATGGACCTTATATTTAAATTATTATTTTTTAATTAGACTTTAAATTAGTATGAATTGAAAGTTTAATTTAACATCGGGTTAAGATTTTGATTTAAATAAAATAATCATCTAAATTAAATTATATAAATCCTTAAATGCTTAATATTTAGACTTATAACGATTTAATTTGACAAGAGAAATTCTAAAACTTCTAAATTAGAATACAAACTTAGTAAAATTATTTTTATCTATTTATTATTGTTATATATATTTTTCTTAAATTCAGAAATAAATTTAGTTAGTATTTATTCTAAATCAACTAATTTAGATTAATTACCCTAACTTTGATTTATAGTATAAATCTTAACACTTGATTTCAGAAATAAAAGATATTATGATCTAATCTACAAACTTAATTAGATTATGACCGCCTTACTAAAATTGACAGATATCATGTATAAATGAATTTGAAAATATTTATTAAAGTCATTATAAATAAATTTCAGAAAATATATAAAATCAGAAACTTCATAAGTGCAGGAGAATCACCCACATAATAATCAACTGCAATAATATTCATATTAAAAAATTTGGAAATAAATTTCATATTAAATAACTGAAAATGATAAACTTCAGGATAAGATCACCTACCTTAAAAGTCTGATGATCCGCCTCCGCTCAAATCTCTCTCTTTCTTGATCTATAGAGTTTTCTCTCTCTCCCTCTCTCTCTTAATCTACTGGGTTTTATCTCTTCTCTCTTTTTTTTTATTATTGAAACTTTGTTTATTTCCTTCTTTTTTTAATGGATATAAGGAACGATGCGGAAGAGTGGAGGACGTGGGTAGTTTCATTTCGTGGGAGGTTCGGCGGCCATTACCATATAAAAATGAAGGAAAGTAGAGAAAGTAGTTTAATCGTGCGGAAGATTTAACTTTTTATTTTTGTTTTATTTTATTTTATTAAAGATATGGTGGGTCCTACTAACAATAATTTAAATCTACTCAGCCCATCTTCTTGGCTAGGCCAAGAGAAGATATAAGGCCAAAAATGAGGCTGATCCAAAACTCAGGTGAGCCACACATAAGTGGACGGTGGGGTTAGTTCCCACAAAAATATGGGTTGTTACACTGGTGATCGAAGAATGGGAAGTGGATTGGCTGGTGTAACTTAAACCAGCGGGTAAAGCTGGGCATCAGTCCGGATCGGACCGGATTGGGCCTAAATCGGTCCGATCCGAAATTCCAATTAGCGACTTCGAACTCGATCTTGGGAAGAAAACTTACTCCCTCCGATATTGATTGACTTGACCCGAACCGAGTTTGACTCATTCAGGAAAACCGAGTCGGATCGGGTTGGATACGATTCAGATCGTTTAATATGGTGTGGTCCACTTTAGTGTTTAATATATCGTACTTTTGTGATGAACGTCTAAAATGATAAGTCAAGATGAATGAATGGCTTAGATAAAACATATACATCAAGGTGGGCCCCACATGAAGTGTATCGCTTTATATGTACATATCATGTTGATATGACTTTCTTTTCACGCAAGTACGTGAACTTGTTGTATCGAGGTTAGCAAGTTCTATGGGTCTGATGGTGGGGTATATGTTATATCCAAACCGTCCATTCATTTGGCGAGCTTGTATTAAGACTTGAGACTAAAAATAAGACCGATCTAATTATCATATGGACCACACAAATTGTTTAACGATGAAAATCATTCTCTGTTGTTATTTGTAGTGTGGTCCAGGTAATTTGTGGATATTTTTCATTTTTTGGACAATGCTCTATAATAGTCTCTAAAAATATATGAACGGTGTAGATATAATAAATACATTATTGTGGGGCCCATGTAACTTTGATATCCTTTGAATCATTCGTACAACATGAAGCTCAAGGAGCATCAGTGCTCGTCTTGGCACAACACGTACCTACAGCTAACGCCAGCTACGTAGCTGTGTGCGGTACACCAGTAAATCCACTTGTTATCATATATAGTACACTCTGTTGGGACCCACCTTGAATGCATTTGATTTATCCACGTCGTCCATTCGTTTTTGCAGATCATTTTAGTGGTTGAACCCAAAGTTGATGCATATCCAAAGCTCAAGCGGACCATACCATAGGAAAAAGTAGAAGGATCAATAAAACTACTTTCGGGTAGGATCGGATGTTGGATCCATTCGGATCGGGTTTTCGGTCGGGTCGGATCGGGCCAATCCGAACTCGACCCCAAGATTTTGATTTGGATGGGGCTACCCGATCATTATACTATCCAGGCCGTCGGTTCGATTACGAACGGTGTGGATCAGTTTGATCAGTGTGATCCACTCATATCGGGTCCGTTTTCCCAACTCTAGCGATATAGGCAAGATGTATTGTATCAATGAGTTATTGGAATTCGATCATGAGGTATTTGTTATCTCATATGATTCATTTGTGATCATGTATTAAGGCTTGAGAGGAAAAATAAGACAGATCTAACTATCGAGCAAATCAAGCGAACCATATTGTCAAAAAGCAATGGGGAATTGAATGTCTACCATTGAAACCCTTTTTAGGGTCACTAAAGTTTTGGATTAATATGAAATTTGTTTTTCCTCATCATTCAGGTCTTTGTGACCTTGTGAACAGATTGGATGGAAAATAAACGTTATGGTGGGCCCTACGAATTGTTTAATGGTGAAAATCATTATCTCCGCTCCTCTTTGTGGTGTGGTCCAGAGGATCTTTAGATATGATTCATTTTTTGGATCATGCTCTAAAATGATCTCTAAAAATAGATGAACGGTGTAGATATGATAAATACATCACTGTGGGCCCACGTAACTTTGATCTCCTTTGAACTGTTCCTACAACTCGAAGCCGGAGGAGCGTCCTTGTTCGTCTTCACACGACATGTACCTACAACAGCTACACACCCGCCAATCCGCTTCCGATAAGGTCACGTAGACATGGATAAAGAGGAATAACAAATATCAATCCAAAACTTCTATTACCCAAAAGAGGAATAACTTTCTATTCTTAGTATTAGGGCTGAAAGTTGGGCGGGTTCAACCCGACTGACCCGTGACCAACTTGACATTGGGTTAGGCTTGGGCAGGATATTTCGGGTCTAATCTTAAGCTTGGGCTATACAAACACCAACCCGATAAAACTTGGGTTAGGCTCGGGTTGAGGTCTCAAGTTGCCCAACCCAACCCGAACCCGATCAATATATAAGTTACTTATATATTATAATTGAGTGTGGATCGTTTGTGTTGAAGGCACACTAGTGATGTTGAGTCTCATTTGTCCACGTCATTTCCAAAGACTCAAGCTAACAACATATGCCAGATTTCTCTCTCCTAAATAGACTTCATGCTATGCTATATAACTTTTGAAGGAGTAGTTGTCTTATATTTTAGCTTGTTTTTTAAAGAAAAAATGAAATTCTTTATAATGAATAATCACATATATAATTAATAAAATTATAGATACAAAAAATAAGTCCTATATTGAAATATAATAAATAATGTAATAATGAAAATATTAGCATGTATATAATGCCAACTGATCAACCCGACGCGCAGCTTAGCTTGGGCTTGGGCTTGAGAATTCCCAACCCGAGATTGGGTTGGGTTGGGTTGGAGTTAGGGTTGAGCACCATTAGATGAAGATCGACTTTCACCCTACTTAGTATCGATCATTTACTTCCTTCTACCATTCCCACTATAAATATGCCTCAAGTAATAGAGGATGACAAGAGATTTTCTAAGAATGCTTATAGAAATTCGACAGATGTTTCCATGAAATAAATAAATAAATATATATATCGAGGCATGCTCACCTACGCACGTGCGCACCTTTGCACACGTGTCATGGGTCTTGAATCCGAACAGTCCATAAGATGCGGAATCCCATGAAACCTTTAGGGGTGAATTTTCACCCTAATCTAAGATTCTGGTGGGCCATAGCAAAGAGAAATTCAAATCAAGGGAAGAAATTGTTTGCATTTTTCATGGCCCACCGAGGTTTTGGATCAAAGTAAAATTTTGTACTAGGGGTTTCATGAGGTTATCACTTCATGTGACATTTTGTATTTTGAAACTCATCATATATGATGAGTTCTCAAAAACTTGCATGTAGTACGTACATACTTTTGCATAGCGTTCCATATATATATATATATATATATATATATATATATATATATATATATATATATATATATATATATAACACAAAGTGTGATATAATACCATATGAAAAAGAAAGATTAATCCCTACCTCTAGGAACAGTTATAACAAGTAATTGTTATCTATAGTAGTAATTACAACAAACAGTTCTTATCTCTATGCGCAGCTAGAGGATATAAAGTTGAAAATAAGAAAATCAGATTCAAATAGGATCCACCACCACTCTAAATAACGCGGCATCTCCCCACTGCATCGACACCAAGAGTAAATGTGTTGATACAAATCAGCCACTCCGGCCTTATCATCAAAGCTTCTTAAAATCCTCACATCCTAAACTCCATAATGCATCAGCAGCTCTCATACTAATGGAACACATGCTAGTCCCCTGTCATCTAAATGTTTATATTAAAAACAACACAGCTAGCCTCGGTGACTGGCTTATTGGCATTAAGCCCGTCAAAGTGGAGTCCAAATGATATGTTAAAGTCCCTTGACATACATTGATACACCATACCTCTAATTGCTTAAGCTTTTAGAGTAAGTTATTATTGGATATGGCATTAGAGCGGAAGGTCAAGTGTCTGAATCCCGAGAGCAACAAATATGCCTCTATAGTATATTCTCCCGTGGGGCAGGAAAATCAGGCCAGCTTTCACCCTTACACGTGCATCCTCTAGCAGCTCGATCGAGCTTTTAGAGCAAGTGGTTATTTGACATTTGGATGTTTTATGAACCAGAATGCAATTCTTTTTTTTTTTTTTTTCTAACGCACACACCCTCACTCCCACACACACACCAACACAATGCGTACTCTCGTGACCTTAGTGTTGAAACTGTTTTGAGTTTATCACTAAGCCATGAGTAGAGTCCCAACCAGATTGCATGCAATTCATTCAACCGAAATTATAAATGTTAGGATGAGATGTTATCATGACAACCATACCTTAAACTGAAATTGCATGGATCACAAGTGGGATTTGAGACCATAGTAATTGCATTTTTATGGCTAGCCCATCTTTATCGAATTGAATAATTACAATTCCATTGGATTGGAGATTGGCTGCGTTCAGATGCACAAAGTGAATAATTGCAAGCTTAAACAAGTGAAAATGTTGAAAATTGATAGCTTCAAGCAGGAGTTTAAAGTAAATAAGAATTTGGAGTCTGGAAATGCTATGGAAGGAAATCGCAATTTGGTTCTTTCAACTTTACCAGGCAATTCAATATTGCATCTAAACAAGACAGTTCAGTCCAATCAGCTGAACTAAGTTAATGATTACCTTTCCATGCCATCTAATTCCTGTGAAAGATACAGTTGGAGTGCATTTATGTTTTCCTCAGATTTCATTGTTACAAAATTGGAAACCGGGTGTGCCAACAAGGAATTATAGGATCCTAAAACTGAGACTTATGCTCAAGTTTTCAGTTCTGACATCTGGGGCCCTCAGTTCAGTAATCCAGACCATTGGTTTGTTTCCCCACCCTAGATGAACCATGCAAAAAGTTCTCAGCTGCTAATCTAGGCCTATTTCGGTTGAACGTGGACCACTGCTGCAGTCCTCTTCAGAATCGTCAATTAGTAGGACACAAATTAAAATGTTGGGGCTAGCCTGTTTAGGGGAAATTTGGGCTACCCGGTTCATCCATTAATTCTAGGGTCCAACAGGCCAATGGTCTGGATTATCGCTGAATCCTAATCCCAACTTGTTGGAATTGAAAGCCCAAACTGAGAAAACTCAGCCAAGTCGACTCAGTTCTAGTAGATATGTAGAACCATACCAACAACTGAGCGGTCCCATTTCAAACAGTTCCCAAGAACTCCAAACCAGTTGCAGTTGGTGTCAAGTCAAGGTGGAACTAACGCATGGGATTGTCACGATGGTGTGCCTAGGGCCCAATGACTCTGCAACCCTCAATGAATAAGTCAGGTTCAAAATTCAAGTGAGACACTACACAAGGAAACGGTGCATACGGTTGAAACCTTCTTAGGGGTCCACGTACAGAACTCTTAGAGCAGACCGGTATTTGTGTTTTCCATTCATGGGATGAAGCCACTACCACATGAACCACCTGATGCATGGCTCGAGTGGCAAACACATGCCATGAACCGGGGGAACACGCCTTGAGAGGATCCCTGACTGTTTTATATCCACACCGTCCATCTGTTTTTCCCACTCATTTTAGGGCGTAGCAAAACCAACTCTCAGGTAGACCCACCACAGGAAACTCTGGTGATTGAACGCCAGCCATTAATATGTTCTCTGGGGCCACAAAAGTTTTGGATCAAGCTGATATTTGTGTGACCCCATCATCTAGCTAGGTCTTTGTGACCTTATCAAGAGGTTGGATGGCAAATAAACATTCTGTAAACTTAAAGAAGTTTTTAATGGCTGGGCATTCAATCATCAATATGGGCATTCAATCATCAATATTGCCTGTGGTGTGGTCCACTTAAGATTTGGATGATTTATTTATACCCTAAATCAGCCGTCAAAAGGGATGGACATGGTGTATGCTGGCTAGTAACGCTGCCACTAGTTAGGTGGCTGGATTTTTTTGCCCATACATTGGGTTGAATAGCAGCTTTGTCGTTTTCTTCTCTTTTATTTCTCCCTCTTTTACGCTCTTCAAAATAATAATAATAATAATAAATCAAAAGAATCCGAAGCATGGAAGGCTAGAAAGCAAGGTCTAGAACGCAAAGGATTAAAAATAATAATAATAATAATAATAATAATAATAATAATAAATAAATAAATAAATAAAAGGAAAGAAAGCAAATCTGAGGTTGGAAGCTGAGTATCCATGGTCTGCCTCCAACCAACTCCTCTATACACTTAAAAACTACTAAGACGCCAACCCTACTAATTTAATGACTATGTGCTTACCACCACCGCCATCTCCATACTCTTGTATATGTATATGTATGATCAACAACACATGGTAAGTAAGCGGTGTGTGGTGAGAGGTTTCATTTACTGAAAAGCCCATTGGTTCTCCTGTCGGATCTCTCTCTCTTCCTCAAGGGTGAAATCATTCTTGATGTTGAATGTCTGGCGGATCTCTTCAGGAGTCTTTCCCTTTATCATATCAGCCACTCTTTCGCAAATCAGCTCGAGCAAGCTTTTTATATTCAGATAGTTTGCAGCCAGGATTAAATCGTAGAGGATCGCCTGATCGACCTTGACGAAATCTGCATCCCAGGCCTTGAGCTCGTCGTTGCTGGAGCAGTCAGTTGCCTCGACGTGCTTGTTGCAGTAGTCGATGACCTTGGAGAGGATTTTGCTGGTGACGTTGGGGAGGGGGATGCCGTTTTCGGTGCAGTCGTCGTCGATCATGTGCTTGATCATCTCCGATTGAAGGGCCACCGCCTCATCGATCACAAACTCCTCGCCATCTGAGCTCTTCAGGGTCACTTTCTTCGAAGCCATCGATATCGACCACTTCCAAATCTGACATAAGTTCAACATATAAGCAGTTCAAAATTATAAAAATCTAATTTATTTAGAATTAGAATCTGAAAACTATAAAAATCTAATTTATTTAGAATTAGAATCTGCATAAGTCAACTTATCCGATCTAACCTTGAAACTCACCTGAGCAGCAAACCTTGAGCTAACTTGAATTACTCTTTCTCTCTCTTCAACTCAACTTTCTTTCTCTCTTTCTCCGGATTCTCTCTTACTTTCTTTGTTTCCTTTCGGATATGCAGTAGGTTTTTATAGGCTCTCAGCTCTCTTACGGTATTAGTGGATGCAGTGGGTTTTTATAGTCTCGGTATTTGAAAGACACAAGGAAACGCCGATTGCGTACTACCCCGCCCTGTCTCATTCGCAGAACGGTCAGAGCTTTGAGTGGCCATTGTGATGTATGAGCCATATCCACACCGTCCATTCAGTTTTACGTATTATTTTAGAACATAAGACCAAAATCGAGATAGATCTAAGACATATGTGGGCTACACGTTGTGGATTAAACTCTTACCGTTGAAAACTTCTTGGGGGCCAAAGAAGATTTGGATAGAGCTTGTATTTGTGTTTTCTTTTCATCCAAGTCTATGTATCTTTATGAATAGGTTTGTATGAAAGATAAACATCACGATGGGTACTAGAATAGTTTCAACGGTGAGAATCATTATTACCGGTGCTTCCTGTGGTGTGGTTCACTTGAGCCTTGGATCTTATTATTTTCTAGTTTGATAATTAAAATGATATGAAAAAAAATAGATGAACAGTGTGGATAAGGCTCATACATCACGGTGGCTACTCAATTTTCCTGCTCGTTACCAGTGAGTTTGATGTCGGTTTGCGAGAGGTTCTCACGACGCGGATTTCCTGCGAAATCCTTTCGCAGGAAGTTCCTGCGCAAGGATGGTGGGTGGGGCCTACTGCAATGTATGTGAGAAATCCATTCCGTCCATCCGTTTTGAGAGCTCAATTTAGAACGTGCGATCGAAAATTAGGTGATAAAAAATTCAAGTTGGTTACACAAGAGGGAGAATTAGGGGAAGAAATTCCTACCGTTGAGACCTTCCTAGGCTCCACCTTGATGTTTATATGCTATCCAAACCGTTTATAAAGTGATTCCTAATGCGATGAAGTGAAAACACAAAAAATATAGCCTGATAAAAAAGTTTTATGGCCATGAGAATGCTTCAACGGTTCTTACTGAATGTCCACTGTTTCCTCTAGTGTAGCACATTTGAGTGTTGGATACACTTAATTTTATATCATAAAACCTAAATTGATCTCTAAATTAGGATGGACGGGGTGGATTTCTCAAAACAACGAGGTGGCCCCACCCAACATCCTTGTGCAGAAACTTAAATCCGCGTCTACTACCGACAAACCAGCATTGAAACTTTTATAAGGCCCACTACGATGGTTTTTTGAAATCCAACCTGTTCACGAGGTATCACACACGAGGAAGAAGGGAAATTACAATTATTATGTTGATCCAAAGTTTCTATGGCCCACAGAGTTTTCAACGGTAGGCCTTATTGTCTTCTGTGGTGGTGTACTTGTAATTTGGATCTGCCTCCGTGTCTTGTTTAATGCTCTAAAATGATCTTGAAAAATAGATGAATGGTGTGGATATAACACATACATTATGGTAAGCCTACAGCAATTTGCTACGTCAAAGCACTGGAGGTCGGTGACGGCACACCAGGCAGTCCATATATTCACACCGTTCGTCCATTTAGATGGATTATTTTAGAGCATTAGCCTATAAATAATTTATATTTAAAGCTCAAGTGGACCAAACCATAAATGGCAGTAGGACAATTATTCTAACGGTTAAAACATTGGTATGGCTCATCATAATATTTATTTTACGTTTAATCTATACGCTGAGTTATATTCTCGGAAGAGGATTGGAAAGGGAATTGGCTAATGTACCTCACACAAGCTATGTGGCTAATGTATTTACGTCAGTAAATTCTGTGAATCTGGTCCAGAGGTATGTGTTATATTCAAATTATTCAACAATTGGGTGAGCTCATCTTAAGGCTTGAGATGCAAAAATAAGACATATAACTATCAGGTGGACCACACTGCAAAAACACAGTGAGGGATTGAACGTCTATTGAAACCCTTTTTGGAGTCATAGAAATTTTGAATTGATATGAAATTTATTTTTCTTTTCGTTCAGGTATTTGTTACCTTATACGAATTGTTTAACGGTGAAAATAATCATCTCCACTGCTATTTTTGGTGTGGTCCAGATGATCTTTGGATATGATTCAATTTTTTGTATATGCTCTAAAATAATCTTTTAAAATAGATGAATAGAGTAGATATAATAAATACATAACCGTGGGCCATATAACTTTGATCTCTTTTTAACCCTCGATGCAACTCAAGAGGTCGAGGAGCGTCAGTGATTGACTACACACGACACGTACCAACAGCAGCTATATGACTGGTGTGAGGTACAACGCTCAGTAGCCAAATTGCTACTAAAGTGACGTCATCAAGCTATGTGAACCCTACCATGATGCATGTGTTGTATCCATACCGTACAACCACATGCACAGGTCCCTTTATGGCATAAGAAAAAGAATGAGATAGATCTAAAGTTCAAGTGGACCCCACCATAGAAAACAGTGGAGACAGTGACATCCACCGTTCAAAACTTCTCAGGGGCCACAGAAGTTTTCGATCAAGCTGTTATTTTATTGTTTTTTCACTTCATTTATCTTTATGTTAACTTATAAATAAGTTGGATCTCAAAAATACATCATGGTGGACCCTGTAAATGTTTCAACTTTAACTTTACATCTATCTCATTCGCTTTTTCATGCCATAAAATAATATATATAAATGGTTGGACAGTATGTATACAACACATGCATCATGGAAGCTTAGCGATGCGGCTTCATTAGCGTTTATACTGACCTTGTCAGTATCTAATCCCCGTCCTTGCCTACCTTGTCTATATTTTATGATATGAGATGAGAAATATAGCATATACAAAGCTCAAGTGCACCACACCGCAGGAAATAGTTTTAATTGAAAAACCTACAGTTGAAAATTTCTCCCATGTCTGTGTGACCGTACGAATAGGTTGGATGACAAATAAACATGACTGTGGGCCCTCCAAAGATTTCAACGGTTAATGTCATTATCCCCATTGTTTCATGTGGTCTGGCCCACTTGAGCAATATTGCTTAAAATTTTGGCTCATGCCCTAAATTAGCCTGAAAAAACGGATGGATTGCATGGATAAGATATATACATCCACGGTGGGCCCCAGAGAGTTTAGCGTACTGAAATAGTAGGTATGCAAGGCGAAGGCTCAGCAATGCGCTATAGTGCCTACTTACTCACACGTGCAAAATATCATACAAGTGTGAAATCCAAGCCGATCATCAGGTTTAAACCACCATATGGATGCTATTTGCATGGGAAGAAACTTCTCTACTCTTGTGGGAAGGCTCACGTGGGAATTGAATTTGAACCGCTATCTTTTTAACATGTGTATCAGTCTAATTCAATGATTAGAAATATCTTATTATAATATCAAAGCATATAAATGGTGGGTCCTGCCCGATGAGCGTTTTAGATAGAGCCACGTTGGCACAAAGGAGCGGCCAGTACTGATGTAGTCCACTCGCACATCTGCACCTTAGGGGGGCTCTCCATTAGAGCTGGGCCTGAGGCCCGGTAGAGTTGGGCACGGTACGACTCGACTCGTCACACTCACTAGGCTCGATTCGATCCGAACCTAATGGATGAGTCGGTCTAAACCGATAACTCGATTTGAATTGACCCAAAACTTTGGTTACGAAACTTTACTCAACTCGAATTTTATATATATATATATATATATATATATATACACGCTCCCTCCCTCCCTTATCTCTGGATCTGATTCGGTGCCAAGTCGACCCAACTCGGTACTTTTGACAAGGTCAAACTCGGTCCGGATTAATCCAGGCCAAACTTAGACTCGGATCGGGTCAGGCATGTTGGACTCGGTACCAAGTCGGGTCGAGTTCGGGTTAGACCTATTTCAAAATCGAATCAAATCGGGTCCGCCCTAACTCGGTCCGACTCGACTCAATGCCATCCCCGGTCATTCACAGGACTAAGAGTGAATGAAGTAGAGTAATAATGTAATTAACTCCCCATCCAGCTATCCACAGTTTTATTGGCTAATTCACCACGTGCGTACAAGCCCTACCCACCCACATGCAATAATACATGCCAATTTTGAACACACATGTGAGATCAAATCTTTACAATTAGATGGCCTACCACATTATATGTTTTGATATACATATCAGGTCATTTCACAATTAAGATGGGCCACAACTTAAATTTTTCTTAACCATCAAAGTTCTCTGGGTATCGGGATCACTGGCTAACCAAGGTAAAAAATTCCTCATTTTGAATCAGAAGATAAAACCTTTGATTTTTAACCAGCTGGAGAGCTCAGATCCCCCACACATGTTCCATATCGTCACGTGTGCCTACGTGTGGATGGGCAAGGCGAATTATCCAGCAAAAATTAGGTAAGTTTTTAGTATACACCTGATGGAGCAGCACCTTTTATAAGGCGACCCGAAGAAAACCTATCTAACAAAAATAAGCCTCTGCTTGTACGGACGAACCCATAATGACCTAAATACCCCCACCTTTTTAGGTGCTTTACCCTAAAGCCTAAGGTTATTTTGGTCCAAAAAGGTATTTTCCGTACTAAAAAAACTTCTTTTCACAAGAAAACTTTTTGGGGGTCGAAAATAGAGAAGGCACGGTACGGACGAGTATACAATCCCAATTCTTTCAAAAAAAATTAGCACGGTATACGAGTCCACGCCCTTTTTTTTTTTGCCACCCGAAAACTTATCTCACCAAATATGATTTTTAGGGTACGAACGTTAGTTTTTTGATGAAAATACCCCTGCCTGTTAGGATAAAGCAGTGAAAAAAGTAGGGCTATTTTCATCTTTCTAGGTTTGTCCATACGAATAGAGGTCTACTTTGGTGCTTAAGGTTTTTTTTCAGGTCCAATGAAAAAAAGGTGGGTAGTAAGTTGGGTCTATACGACGCAAAATCCCAATTATCTAGCTCCATTGCAAGTGAGAAAAACTTTGATACTCTGGCAAAGTATGATGGATGATACACTAGCGTTTAGAAATTACTTATAAACAGCATAAGTGGAGTACCAGTAATTCAAATTAAAGTTTCTAAATTATGTGGCCCAACTAAGATGCATCGAAACCCAAAAATTACACTTATGTGATGATCTGACTATCGGATTAGTGGACATTTATTTAACGGTTGTAAATGAAATTATTCTCCACGAACAAGGGTCCACGAATCAGAGGTTAGTATTTGTTTATAAAATTTATGACTTTGGGACTATTACGTATCTACATGTGTTCCACATGTACAATATCTGATTGCCTGTGTATCAAGCATCATGGGCAGCTGGAGTATCAAACGACTCCGTTCTATCCATAAATGAGAAATGATCCAATGGGCTAAGTGCATCGAAACCTTTCCATGCACCCACTTGATTTTGGAATTGTTAGCACCCATATCATCAATCTGAGCCGTCCGTTAGGTCCATTCTACTACTACTCTCCTACCATTAAAAAATCATAATGTGGACTATCCAAACCGTCCATTTAGCGAAGTGAAGAAACAGACGGACTAGATCACTCGTAATCATAGGTCCAGTTACGAATGTTTAGAACCATTTGATTGCTGTGATTTTTTCCAAGTAGTGAAAGAAGAATAAACTGGACCTATTGGACGGTACCGATGGATAGTATGGATTCCAACAAATCCAAATGCAACTAGGTGCATGGAAAGGTTTCCATACAGTTAGACCACTAGATAATCTCTATCCATCTATAAAGAATTTGAGTGATTGGGCAGCAGATATTGTAACAAAGGCAAATGGCTAAGGTTCTTCTCTCCTCCTCACCTACTTCAGCTCTCCTCCCCAAGCCATTTCCAATCTTTTACAAGGCCCACTTGATTGCCCCTAAGAGGATTGGACGTACCAAAATCCATGCAAACTTGGGTAAAAATCGAAATTTCTTTAAGTGTACCAAATGGGTGCACATTTTTTTATTTGTTCAAATTTTCTCCTCTTTATAATTTGATACATATGGTTTAAATCAACGGTGGATATTGTAGGTGGAGGAGATGGAGAAACCAAACGTGCCGAGAAGAAGTTCATCACTAGGGAACAAGAGCCAGAACAGTGAGATTTATTTTTTTTTTTTCTTTTTCTTACTGTGTTTTTTTTTTCTTAATTTAATTTAATGAGTTTTTATTTAATTCCATGGTTTTATTATTATAGGCGGAAATTTGGCACGTCTTTGAGAAATTGGGATTATAATGTATTAAAAATGGTCACGTAATCATATAACGGTAACGATGGAAACCGTTAAGGCTGTTATATAACGGCAACGGTGGGAACTATTACACGGTGCAGAAAAATGGCCCATGTGACGGCTGTTATGGAGCCGATAGAGTTTTGTAACGGCCGTTATATCTCGTATTATAATGGTAATTACCCACTATTGAATATCTTAATTATAACTCATCATAGGATTTTCAAAAATCATGATATGATATTCTTGTGGATATGAAAGGGATCTTCTTTTACAATGTATGCATGAAAGAGCACCATTTTGTGATTATTTTTTGAAATTCTATTGAGAGAAAAAATAGTTATCTTGCATATAGCTTGGGTGAAGAGAAAATCGATTAGTGATTTTTTAAAATCCTACTTAGGATTTTTTAGAAATTATGAAACGTAGTTGCGTGCGCAGAGAAAAAATCATAGAATCCTTATTTATGCATTCCACCTCAAACTAATATAAGGTGGAACAACATTAGTTTGTCTACTAAATAATCATGGTGAGTTTGAGTTATGGTCTTAACAAATTGATCAGTAATGAAAAGGATCTTATTTGGAAAACAACACGAAAACGCCCCATTTCATGATTTTTGGAAATTTTATTGAGAGCGAGAGGAGGAATGGGATTTTTAACTAAAAAATTCTCAAGGTTTCTACTTGTTTTTTTCCTAGAAAACTGGCCTTGACTTGTTAAAAGGCCTAAAACAATTTCTTTAAAGAGTGAAATGATCAAATTGCCTTGGTCTATATTTCTATTCAATGGTTGAGTCTCCACTTTCTCTTCTCCTTCTAGTAGTGTTTGAGGCCATAAGTAGGATGACCAGTGAGGGCCAGCTGTTCGGGGCTGTTTGAAGGCTTCGAAGTGTCGAATGTTTACATCCACATTTTCCATCTTCAATTTGCAGATGACAACTTTCATTTTATGTGGGGCATTAGAGTGAAATGCTAGGAATTCATTTGAAAGAAGAAGAAATCAAATCGCTGATTGCTATTATGCATTTCCGTGCGGGATTGTTCCCGTCTTCCTATTTGAATCTCCTTCTATGTATTGGAAAACCAGTGAAGCATTTTTGGGATGTTATTTTAGAGAAATTGGAGAGGAAAATACCTCCTTGGAAAGGATCACCTTAATCAAGTCTGCCTTACTGAATCTTTCTCTAATTTTCATGTCCCTATTTTGTTGTCCAAAATTGATTATTCCCCATATCGATAAATTGTGGAGAGATTTTTTTTGGAGCTTTGAAAGGAAAGTCTCATCTCCTAGGTTGAGAGGATGTCAGCAATGTTAACTCATGTATACTTATGTGTATGTTTGTGTTATTTCATCCTTTTTTTCTCCTTTCGCCTCTGGCCTATGCTGGGCTGTTATTCTTTAAAACAGGTATTCTTATAATTAGTCTCATATATTTATATGATTTTTTTCTTTGAGGGTTGTGGAGAAATCCATCAACTTAGGGCTTATATGTGGCTTTGTTTTTGAGATTCTCTATGAAAAAGGTAAGCTTTTAGAGTAAGTGGCTAACTGTCATGACCTTAAGAAAGTGGAGCGGGTATTAAAAAGCTGGAGGATATTAATTCAGCTTTGTTGGGAAAATGGGTATGGCAGTTTGGGATGGAGGAAGGAAATTTGTGAAAATCTGTTGCAGCCGACAAATACGGTATATTAAAAATGGGGTGGTGGATTAAGGAGTTGTCCTTATACAGAGCTTCTTTCTGTTGGAGATCAATTACAAAGTTGGCTGAAAAAGTTCTTCCCCAAATTGGTTTTTCAATTGAAAGTGGTGAAAAGATTGATTTTGGTATGACATTTAGCTAGGAAATTCCACACTTGGAGTGGAGTTTCCTTCTGCGCCCGTTTCAAAAGAATTTGCAAGGTTGATAGCTTGATTGGAGGGTGTTTATCCCATTGAAGGCAAAAGAGATTCATTGAGTTGGCTCATTGATCGATTAGGGCGCTTCTCTATTCGCTCTCTCAAGGTTTTATCCTCCTCTGCTAGTGCTCCTAATTCTTGCCACATGGGCAATGTGTGGAGATTCGAAGCCCCGCTAGCAGTGTTTGCATGGCTTATCGAGAGGAATAGGATCGGGATAGCGGACACAAAGCTATGGAACTTGGGTGTGGGTCTTTTGTCAAAATGGAATGGCCTTTTTTTTCTTTTTATTTGTCGTGAAGTATTATCATTGCATATAGTATGCCCAGCCCAAATCAGCATATTTGTATTTTACTCCCCGTAACTCTTGCTCAGCCAGGCTTGGGCAGAATAGCAGAGCAAATACAAGTATTAGTTAATAATCTTTGTAAAAGGGAAATGGTGATTCCAAATTCTTGTAGTCCTTGCTTGTGGGATGAGGAATCTATGGATCACCTATTCATCTATATTGAAATAAGTGTGCCCTACCATGATGATCAAATGACATAAAAATAAAGGTATTCGGTCATTTTAATTCATAGAAAGATTATTTTAGGAGTTTAGAAAGTTCAATCATTAAGAGGGGGGAATATAGATTTTTGCAGTGAAAATTCCAAAAATAATTAACTCTATTTTAAGATTTTTACTCTTAACAAAATTTCTAAAATTCATCAAACAATATCCTTGTCTATATAAAGAAATCCAAAGAAACCCATTTCTCGATTTTTGGAAATTCATGTGTAACCCGACCACAACTGTCCATATAGTAGTACCCGTTGTAGGTGGGGCATATCCCTGAAATCCGATTTATTAGTCCTGACCTCTGATTAATGGACACATCCGATTCAGACAATCTTTAATGCTGGGGCATTTTCACATCGGGATCAAGTGGCCTGTGGGATAGAAGGACACACTCGAGGTAGGCGGCCCGTGAGGTGGGTGGCTCGTGTGAGGCTGAACCCATGTGATGTGGGGCCCACATGGGGGTTCGACTGAAAATCTAACCCATGAGATGTGGGGCCTGTACTATAAGATAAAAGGGATTGATTCGCTCTATCAGTTCGAGCTTTTAAAGAAAGTGGTTAGTGTCCAATCTGACTCCTCACCAGGAATTCGGTGAAGACCTAACATGATTAATTCTCATGGATTGAATTTTTCTCTTACTATAAATTTCATTGATGTCTGTATTTAAATGTAAAATGAGACTCTATCTTTATTCTCATTGGATTACTGAATATTCAATTCTTCCTTGGCAATGTAGGTATTGGCAGACAGCAGGAGAGAGAGAAGGGGAGAACCCCATGAAGACACCCTTACCCTACATTATCATCTTTGGTATGTCCACACCCTTTGTAATCCTAGCCATTGCTTTTGCCAATGGGTGGGTCAAGGTCCCTGTCAGATAATTCATGTGCCCGGCTACATACCATGGATGGCAAAGATGCTTCTCTCCAACCTTCAAAACTAATGTATATGTATATGTTTCAGATTGCTAATTCCACACACGTGTGTAGCCCTGCGCATCCACACACGTACACATGCAAGATCAGCTCTTTCTTTCAGGTTGGTCATGCTCTTTCAAAACTCAGGTGGGCTAAAGCATATAGAACAAATGGATGGATAAAAAGCATCCATATGATTGCCAGTTCACTTTGCACATTGTCGCCCACCAAGTAAAACTGCCTGACTTTTGAGGCAGAATATCTAGGAATATCCCCAACCAGATGGAAAGCTCAGATCTCACGCACATACCAGTGATTGGACGTGCAGGGCAACCACATGTCTGGAATTAGCAAACCTAATGTTCCCATGCGTATGTATTTTTGAATTTTGTTTTCCTTCTCATGTCTTTTGCTTTTGCTATGTTTGAAAGAGAATACTCTCAAAATGAATTCAATTTCTATGGAAATCAATATTACAACTGTTTGTGTGAAAAGTATGGAAATGTGGAATTCAATTTTCATTTCCAAGGTTTGACACAACACATAGATACTCTCTCTCTCTCTCTCTCTCTCTCTCTCTCTCTCTCTCTCTCTCTCTCTCTCTCTCAATTCTCATGAGAATTTCGTGAGAATTTTCGACACATGATGTAAGTATAAAATTCAGGCAGGTATCGCCTTATGAAATTCCCCAGCTAACTTTTCGACCTGACACATGAGAGTTGAAAATGAAGCGTCTTTGTAGCCATCATTTTGTGGTCGATTGATTGAAAGGTTAGGATCCTTGACATGTCAAAAATTTTTCAGCCCTCCATCAGTTGGGCATTTCATCTGATCAACGGTTTGGATCACCCAACCATGGGGCCTCTCCAACCCTTCAATGGTGGGATGTGGTTTGGCTGGTGTCAAAGCTCTTTGGCCCCACCATGATGTATGTGTATTATCCATGCCATCCATCCATTTTGCCGGCTCATTTTAGGGCATGAGCCAAAAAAATGAAGCAAATCCAAAGTTCAAGTGGACCACACCACAAGAAACAGTGGGGATTGAAAGCTTACCGTTGAAAACTTGAAAACTTCGTAGGGGTTGAAAACTTCTTAGGGGCCCAACCGAAATGTTTTTTTATTTTTTCCATCCAAACTGTTCATGAAGTCACATAACCCTGGATAAAGGGAAAACAGAAATATCAGCTTGATCCAAATCTTCTACAACCCCAAGAAGTTTTGGATCTGCCTCATTTTTGGGTTAATGCCATAACATGAGCTGAAAAAATGGATGGACGGAGTGGATAAAATAGATACATCATGGTGAGACCAACAGAGCTTTGACCCAACCCCACTCCAATGGTGGAAATACTCATTGATCAAAGCCATCCACCGGCGTGGCCACCTTTAGATGGGCCATTGTCCAAAACCGATATTTGAGCTGCCATCTCTCAACCTTACAATGTCCATTAATTAGATGGCCAATACAAATGGGCTGAAATTGTATCAACCATAGTTTAAAAGCTCAAAAACTCAACTCAAAAGGTCTGTTGAGTCAAATCAAGTAACTCAGATGAGGGATTTTTATTTTATTTTTTAAATCTTTCATGCTGAAAGTATAATAACATGTAATATTATCAGGTCTTGATGACCCAATCGAGTTTCTCTCGAGTCTTGATGACATCTGTTCAAGTTGAGTTGACTCGCTGCGTTGGGTCAGAGATTTTTCAAGTTCCTAAACTATGGTATTGACTGTCCAATTAGGGCGTGTTTGGCCGGGTGGATTGGAAGGGATCGAATGGTATTAGGGTGGATTGCATGGATTTCAAGGTAATGATGGCTGTGTCAGTAGACTGGTGCAAGATCCATGGGATTGCTATATCCCGGGATTGCTATATCGAGTCTGTTTGGCACGCCCGGCCAATCCCGTGATTAAACCTTCCCATCCCTTCCAATCCCTCGAACCAAACACGTCCCAAGCAAATTTGAACGGATTAAGGTGGATTGGATGGGATTTAAAGGTAACGATGGTGTTGTCAGTGAATTGTCTTAAGATCCATGGGATTGCTATATCCCGGGATCAGATCACCCAGTCTGTTTGGCACGCCTAGCCAATCCCGGGATTTAACTTCCAATCCCTTCCAATCCGCCCGGCCAAACAGGCCCTTAACGGATATTGTAGACAACTTTCTTGCTTGGTCAAAACCAACAATCTGGGTTTTTAGACCAGTGACTTAATCAAGACAATCACATTCGACGAGGGCAGGTGAAGGTCGACAAATATATGAATGTGGTGAAAATTAACAGAACCCAGAAATTTAAAGCTCCCAATAAATTCATTCAAACAGTTATAATCAATAGCCAGTGTTTATAACAAAGATGCATAGCTTCCAAAAAGCAAATGCTCCGATTGTAGTATTGAAAAAGCCAAACACAAGTATACTTTTAAGTCACTCTAACAAGGTTTTCAGTGAGCATACCTCTCAAATTGTGATTCATGGCAATGTGGGTCGAGCCAATCACGAGGAGATGAGCCCTTTGACATGGTGCCTACCTTGCCTCCGCCCACGAGCTCTCGCAGGCTTTCCATCTTATTCTCCCGCCCTGTTCCTGCAAATCTCCTGTCCGCTTCCTTTAGCTTATGCTTGAGCCGCTGTTTACGGCCAGCAGCATTCAACTCCTGCTGCTTGGCTTGAGAAGGTGGAGCCCCGTGCGGCCCCAAGTAGATCTTTTCCTCGGTGACCTGGTGCAGAGAAATGCAAAAGACCTTAAAATGGGGTTTCAGAAGGCTATGCGTGATAGACAAACTGTTTGGTTGCCACTTTTAACATTTTAAAGTGGCAACCAAACAGGGTCTAAGGGTGTGTTTGGATGCCACCCATTTACATTTTCCATTAGCCAACATGCATTCGTCAAGAAGGCTGCCCCCTCCCCCTTTCTAAAAAAGGTGGGCCTTGGGCCAGCAACACGTTGATTGATTGCCTTTGACACACATGCTCATATGTGCCATGCGTTCAAAAATCGAAACCGTTCTTCAAACTCACCATCACACACACACACACACACACACACACACACACACACACACACACACACACAAATAACCTAATGAAATTTCAGGCCAGTTGGACACCAAGTTGGGCCACAATCTTAGGTTCATCCCAGCCATCTTTATGCAGCCAACAGCAGCTGACATCGTTGTCAAGGCCTTCGTGGTTCAGTGGTAGACAGACTCATTTCAAAACTGAGATCATGGGATCGAGTGCTCATGTGGTGTGTGCCTGTGAGTGTGTGTGGTGCGTGTAAAAAAAGAAGTTCAAAAACATTTTTAGTGGCACCAAAACACCCAAGGGCATTTGAACACATGTGCCAGATCTGGGACATTCATCAAATGCGGCCCACCATAAACATGCCCAGGTACAGAGGTCTGACCACTCATCAAATTGTCCACACGTGTGCATTATGGATTGTTGGTTAAATTCTTTCATCTGTCAGTTTCTTTTGACATGTGTGGCCCACCTAATCAGAAGATCAGCCTGAACTTTGGGTCAAGTAATCTGCAGTGGGAGGATGTCATTCACGTGTGCCGCATATGAGAAGCAAGTGAGGTAAGTTTACCCTCACTCAAGTTCCATTCCTATAAACTTCGACTGACGAGAATAGAATGGCTGCATTGATCGAGCCCCAACATCCGATTTGAGCTTTCCAATAGAAAAACATTAGTTTTTGAGGCTGACCTTGGGAGAAGAGGGTTTCTTGTCCGTTAATTTCGGCACATCTGGGTCACCAAGATCTGAGTCTTCGACTGTCAAGCTTGGGATCACGAATCCATCAGTATCTGAAACATCACGGATTTCAACATTTAAAATTTGTTTTGAAGCCGAAAATAATCCACAAAATAAACAGAAGATATGAAATTAGATGTGCCCTCCAAAGTTTGATGATTGACACTGAACCTTAGAGTAATTAAATGACCCTCCAGCCACGGCCATGAAGTACGGACAGCTTGGAACCATGGTTCAAAGATCCAAGCTGTTGATCCGATGGACCTCGCCATATATGGGGAATTTCGAAGGTGGGTGATCCATGTGCACTTTTTCTAGTGCAATTACCCACTCAAAAGATCTGCTTAACTTTTGGGCTGACATCCTAAAATAAGCCAGCAGACAGATGTATGGTGTGGATGTTACAAAGTCATCTCGGTACAACGCCTTGGTTGCACCGTCCCCTCAAACCAAGCTTACATGCGGGCCATACGCAAAGAGGAAGAGAAGTGGGAGGGGCTACTCTTACTAATGAAAATAGACAAACAAAACCTTGGTGGGCCAGCCACACCAAAAACTAAACCCTCCCCACAACTCTTTAAATAATATGCGCTAGCGCGGGCGTTTGTCAGCTGGCTGAAAAACCTATTAGTAAAACACGCGTTGGCGCTCAGTAGTTTTGAGGCTGGGTCAGGTCTGGTTGTTATCAGCAGGTGTTGTTTTGATCGGTTAATCATTTCATAAGGCATGAACGAGTACACTCCCCACAATTAATTGCAGGTCAGGCGTAAAATTGGCCAAGCACTATTCACATTTTATACAATATAGATTAGACTCGAAAAAATAAACACCTGTAGTGATTTTCTTTTCCTTTTTTTTTTTTTTTTCCTATAAACATCTGAATCTGTACATTTAATGAATAGTCATATATGCAAATATTCACTACCAAAAAAGGAATAGATGAGTCAACACATTTGAACATCCATGCGGAAAAAACAAAAAATCACAAACATCACCAATCTAACAAATTTGAAATTCAATGCCAAAATCAGGATTTTTCTCTAACACCCAAATCAAGACGACTCAAATTTTAAACAAGAACCAACCGGTAGGATCCTGGATGAGGCCCCAGGTGTGTGTTCTTTGCGATTGTGTGGTAATGGTTGACAAGATGGGAGGGCATTGGTGCTAAATTGGAGGTTGAGAAGGAACACTCTAGAGTATATAGGTCTAAAGATGAGAACCAATGTAGGGTTTGGAATGTAAATTTAATAGGAATAGTTAGAGATGCAAGGCTTTATTATTTTACTTTTTTTAAGGGGAAGGGTACATGCAATGTTCTAGTTATGAATGATGGGCATGAGAGTACTCAACGTGATTTGTTTCGTTATTAACTCTACCATTTAGAAGGATGCAAGACTGATGATATTTCCAACAGAATTAGAGCGGTATAGATGAAATGTAGATGTGCCTCTAGGTTACTGTGCAATGGCCACATGGCCAATGAAATTCAAGGAAGTTTTAAATAAAATAGCTGTTTGACAGGCTATGCTATTACAGGTAGAGTGTCAGCAAATTATGAGGCAACATGAGCAAAGGATGAGCATTGCAAAGCTTAGGATTTTCGTATTTTTATTTTATTTTATTTATTTATTTATTTGAGAGATGCAAAGCTTAGGACATTGAGATGGATGTATGGGAAGAGCAGAAAGGATAGAATTAAGGATCATGTCATTTGAAGCAATATAACAGACTAAGAAGATCTTGAAGTGATTGAGGTGGTCAGGTATGGGCTAAGTTAGGAAACCTACGACAAGCCCCAGCAAGGAACTTTTATTAGGGTCGACGGGCCATAAATGAAATATTTGGTGAAACCAAATTCATAAAGTCCACACGAAAAAGCTCAGGTAAGGTGGAACTAGTATCTAAAGACAATATTGGAGTTTTTCTACAATCACCTAAATTAAAGCTTTTGCACGATAAATCCTAAACGGATAAACCAACAAAATCAAGATTACAAAACCAAAAAAAAAAAAATGCACATACACCAAGAAAAATTCAAATCATGATAGTTAGGATATCTAAATCAAGATTCCTACACATTTTCTCAGATTCTAAACAACAACCATTTTTTCCATGAAATTAGAGTATCCACGAAAGCAACAAAAATTTAGGAAATCTGCAAATAGGATAGAACGTGACTAGAAGAGAAACTAATATATCCAAAACAGGAATTTTTTGAGAAAACTAAACCAGGATTTCTCTACAAGTACTGAGATTCCAATATAGGGAAGCTTTGTTTGGTAAGCAAGGTATTCCATAATGGTAATGGTAGTTGTAACTGCCACCACCATTACCGAATGGTAGTTGTAAGTGCCACCACCATTACATTACCTCCCGTTACGAGCCAGCTCTCTTACCGTTCTCTCTCTCTCTCTCTCTCTCTCTCTCTCTCTCTCTCTCTCTCTCTCTCTCTCTCTCTCTCTCTCTCTCTCTCTCTCTCTCTCTCTCTCTCTCTCTCTCTCTCTCTCTCTCTCTCTCTCTCTCTCTCTCTCTCTCTCTCTCTCTCTCTCTCTCTCTCTCTCTCTCTCTCTCTCTCTCTCTCTCTCTCTCTCTCTCTCTCTCTCTCTCTCTCTCTCTCTCTCTCTCTCTCTCTCTCTCTCTCTCTCTCTCTCTCTCTCTCTCTCTCTCTCTCTCTCTCTCTCTCTCTCTCTCTCTCTCTCTCTCTCTCTCTCTCTCTCTCTCTCTCTCTCTCTCTCTCTCTCTCTCTCTCTCTCTCTCTCTCTCTCTCTCTCTCTCTCTTTTCATTTTTAAAAAAGAAACCTGAAAAACCTGTATCGGCCCCACAATGGACTGTTGCGGGAACGTTACAGCCTTTAAAGGGGGCGTAACGGGCCGTTACGGGGGCTGTAACGGCTGTTACGGGTCATTTTTTCTATAAAGGTCATTATGGCCGTTACAACGCCATAATGTGTAACGGTTGCCATCATCACCTTTATGTAACAGCCTTTACAACCCCGTTACAGCACACCATGTTGGTAAGTTCTCTTATTATTATTATTTTTTTAATGGAAAAAAGAAACCTAAAAAACCTATATTGGCCCCATAATGGACCGTTACATGGCCGTTACAACCTTTACGAGGGCATAACGGGCCGTTATGGGGGGAACGGTCATTATGGGTAATTTTTCTCTGTAAAGGCCATTATGGCTGTTACAACCCCATAACGTGTAATGGTTACCATTATTATCTTTACGTAACAGCTTTTACAGCCCCATTACAGCATACCATGTTGGTAAGTTATTTTATACTCTGGCAGCATATGACGCTCGATACTCATGCATTCAAAAATTGTACATGTGGCATATATTAATTCAAATAAAACTCACTAAATTGTAAAGCACACTGTTGCTAAGTCACAGACACAAAATCATATTGGTCGAACAATCCTGACCTCTGATTCATGGGCACTTGTTGACATCGGATATTTTAAAATTTTAACTGTCTGATAAATGTACATCCATCTGATGGATAATTAAGCGTAATATTTGGTTCATGAAACATCTAATCTGGGACACATAATTTGGATAGTTCGGACTGAATAATTATATGCAATGTATGCAATTTACAAATGCATGCAAATTACACATCACACTCGACCAGAGTATCGATGTTATTCTCCGCTAGTTTTATGCATGAGAGAGGGACCAAAATCTTCTACTACACTTTCTGTAGACAGAGGGCATCGCATCCGAGATCCATGCGGCCCATCAAGTTTCATGTACTTATCACCCGCTTTACCCAGCATAGACTGGTCCGCATGCCCAGAATTACTACCCATCTGAGGACAATGGCTTTCCACATTTTAGAACCTTCATTCCTTCTGATGTTCTGCAGAACCCAACCCCCACCACCTGAACAACTGTTCTTGCAGCTAATCACCTCTCCAAACTGCATCCAATTCTTCACCAAACCTCCACCACCATTTCCTGAGAAGCAACCAATTCTCTCTTAACTTTCCCAGACCATGACTTCCTTTCTTTGACTCTTGGATGATTTCCCAATTAACAAGGTGGAACTTCCAACCTTCTCTACCTTCCTATAAAATCTTTTCAAGTCTTCTCACAACACCCACCGGCATCTTAGAGAGAGAGAGAGAGAGAGAGAGAGAGAGAGAGACTAGTAATTCCTCAAATACTGCCCACTTCTCTCCATGGATCCACGTTTCTCTCCCTCAACCCACATCTCCTTCCTCTGTCACACAAAATAACTAATCCCAAAACTCCCACTTCTATTCTCTACCTTTTTTGAACGGCCCATCTATTCTCTACCGTAACCACCCATTTTCAAAAATCTCCTTCTTTCTTAACATCATCTTTACTTCAAATGACATCTCCCTCACTGCCAATTATGTGTTCTCAATCTTTCTGTGTTTCTACTTTTATTTCAGGTAATTTTCCTCTTCGATACTTTTCTCTTTTTTTGAGAGGTATTCCATCCTTTTCCCTTCAAGTCAAATCACTACAATTTCTCCTCTCCAAAACGCAAAGATTTTTCTTGATTGATTGGATATCGAGAGTTCCTATGTTACATTTATCATGTTTCATAGGATTGAGAGAGGCTTGATTGGATCTTTGTGTCATTCTTCATTGCTCTTTATTGCTCTTTTTTCATATGAGAATTTTTAAAGGAGGAATTCATTTAGGAGTTGTGTAAACCTTTTTCTCCTTAGTGATCTCGAATCGGGTGAAGAGAAACTGAAGAGGCAGTCCAAAGCACGCATCTGATGTGGCTCACTTTCTAGATCCATCCACACATCAGGTGGGTCCACCAAGAACATGCCCTGGCCTGCAAATCAAGGCAACCCAATCATGTGCAGGGCACACATGTACAAGAAAAATGGACAATTAGAAAAAGACAACTCATGGTCCTTAATCAACATCTACAAGGAGCCCAGAGGGACCCACCTGCTGAGTGGCCCAGCTCTCGTACAGCTGCACAACAGAGCTGCTTCAGCCTTCAGTGCATGTGCTGCCAATCATCTCTAGCATTTCTTCTCACATGAATTCATTTAGCATTTCTCTTCTTAAAAATATCCAACACATCCCAAAAAAAAAAAAAAAAAACTAATGAAGAAAGATTGTGCGGTGCAGCCGGTAGAATGGGAATATGGTGGACCCATCTCTCCAACGCACAATTGGCAGAGTGACATGTTGATCAGGACCATCCATCTAGTTTCTCGAATCACCTAATGATTCAAAACATACATAGATTGGATGGTCATGGACATCTGATAGTTGGGCCTCAAAGCAACAGTAGAAAACAGAAATGCTCAATAGGCAATTAACAGTCTGGTAAAGTGAAGCCAATTTATGTGTAGGATTGTCCCATAAGCATGATGTTTGAAACATTGGCCATCAAGGGCAGGGCCCACTACATAGACAGTTCTGATTGAAACATTTCATGACCAGCTCTACAGTATCAACACCCTCTTATGAAACATTCAAACTCAGGATTTTCTTCTAAAGAAAAGAAATTCCAAATCAGGGGTTTTCTTAAAAAAGAAAACCCAAATCAGGATTTTTCCTACATTACTGAAATTCTAAGAAACAGCCAACTTCTTCAATGAGATTATAATATCCACAACCACAAATAAAATAAAAACATAAATAAAAAATCTATATATATATATATATATATATATATATATATATATAGAGAGAGAGAGAGAGAGAGAGAGAGAGAGAGAGAGAGAGATGGAATATACCCCATTCATCTTCTTCGATAGAAGGATTGGATTGAGCTGAAGATGGATCCATGGAGCGCAGCTGATCATGGATTGCAATCTCAGCAGGGCGAAAAGGCCCACCACTTCCCACAAACACCCAACAAGATTCAAAGAATTACAAAAATGGAAAAAATGGAGAAAAAAAGAAGCAGATGCGATTTCAGGATTGAAAAGAAAAACCCAATCGATGGAAGTTCTTAGACAGACAGATTTCAAAAAATTACAAAATAAAACATAAAAGCAAAATAATTAAAAAATAAAAATAAAACAGCAGATACGATTTCAGGATTGAAGAGAAAAAGGCCAAAGGCCCAAATCGATGAAGTTCTGGAAGCGAGGGAGAGAATCTAGTGCATTGAAGATATTTGTAATTGCCACACGCGTGAGGAGCTTGCTCGCCTACACACGCAGGCACACGTGCCAATCTGAAAATGTCGTACAAGATCTAAACTCTCCATCTTTCTGAAAGTGATGCGTAGATCTTCTACCTCTAACTTCAGCTTCACTCCTTAGGCAGGCCACGATGCAAGGTCAATACACTTTTTCTAACCGTCCGTTTGGTTTGTAAGCTATGGCCCACCTGAGTTGTGAAATGGCCTGACTTTTAGGACAGAATTTAAAGGTGTATATCAAGTGATGAAGAAAATAATAATATTTCTCACGTGTACTTTATGTTTGCACGCTCGCCTGGAGTGGATGGCAGGGATCTGACACGCGTGTGGAATTAGGAAGGGAATTGGGTACTACCCCCACCTAAGGCTGTTAGCGGGCCCGGGCCTGGGGTTGGTCTTGGCCCGGATTTTGAACTGTTTCGGGCAGGGTCGCCGGGCTACCCTATTTAACACTGTGGTTTTAAGGACTGAGCCCGGCCCATGATACTCCACCGACCGTTAGGGCTGTACAAGAACCAAGCTAGCTCGAAACACTCGACTTGAAAACTCTTTATTTGACTCGGTTTAAAACTGGGTTCAAGATGATTTTTTTTTAGCTTGAAAAGAGTTTAAACCAAGTTCAAGCTTACCTGATCTCGTCTCTACTGGAATTAAACCACAACTCAAATCAAACTTGGATTGAACTTGGATAGAACTAGTCATATTGATATTGCTCACCAAGTATTTGGATGAAATGGCTCGATGAAGTGTCAGCTGGTGGTAAGGAATGTATGTATACGAAGCAAATGCCAATTTTTCTTGATTTTGATGTTGCCTATAAGGTATTTGATGAAATACTTATAAACAACTGTTGTTGTTATACATATAGTAAAAAATTGAAAGTGTATTCTGTGTTTGTGAAATTGCCATGAAGGCTTAATCTTGGCTCGTCACGGCTCAAATTGACCCGAGGCTATTCAGGCTCAAGGATTGAGCTGACCCGAGTCTGAGCTGGTCAACTAGTGGCCGAGGGGAGTCAAGTTGTGATTAGACTCATGTACACCTCTAAACTCTAACCACCGTGACCTAGGGGCCCGTTTGGACGGGTGGATTGGAAGGGATTGAATGGTATTAGGGCGGATGACATAGATTTCAAGGTAATGATGGTGTTATCAGTGGATTGTCTTAAGATCCATGGGATTGCTATGTCCCAGGATTGCTATATCGAGTCTATTTGGCACGCCCGGCGAATCCCGGGATAAAACCTTCCCATCCCTTCCAATCCCACGAACCAAACATGTCCCGGGCAAATTTGAATGAATTAGGGTGGATTGGATGGGATTTAAAGGTAATGATGGTGTTGTCAATGGATTGTCTTAAGATCCATGGGATTTGCTATATCCCGGTATCAGATCACCCATCTGTTTGGCACGCCAGGCCAATCCCGAGATTTAACTTCCAATCCCTTCCAATACCATCCATTCCACCCATCCAAACGAGCCCTAGATATAAACAGAAGGTCATGTCAAGGGTTTGTGGGCCAACCATTATCTATATGTTTTATCCACGCAGTCCATCTATTTGGACATATCATTTTAGGATATAAGCTCAAAAAGTAAGCCCAAAAAGAAGATAGACCGAAGGCTCGGATTTAAATCATCTGTCAAAATAGATGCATGTTCCACCATCTCAATGGACCATTGGAAAGGTATGTACTACTTTAGGAGAATAAATGGGGCACTTCCATCCATCATGTGGCAACACTTGTACATTCGAAAAATCCATTGGTCGTACATCGTTTTCTTCCTGATTTACGCGTGGAAAGATCTTTCATGGTGGCCTACATTTTCAACAGCTGGGATGTCTTACACGTATGACACGTGGGCTGTAGCGCTTGAGATGATCGTGACTCCCCTCCCCAATATTTACATGCGTCTGTACTAAAGCCCACACGCATGACAACACGTACGGCCGCGTGTCAAAATTTTGAATCGTTTATATATATATATATATATATATATATATATATATATATATATATATATATATATATATATATATATAAAAGGAAAAGGTACTATGCGCTCGAGCGTAAAGCGGTCGTCCGTGAGGTCGAGCTGTGTGGGGCCCACCGTGATGCCGTTCAAAAATCCACACCGTCCACCAGATGCGCGAGCCCAGGGTGGTTCCACACGGCCAAAATCAGCCGTCCATGTAACTCATGTGGGCCATACCATCGGCAAACATAAGTATACACGTAAAAACATGTAAATGCACTTGGTGGGCCCCACCTGAATTTTGGATACCACCTGAAACTTGTTCTAAATTATATTCAAGTGGGACACACATTATGGACGGTGTTAATCATCAAAAAACGTCTCGAAAGGTTCCCAAAAATGGTTTTGAATGTTTCAATGGTGCACGGCCCCTCTCAACTTCTGTACGTGGTGTGGCCCACAAAAGTCACGGATTGACTTGATTTTCAGTCTTATAAGCCCCCTCTGGAATGGTGCATCTGGTGGACGATGTGGATTTTCGAACGGCATCACGGTGGGGGCCACACCAGCTCAACCTCACGGACGACCGCTTTACGCTCGAGCGCATAGTACCTTTTCCCATATATATATATATATATATATATATATATATATATATATATATATGTGGGCATTTAGTTGGTAGGCCTACCCTCCTGATGATCAGCCTGAATCAGGTGGGCCCCTCGTCAGAAGGGTTTTCAACAAACTGGCCCAGGTTAAGGAAAATGTGAACAAAAATGGACGAACAGGCCGGGCCCAAAATCCACCCCAAGCCCAGCCCGTTGGCAGCCCTACTTGAGAATGCATTGTGGACTCGACCTGATTTTAACGGGTCTGTGCCCAGTTCCTCGGATCAATTTAGAAATCAGGCCGGATTTAGGTCCACCATTTTGGACCGGATTAAATAACCAGATCAGTTAAGGTCAAAGTATATAGTAACACCATATATATATATATATATATATATATATATATATATATATATATATATATATATATGTGTGTGTGTGTGTGTGAGAGTGGGAAAAGGTACAATGCGCTAGAGCTGATGATAAGCTCCCATGAGGTCGAGCTGTGTGGGCCCCACCGTTATGTGTTTCGACCATCAACACCGAGCATATGATGGGTACCCTTTAAATTATGGGATATCCCAAAAATCAACCGCATACGGAACTCAGGTGGGCCATACCATCTAAAATTATGTGAAGACACCGTTAAAACATATAAAAGCACTTGGTGGAGCCCACCTGAGTTTTTCATGCGCCTGAAACTTGGTCTAAACCCTCATTCAAGTGGGACACACATAATGGATGGGCTAGATTTGCAAAATACATCTCGGTGGGCCCTCAAAAATGGTTATGAATGTTTTAATGGTGCACGGCCCCTCCCCACTTCTGTATGTGGTGTGGCCCACACAAGTCATGGATTGACTTGATTTTTGAGACCTAGGCCCACGATGGAATGGTGCATCTGACTGATGGGGTAGATGTTCAAAACACATCACAGTGGGGCCCACACAGCTTGACCTCATAGGGCCTTAAAATCAGCTCGATCAATCACATTGTACCTTTTCCATATATATATATATATATATATATATATATATATATATATATATACATACACACACACACACACACACACACACACGGAAACGCTCACCTGCGAACCAGTTCGTACGTACTACTTACGAACTTTTTTGAGAACCCATCATACGTTATGTGGATCCAGAATCTGAACCGTTCATGTGAAGCAGCACCTCGTGAAACCCCTAGGTCCCAAGTTTTACATTGATCTAAAACTTTGATGGGCCATGAAAAATGAAAATAGTTTCCTCCCTTGATTTGCATTTCTCTTTGCTATGGCCCACCAGAATTTTAGATCGGGGTGAAAATTTGTGGCATAGGGTTTTATGGGATTCCACATCACATGGACCGTTCAAATTAGACACCGATGGCATGTGTGCAAAGGTGCGCACGTGTGTAGGTGCGCAGGGGAGCATGACTCTCTCTCTCTCTCTCTCTCTCTCTCTCTCTCTCTCTCTCTCTCTATATATATATGTGTGGGTAAAAAAGGAACTGACGTAAGATAGACCACCGTGCTCTTAGAGGCACAATCTGAGTCTGATGGTTAGACTCGGGCTCTGGCCAGCCGATGGACTGTCACTTTAGTCATGATGCATTAAGGCTAACCTCAAGTATCGACCTCGGCCTTTTAGGGGGGGACCTCTGAGGTCGGCCTTGGACCTTCAACCTCAAGGTTAGCATTGCTTATTCGAGGTCGGCCATCTAGTGCGACCTCCTCCCACCGATCTCGACCTGTTGATCTTATCATTAAGGTTGTTCCAGGATCTGCACCAAGGATCTCGGAAGGCAGCTGCTTGACAAGTAAGGGAGCTTTCCATATAAGGAGGGCATCCCATGCATGGCTATAAATAAAGGTCCATTCTATAGTGAAAGGTGCACATTGAAACGCTAACACTCGGACCCAGTTTCCTTGTCTGACTTAGGCATTGGAGGGCCACCTGTCTTAGCCAGGGTCCCCATTGTTGTTCTCCTTGTGAAGGTTCTCCAAGTCATGGTTAGGATTGTGAAGGTTCTCCAAGGTGCGGTTAGGACGACCAAATCTCTCTCTCTCTCTCTCTCTCTCTCTCTCTCTCTCTCTCTCTCTCTCTCTCTATCTATCTATCTATCTATATACATATACATATATAGAGAGAGAGGAATGCTCACCTATGCACCGTCTTATGTGAGCACCCATCCGCACCTTTGCACACGTGTCTTAGGCACAGAATCTGAACAGTCCACATGATGCGACGCCCTTAAAACTCTATGGGCCCAATTTCAGACTAATCGAAAACTCTAGTATGTCATGACAAAGAGAAATGCAAATCAAGGAAGGAAATTGTTTCCTTTTGCCATGGCCCATCAAAGTTTTGTATCAGGTTGAAAATTGGGCCCAATGAGTATATCTGTGTGTGTGGTGGAGAGAGAGAGAGAGAGAGAGAGAGAGAGAGAGAGAGTGTATGTGTGTGTGTGTGTGAGTGCTATGGTTTCTTGCTCCTTTGTTTGTCAAATTTTGTGGTGCCAAAAACACAATCTGTGTCTTATGTAGCATGTTGATTTGTATGTTCAAGACACTGTATCACAATGCTACAAGCTAAGAACGGTGATCTACTTTAAGAACTGCAAGGTCAAGTTCTTTGTCCGCTTTTGTAAGCTTCAATGTTCAGAGTTTTTAAAGCTACATCGAAAAGACGAGTACTTGTTCAAGACTCAAGATAATGTTCAACACAAGATGAAGTACAACTCAAGAACGAAAAATCCAAGCTTTAGAAGATCTCAAGTTCAAGCTACATCTTGTACAAATCTCAAGCTTCATAATCTTCAAAGGCCAACCATCATTTGAAGAAATGAAGACTCAATGTCCATACTTCACATTTAAGGTATGAATGACCTTAGATTGACCTTAGGGTAGGTCATTTTGTATACATAATTCAATTTTAATGTTTTTATAACTGTTTAGTCTGTTCTAAGACCAATCCTGGAATCTGTTCGACTAGTCCTATAACTGGCTCGACCAGTCCAAGAAATTCCAAGACTAGTCATAAGTTGTTGCAAATTTTCAAAATTTTTTAGTTGAGCTGCGACCAGTCCTGGAAACTACTCGACCGGTCGTAGGAACAGTGCCGACTCATTCACGATCAGTCCTGTAGTTACGACTCAAACTCCAGCAACGAATTCTGGTGTGTCACGACCAGTCGTGTGCAAGTCATGACTAGTCGTCGAGGCTTCACGACCGGTCGTGAAGTGTCTATGACCAGTCGTGGAACGGTTTTATCCGATCGCGCTTAAAATTTTAAAATGCAGTTCATCATACAACCAGTCATGGTGGCCACACGACCAGTCGTAGACGTAGTTTCTGCATCTATAAATAGAACACGAATTTCAGAGTTTATATAAAAAAATTCAAGTAAAATCAAGGCATCACTCTAAGATAAGTTTGCGTTCTTTTTAAGCTACATTGTGCATATTTAATATTCTCTTTTTTTAGCTTTATCAATTTGATTTTGTTTCTATATTCCAATCTGATTTGAAAAGAAGAATTGTTGTATTCCTTCTACTTGGAACCAAAATCAAATAGAGCTAACCCAACTGGTTTAATTTAAAATCAATCTAGAATCTATAACCATTTCAAAGTGAGTATTGGACATTTGAACTTCTATTTGAACTTCTACTCCGATTTGGTTCTTCCGGGCTGCTACAAAAGGAGAAATTCAGGTATTTTACATTTGTGTAAATCTTATATGTTTTTTGTTTCTTTTGAGATTGAGACAGAAAAATCTCATTGTGTTGGTTACCTGAGGAAAGCCAGAAAACTCAGAAAGTGGGGTTTTTGAATTGTGTAAGCCCATTTGAAAGACACAATTGTGAAGGTTTTAGGTGAACCTGAGAAACCTATTTTCATAGTAAACGCTAATATCCCCTATGTGAGGATATTATGAGTGGAGTAGCAAGATGTGTGGTTGTTGTTTAACAGTTGGTGTACACACAGGCGAACCATTATAATTCTTTGTGTCTTGTAGGTTGAATGTTTATTTAATTTGTATATCTTTTATCATTCAAGTTTGTGGGATGTATGTATGGATGTGAATGTTGTAATATTTACATTTCAAGTATTGTGGGGAATGTTGTAATAGTTTAGAATTTATTTCTTGCTATTTCATTTATTTCCTTTCAGTTTGAGTTTTTGATATTTAAATTATTTTAGTAAGGTTGTCCTGCCATAAACACTTGGTTTTTATGGTGCAAGGTTGTCCTTAGAATAACATTAGTATCATCCTCTCTATTCTAGTATTTGAGGTTGCTTTACGTGTCCATATTATGATTTGTTTAAAGTGCTATCATTCCTTTATTCATTGAAATTTCGCTGTTAAAGTTTTAAATTTGGCATAGTCCTATTTACCCCCACCCCCACCCCCCTAGGACATAAAGCTAGACCTTTTCACACACACACACACACACACACAGAGAGAGAGAGAGAGAGAGAGTGAGAGAGAGAGGAATGCTCACCTATGCACCTTCTTACGTGAGCACCCATTCGTGCCTTTGCACACGTGTCTTAGGAATACAATCTAAACGGTCCACATGATGCGACGCCCTTAAAACTCTATAGGCCCAATTTCAGACTAATCCAAAACTCTAGTAGGGCATAGCAAAGAGAAATGCAAATCAAGGGAGGAAACTATTTCCTTTTGCCAAGGCCCACCAGAATTTTGTATCAGGCTGAAAATTGGGCTCATATAGTTTTTATTTGGGTATCCTCCATCCATGACAAGTCTCATCAGATAAACAGTTTGGATCATTAAAACATAGACCACCTATGCAACTAAGTATCTTTAAACCATCGATTATTTTTGTTCAACGATGGCCAATTTGATAATTGGACCAGGCCAATGGGCCATTAATCAGTGGCCCGAAATAGCCCAGTTTGGACACCATTCCTACATTTCAAACCTGGGCCCGACCTTCTTGCTAAGTTTTCAGGTCCAACCACTAAATCCATAGGGTGGGGCAACAATTTACTGGGTGGGCCACCTCTAATTTGGGCTATGGCTAGCAATGGGTGGGCCTACGGCCTAGATGTTGAACCAATCGGGCCGGGCCTGTTCAAAATACTGACATTGCCATTTAAGCCCCGGCCCATTTCAAAGGTCTAAACTTCACCAACCCGTGGGCCCCACATAAATGGGCCATGCCAGAACCTTGTCAGAGTATTATAATCCTCCCACCAGTGTAACTTTTGTACTTGTCCCATTGATAGTGGGGCCCTCCCATGGGAATTTTGAGGACAACTCATTTTCCACTCTATCAGCGTCCTTTTCTCGGGACCAGATTCCTCAAATTTCCATCTCTTTTGTTTTTTTTACCAGTTTTTCAAGTGGGCCTGAAGACTTTTCTAACCACTTAAGAAGACCCAGACTTCCACAGGGATCATGCCACATGTCTTAAATGAACAAGTGGGCGACCTCGACCATCGATCGTGAATACTAGCCTTGACCATATACTTTGACCTCTGAGGTCAGCCTTGGACCTTCAACCTCAAGGTTAGCATTGCTTGTTCGAGGTCGGCCATCTAGTGCGACCTCTTCCCACCGATCTCAACCTATTGATCTTATCACTAAGGTTGTTCCAGGATCTACACCAAGGATCTCGGAAGGCAGCTGCTTGCCAAGTAAGGGAGCTTTCCATGTAAGGAGGGCATCCCATGCATGGCTACAAATAAAGGTCCATTCTACAGTGAAAGGTGCGCATTGAAATCCTAACACTCAGACCCGGTTTCCTTGTCTGACTTAGGCATTAGAGGGTCCCCTGTCTTAGCTAGGGTCCCCATTGTTGTTCTCCTTGTGAAGGTTCTCCAAGTCACAGTTAGGATTGTGAAGGTTCTCCAAGGTGCGGTAAGGACAACCAAATCTCTGTCTCACTCTCTCTCTCTGTCTCTCCATATATATATAAAGAGAGAGAGAGAGAGAGAGGAATGCTCACCTATGCACCTTCTTATGTGAGCACCCATCTACACCTTTGCACACGTGTCTTAGGCACAGAATTTGAACGGTCCACATGATGCGGCACCCTTAAAACTCTATGGGCCCAATTTCAGACTAATCCAAAACTCTAGTATGCCATAGCAAAGAGAAATGCAAATCAAGGAAGGAAATTGTTTCCTTTTGCCACGGCCCGTCAGAGTTTTGTATCAGGATGAAAATTGGGCCCAAGGAGTGTGTGTGTGTGTGTGTGCGAGAGAGAGAGAGAGAGAGAGAGAGAGAGAGAGAGAGAGAGAGAGAACTGTTCACCTATGCACCTTCTTACGTGAGCACCCATCCGCACCTTTGCACACGTGTCTTAAGAATTCAATCTAAACGGTCCACATGATGCAACACCCTTAAAACTCTATAGGCCCAATTTCAGACTAATCCAAAACTCTAGTAGGGCATAACAAAGAGAAATGCAAATCAAGGGAGGAAACTATTTCCTTTTGCCAAGGCCCACCAGAATTTTGTATCAGGCTGAAAATTGGGCTCATATAGTTTTTATTTGGGTATCCTCCATCCATGACAAGTCTCATCAAATAAACAGTTTAGATCATTGAAACATAGACCACCTAAGCAATTGAGTGTCTTTAAACCGTAGATTATTTTTGTTCAACGATGGCCAATTTGATGGGGGCCATTAATCAATGGCCCGAAATAGCCCAGTTTGGACACCATTCCTATATTTCAAACCTGGGCTCGACCTTCTTGCTAAGTTTTCAGGTCCAACCACTAAATCCACAGGGTGGGGCAGCAATTCCTGGGCGGGCCACCTCTAATTTGGGCTATGGCTAGCAATGGGTGGGCCTAGGGCCTGGATGTTGAACCAATCGGGTCGAGCCTGTTCAAAATACTGACATTGCCATTTAAGCCCCGGCCCATTTCAAAGGTCTAAACTTCACCAATCTATGGGCCCCACATAAATGGACCATGTCTAGAACCCGGTCAGAGTATTATGATCCTCCCACCAGTGTAACTTTTGTACTTGTCCCATTGAAAGTGGGGCCTTCCCATGGGAATTTTGAGGACAACTCATTTCCCACTCTATCAGTGTCCTTTTCTCGGGACCAGATTCCTCAAATTTCAATCTCTTTTGTTTTTTTTACCAGGTTTTCAAGTGGGCCTGATGACTTTTCCAACCACTTAAGAAGACCCAGACTTTCACAGGGATCATGCCACATGTCTTAAATGAACAAGTGGGCGACCTCGACCATCGGTCGCGAATACTAGCCTCAACCATATACTTTGACCTCTGAGGTCGGCCTTGGACCTTCGACCTCAAGGTTAGCATTGCTTGTTCGAGGTCGGCCATCTAGTGCGACCTCCTCCCACCGATCTCAACTTGTTGATCTTATCACTAAGGTTGTTCCAGGATTCGTACCAAGGATCTCGGAAGGCAGCTGCTTGCCAAGTAAGGGAGCTTTCCATATAAGGAGGGCATCCCATGTATGGCTATAAATAAAGGTCCATTCTACAATGAAAGGTGCACATTGAAACCCTAACACTCGAACTCGGTTTCCTTGTCTGACTTAGGCATTAGAGGGTCCCCTGTCTTAGCCAAGGTCCCCATTGTTGTTCTCCTTGTGAAGATTCTCCAAGTCACAGTTAGGATTATGAAGGTTCTCCAAGGCGCGGTTAAGACAACCAAATCTCTCTCTCTCTCTCTCTCTCTATATATATATATATATATATATAAAGAGAGAGAGAGAGAGAGGAATGCTCACCTATGCACCTTCTTATGTGAGCACCCATCCACACCTTTGCACACGTGTCTTAAGCACATAATCTGAATGGTCCATATGATGGGGCACCCTTAAAACTCTATGGGCCCAATTTCAGACTAATCCAAAACTCTAGTATGCCATAGCAAAGAGAAATGCAAATCAAGAAAGGAAATTGTTTCCTTTTGCCACGACCCATCAGAGTTTTGTATCAGGTTGAAAATTGGGCCGAAGGAGTATACGTGTGTGTGTATGAGAGAGAGAGAGAGAGAGTGAGAGTGTAAGACCCGTATCCTAGTCCGTACCGTTCCGTGGACTTCCGCGGTCTTTTTGGTCGAATTCCGGCAATCCTCAACCCGTATCCGAAGTTTGCGCGCGATCCTAAGCTGGGTCCCGCATACCGAAGTTGGCTCAAACCGAAACATGTACCTTGGTAACCGCACCGTCGCCGCCGTTCCAACGCCGCGACTCGCACACCGACCCGATAACCAGGCTAGAAGTTGTGGGTCCGCGTTCATTCCGAAGAAACGCCGCACGTTGCGAATTCTGAGAGAATCTCTACAACATGTCCTATCAATTAATCTCATCAATCAAGTTCACATCACACATCAAGTCAAGTACAACAACCCATACCCTACCCTTACATCTCTCTTACACAAGCTACCCAAAGTCAACTCTCCCTCTCTCTCCACCCATCCCTCTCTTACAACCCATCACTCCACCCATCACCCATCACACATCACTCCATCACCTCTTATCAACCCATCACTTCTCTCTCTCCCTCATTTCTAAATAAAAAAAATCTCTCCCAAGTAAAAATCCATACGTCCAAGCTCTCTCCCTCTCCCAAACAACAAGTGTGGCCCATTTTCCCACTCTCTCATCTCCCATCTCAACCGTCCATTCCTCATCTACCACCATCAAAAGTGTAGGCAATGAGCTAAGGAGGCTAAGGAAGCAAGGAGGAGTGCAAAAGGTGGGTGATCCACCGTTAAATCCCTTTTTAGGGACCACTTGTTGGTGGGACCCATTTTTTTTTTAATGTATGAGTTGTATCATGTGGGGCCCGTAGTGGCGGGGCCCCACCATCACCGTCTCTTCTTTCTCTCTCTCTCTCTCTCTACGGGTGTGGTCCACTAGATCCACACCGATCATGGACCCACCATGATGGATGTATTTTATCAACGCCGTCCATCTACATTATCCATGCCATCCAGTGGCCTAGATGATGAGAAGACACAAATATCATGTTAATCCAATGGGTGGGCCACATTCATGTGGGACCCACCTTAATGTGTGGGCCACGTCCACGTGGAACCCACCACAATGATATGTTATCCATGTCGTCCAGCGTCGAATAGGGTGGGGTGGCTAACATGAAGGCGTGTACTGACATGGGTGTGTACTAACAGCTAACAAAAAAAATTTTAATAGAGTGGAAGTGTTGCTGCTCATGCAGGCCCCACCTTGATGTATTAATGCAATCCACGCCGTCCATCCCATTTCTCAGCTCAGTTTAGGTATTGAGCTAGAAAATGAGTTCAATCCGATAATCCAGCGGGCCATACCATAGGAAATTGTGGTGTATACCATTGAAACCCACCTTAATCTTTCTATTCACCAAAACATGCCGCTTATTGGACTCATTTAGTCAGTCTTGAGCAGCAGGGATCAATGGGCGGGGCAGATTCACCTGATGCGGGCCCCACCTAGGAGATTCTGCTGAAAGACTAGTTTTCAAAAAAAAAAAGAGAGATGTAACAGCTGACGCTGCTATCAGAGGCACAGGTAGCGCCTGCTGCGTGCGGACGGCCTAGGAGGGACCCACGGTCCCAGCCGTGGGCCCCACCATGATGTGTGTGAACATCACAACCATGCATTTGGTGGGCCCCAGGATAGTGCCCCCCCCCCCCCCCCCCCCAAAAAAAAAAAAAAAAAAAATCGGTGTATATAGACTCAGGTGACCCACACGGCTGGGAAAAAGTGGAGATTAAACGTCTGCCATTAACCCTTTTGGGTCAGAAGTTTTGGACCATATGAAATTTGTTTTTCTTCCTCATCCAGGTTCACGTGACCTCATCATCAGCTTGGATGGCAAATAAAGATTTCGGTGGGCCCCCTGACCGTGTGACCTTGTCAACAGATTGGATGATAAATAAACATTTCAGTGGGTCCTAGTTCAGGTGGCCTTACCAACAATTTGGATGGAAATAAACATTGCGGTGGGCCCCAGGCCCACCCTAGGTCCACATAACCTTATCAATAGTTTGGTTGGAAAACAAACATTACAGTGGGCCCCAGTCCATGTGGCCTTATCAACAGGTTGAATGGAAATAAAAATTACAGTGGCCCCAGGGTCTGTGTGACCTTATCCACATATTGGATGGAAAATAAATGTTTATGGTGGGCCCACATGGGACCCACTAATGAATGTTTTGTATCCACACCTTTCATTAATGTGGACCTCCATCATGAGGTAAGTGATTCATCTAGGCCTTCCATCCCTATGGGACCTACCATGATGCATAAGTTTCATCCAAACTGTCCAACCATTTTGGAGATTATTTCAAGGCCATGAGACGAGGCCCATCTTGGTGTATTTGTAGGTCATCCATTGAGGCCCACCTTGATTTGTATAAGGCCCGTTGTTGAGGTCCATCTTAATGTATTGGTGGCCCGTCGTTGAGGCCCACTTTGACATATATAAGGCCCATGTTGTGAGGCCATTGTGATATATGCAAGGCCCATGGGTTATGACCCATTGCAATGTATGTCAAGCCCATTGGTGCGGCTCATGGATGCGGCCCACCTGATGAATATAAGGCCCATATGATACGACCAATTAATGTACTTAAGGCCCAATGGGTGCAATTATGTCCATTGCAATGTGTGATTCTTTTGGGGTGTATATAATAACGGGTAGTGTCTTGGGAACAATGATGGTTAAATGCCCACATTGTAAGGATGATGTCGGTTAAATGTTCGTATTGTCACTCTCCTTAAAGCCCACTGATAGGCCCATACTTATAGTGGGTAGGCCGTCTAGGCCTATCTTCGCTTTGCTCAGAGCCCATCACTATATAACATGTTTATTATAGATACATGATTCATGAACATACGCATCATATGTACGCTTGGTATAAGGAGTGACTGATCATAGCATATGCCTTTGGGCAGATTGTTTATGGGCTCCCTGATAGACAGAGTTTCCTACATGAGCGCTCGGTACGCGCAGGATTGTTGCATGTTTGGTAGGGTGATTCATGCACTTGTATTTGTGTGATCATGATTATTGTATGCCCTAGCGACATTAGGGTCATAGCCTCCACAGACACATCGTGGGTGGCTGGATTAGATACTGAAAATGTTTGGTTCTAGCATACGGGCGCCATAGATGTCCCTAGGTGAAAATCCCTAAATCTGATGGTACCAGAGGATGACTTCAACTTTGAGACCGAGTAGATATATGAGCACACGAGGGCTGAATACCAGGAGGCCGCGTCTCCCACTATGTCATGGTCGGTTGGAAATGGTGTGGCCTTACTCGCCCGAGGGTAGGGGGCAATACTAGGCTGACTTTGACCAGCTCATGAATGGATCCGCTATCGACGTGCCGGATAGGTATTGACAGACTATTGGTCAGGCGGATAATGAGGTTTCTTACGCGCACTTGGACTGTGCGACTAGGAGAGCAGCAGTACTATTTAGAGTGTACTAAACCCCGGTGATTATCCTGAATGAGAATTGTACTGATATATGATGAGGATTGGCATGCCTGAGCTGTATCTTGCATTGCATGGTCTTGACATAACTGATAATATTCATATCTTGCACCACATAGCCCTGGTACGACTCGTTACATTCATGTACTCATCAGCACGATTCCGCATTACTCTGACCTTGCATTCTGAGCACGCTTATATTGCGCACACACTTACACCACCCTCTAAGCTTTCTATAAGCTTATACACGATTGATACATGCAGGTGATGTCAGGACGCAGCCGTAGTCTCGCCGCAGTTAGAGCGTGCATCCGAGCTTCTGGAGTTTTTGTTATTATCACTATCTTGTATTTCTCTTCGTACGCCTTGTACTCAAAGTTTTTTATTATAGTGAATTTTGTGGTGGTGTTCTTTTGGTTGTTGTTCATGGGTTATGCTTGTAGTTATGCTCATTACGAATCAAATTGATTATTAGAAATCCTCCTTATAGCATCCCAGGATCGGAACCTGGTATATGGGTGCCGGGAGCTGAGAATGGGGTACTACGGAGGCTGTCGGCGTCGGATTCGGTGATCGGGAATTTTGTGAGCCCGATTTTCGAGTTTGGGGCATGACAGAGAGGACTGCTCACCTATGCACCTTCTTATGTGAGCACCCGTCGCACCTTTGTACACGTGTCTTAGGAATACAATCTAAACAGTCCACATGATGCGACGCCCTTAAAACTCTATAGGCCCAATTTCAGACTAATCCAAAACTCTAGTAGGGCATAACAAAGAGAGATGCAAATCAAGGGAGGAAACTGTTTCCTTTTGCCACGGCCCATCAGAGCTTTGTATCAGGTTGAAAATTGGGCCCAAGGAGTATGTGTGTGTGTGTGTGTGTGAGAGAGAGAGAGAGAGAGAGAGAGAGAGAGAGAGAGAGAGAGGACTGCTCACCTATGCACCTTCTTATGTGAGCACCCGTCCGCACCTTTGCACACGTGTCTTAGGAATACAATCTAAACGGTCCACATGATGCGCCACCCTTAAAACTTTATAGGCCCAATTTCAGACTAATCCAAAACTCTAGCAAGGCATAGCAAAGAGAAATGCAAATCAAGGGAGGACACTGTTTCCTTTTGCCAAGGCCCACCAGAATTTTGTATCAGGCTGAAAATTGGGCTCATATAGTTTTTATTTGGGTATCCTCCATCCATGACAAGTCTCATCAGATAAACGGCTTGGATCATTGAAACATAGACCACCTATGCAACTAAGTGTCTTTAAACCGTCGATTATTTTTATTCAACGATGGCCAATTTGATGATTGGACTAGGCCAATGGGCCATTAATCAGTGGCCCAAAATAGCTCAGCTTGGACACCATTCCTATATTTCAAACCTGGGCCGGACCTTCTTGCTAAGTTTTCAAGTCCAACCACTAAATCCATAGGGTGGGGCTGCAATTTCCTGGGTGGGGCTGCAATTTCCTGGGTGGGCCACCTCTAATTTGGGCTATGGCTAGCAATGGGTGGGCCTATGGCCTGGATGTTGAACCAATCGGGCTAGGCCTGTTCAAAATACTGACATTGCCATTTAAGCCCCGGCCCATTTCAAAGGTCTAACTTCACCAATCTGTGGGCCCCGCATAAATGGGCCATGTCCAGAACCTTGTCAGAGTATTATGATCCTCCCACCAGTGTAACTTTTGTACTTGTCCCATTGATAGTGGGGCCCTCCCATGGGAATTTTGAGGACAACTCATTTCCCACTGTATCAACGTCCTTTTCTCGGGACCAGATTCCTCAAATTTCCATCTCTTTTGTTTTTTTTAAACCAGTTTTTCAAGTGGGCCTGAAAACTTTTCCAACCACTCAAGAAGACCCAGACTTCCATAGGGATCATGCCACATGTCTTAAATGAACAAGTGGGCGACCTCGACCATCGGTCGCGAATACTAGCCTCAACCATATACTTTGACCTGTGAGGTCGGCCTTAGACCTTCAACCTCAAGGTTAGCATTGCTTGTTCGAGGTCGGCCATCTAGTGCGACCTCCTCCCACCGATCTCGACCTGTTGATCTTATCACTAAGGTTGTTCCAGGATCCGCACCAAGGATCTCGGAAGGCAGCTGCTTGCCAAGTAAGGGAACTTTTCAAGTAAGGAGGGCATCCCATGCATGGCTACAAATAAAGGTCCATTCTACAGTGAAAGGTGCGCATTAAAACCCTAACACTCGGACCCGGTTTCCTTGTCTGACTTAGGCATTAGAGGGTCCCCTGTCTTAGCCAGGGTCCCCATTGTTGTTCCCCTTGTGAAGGTTCTCCAAGTCACGGTTAGGATTGTGAAGGTTCACCAAGGTGCAGTTAGGACAACCAAATCTCTCTCTCTCTCTCTCTCTCTCTCTCTCTCTCTCTCTCTCTATATATATATATATATATATATATATATATATATAGAGATAGATATAGAGAGAGAGAGAGAGAGAGAATGCTCACCTATGCACCTTCTTATGTGCGCACCCATCTACACCTTTGCACACGTGTCTTAGGCACAGAATCTAAACGGTCCACATGATGCAGCACCCTTAAAACTCTATGGGCTCAATTTCAGACTAATCCAAAACTCTAGTATGCCATAGCAAAGAGAAATGCAAATCAAGGAAGGAAATTGTTTCCTTTTGCCACGGCCCATCAAAGTTTTGTATCAGGTTGAAAATTGGGCCCAAGGAGTATGTGTGTGTGTGTGTGTGTGTGAGAGAGAGAGAGAGAGAGAGAGAGAGGACTGCTCACCTACGCACCTTACTTGAGCACCCGTCCGCACCTTTGCACACGTGTCTTAGGAATACAATCTAAATTGTCCACATGGTGCGACACCATAAAACTCTATAGGCCCAATTTCAGACTAATCCAAAACTCTAGTAGGGCATAGCAAAGAGAAATGCAAATCAAGGGAGGAAATTGTTTCCTTTTGCCAAGGCCCACAAGAATTTTGTATCAGGCTGAAAATTGGGCTCATATAATTTTTATTTGGATATCCTCCATCCATGACAGGTCTCATCAGATAAACGGTTTGGATCATTGAAACATAGACCACCTATGCAACTGAGTGTCTTTAAACCATCGATTATTTTTGTTCATCGATGGCCAATTTGATGATTGGACTAGGCCAATGGGCCATTAATCAGTGGCCCAAAATAGCCCAGCTTGGACACCATTACTATATTTCAAACCTGGGCCCGACCTTCTTGCTAAGTTTTCAAGTCCAACCACTAGATCCACAGAGTGGGGCTGCAATTTCATAGGTGGGCCACCTCTAATTTGGGCTATGGCTAGCAATGAATGGGCCTATGGCCTGGATGTTGAACCAATCGGGCTAGGCCTGTTCAAAATACTGACATTGCCATTTAAGCGCCGGCCTATTTCAAAGGTCTAAACTTCACCAATCTGTTGGCCCCACATAAATGGACCATGTCCAGAACGTTGTCAGAGTATTATGATCCTCCCACCAGTGTAACTTTTGTACTTGTCCCATTGATAGTGGGGCCCTCCCTTGGGAATTTTGAGGACAGCTCATTTCCCACTCTATCAGCGTCCTTTTATAGGGACCACATTCCTCAAATTTCCATCTGTTTTGTTTTTTTACCATCTTTTCAAGTGGGCCTGAAGACTTTTCCAACCACTTAAGAAGACCCAGACTTCCACAGGGATCATGCCACATGTCTTACATAAGCAAGTGGGCCATCACTCTTTGACATGTCACTGTTGACGTGGGGCCCACGAGTCAGTTTTAGGACTTGCCATTTGATGTGGCTGGACCTTGTGGGGCCTGATCACAAGCAATTGTGTGGTAATTACCATACGTTTGAGCTGTGTGGGGTAGACCCATGGTGTTTATGTGGAATCCAAACCGTTCATCTGGTTCGCCTTATCAATGGTACTGTTTTTATCCCAATATCATACCAATAAAAAAGCTCAGGTGGTACACATCATCACAAGGAGCAATAAATAATCACGCCTAAAGGCTATAGATTCACTTGTTGTAGGTCCACCTAAATTTGGAAATTTTCTAGTTTTGGGATGTCCCTTCCTTCAGTTAGATCTCACCTGATGAATGGCTTGGATGACTTATAAAAACAATGGTGGACCCCACATTCCACCTCCAAGCGCGTCCCACTGTTTCCTTTGTTGTGGCCAAAATGACATAAAATTCGGGGGCCTCATCGAACGGATTGGATGACACTGACACATCAAGGTGGGCCCCACATAGCTCGAGTGCATGGTTACCTAACATACGTGTGAACGCAAGTTACCTTTGACTGACTTTGGAGAAAACGGCCAAAAGGGCCCTTATCAAAAAGTTCTCCTGCTGGTAGATGTGAATAGAGATGGGCCCCACCAGACCCCTACCTTGATGTTTATAGAGATAAGGCCCACCTATTTACTTTATAGAGTACTGCAGATTCCCTATGATCTTGTGATGTTGTGCCGGTCACACCAACCATGCATGCATCATAAAATATAGTGCTTGAATTGAAGTAGACTGAACCTGCGGTGCTAGTTGTTGGATCTGAGCACGTGGGTGGTCCAGAAATCCAGGTATAATTGCTCTGGTGGCATTTTCCAATACTCGGGTCGAGGACACGTGGGACGGTGGGGTGCACTATTCAACAGTAATACTATTAGATTTGGGCATGGGACAGCTCGACTCGTCCGAACTCGTTTAGATCCAACTCGATTTAAACCAAGTGGGTGAGTCCCTCCGAATCGAGTTGACTTTGTCTAATCCAAACTTAAATCGAGTTGAGTTCAAAGCACCCAATAACTGGACTCAACTCGACCCAAAATCTAACTCAATATTGACATGACTGATCTGAAACTTCATTCATACCAAAAAACTTAAGAGACTGCAATTCTAGCAAGTGAATTTAGGTTTAGAGTTGTGAATTTAGCCCGTGGATACCCGCTACACTTGACCAGACTCCGTGCCGGCTCAACTCAACTCGATACTTGTGACTGGGTCGGAATTGGTCCGGATTAGTCTAGGCCAAACCCAGACTCAGATTGGGTCAGGCATGCTGGACTCAGTACCGAATCAGATCGAGTTTGGGTCAGGCCTATTTCAAACCGGATCGAGTCAGATCAGCCTTAACTTGGTCTGAATCGACTTGATGCCCACCTCTAAATACGATGTACACCATGGGTTAAAAAGAGTCTACGGCTCAGATTGACTCATCTGGTCTCAGTTGAGTTGTAACTCGTTCGAGTCATGGTGAATTGGCCCAGGTTAGCTGAGTCAAGGATGAATCATCTAGGCAACTCGACCATGTTCAACTTGATCTGAGGTGACTCAGACGAGTCACACCATACATCCTCGATGGCCCATGCACCCCAAAAAAAGAAATCAAAGTGAAAGATCTTGGCCATAGAAAATTTGGCCCTTTTGTTGGTTGAATGTGAACAGTTGCTGATTTAGTTCAATTCAAGCATGGGCATCCTACCTTCCATGATGTGACCCACCGAATGATTAGATCCACTCAAGCATGGGCGGGCACCATGTGACTTTGGAGGTTTTAAACTAGGCAACCTACCTTTCATGGTGTGGCCCACCAAATGATTGGATCCTTCTTATTTTTGGAACATTTTATTTTCGTGATGAGGTAACCGTGTTGGATGTTTGGATGGAATTTACAAACCATATTTAGCTCCACATGCAATTATTTACATGAGCTTTTTATTTACAATGAGAGACTTACCATTGTTAGGATTTAGTGAAATGATACGCTGTAATAAAGAGACTTTCCATTAGGGTTAAAAAGAGTCTGCGGCTCGGATCGACTCATCTGGTCTCGAGTTGAGCTGCTACTCATCTGAGTCGAGGTGAACGCCTGATTGGCTGAGTAAAGATCTAGGCGGGCCGTGGTATTCAACAGGATCATGTTCAACTAAGTCTGAGTCAAGATAGACGCAACGGTTCAAGTTGACTCAGACGAGTTGCACCCGGTTGAGTGAAGGCTAAATGATTCAGGAACGGTTTTCAACCGTTTCTAAATAGGGATTTTGCCTCTCTCTCTCTCTCTCTCTCTCTAAGGAAAAGAGCCTAAACATAACTTTGGGCCTTTTAACCAATGATGATTTTTTTTTTTTATGGTTTTAAATTAATAAAAAGAGAATTTAGGTAATTTTGAGATAAGGTTGTATGCGCGGAAATTCTTACTTTTGATTAGCAATATATCAGTCCAGTATTATTTTTAAAATGATGGTGACTCTTGAACAATACAAATTTAGAATCTTACATTGAGAAGAAAGTGACCACCTGCTTTTAACCATCCATTTTGAAGGACATCATTTAAATGGTTGAGACGTCTGGATCAGTGTCATTTTAGAGATGATCCATCCAAACAATTTCTCACAGTTCGAATATCTATATATCTCACAGGATGATTACTAAATATAAAATTTAGTGAAATTAAGACTTGATTGAGTTATTGAATTGACTTAACCTGGTCAAGTTGAGTTTTGAATTTTTTGAACCAACATTTCAATTGAAATGACTTGTATGTTTGTTTTATGTTACGACGGACACGGCAGGTGGCATAACATATAAATACATTGACTTGAATTGCTGTTTATGACATCTAATCTATAATTTAGTTCAATTCAAACATAGGCATTCTATCTTCTATGGTGTGGCCCACAAAATGATTTGATCCACTCAAGCATGGATGGGTACCATGTGACTTTGGAGGTTTCAATGTAGGCATCCTACCTTCCATGGTGTGGCCCACCAAATGATTGGATACGCTCGAGCATGGTAGGGCACCGTATGATTTTGGAGGTTTCAAAGTAGCTAGGCATCATACCTTCCATGGTATGGCCCACCAAATGATTGGATCCTTCTTATTTTTGAAATTTTCTATTTTCATGATGAGTAGCTATGTTGAGGGTTTGGATGACATTTATAGGCCATATTTACCTCCATATACATTTAATTTTTTTGCATAAGCTTTTAGTCTATAATTGGGGACTTTGCATTTTTAGGATTTAGGAAAATGATACCCTACAACATGATGTGGTGTAATAGGATGAGCTAATTACTTATGAATGCTGGAAAAGCTTTGTGAGCCCCACCATAATGTATGTTTCTTATACATGATGTCCATTCATTTTGCCAACTCATTTTAAGTCATGAGTTTGAAAATGAGGTATATTAGATTCTAAGGTGGATGAGGAAATAGTGGTGATCATTAGACGCCCACCATTAAAAACTTTCTAAGGTTGATTAGGTCACAAGGACCCATATGATGGGAAAATGTGAATGTCAGCCTAATCCAAAACTTTTGTGACCCCAATTATATATATTTTTAATTATAGGAGTTCAATCACCACCATTTCCCACAACATGGTCTACTTGAAATTTAGATCAATCTCTTTTTTTAGCTCATGCCATAAAATGATTCAGATAAACGAATGGACAACATGCATAAAAGACATACATCATGATGGTCCCACCACTTTTTCCAGCACCAACTAGTTCCGAGCTCAGTAGTAGTGGGGCTACTACGAAATTTGGGTCCGCCACGTAAAAAGTTAATTTTTTTTTCGTGGTTTACCTTATCCCATATAAGATGATGTTTTATATCATTTCTTTTAGGTATATAAAATACACGATTTTCAATACACTTTATTTAGCACCAATGAAAAAGTGCCATATGTACATGGTACCTGCAACAAAAAAGTTAAAATGATTGTTTCGAGTATAGATTTTTTATTTTTTCCATTGTGGCCCCACACACGCACAATGTTTTTCCACGGGTTAGATGGAATGCATCCAGCACCCTACAGAAGGCAATCCATGTCCATATTTATTACGATACACTTGTTATATAATATGCCTTTTTTTACTAATTGTTGACCCTTGTTAAGCCCGCATAAGAGTATAATACAACTAATATACATGCCACACGTGTGCTAGCATGGCACGTCGGTCTCAGATCTAATCCAGTCTTACATTTTAAATATTTTTCCTAAAAATAAATCTAGTCCACTCATCAAGAAGGCTTCATTATTGGAAAAATGAGGATGAGTTAGAAAACTGTGGCCCACCGGACCGGTGGAGAGGATAGTGGTGCTCTTTTGATGGGTGGATTGGATATCAGACCTCCCATGACATGCTAGCACACGTGTGGTGTAAATGTGTACTGCATACACGTGTGAGGTTATGAAAACTCACAAATCTCATTAAAATTATCTGCAATGGAACTTGACACATTTCTTTATAAATTTCGTTTGTATTGGAAATGTGAACCATTTCTTTATAAATTCGTTTGCATTGGAATGTATAAAAAAATATAAATTAATAAAATAAATTTTTTAAATAAATATATTAACAACTTGTATTTTTTTAAGAAATATATTAACAACTTGACATTATGATCCATTCACACGTTTGGAACATGTGGGTGGACGTATCATATATAGGACCCTAGTGGGGCCCATGGTTCAAAAATATATTAAACACCGTTGATGTGATGGCCTTGAATGTGGATGGCCTATGCATTTATATTTCAGTCGATCTGGCCGTGATGGGCCACACGTTTTGGATGGTATGGATATCCATTCATCAGCGTTGCATTCGAGAACGATGAGTCCCATGATCTTCACAATTCTAGTTACACAAGTTTACATGGAGTTCTAATCAAAAGATCTGGACTGTCCATTAGGTCCAGCCCATTTTTCGCAAGCCACTGTACGATCCCATCCATCCACAAGTTGGCCATCGTTTTTATACTCTCATCCGTGCATGGATCCAACGGTTAACATGATCTAATCAAAGTGATTAGCTCTTTATCTGTATGCAATACCTGATGCGTCCCATACAACTAATAGCACCAGAGCACTTTCCCAAAAACTGTTATTCTTTGTTCCTGTCTGGTAGGGTTGTACATCCAGCTCAGTGGAGTCGAGGTGGGCTAAGCTTGGCTTTGCCTCATCCTTGCTTTCCTCGAGTTTGAGCTCCGCCTTAAGCTTACCGTTGGAGCTTGGCTTGTTTGTCAAACCTTTCAACTCGAGCTCAAGGTGAGCTAATGGATCGAGTCGATGTGAGCTTACCTCGAGTCAAGCTTGCTCCCAACCTGTCTCAACTTGTGCTTGACTTAACTTAGCAAGCTACACCCAACTCAACCTCCAAATCAAATATTCAATTAATTATATATATATATATATATATATATATATATATCTATAATTAGATAGAGCCATAAATGTACCTTGTTATTGGTGCTGAAAGAGAGAGATAGAGAGAGCTCAACAGAGTGGCCGAGTGTAGGTTGTACTATTGAGACAAGTCAGGTAGACACTGAGTTGAGCTGGTCAAGTGAGAGAGAGAGAGAGAGAGAGAGAGAGAGAGAGAGAGAGAGAGGGTTTGGGCGTGGTGGGTTGGATAAGGAAGAGAAAGGATAAGAAAGAGACGGAAGAGTAAGGTGGGGTTTAAGTTTTAACTTTTTTAAAAAAATAAAAAAATAAATATAATATATATAATATAATATAATAAATATTCGAGTCGAGTCAAACTCTACTATATTCGAACTCGACTTGTTTTCAAAACAAGCTGGGTCATATGAAGCATGGCTCGCCTCGATTCATCATTCAAGCTGAGCTAGATTGAGCCAAACCGAGCGAGCTTTTCAAGCTAGCTTGGCTCGTGTACAACCCTATTGTTAGGATGAGTAGTGCACCGTAGTGCTTGGTACTGTGGACTACCAAATAATCTTGTATTAGTTTTTAAATTATAGATAAGAAAGGAGAGCTAAAAACCCTAGATTTCTAATTTCTAACTTATCAGTTATGTTTTCTATAAACCCATCAAAGCTATTAAAAAATTGTTTAATTTATTGATCAATGTATTTTTTAGCCTTTGCTAAGTGTTCGCTTAAAAAAAAAAACTCACTTAAGATAAGGATATCTTTACCGGAAAAACTTCAATAAATTAATAAAGATAATTTTATCAAAACCAAGCTGAAGCTCAAATTTTAGTTTATTCATGTTTTGAGTGGAGTGTCTACAATTATATGCATCCAATTGCATTTGAAGTCACCGTGACGTGTGTCTGACATCCAATCCGTGACTTCGGAGCAGGCATCCTTGATTTCTATGGTGTGGCCCACTAGATGATTGGGTGATTTCAGAGCAGGTATCCTTGATTTCTATGGTGTGGCCCACTAGATGATTGGGTGATTGCGAAGCAGGTATCCTTGATTTCTATGGTGTGGCCCACTAGATGATTGGGTGATTTCGGAGCAGGTATCCTTGATTTCTATGGTATGGCCCACTAGATGATTGGGTGATTTCGGAGCAGGTATCCTTGATTTCTATGGTGTGGCCCACTAGATGATTGGGTGATTTTGGAGCAGGTATCCTTGATTTCTATGGTGTGGGCCACTAGATGATTGGATCGGCATTATTTGCATCAGCTCTTTACCAACAAACTATTGCATGCAAGACTTTTCATTGTTATGGAAATGATAACAACGTGATGATGTAGTGTAATTGATAAGCCACCGATCAATGAAGAACAAGTGGCATGCAAAAAGTCACTTTGTTATTTTTTTTTCTCATATATTTTCACCTTTTCAGGTTTTAAGATATGACATGCGATGTGATGGTTGGTGGCCCACCTATCACATGTAACATGATATGTCATGTCATTCTTTTTAGGTTTATTGGATGCAGATTCTTTTTTTATATTAGGATCACGAAAATGAAAAAGTATCATGGGTGCTTGTGCTAGCCTGAAATTCATATAAAAAATAGTCCATATATGAAAATTTTACTTTTTCACCCTGAGTCTATTTCTCGTATACTTCTATGCGTTCTTCTTATATACTTATATGCGTATCATTGACCCATCTGAAATACAATACAACTAATATACAGAACCCACATGTGCCAGCATGATACATCGTCTCAGAATTAATATCCGGTCCAACCGTATAGATGTTTCCCTAAAAGTAAATCCAGTCCACTCATCAGGAAGGCTTTCGTTATTGAAAAAAGAAGATGTGCTAGAAAACTTTGGCCCACCGTACCAGTGGATCAGCCCATTTCTTGGGCTAGGGTAGTGGTGCCCTTTTGATGAGTGGATTGGTGATCAGACCTCACATGATACAATGGCACGTGTGGTGTAAATGTGTATTGTATACACGTGTGAGTTTAGAAAAACTCAAGAATCTTATTAAATTTATCTGTATTACTGAAACGTTACACATTCTTTTATAAAATTAATTGGTATATTGGAATCTATGCAAAATATAAATAAATAAATAAAAATAACATTTTTTTAAATAAATATATTAGAAATTTGTGGTTATCGAGCCAATCACATGTTTGGACCATGTGGGTAGACGCATCATAGGACCATAGTAGGGCCCATGGTTCAAAAATGTATTAGAAACCGTTGATGTGATGGCCTTGATTATGGATGGTCCATGCATTTATATTACTAAAGAATCGAAGCTATCTTGGCTGAATCAGCTTGGTGGGTGACATTTTAGAGATATGATTTGTCAGGGTGGACCACACATTTTGGATGGTATGGATATCCATTCATCAGCGTTGCATGTGAGAAGGATGAGTTCCATGATCTTCAACATGGTGGTGGTCTATCATAGAAATCTTGCCCTTTTTGGTTGGTCGAGAACAGCTGCAGCCCTCTCTTTCTTAAATATCTATTATTATCATGCATTTAACGGTCAGGATTCTTCATATCCTGGGACTTTTGGTTAGTGGACCATCCACAACAATCAAAGTAATGATCACTAAACCATGGCCCCAGATGTACTGAGCAATATAAGCTACAGAAATTTTAGTTACACAAGTTTACAAGGAGATCCGATCAATAGATCTGGACCGTCCATTAGGTCCAGCCCATATCGCACAAGCCACCGCACGATCCCATCCATTCACAAGTTGGCCTTCTTTTATATACTTTTGTCAGTCCATGAATCCAACGGTTAATGTCATCCAATCAAACTGATATTTACCTATATGCAATCCATGATGGGTCCCATGCAATTAGAACTTAGGATGAGTAGTCCACCATAGTGCATGGTACTGCAGACTATACCAAATAATTTCGTGTTATTTTTAACAAAATAAATAAGAGGGGCGAGGAAAAACTCTAGATCTCTAACTCACCATTGCAGGCACTTGGGTTTGTTTTATGGCACGTGCAATGTGCGTGGCGTGCCAGAATTGAAGAACCGCACTATCCAAATTGATCAACTTCGACCCTAAGCATCAAAATAAGCAGCTTCGTTTGATACGAAGATCAATCGCCTACTCAAGAATTTTATAATGATCAGGCGATAATTAGAGGGTGAGATTTTTCCTCCAAATATGAGTTGTTTTATGCCTTCTACAAAAGAAAACTTTCATAATACCGGTGCAATCAAACAAAAGGGAATTAGCCATTAGGAACAGCGGCAAGAGTGCATCTCTTGAAAAAACCTTGTGATATTGAATAAATGACAAATCCAGCGTATAAGCGTATATTTTGATTACAACTAAACATTATAACTAAGAATTAGTGCTACTTGAGTACCGCTACCACTACAATAAGCTAAGTAAATTAATACATTTATTTGGTTTGATTGGTGTGTGAGACTTGGGTTATTATATTGAATGATTTCATCGGCTATTTATAAAGTTTTGTTGCATCTTGTTCTTTCAAATCCTTCTTCTATTACTACAATGGTTACAGTAGCCGAAAACCTTATTACTACAATGGTTATAGTAGCCGAAAAACTTTTCTCTAAATCCTTCTTTTGTTATGTTTCTTCTTTTCGACGGTTTCTCTTCATTTGGTCAAGCTTTGTTCCATTTCTCGGTCATTTACTCTGCTTTCATACTCCTCCCGGCCACTCTTTCGTACCCGCTTAGTCTGCTTTTGGACACCTGTCGGCTGCCTTCTAGATGCCTCTCATCCACTTGGTTTACTTTTAAATACTTCCAAACTAGTCCTTGTCTTATCATCCTGCCAGCTATGATTACGAAAAAAAAAACACTTCAAGTATCCTTAAATATCTTTAACATGTTATATCCTTAATTTTCATATTATAACATGTGTCCTTTTCAATTGTGTTTCCCAAAAACGATCAGGAATATAGTATATCATTGCCCCCCACGTCGTTTTGCCTTTGGTATAGGTGAAACCGATGTTGATTCGATGTTTGACACAAAAAATGTGACTGCTCGACCGGGCAAAAATATCAATTTTTGTCATTTGACTAAATATAGCCATTTCGGTCAAAAAATATCAAATTTGAGCATCTTGGTCAAACTCAACTGTCGTAGTCCAAAAATGGCAAATTCAACCGTCTTGGTCAAATTCGATCATCTCAGTCGCAAAATAGCAAATTTGGTCATCCTGGTTAAACTCAATCATCTTGATTGAGAGACGGCTAGTTTAGTTGTCTTGGTCGAAGTAGACAATCTTGTCTGAGAAACAACAAATAAGACTATTTTGGTTATACTCAGTTATCTTGATTGAGAGACAGTAAATTCGTTTATCTTGGTTGAACTCGATCATCTTGATTAAGAAACGACAAATCTAACAATCTTGGTCATACTTGGCTATCTTGATCGAGAGACAATAAATTTGGTCATCTTGGTCGAACTTGACCATCTTGTTCAAAAAACGACAAATTCGACTGTGAAAATAGAGACTATTGGTCAATCTATTCTAAATAGGGCATATGATTGACCGAGGTAGTAATATGGCTAAGAACATGGCCTACCACTTCTTTGACCATTTGAATAATTTACTCACAATTTAAACGGTGAGATTCGACCATTGGAGGTGGTTCAAAGCCTACCTAGTTTTATCTTTCATAATACAATGAATTTCCAAGAAAGGGTTGCCCCCAAGTATACCCTAGTTTCCTCCTTCAATAACAACATTCCCGGCCTCCCATTTCGGTCGCTTAAACTCAGCAGGTGGCAGAAGATTCTACACTTCATGTACTGGAAGAGGCGTATTTCGTTACGAAATAGGTATCCATGGTATCGGTTGTGGTGTTAGCGTCATGGGTTGTATCGGTGGTGTCGATACCATATTTCCGACAAAACTAGTATCGACATGTTGCTGAGGTGCCACAAGTGTTCTTTCAGCAAAAAAATCCATCAATATATTCATGTTTTTAGTATTACTAGTCATCCATCTGCCTAAAGACTCAGCCTAGACTCATGACTGTTTAGCGATATATTGAATTCCTCTTTATATGTCGAGCATTTCAGTCGATAAAATCACAGGAGGCTCAACCTGAGATGAGGATGCCATATCTGGGTTTAATAGAAAGGGTATTTGATTCAATGTGGATTTTCTTGTTCAGGTACCTGTTGAATGTACAACTCCCCATCGTGAACAGGAGGCTCATTGCCTACAACAATATTAGTAGCGGCTATTGAAGTATTATGATCACCCATTCGGCTCATGATTATGAGAAATTACTATACCGGAAAGTATACTTGTATGCCAAAATTGTTCTTTTTATTAGATCAATGCAAAATGAAAAATGATGACAAGTAAGTAGTTTTGACTCTCATCGGGCATACAAAAAATGTTGGCACTTCGGTTTACTTTCTGTCGCGTGTAATATGCGCAGGCATGTCAGAATCGATAAAGTGACTCGATCCAAACCAATCAACTTTGACCCTAGGCACCAAAATAAGCAGATATGTCTATTATAAACATATATAACCATATTCTAAGAAGATTGGTCACTTACTCAATCACTTGCAAAATTTTATAGTTATCAGTCAATAATTGGAGGGTGGGATTCTTCCTTTGAAGATGTGTTGCTTTATGCCTTCCACAATAAAAGACTTTCAAAATATCAATGTAATCAAACAAAATAAAAAAAGCCACAATCAGTTACCAGGAGAGACGACAAGAATGCATTTTTTAAAAGAATTGTGTGATATTAGATAAATGACGAATACAGCGAACGAGCATAAATTTGGATTACAAGTAAAGATTATAGCTAAGAATTACCGTTATTATCCTTCTTCCATTACTACAATGGTTATAGTAGCTAAAAAGTCTTTTCTTTAGATTCTTCTTTTGTTATGTTTCTTTTTTTTAACGATTTCTCTTTTCTCGGCCGTTCTTTCTACTGTCGTACACTTTTTGGCAGTTCTTTCTATTTCCAAATGCCTCTCGACCACTCCTTCAACTTTCATACACCTCTCAACTACTTGGTTTGTTTTTGGACACCTCTCAGCATCCTCCTAAATGATTCTGGACCACTTAATTTGCTCTTGAATACCTTTCAGATACTCATTACTAGGGGTGCACACGGGTCGGTTCGGTCCGGTTCTAGGGTGAAACCGGAACCGAACCGTTCCTAATGGTTCTACAATTTTTGGAACCAAAACCGGACGTTAGCACCCTGGAACTGAACCGGAACCGAACCGTGAAAAACGGTTCAGCTTCGAATCGGTTCCACGGTTCTGGGCTTTTAAAAATCCAGCCCAGTTGTGAGGCTACCTTAAATGGTTGTCCCCAATTCCCACCGTACATATGGCCAAGTAAAATGATCAAAACCTTTGAACAAGTGGGCTCCAACAAGGATGGGCCAAGGCCCAAAAATCACGACCATCAAAGAACCCAGTCTGATCAATGGCCTCCATACAAACGATTTTAAAAAAGTAGAAGAAGAAGAAGAAGAAGAAGAAGAAGAAGAAGAAGAAGAAAAAGGCCAACAGTTAATATTAGAAGGCAAAATCCATTTATCAGACTTTGTGGCCTGCTAGATAGATAGCAACAATCAGCAGGCATCAGCCATTTGTGCAGCGGCTATTGCGGCAAGCCTCATTCTGTGTCTTTCTTTCACAAATCAACCAATAATACCAGAAAGAAACCTTACTTAAAATTGGGTCCGATGTAAGGCTTTGCCACCATCTAATCACGTTTAAGCTTGAAAACCTTCTGAATCTCCAAGCTATTAGACCACGCCGAGCAAATGAATTCCAAGACATTGTTGCAATTCTCCCCCTTCAAGACATCAACAATCAAGCTGATGTGCGGCTTAACGTCATCACTGTTGCCATAATTACCGCAGCGGGAATGGAGCCATCAAACATCATTAACTTCAACTTTGATCTCTTCCTTCTCACCGTGTTTACCTCTCAATCGGATCCATTGCTCTCCCAGCTTATCTTCAACCGTGAATGAATCGAATTCCGTAACAAGCTTTATTTAAAAGAGCATATAAATCAAGGGTCTTGATATAGCACAATTAACCGTGTTGTACCTAAGATACAGGAGCGGCAGTCGGCGAGAGAGAGGGCAGGGGCAGGGCAGGGGCGGCAATAGTCGGGCTAGAGAGTTTAGATATTTAGGATTTTTTTGTTTTTGTTTTTTTAAGTCAAGGTTCGGATTGACGGTTCGGATCTACGGTTTTGGTCACGGTTCGGATCAAAGGTTCGGTTCGGTTCTACAGTTCCCTAAACCGGAACCGATCCTTATCCAACAATTCTCAAAATTTTGGAACTGGAACTGGTGCTATCTAGAACCAGACCAAAGCGGACCGATCTAACGATTCCTGTCCAGTTCCATGGTTCTACCGGTTCGATGTGCACCCCTACTCATTACCCTATCATTTGAGGGTTGTAATTACTTTAAAAGTACTTAAAGTATTTTAAAAACCTTTAACATACTATATCTTTTTCTTATTATCACACCTATCCTTTCTAATTAGATTTTCAAATAATAGTTAAAAATAGGGTATAATTTTCAACAAACCCATCAGAGCTCAGAGAAATATTTAACTGTCCAAATCAGGGAAGAATCTTGTAATTTAAATTATTCAATGAGGGTGAGTTTCAGCCTTTGCTACAACGGTCCGTTAGATGCACTGACAACTCACTTAAGACAAGATATCCTTGTAAAAAGGCTTTTATGGCTCTTGGACACGGCAATTCTTATAATAAGGTTGTCCAATGAGACAATAGAGGCGGATTCCTTGGACGGGCTGTCACGAAGCTCCTGCAGTTAGAAGATACATGGGCCAACCATGATGTTGGTGAGAAATCCACCCTGTCCTTCCGTTTTTCCAGCTCATTTTAGGGTGTAAAACGAAAAATAAAGAGGATCCAACTCTCAAGTGGGCCACACTAGAGGAAAAACTGAAAATTGATCAACCACAAATATTCATAGGGCCATAGGAGTTTTGTATGAGGCTACGCTTTTTGTGTTTTCAGTTCATCCAAGTGGGAATGACCTTATGAATGGTTTGGATGGAAGATAAACATCAAGACGGACCCTAGAAAAGTTTCAACGGTGGGCATTCATTTCCCCAAAATTTCCTCTCGTGTGGCTCACTTGAGTTTGGATGCGCCTCCTTTTTTACCCTTGTCCTTAAAATGAGTTGACAAAGAGGATAGACGGAGTGGATTTCTCACAAACATCATGGTGGGCCCCATGTAGCTTCCTAGTACAAAGAACTTTCTGCAACAGTCCTCAGACAAGGACCTCCCAGAAAGAGGATGCTGCGATGCAGTTGTCAAAGAAGAGAAATAATTAAATACAAACGTGTCATTGATCACCTGGGATGAAAGTTGGGCCGTCCATTCATTTGGTGGGCCACACCAGTATGTCATACTATCCGATAATCATTGATATTGATGTTGTGTCCTGCTCTATTTGTGGTTTGGCCTGGCTTTCAATCAGGTCATTGTCATGGTTTGGCGCACCTTTGCATGGATAACATATTCTACCTAGTTAAAAATATGTTCTAACTGGGTTCGGGTCAGGTCCAACATCATAGACTTATCCATACATATATCCTAAATATATTGATCTACCACGTGGCACAAGTACATTTCTAGTATGGTTGGAACAAAAAAAAGTAAATCTTAAATTAGCCATAACTTTTAATCCGGGTATTGTTATGGGTGCACAGCCTATCCATCTTTATTGAAACGGGTCATCTGTAGTGAGCTAACCTATAAAGTGGGTCGCATCTGTCCGTTTCGTCAGAAGACCTGACCTTTCGGTTGAAAATTGAATTTTTAGAGAAAAATTACTGTTTTTAATATTTTCAATTTTTTTAATATTTTCTTATTTTTAGAATTTTAAATTTTCTTCTTTTTTAAAAATAATTTGTAATTATGTTAGGACACTTCTAGTAAAAGTTTATTTGAAATTTATTTTTTTTTAGAAATTAGGTTTTAAAAGACTTTTATTAGAACCGAGATGTTTATTAAAATTTTTTGGTATTTTTGATAATTACGAATTTTATTTTATTTTATATATTAATAGTATAACAGGGACACATACCCATTAGACAATTATTAATCAATTTGTTACGAATTTTTAAAAATTATTTTATTTTTCTTATTTTACTCGTAGATTCGAGACATTTATATATATGATTAGTCCAAAGAAGTTCTAAGGATTCAGAATAATTATCCCCCTGAGGAAGACGCAGTTCTACCTCACGTCCTTAATTCCCTGTGTCATATATTAATAATTATATTAGAAACTGAGTAAAGTTTGCTGAGACCCAGACATGAAAAACGGCTTGTTTTTATTTTATGCATGTGTGGAAGTGGCACATGTGTGATTGAATCCATTCGTAGATCCCAACCATGCATGGGTCCGTCAACCGGGACCAGGTTACTGGTGAACCAAACTCAATTTTCATAGGGCCAGGTTCATTTTCTAGGGATTGTTTAGGAATCGGGTTTGGTTCGGGTCTACAATTTGGGACTCGATTAAAGTAGTGGTCTGGTGGGATTCAAGTCAAGTCCAAAATCATGGGCTTTAAACGTATATTTTTCAGTTGCTAGTATAATTAATATACTTAAGATATCTGTGTTGCCGAGTATATGATGTTGGACCAAACCCAAACCCGATTAGACCCGATTTTTAACTAGGGTCCAAAATGGTGGACAATATCCATCAAGCATGTAGAATATCTTATCCATGCTTAGTGTGCCAGACCATGATGATGTCCAAATTGAAAACCAAGCCAAACCACAAATAGATAAGGACACAACATCAATATCAATGACTATCCGATAGTATGACTTACTGGTGTGGCCCACCAATCATCGATCGGAATCAATCGATCAATGGTTCAATCAATGGTCTGTGTTGGTTTTGCATAAGTGCGTTAATATTTCGTTTCTAATTATATAATTGAGTTATATAATGTGTATTTATGTTGGATTATACGGTAATCTCTAAGGGTAAACAACGTGAGAGCTTGAGATTGAGAAGATTTTAAAGGGAGAAAATTAGGGTTTTTGAATATTTAAGTCATGCATCTTTTATAACTTTCTGTTCATAGTTGATTTATTATTGTTTAGTGTCTTCACATAAAACATTTATTTTTATGTGATTGTCCGAATGTTTCATTTCCCTATTACTTGTTTAATTCATTCTAAAGTTGATTCCACACATAATGTGTAACTAATGTACACAACAAGTGGCTTAATAAATATATGCTGTCGCATATCATCTCATTAATTATTTTGTAAGTGCATAACTGCTCTTTATTTTCATGTGCATGAGTAGGAGAAAACATACGCAGAGAAAATTAAAGTACCTAATCAAAGACAGCATGCTACACTATTCCTTGCCCCAACCATGACCGCCGCCCCCCACGCACATGCGAAGTTGCTCCAATGGCATTCTCTTGCTCTTCAATACAAAAAATTAATAAGAGATTTTAATATAAATGTTTATTTTTTTTCCTAAATACATGTGCATATAACTAAATACAATTAAAAGTTAGCAAAAGTGAAATATATTTTTTTTTCTTGATTTTTTACTTTTTAATATCCATGTATGTGCGGCCCAACAAAACCTTACTCATCAACCGAGACATGATACTCTAAAACTTAATCTTTCTGTCATGATTCATTGGACGAATTCACATATATGGATAAGATTTCAACAGATAATACATTGACATTATAGAATTTATTTATCAATGCCATAGTTGATCTGCATACTTGCCATATTTCACCTCTTTAATATATCTACCCATTAACACGTCCACGTGTCCAAACGATCCATAAGTCCACGATGGGTTTCAACAGTTGGACGGTCTGGATTCATATATATTTGTGCCACGTGTAGCGTGGGGGTAGTTTTCATAAAGCAACATCACGTGACAAACGCACAATAGGAGCGAAGACCCAGAAACAGTTGAGAGGACTGATGCTAACGGATCTCCAGTAGTGGTTGTTATTAAAAGAGCGGCTCAAGATGTTCCGAGAGTGTTGGTACCACACCTTTCAGGTATACAGTATGTACCACTGATGCTCATTGTTCTATGATCTAAACCGTTGAAGTTATGGGCCCCACTATCAAGGGCCCACGATCTAAAAATCTCCCACGTGGAGGGATCCTAGATAACCAGCAACAAGTTCCCTTTCAGCCGATAAAATGACAGGCAGTCTAAAGCTAGGATATTCTAATTTTCTTTATTTTGGGTATAGCTGTACACGGGTGAGTTAGCTCGGTCAGCTCTCTCAATTCGACTCGAAAAAAGTTGGACTCACCTGGGCTCAAAGATAGATTTGGACCTAGTCGAGTTGATTTTTAGAACTAAAAAAAATTTCGAGCCGAGTTTAAGCTTACTTAAGCTCGGCTTAACTTGGATCGAACCTCAACTCAAATCAAATCAGATTGGTGACTCAGTTATTTTGATATGGATGTTGTTCGCTGAGTGTTTGATAAAATGATTCAACGAAGTGTTGGCGAGAAAAGAAGGAATATGTTGAGTGTTTGATTTTGATGCAGCTTGTTAGGTATTTGATTTTATTTAATTTTAATGTTGCATATGCTAAGTGTTCGATAAAACACTTGTAAAGTGTCATTACTATTTTGCATTTTAGGATAAATTTAAAATATATTACAGATGTTTTATAAAATATCGTATGAGCTTGAACTTGACTTGAATTAGCCTTAGCTACTAACCGAGAGGAGCCAAGCTGTGTTCAAGCTGGAGTTGGTTACGGCCAAGCTGTGCCAAGCTGACCGGGATGAACTCGTGTCAACGCTGAGGTTTTGGTATCGATCCTCAGTAGTAGGAGTAGCTAACAACGGAGTGTGATCTGACAGTGGAGTGTCCTGACAAACAAGCAAACAAAAAAAAAAAACAAAAAGCTTGGATACCCAGTAATGTGATGGATGATACAAAGTCATTGAAAAAGTAATTAAAATTATATAAATAGAAAATAAGTAATTCAAATTATGGTTTCAGCTTAGATGTATCATGGACGGAAAAAAAATATATTTATTTAATTATCTGAATTATCTGATCGGTGGACACTTATTGGACGGTTAGAAATGAAAAGCATCCAATGGTTCTCTTTGCACGAACAAGTGTCTAGGAATCAGTAGTCGTGATTATTCAAATAATCTGATTTCGATCCTGTGACTTAGTAAGAGTAGCTGCAACAATTTAGTCGGTTCAGCTTGGGTTAATGCAGATCGCATGTGGGATTTCTGAGTGCATGTGTATCAAGTTGAGTAAGTTGGCAGAGTATAATATGGATTGCTAGTTCCAAAAGGACTCATACCTTGAAAGTAGTTCCAACGTCAACGTCGGATTAGACTTCCGAGTCGTCCGGTGGACGATTACCTGCTTAACTTGAACCGATAAAGATCTGCCACGTGGAATACCACCCTCCCCTGTGGAAATTTTTCAGGGCCGCCCCACGTTCCATCCTGGGAGAGGAAACGGGCTACTCCCCTGCCACCAGCCCCGTGGCTGATGGTCGGTGCTCCGTGGGCCCCTTCATGATGTATGTCTTTCATCCATTCCATTCATCCATTTTTACGGATCAATTTAGGGCTTGTTCCAAAACATGAGAGAGATATAAATCTCAGGTGTATCACACCACAGAAAACAATATTGATTAGATATCCACAATTAAAATTCTCCTAAGGCCCACTGTACTGTTTAAATGACATCTAATCTGTTGATTAGGTCATTTAGGCCTAGATGAAGGGAAAAAACAAAAATCGGTTTGATCCAAAACTTTTATGGCCCCCAAAAGGTTTTTAATGGTCGACGCGCATTCAACACTATTCCTGTAATGTGGTCCAGTTGAGATTTGGATATGCCTCATTTATTGTCTCATACCGTAAAATAATATGGAAAAATATATGGACGGCATGGATGAAACATGTACATCATGGTGGGGCCATCCACGAGCCATTGGCCGGTGCCAGGGGAGTAGCCGATCCGTTTCCCCTTCGGGATCCAACCACATGGAAGTGGATTGGCTGGTTTACCACACACCAGCTATATAGCTGGTGTATTGAAGTCAGCAAGTTATGTGGGTCACATCACAAGGTATGTGTTATATCCATATGGTCCATCCATTCCGTGAGCTCGTCTTAAGGTCAAGTGGGCCACACTGCAAAAAGCAGTAGGAGGTTGAACGTCTACCTTTAAAAACCTTCCAGAAGTTTCCAATCAATATGAAATTTGTTTTTCCTCTTCAACAATGTATTTGTGACCTTATAAATAGATTGGATGGAAAATAAACATTATAGTGGGCCCTACGAATATTTTAATAGTGAAAATTATTATCCCCGCTACTATTTTTGGTGTGGTCCATTTGAGATTTCAATATGATTCATTTTTTGGTTAACGATCTAAAATGATCTCAAAAAATGGATCAACGGTGTGAATATATATAATAAATACATCATTGTGGAGCCCATATAATTTTGATCTCCTTTTAATTGATCGTACAGTTCGAAGCTTGATGAGCATTGGTGGTCGTCTTCGCACACCATCGGATTAGCTGGTGTACCACACACCAGTTATTTAGCTGAGATGTATAGACATCAACAAGTTTTATGGGTTCCATCATAAGGTATGTGTTATATCCAAACTGTTCATCCATTTGGTGAGCCCATCGTAAGGCTTGAACTGAAAAATAAAATAGATCTAAAGATCATTGAGATTGCACTGAAAAACACAGTGGGGGATTAAATGTCTATTATTGAAACCCTTTTGGGTCACAAAAGTTTTTGGATCAATATGATATTTGTTTTTCCTCTTTATTTAGGTATTTGTGACCTTATAAATAGATTGGATAGAAAATAAACGTTGTGGTAGCCTTACAAATGTTTTAACAGTGAAAATCATTCTCCCCGCTGTTATTTTTGGTGTGGTCTAGTTGAGCTTTGGATACGATTTGCTTCTTTTTTTCTAATGCTCTAAAATGATCTCAAAAAATAGATGAACAGTATAGCTAGTGGCTATAATAAATGCATCATTTGGGCCCCATGTAATTTTGATCTCCTTTGAACCGTTTGTGCAACTGGGAGCTCGATGAGTGTCAAAGCTCATCTTCGCACAATGTGTATCCACACCATCTATATTTCTGGTGTTTGGTACACCAGCCAATCCACTTCCATCTCATCGGGCCAAAATTAATGCACCACGGGTTGGCTACTCCCCCAGCCACTAACCAATGGCTAGTGGTCGGTGCTCCATAGACCTTACCATGATTTATGTGTTTCATCCATGACATCCATTTATTTTTCTATATCATTTTATAGTACTATGACCTAAAAAATTAGATATATCCCAATCTCAAGTGGACCACATTACAAGAAACAATGTTAATTAAACCTTGACTATTAAAAACTTTTTAGGAGCCATTAAAGTTTTGGATCAAGCTGATCTTTGTTTTTTCCCTTCATCTAGGTCTGTATGACCTAATCAACAGATTGGATGTCAAATAAGTAGTATAGTGGGCTGAAGAGGATTTTAATGGTGGCTATCCAATCACTAGTGTCGTCCACCTGAGATTTATATCCCTATCATTTTTGGGATCAAGCCCTAAAATGATCGGTAAAAATGGGTAAAAGACATACTTTATAGTGGGGCCTGCAGAGAGGCTAGTGGCAGGGAAGTAGCCAATCCGTTTCCAAAATAATGTTTTCCTTACATCTTCAGGCCTGGAAGCGGATTGGCTTGTCTACCACGCACCGCCAACATGGCTGGTGTGTTGAGGTCACCAAGTTATGTGGGTCCCACTATGAGGTATGTGTTATATATCTAAACCGTTTGATCATTTGGTGAACTCTTTGTAAAGCTTGAGCTGAAAAATAAGATAGATACAAAGATTAAATGGACCACACAGCAAAAAGCAAGCAGATATTAAACATCTACCATTGAAACTCTTTTGGGGTGATAAAAGTTTTGGATCAATATAATGTTTATTTTTTCTCTTCATCCGGATATTCGTGACCTTATGAACAGATTGGATGAGAAATAGACGTTATGGTGAGCTCTACAAATACTTTAATAATGAGAATTATTGTCCCACTGTTATTTGTGTGTGGTCCACATTAGCTTTGGATATGACTCGTTTCTGGACTCATACTACAAAATTTTAGCATCAAATGAATGAGCAGCATGAATATAATAAAATGAATCATTGTGGAGACACCCTGATCCATATATCTCTAGTAGTAGACTGAGGGAAAGATACTCCCTTTTAACACTAAGGTCTTGGTATCGATTCCCTTGCTTGGCTGGTGTAACCACCAACCTAGCTGGTGTGTTCATCCATTTGGTTAAATCATTTTAAAGCATGATCCAAAAAATGAGTTATATCTCAAGCTTGAGTGGACCACACTAAAATGACCTGGCTGGTGTGTTCATTCATTTGGCTAAATCATTTTAGAGCATGATTCAAAAAATGAGTTATATCCCAAGCTTGAGTGGACCACACTAAAATGGGGTGAATGATTGTCACCGTTGAAGCATTCATAAGACTCAACATAACGTATATTTTCTATCTAATCAGTTCATAAGATCACAGAGAAATAGATGAAGGGGAAAAACAAATATTATATTAAACCAAAACTTCCGTCACCCCAAAAAGGCTTTCAATTGTAGACGTTCAATCTCCCAATTCTTTTTGAACTGTGGCCTGCTAGATCTTTGGATCTATGCCTTAAAACTAGCTCACCAAATGTACGGACAGTTTGGATATGAAATATACCTGATGGTGGGACCCACAGAACTTAGTTAGGTCAACACACCAGCCAGTTTGGTGGTGCGTAGTACCCCAGCCAATTCGCTTAGGGAGATTATACGGTGGATCCACCTGATGTACGGCCTGGATCTCGTAGATGTGACCTGTAGACGTGGAAGAGCTGAGAGTGTTTTATGATCGTCCATCAAGTAGCACCTATTGTGGATGGACTGGAGTTTATAAACTGAACCTGTTCCACGATTGTAGCCGACTGATTGTAGTCTACATGGATTTCGAGTTGTGGACCGTTAAGGTAGGGGCCACTAGATCAATGGCAAGAGTTTGTATAAGGATTATATTTGTTCCTACTGAGGGGTAATAATTCTATGAACGGTTTGGATGGCATAAAAATATCATGGTCAGCTCCATGAAGGATTTAACCGTGGACGTTACTCTTCCCACTATTTTGTTTGTGTGGCCGATCTGAATTTTTGATCTTCTAGATTTTCAAAATCCTGACTTAATGTGGTTTTTCAAAATTGATGGAGGGAGTGGATTTGTCAAGGACATCTCTTTGACTCCACACGGCCTCGAGCACATGCAATTACCTTACACCAAACTTAGGTTATTTGTCCAGGGCCTCATGAGGTTATGTGCTGTAGCAAGATCCCGTCCAGCCCAGAAATAAGAAATTCTTGTTCTGAATCCATTTTTTGCACCATTTAGGTGACGAAATGCCACTATACTACGGTCATGCCTCGTAAGGTGGGCTCTTGTTTTAAAAAGCCAAAGGTACTTTTTTTTTAATGATGTGAGTCCTATCAAAACTGGAATTTCACCCACCATTAGCCATGGATAGTCAAGAATCTGTAAAATAAAATTTTTAATTTTCTATTTAAAGTTCTCTGTAATCCACAACTACAGTAATATTATATATTAACTTTAAACTGTTTTCTTCAATGTAGTTTATTTGTGATTAGTTTTGTCCTAAAACTTAGACTAGCAACATGAAAAAAAAAAAAAAACTCCTTACACGTAGACTTGTTAAATTTGTTTTACATAACTTAATAGGCCTCATATAAAATGTGGATGGATTCAAAATGTGTTGCCCTTACCACATAAGGCCGTTTGACCATTCCCATCTTCCTTCCTTGGCTTTTTTCACAAGTGGGGAGGAAGGCGTGAAAGGGAGAATAATGTTATTGGTTCCTTTCCTTCTTCATTTTTCCTTCCTTGGTATACTTTATAATTATTTTTTGGATTTTTATTAAGTATGAATGATGAGAGTTTATAAAAGGAAGAAGGGTGTGAAGAATACTGCAATGGATAAATTTTTATAATGGAAAGATGTTGTAATAGATAAATTTTGTAACGAAAGAAAGTTGTAATGGATAAATTTCGTAATGAAATAATATTGTAATTGATGAATTTTGTAATGTAATAATGTTGTAATAGATGAATATTAGAATAAATTATTATTGTAATAGATGACTGTTATAATGGATGAATTTTTATAATGAAAGAATGTTGAAATGAAAGTATGTTATAATAAATGAATGTTGTAGGTGGATCATCGATATTTACTGTGGATCGCCCGTATTTATTATGAATCACCGATAGTTCGTCGATTTTTAGTGTATATCATCAAAATTTAGTTTGAATCACTGATATTTATTGTGGATCACAAATATACATTATGGATCGCAAATATTTTCATTGTGGCTCACAAATATTCATTATGGAGCACTAATCCCACGAAAATGGCTATAATTATCCTTCGTTATATGTCTGATTTGGGTGATCTTGTACTTGTTGAAAATATAATTTGACGAACTTTCAAATGGCTTTGGAATCATCTCATTTGCACACCATTTGATTGTCCAAAAGTGGGCCTAAATTTTATCATTCATTAGGTGTCATTAATCCCAGGAAAATAATCATAACTCCCATGTTACAAGTTCAATTAGGTTGATCTTGTACTCGTTGGAAAGATAAATTGATGAAATTTCAAATGGATTTGTAATTATATCATTTGGACATCATTTGATTGCCCCAAAGTAAACCACAATATACGATAAGCTTTGATCCCACTTTTGAGCAATTAAATGATGTCCAAATGATATAATTCCAAATTCATTTGAAAGTTCATTAAGATATATTTGCAACAAACATAAGATCACCTAAATCAGATATGTAACGAAAAAGATATGGTCATTTTCGTCAGATTAATGGCTCACAATTAGTTGGGCATCGGAACGAGTTGGATCGGATTGGGTCTAACTCGATACGGTCCGAAATCTACATGGGTTGAGCTGAACTCGATCCAATCCGGGACTGAGTCCGGAACATCTGACTCTAGCTGATCCGATGCAAGGTCAAGGAAATCGAGTCGGATCGGGTTGGGTACGATTCGGATCGAATTTTTTAACAGTGAAAATCATGATCCTCACTGCTATTTTCAGTGTTGTCCATTTGAGCTTAAGATATTATTCTTTTTTTCTTCTTTTCTTCAAATACTCTAAAATGTTCACGAAAAATGGATAAATGATATGGATATAATAAATACATCATTGTGTGGCCCATGTAATTTTGATCTCATTTGAGTCGTTCGTACAACTCGGAGCTCGAGGCGATCTCCGCTCGTCTTTGCACGACACGTGTCTACACAGCTGTGTTGACATGCTGTGCATGAAAGTGTAGTTGTGTAGTTGACGTGCTGTACACGAAAGACGAAAGTGCAATTGTGTAGTTGACGTGCATTGTTGTATTGACGTCAACAAGTTTTGTAGGTCTGATCATGGGGTACGTGTTATATTCAAACCGTCCATCCATTTGGCAAGCTCGTCTTAAGGCTTGAGACAAAAAATAAGACAGATCTAACTATCAAGTGGACCACACTGAAAAAAGTAGTGGGGGATTGAACGTCTACCATTGAAACCCTTTTTGGGGTTACAGAAGTTTTGGATCAATTTGAAATTTGTTTTTCCTCTTAATTTAAGTCTTTGTGACCTTATGAACAGATTTGATGGAAAATAAACATTATGGTGGGCCCTACGAATTGTTTAATAGTGAAAATCATTATCTCTGCTACTATTTGTGGTGTGGTCCAGATGATCTTTGGATATGATTCATTTTTAAAGATAATGTTTTATAATGATCTCTAAAAATATATGAACGGTGTAGATATAATAAATACATCACTGTGGGGCCCATATAACTTTAATCTCCTTTGAAGCCGTACAACTCTGAGCTCGAGGAGCGTCAGTACTCGTCTTATGTCTTTGCACGACACGGACCTACAGCAGCTATATAGTTGAGCTCTTTTTATCGTACTGAGTAAACTCTGTTGGGGGCCACCGTGAAAGCATGTGGTTTATCCACATCGACCATTCGTTTTTCCAAATCATTTTAGTGGTTGAACCTAAAATTGATGCATATCTAAAGCTCAAGTGGACAATACCATAGGAAAAAGTAGAATTATTAATAAGAATCACTCTGGATCGGTCCGAATTGATCACAACTTGATCTCGATCCGAAAAACTGTTGGATTTGAATGGCCCTACTCGATCCGCACCGATCTAGGTCGTCAGTTCGGTTCGGATCGGGTTGGATCCACCGGATCGGGTCAGACATGCCCGGCTCTATTCACAATAATGATAAATTTTGATATCACTTTTGGACAATCAAATGGTATCCAAATGAAAAGATTCTAAATTCATTTGAAATTTCATCAAATTATCTTTCCAACGAATATAAAATCACTTTAATTGAACATGTAACAAGAGAGTTATGGTTATTTTTGTGGGATTGGTGCCCCATAGTGAATATCTATAATCCACAATATTTTCGATCCATAGTGTGAATATCGGTGATCATAGTGAATATCTGCGATATACGGTGAATATCAGCAATCCACAGTTAAATATCGATGATCGACGATCCACAATGTCAATATCGTTGATCCACAATGAATAACAGCGATCCACAGTAAAATATCGATGATCGACGATCCACAATGTAAATATCGGTGATCCACAATGAATAACAATAATCTACAGTAAATATTGGTGATTCACATTGAATATCAGCGATCCACACTGAATGTCGTCAATTTACACTATGAATTACATTAAATATTGACGTTCTACAGTGTAAATATCGAAGATCCATAGTAAATATGGGCGATCCATAGTAAATATCGATAATCCACCATACAATATTCATCCATTACAACATATTTTCATCTTAACATTTTTCCATTATAAAAATTCATTCATTACAGTATTCATCACATTAATCCATTACAAAATTCATCAATTACAATATTCTTCAATTATAAAATCCATCAGTTACAATATCATTTCATTATAAAAATCCATCAATTACAACATCATTTTATTATAAAAATTCATCAATTACAATATTCTTCCACAACCTTCTTCATTTTAAAAACTCTCATCATTCCTTCCTAATAAAAAATCCAAAAAACAAATATAAAAGAAACAGACGAAGGAAGGAAGGAAGAATGAAGGGAACTAAAAGCACCATCGTCCCTTTAACGTCATCCCTCCCCTTCTGTGAAAAAATATTAAGGAATGAATTTAAAAAAAATGACCAAATGACTTCGTGCGGCAAGGCTTTACGTTTTGAATCCTTCCACATTTTATGTGGGGCCTGCTAGGTTATCGTGAAGCAAATCTAACCCTTCCACATTAAAAATGGGTTTTGATATCATGTAAACGGTTCAAGTTTGAGGGTAAAACTCATTACCGATGGAACACAATAAAAAATAATTCAAAATTAATGCATAATGTTAGTGTAATCGTGGATCACAGAGAATTTACGACTATCTGATTAAAATGAACCAATTAGATCAAATAAAGGGTTGAGCTAAATTTTAAATTTTCATGGGGTCCACGTCGATTTCTTAAAAAACTTTTCTGCTTTCGAGACAATAGCCTGCCACACATACGAGTGGTAGCAGACATTTTCATTCTCTAAAAAAAGTGATGAATAAAATCTGACCATCCATCTAAAGGAACGTACAACGGATAAAAAAGGAACGATAGCTTAGATAGATATTCTGATTTCAAATATCTGATCTGTTCATGGAAAAGAATCAGTTCATGGAAAAAATTCATTCAGCGGCTAAAACCAAAGAAAATGTTGTATGGAATTGTCTCAGGTCCATCCATGATATGGTGACCCCTATTAATCCATCACTCTCACTCTGCCACGTGTATCATTTAGAGGCGTGTCTATCATATTCCAGTGCTACCGACTCTACCATTTCATCTCCCCAAGGCCTCTCATCATATTCCCTATATACCTCTGCCCGGAGCTGTGTGGGACCCACATAGATGTACGTGACAAATCCACTCCGTCCATCTGTTCTGAAGGACCACAATAGGGTAGTATTCTAAAAATCAGACAGATCCAAAGCTCACGTGGGACACACCAAAGAAACAGTAGAACAAAAACTTCCACTGTTGAAACTTTCCTGGGGGTCACGGCCAATCCACTTACCTCCACGTAGTAGAACGGGTAAGGTGAAGCGACTGTACATGAACGTCCACGTTCTGTCATTTCTTTTACGCCAAAGAGTCACACGTGTAGAATATCCGATCCGTAAAAACTGGTATACCACAACAAGATGATCATCTACTTTGAAAAAAGGCTGATCCATGAATTGATTGGGACATAAATTTAAAACATGGACAGCCGTAGATTCAGTGTACTGATATCGTCAATCCAATGAATGGATAAGCCTCGTATTTATATCAAGTGACTTTCAAACGTGTCCCACATTTTTAACGTATCTGATCTTTCACACGTGTGACTACTTGGCCGATAGGTAATGGTTGTACTTGAAACTTCACATACAGCCGCTGCATGTGTTTCTCCCCGCCCAGGTGCCTAACTAGGAAGACGAAGAGCATACCGCATACGTCTGTAAGTGGGAAGCGGATTGACTGAGTAAACTCTGTGGGGTCCACCGTAATTTACATATTTTATCTACTCCGTCCATTTATTTTAACAGATAGTTTTATGTCTTGAAGCCAAAAATAAAATATATCCAAATATCAAGTGGACCGCACCACGGGAAACAGTGTGAATTGAAATTCTACCGTTGAAAATTTCTTGGGGCCCACAGAATTTTTGGATCAAGATGATATTTGTGTTTTCCTTAATCCATGTCTGTGTGATCTTATGAACAGGTTGAATGACAAACAAACATCACTGTATGCCCTAGCAAGGTTTCAACGGTAGTAGTCATTATTCCCACTGCTTCATCTGGTGTGTTTCACTTGAGCCTTGGGAATACTTGTATTTTGGATTCAACCACTAAAATGACATGGAAAAACGGATGGACGGCGTGGATAACCCAGATACATTCATAGTAGGCCCAGACAATCCTATTTCATGTAAGGGGTCATCACCGTCGCAGAAAAAGTGGGGCTTGGACCACTGGATATAAGTCAAAAGTGGGCCCCACACAGTTGAAAAGGAGCCGTAATGAGCCTACATGATGGGAGGAGGCGGCCAATGGTGCCCGCCCGGCAAATGGATGGACCAGATGAAAAGAGGCTTATTCGGTAAACGTACACGTGGGCAAAAGGGCGTGGAAAATCGCCAACCTGTGGTGAGATTTGCCACGTGGACGGCACTGAGCTTTGTCTGATGTGCGGAGGGCACAAGGCCTTCGTCCTGCGTGGCGTACACGTGTCAACTGCCGTTAACGGCGGCCCACCGTTCCGTCCGCCGTGACGCCGTTCCTTGTCCGTCATTGGAGTAGCGGGGAAGGCATCCCCCAAAAGTGCCACGTCGGACATGGACGACGTGACATGGACACTTCTGAGTGGGTCCCACCATCCTAAGCCACATGTACTGTCTGACTAGCCTCTCGTGAGAACAAGACAAACGCGTGCCAGCCGTGCGAAGCACGTGACACCCATGCGCCCCCCAAAATACGCCCACTAACTTCGCTTTATGCGCCAAGAATACATCGAGATATCCCAGCTTCTATTTTGGCCAAACGCCAATGTCTAAATTACTAAAATACCCTCACTGCTTGGATTTTATTTTCTAAGTTTATATATATATATGTATATGCAGGGCTACTTGCACGGAACGAAAAGGGTGGTTTGCCGTTTTGGCAGTGATGGTAAGGCATCGTGGAAAGTATGAAAACTAGAAAGTGATTGGGATCCCTAATCAGGATGTTTCTTGCATCCACGCAGCTCATTTTAAGGCATTATGTAAAAAATGAAGTAGATTTATATCTTAGGTGGACCACAAAACATGAAATAGTGGTGATTGAATCCTGACCGTTAAAAACTTTTTGAGGGATGTTTATTTATCATCCAACCTTTTGATTAGGTGACATAGACTTAAACAAAGGGCCCACCTAAATATCAACTTGATTCAAAACTTTTATGGCTCACAAAAAGCTTTTATTAATTAGTCATTACAATTTGTTGTTCCACTTTTAAGACCATGCCTTAAAATGAGCTGTTAAAATGGTTTGGAGGGTATGAATGTAAGCAACATACATCATAGTGGGTCCCATGATATCTGAGTGGATCTGGGGATCTGCAGAAGCCATGCCTGAAAGGGACAGCCCTGGCTAGTGGCTCATTTTAACGCGCATGAATGGTTGTTTCATCTGAGCCATTGATTAGTTGTACCAAAAAGATATTTTAATTTAGAAGAAGCTAGCCATCCAATCTCTAGTCTCTTCTCCATTGAATGTAGGGTGCATCACTTAATGTGGATGCAATTTAGATCAGACTAAGATAACATCAAGTTGGGTTAGGTAATGACTTGACATCATATCATTCGCTTTCGTATCGGAGAGGGACACATATTTTACCATGTGAGACAATGAAATAGCTGCACGGCTTGACCCAACGGAGCTCGGTCTCATCCTAACTTGATTGACTCCACTTTCACTTTAGATTCGGCTTGGACCTATTATGGTGGTCCACAGGCTGGCTTAGGCTTTAAATGGGTGGCCCAATTAAATTTTGGACTTAATTGTGAAGGACAATCTAATTTTGTATATACATGTTTTATATTTTACAAATATGTCATTTTAATTTTAAGTGTCTAGGAAATAGATCATTAACATTAATGCCATATTTGAATTCATAAAAAAGCATGAGAAAGTAAATAGTGTTTTTTGAATAACTTTATTTATAAGAAAGTACGTGAAAATAAGTATTATTTTTCTTGTTTATTTTTTAACAAGATTATCGTAGAAATTTTAAATTTATTTTCAAGTTCGTTATTTGGCAAAACAAGATTTAAAAAAATATATATATTTGATTTTAATTTTTTAGGTAATTACTAACACATGCCAAATTAGCACATGTGGTACATGGGGATGCTTAGAGATGAATAGTGGCATATGTAGCATGCCTAGCATATATGGACACTTGAAATTGACTTATAGCACGAATGACACGTGTCCGGTGTTTGAAGTTATATAGTGACATATGTGGCATAAGATAAGCATCAACACATTTGACATATCGGTACTAAAACTAGATGTGTAATACTCCGTTTCTTTTAATGGTGGGTTCCACTGTTGTCGTTGGTGTGGCCCACCTGAGCTGTGGATGACCCTCATTTTTGGGCACATGCCCTAACTTTGATAGGCAAAACTGATGAACAGTGTGGATTTGTCACATCACTCCTGTGGGGCCCACACTAAAAAGAAAAAAGAAAAAGCAAGTGACGTGTTAACGCACGTCACCCACAAACCATCCCTCTCCTCCACGACACTCTCTCTCCTTCCTTGTTCTCGGTGATACGGTTGCAGATGGAAACCCATCACCCATGATTGCCATCATCATGGTGGGACCCACTCCTCAATCTAAACCTTCCATTAAACTCAGAACCGACCAACTCACCTGACATTATTTTTATACCCTATTTCTCATGCTATCGAGAGAAAACCATAGAAAAAATCCGTGAGAAGAAAAAGAGAGTTTAGGAGAAGGGAGAGTATCCGTGAGGGTTTAACAACGAGTTCAGAGTTGATCAATCCAAGCTAGTACACATAGAAATCAGCATCACTTCAGATTATTTTTCTCCCATCACATAATTTTTCCATAGCAGGTAGGTAATCAATCCTTATTGAAAGATTCATAAGAAATTGCCTTATATAATCTAGACATTGAAAGATTCATAAGTAATTCCCTATTGAAGGATATTTTTTTTAATTTGACTACTGAACCAATGCAAATATTATTATTGTTATTATTATTATTGTTCTTATTATTATTATTTGCATTTGATATTATCTAGTGGTGATGATGAATATTTATTATGTGAACAATTTTTTTTAATGCAATGATTCTTATGGGTGTTCTGCCCTAAAAGGATCATCATATTATTTGTTATGGGTGCTCTGATATTATTTATTACAATGTTTCCTTGTAAGTTAGAAGTATCGTATGTGAACAATTATTCTTTTATGCAATGATTCTTACGGGTACTCTGCCCAGGGTCATTCCTGAAATGATCAGCACGACACGGGTGCTCTGCCCAGGGTCATTCCCAAAAGGATTGGCACGGGTGCTCTACCCTGGGTGATTCCCTAAAAGGATCAGTACACATGGGTGCACTGCCTTGGGCTTTTGTCTCTAAAAGGTTATACCGGTGCTCTGTCGCGGGTCATACTCTGAAAGGATTAACACCGGTGCTCTGCTGTGAGTCATCCCCAAAAAGGATCAGCACACATGAGTGTTTTTCCCACTCCATATCTTAGTATTTTTAGAAAAGTTATGTTAAACAATTTATTCATTCCATATTCATGAATGTAAAATTTTTTAATATGATTTTTCATCCAATGTTCGTCTTATTTTGATTAATATGTCGAGATTAAATTTAGTATTATTTGTGAGATTTTCAACTCGGGATTGATGTGATCCTATTAAGTTGTCAACTCATTATATTTTAACCATTTCAGGTTATAAGTATTTTGAAGATGCAGGGTACTACTATTAGTAGTGGAGCATGGAATGTGGTTAGATGCACGTGGCATGTCATTCTACATGGGATAAATTTTATTTTATTTTAGAACTCTGAATGTAGAAATGTTTGGCTTGATTTTCTTACTTCAAGTTAAGTTAAATAATTATGCATCGATGTAAAAAAAATTGATTATGTAATTAGTTATTTTAGTTTGTGTTTGAATTTTAAAGTGTTGGGCTATGGTGCGAAAGAAAATAAAATGCATATGAAATTGTCATACCTTATTTTTTATTTTTTATTTTTTTATATAGGTCACGGGTTTGGAATTGGGTCTTGGACACCCTATTCGAGTACCCAAATTTTGGGGTGTGACAAAGTTGGTATCAGAGCCAAGTTGATCTTAAACATTGGACTTAAAATAGAGATTTAGCTCTAAGTCTTCCTAAATGACCTTAACTAGGAGATAAGAAATTTAAAATGCATACGTAGGACATTTTAATCTATTGTGATATAATACTTACATTTCATTTAGGCTGTATATTAACATACAAAATCAAATCTGGACGTTAGAAATTTTCTGAGAATTTTTCTAACTATTTCTTAAGTTGGACAGCAATAATCAATATAAAATGTCTGACTTTGAAAAATCATAACTATTTAAGTAAAATTCTGATTGAGGTGATTCAAAAACTTAATTGAAGCTTGATAAGTATAATTTTATAAAAAAAAAAATAGATAAAAATTAAAAATACTGACTCTTAATGTATGTATTTGAGGTTAAGAAAAACCCATTTAAAAATCGTCAAAATCTATACAGCGTGTACTCTCTGAATTTTTAAAAATTTTACAGGCTTCAAAATATTATGAAATTTTACAGTAGACTTATAGATATATCTATGTGAAAATTTTCAAGTTAAAATAATGTCTAGAAATATCAAAAATATCAATTAGAATAGCACCCTTATGACTAGAAATTTCTACACATAGTTCTAAACTACACCTTAGTTCGACTTCTCTTAAATCTTTATGTATGCCTCCATTAAACCATCTGATTTCCTATAATCTTAAAATTAATCAGTAAAATTTATAATTCCCTTTATTTATCATAGGCTATGACGGATCAAAATATGAACCTCGGGGCCGCATCGGAGACTCAAGTACTCGATACAGCTAGGCAAGGAACAATTATTGACAAGATCCTCCAGGCGATAGAAGGATTTGCCTCATTAATGGGAATACAAGTGCTTATAACTCAATCTCAGGAGCAGACTCAAGTGACACATGTAACCCCCGAAGGGACGATGTAACGCCCCGGAAAATCAGGGGTCGTGCATAGACTCGACTCCCAACTTCCCGAGTGTCACTTATCATACATTTTATGGTTTTATGGTTAATCAAACTTAAATGCACAATTTGGAATATCCTGGAGCATGAAACATAATCATAACTGATTTACTGAAATGAAAGAAGTTCAAATACATATACAAGTCCAAAGAATATGAAAATGGTCGCATAAGGCATCGCCCATCAAAATCTAGAATAAAATGATATGTCCACAAGAATAAAGCTGAGTCCACAACTCAGCGGTCCAATTCCCGCCTGTCAAGCCGATGGAGAGCCGCCCGTCAACTAAAAGTAGGACAGCTCATACTCCTCGTCTAAGCTCGCCTCGCCAGGCTCCTCGTGCCCTGAGTCACCTACATCTATGAATGGGTCTGGTTGGTGTTTTAAAACACCGTCCCAGAGTGGGAGTGAGTGATCAACTCAGTGTAAACTATTGGTCTCAAGTTACAACAGGCATCAATTGTAATATGAACTTAATGAAAAGCAGACAATCATCAATACCTAATAACTCTTATTTAAAATGCATGCATGCGAGATGATATGATGCATGCCCTCACCACAACACTCCCTCAAGCGACTCCATCTAACGATCGCATATGACAACACTCCTCAGAGCGACCTCGACTTCCCGAGTCGCCACCCTAACTAATGCGTGCAATGCGATCGTGTTAGCCGAGTTATTAATTAAGTTCATTCATCCAAAGGTTTGGGGATTCTCGATTCACCCTACGTATCAATGCCCTAAACTGGTTGCGAGGCCAAGACCCCATCAATGCGTGAGGCCGAGACCTCGCGGTCCGTGATCCCGTCGGGTTCCTCATCCCCGACACCAAGCACATGAGGAGTGCCGAAAGGAAGGGATCGCTCGCGGTCACTACGGGAGGCGCGGTACCCCGGCGTGAGGCCGACTCGGACATAGTGTCCCATTCCACCATGCCCGGCTCACGAGGCCATGGACCGCCAAGTGGATTTTCAATGGGCTACAATGGTTGCAGGGTGGTTCAGATTCCATTCATATGTGGGCACACAGGGTTAACAAACAGGGTTGATCAGATTATAGGCTAGACCGCACGAGTCAGGCGAGCGTGAGACGAGCGACCTCAGGCACGAGAGACCCATGTAGTCAAACTACAGCCACCCGAACACACCCGCCCAAACTCACGGGTTTAGCCTCGAGGCGGTCCTACCCTTGGAGTCGCCTTCGCTCTCCTCATGTTTCCTGACCAACCCAAAGTAGTGAGGGTCAACCTTAACAAGCCAACTATACAGACTATCACTAGTATGTCATCATCATACTCCACGCATCTCAATCATACGAATTAGATGTTCCTAGCAAGCAATCAAGTAATATAGTGCATGTGAGGTGTGTGGGTGTGGGTGAGGAAGTTACGCACTTCCTCCATCTCAAGCCATCATATACATAAGGGTAATAGAAGCATACACAACATGGATCAATAACATGTGAAAGAATGACATGGTATAAGCATATTATCATCCATTCATGAAAATCATGTGAACAACAATAACATTATGAAGAACATCATGTGCATCCATACAATTTCAAGAACCTATAATTCCTAGGATTTTCTAGGCTTTCAAATGTACCAATCAAGCATCCAAAATCATTAAGCTAGTATTATAATTGGTGCTAGGCCACCTAAGAACAATAGTCCGCACCTTCGGATTCTTTGAAGGCTTAGGAACGCCCTAGGAGGGTGGATTTTGGGGGTTGATCGGTTGGAATCCCTAAAACAACATTTGCATGTTAGAATCTCAAGCAAAACTCTTCTTATCATAAGGGTTTCAAGGAGAATGAGTGTTGGATCTTACCTAGGCGATCAACGGGATGAAAAGGGCGGTTGCGGATGAGATTTCTTCTTGGAGATAAGGTAGGGAGATGTGAGGTTTGATTTCCTTGGGCCCCACCATGATCTAAGGTCCACCTTACCCTTCTTCCTTCTCTCTTTCTTCTCCTTTCTCTTCTTTCTCTTCTCCCTTTTCTCTCTTCTCTCTTCCCTTTCTCTAGGGCAAAATTCGTATGGAGAGAGGGGTGCCCCAAATGAGGCCCTTTTATAATGCCAAATTTGGTGGAAATGGCCCTAAGCTTCCCCAATTTCCTAAAATAGACTTATGGGACTCCCTATTAGTGTTGGGGTGGTCCTAACACCCCTCTGGCCACCAAATTCGGCGTGTAGGTGCCTTATGACCCGACTAGGGCCCATGCAAAAATTGAGGACGAACGGATGAACGGATATATGATCTGAGAAAGCGTTTCTGACCTTTAAGTGGTCCTGTGGGGGTCATTTTGGTGATTGGAGCATTTCTGATGGCCCTCTGGCCATGAAATTTATAGAATAAGTGGTCCATGGCCCGATGAGGGGCCTTACAAAATTTGGAAACGAACGGATGCGGGGTTTGGTCGTACGGGTCTGATTTGCGATCAACGGTCATCGTGCCACGATCGGGGCCCAGATTTGGTGGACAGGCGTAGAAAAATACATTAAACCTTCACCGTAAATTTGGAGGAAATCCGACGGCTGGAAGGCCCGAGCCTCAGTTTCTTTTGTCAGTGCGATTTTTTAATGTGGCATTGGTGGGGCGCATTGGGCAAGTGCCAGATGGTACTTCTGGGTGTCCACTAGGTCCACAGTCCGTGATGGACCACAAGCCTAGTGAGATCTATGATTTTCTAAGGTTTTAGATTTTTTTTGGAACCTCCTCGGTCGCTGGGTGGCCCACACGGGCTGATGCTAGGTGTAAACGGACTATCCGGCTTGATGGCCCGTACTGGTCCTATCATAACTAGACTGGTCCACCCCAGTATGAACTAACATTGAGTGCTAATGGACATTAAGTGATATTATAAGTTAATAAAAATAATTTCAAGAATTTTTTTGAAATCCAAAACAGTGAAAATCCGGGATGTTACAATCTACCCCCCTTAAAACAATTTCGTCCCCGAAATTACCTAAGGGTAGTAAGTAAAGGTTTCATTATTTCATTTGCCTAAGTTTTGTTGAATTCAAGTTCGTATGCATGGTAAGGTGTGTACTATCTATACTAGTTTAGCTCATTCTAGTCTACCCCCCTTAAAAGTTTTCGCCTTTGAGGTTTGAAAATAAATGTCAAAATCATTATTATCGTATTAAGTGGTTGTTGGTAAAGTTTACCTAATGGTGGTATATTTTACTCTTTTATGATTGGGCTAAAATGGAAAGACAGTTGTGGTAGGCTTTGATCCCATACGTCGATCATCTGTCTGACCAGGGCAGAAAGATCTTTGCATTCCTTCTTAGTCCTGGTAGATCCTGGTCTTCTGCTCGGTCAAAGCAGTGAGTCCGTTGGTAGTCGCTCAGGATTGAGAATTGGGTCAAGCCGCGAATGCTTCGCAGGCGTATAGTTCCGTAATTCCGTAGTCCGATTATCCTTAACATTTAGAAGATTAAAAAAAAAAATTTCATTAAAAAAAATAAAATAAAATTTGAAGTTTCATATTTATAGTATTTTAGTGGGTGGTGAGTCTCCTGCAGTATCTATGATCAAACGACTATCTTAGAGGGGTTTTCATGACCTTAAGGTTCCTATTGACATTACCATTTTGATCCTATGGTTAGTGAGTTATGAGCAAATCACGTTTTGGTTTCATAAATTTTAACAGGAAAGGAATAATCGAAAGTTTTAAGGTATTCTGGTGGTTTAGAGTGCTAATAACGTTAAGATGGACGCAGTAAGACAATCATTCATACAAGCATTTATAAGGCGATAATAAAATTCAAAAATAATCCATACATTCATATTAAATTCAAAGTGCCATTAGTATAGCTAGTTACATCATACAACATGGATTACGTAGTTTTCTAAACATTCCAAACATAAGGAAAAAAAAAAATAACTTAGTCAAGTAAACGTCCTAACTATCCTTCAACATAAGCGGGTAGACCTAATCGACTTAAAGCAAACTACTAATTATCGAAAAGGTTACGCTACTACTCTTCTGGACCGGGCAAAGATGGGGGTACTTCTTCCCCTTGAGGGAAAGAATTACCGGAATGGAGAAGAAGAAAGCAACGGTTGCTAGCAATGTCATTCCCCTAGGTAAGGAAATGGATAGTTGTTGAGAATGTGCAAATAGGGAAATGAGTTTGAAATGGATTTGTTGAAGGGGGTTTGGGGAAATGAGGATGGAATGGGTTTTAGAAATTTGAAGTTGAGTATGGTCTTGGAATGGGGAGGAATGGATTTGAATGTGAATGGTTGTTGTTGGGTTTTGTGATGTGGGATTTTTGGAAATGAGAGGGTGGAGATGGGTTAGGGAGATGGATGTGAAATGAGAGAATGATAGTTTCTTAAGGAAGATGGACCTTAAGGATGTGGTTTGGGAAAAATGAGTTGAGTGTGGGTTTGAAGAAATGAACTCGAAGATGAGTTGAAGATATGAGATTCGAGAAGGGTTTTGAGATGGGTTTTAGGAAATGGAATTTGGAAATGGAGAAGAAGAGAGTGAGAGGAGTGGGGTTTTGGTGAATGGATCTAGAAGAAAATATGGGTGATGAGAGGGATTTGGAGGAATGAGCTTAAGATTGAGTGGGTGGAAACAAGCCCAAAAGAAATGGGTTTGGAGATGGGTTGGGACAATGGAGAGCAAAGTGGAAGGAGAGGAAAGGAAAGAATGAAGTAGGGAGATACGAGGATGTGAAGAAGAAGGAGAAGATGGGTTAGAAGTATGGGATTTTGAGTAGGAAATTTGAAGGGGAATTGGGTTTTAGAATAAGTATGGGTTAAGCTTGGTGGATCTTGGAAATGAAGTTTGGAGAGGGTTTGAAGAATGTTGAAAGGGTGTGAATGTTGGTGGGAGTTGGTTGGATGAGAGGGATTTGAATAAAGGGCTTAGGATTTGAAGAATGGATGAATGGAGTGTGATATGTGGTTGGAAGAAAGAGAAGGTGGGTTTAAGGTTTTGTTTGAGAATGGGGGAGGGGAGGTCTTCCTAGGGTTTAGAAAGTATGGTGGAGGGTAATGGGCGTAGTAGAGATGTTTTATGGACTCTAGATAGTCCCACATAGCAAGGGAAATGGGCCCCACTCGTGTGAACATTGAAAGGGAGGAGGGGACCCATCTTCTTGTAACGTTTCTTATACTTTTAGTAAGTGGATTATTTTTTAAAATTTTTATAATGATTTATCATCAAGTTTTAAGTCATCTCACCAAATTTCATGTCATTTGGAGTTGTAAATAAATTATTAAAATTCTAGGAAAAATAGTTGCCTGAATTTTAAAATTTTTAGACAGTTGGTAGAACATCTTAATTTTAACTATATTAAAATTTTTATTTTATTTTTTTCTTATTTTTTTATAAAACTAGACTCATCAAGCTTCAATCTGGCTTTGGAATCACCTAAATCGGAGTTGTAACGAAGGAGTTATGAATTTTTGAAGTTGACTAAATATCGTAGAAATTTTGGCGGGGACCACTTGTCGGCGAGGTGGCCACGCGGGTCGGCGGGGCGGCCACGCGGGCCGGCGGGGTGGCCACGCGGGTCGGCGGGGTGGCCACGCGGGCTTCTGGCTTCCTGGGTGGTCGAGATCTTTCGACACCCATAACTTGTAAACCGGAATGAGTTATTTGATGTACCATATATGAATTTGGGGTAGAACGAGCTGATCTACACAATGGACCTATCAATTCCATGAGATTCCTCTCAGTTAGAGGTCAAAACTCGATTTTTTGTACATTTCCACTATTTTCATTGAAATTTCATTCTCCCTTAAGTCTTCATCCCAGAATGGGTCTGAACTATCAAATTTGGCCTAAGACTATGGTTTCGACCGTCTAATCCCTTAGTTTCGGGTCTACATTTTCTCTATTTCCGATAAAATTTCATTCGCCCCCACTTAATTTCTCCCGAATGGGTCAGGATTAATATGTTTGGTCCGGTATTGGCTCATTGGGCACGGACAAGGGCTTCTACCGTCCAATCATCCAAGATCCCATTGTCCCTACCAATGTCCGAGAAAAGAAAAAAACTAAAGGGCAGAGGGACTTAGACCTAATCCTGCTTGACTAGTAGCATTAAGCTACATGAAATGGGATTACAATGCTAATCCCAACTCACGATTAGGAATGGCAAGTCCGGAATGCGTGTGGGGTGAGATTCAAAATTGACTCCATAGGCTTTGTTGAATGAGCCTTGGATTGAGAGGTATGTCGCGGGATTTCCAAATCCCTTGACGATGAACTTTCCAAGTATATTTGGAAGGAAATCCGGAATTTACCTTTAATTGGATACGTTTTGACAGGGCATCGTGGAACATGGGATGCGCTCATCCCCGGGGCACTCCTTCACACCTACATTCATCGTTACTCTAAAATCCATTTCACCTAATTCAGTTGGCCCCACGGGCCCTAGGAACTTGGCGGACTAAACTAACTAGACCTCATATTCAATCAAATCAAATTTTGTTGTCAAGTCAAGACCCTCGGATTCCCCTCTCTCGCTACCCATTCCTAACCCCTTGCAAATTCTTCCTTCCGTCTAAAGTTGTTGGTTCAGGGTCTGGGATGGTTCCTAGCATTATACGTCCCTGTTGCGTTTTCCAATACGTATCCTCTCAAGTCAGCGGACGCGTTGGTGAGTTCATGACCCATGGCCCAAAGGATTCCAAACTATTGCTCTGATACCATCTGTAACGCCCCGAAAAATCAGGGGTCGTGCATAGACTCGACTCCCAACTTCCCGAGTGTCACTTATCATACATTTTATGGTTTTATGGTTAATCAAACTTAAATGCACAATTTGGAATATCCTGGAGCATGAAACATAATCATAACTGATTTACACGAAATGAAAGAAGTTCAAATACATATACAAGTCCAAAGAATATGAAAAGGGTCGCATAAGGCGTCGCCCATCAAAATCTAGAATAAAATGATATGTCCACAAGAATAAAGCTGAGTCCACAACTCAGCGGTCCAATTCCCGCCTGTCAAGCCGATGGAGAGCCGCCCGTCAACTAAAAGTAGGACAGCTCATACTCCTCGTCTAAGCTCGCCTCGCCAGGCTCCTCGTGCCCTGAGTCACCTGCATCTATGAATGGGTCTGGTTGGTGTTTTAAAACACCGTCCCAGAGTGGGAGTGAGTGATCAACTCAGTGTAAACTATTGGTCTCAAGTTACAACAGGCATCAATTGTAATATGAACTTAATGAAAAGCAGACAATCATCAATACTTAATAACTCTTATTTAAAATGCATGCATGCGAGATGATATGATGCATGCCCTCACCACAACACTCCCTCAAGCGACTCCATCTAACGATCGCATATGACAACACTCCCTCAGAGCGACCTCGACTTCCGAGTCGCCACCCTAACTAATGCGTGCAATGCGATCGTGTTAGCCGAGTTATTAATTAAGTTCATTCATCCAGCAGGTTGGGGATTCTGATTCACCCTACGTATCAATGCCCTAAACTGGTTGCGAGGCCAAGACCCCATCAATGCGTGAGGCCGAGACCTCGCGGTCCGTGATCCCGTCGGGTTCCTCATCCCCGACACCAAGCACATGAGGAGTGCCGAAAGGAAGGGATCGCTCGCGGTCACTACGGGGAGGCGCGTACCCCGGCGTGGCCGACGGCTCGGACATAGTGTCCCATTCCACCATGCCCGGCTCACGAGGCTGTGGACCAGTTTCAAGTGGATTTTCAATGGGCTACAATGGTTGCAGGGTGGTTCAGATTCCATTCATATGTGGGCACACAGGGTTAACAAACAGGGTTGATCAGATTATAGGCTAGACCGCACGAGTCAGGCGAGCGTGAGACGAGCGACCTCGGGCACGAGAGACCCATGTAGTCAAACTACAGCCACCCGAACACACCCGCCCAAACTCACGGGTTTAGCCTCGAGGCGGTCCTACCCTTGAGTCGCCTTCGCTCTCCTCATGTTTCCTGACCAACCCAAAGTAGTGAGGGTCAACCTTAACAAGCCAACTATACAGACTATCACTAGTATGTCATCATCATACTCACGCATCTCAATCATACGAATTAGATGTTCCTAGCAAGCAATCAAGTAATATAGTGCATGTGAGGTGTGTGGGTGTGGGTGAGGAAGTTACGCACTTCCTCCATCTCAAGCCATCATATACATAAGGGTAATAGAAGCATACACAACATGGATCAATAACATGTGAAAGAATGACATGGTATAAGCATATTATCATCCATTCATGAAAATCATGTGAACAACAATAACATTATGAAGAACATCATGTGCATCCATACAATTTCAAGAACCTATAATTCCTAGGATTTTCTAGGCTTTCAAATGTACCAATCAAGCATCCAAAATCATTAAGCTAGTATTATAATTGGTGCTAGGCCACCTAAGAACAATAGTCCGCACCTTCGGATTCTTTGAAGGCTTAGGAACGCCCTAAGAGGGTGGATTTTGGGGGTTGATCGGTTGGAATCCCTAAAACAACATTTGCATGTTAGAATCTCAAGCAAAACTCTTCTTATCATAAGGGTTTCAAGGAGAATGAGTGTTGGATCTTACCTAGGCGATCAACGGGATGAAAAGGGCGGTTGCGGATGAGATTTCTTCTTGGAGATAAGGTAGGGAGATGTGAGGTTTGATTTCCTTGGGCCCCACCACGATCTAAGGTCCACCTTACCCTTCTTCCTTCTCTCTTTCTTCTCCTTTCTCTTCTTTCTCTTCTCCCTTTTCTCTCTTCTCTCTTCCCTTTCTCTAGGGCAAAATTCGTATGGAGAAAGGGGTGCCCCAAATGAGGCCCTTTTATAATGCCAAATTTGGTGGAAATGGCCCTAAGCTTCCCCAATTTCCTAAAATAGACTTATGGGACTCCCTATTGGTGTTGGGGTGGTCCTAACACCCCTCTGGCCACCAAATTCGGCGTGTAGGTGCCTTATGACCCGACTAGGGCCCATGCAAAAATTGAGGACGAACGGATGAACGGATATATGATCTGAGAAAGCGTTTCTGACCTTTAAGTGGTCCTGTGGGGGTCATTTTGGTGATTGGAGCATTTCTGATGGCCCTCTGGCCATGAAATTTATAGAATAAGTGGTCCATGGCCCGATGAGGGGCCTTACAAAATTTGGAAACGAACGGATGCGGGGTTTGGTCGTACGGGTCTGATTTGCGATCAACGGTCATCGTGCCACGATCGGGGCCCGATTTGGTGGACAGCGTAGAAAATACATTAAACCTTCACCGTAAATTTGGAAGAAATCCGACGGCTGGAAGGCCCGGAGTCTCAGTTTCTTTTGTCAGTGCCAGATTTTTAATCTGGCATTGGTGGGGCGCATTGGGCAAGCGCCAGATGGTACTTCTGGGTGTCCACTAGGTCCACAGTCCGTGATGGACCACAAGCCCAGTGAGATCTATGATTTTCTAAGGTTTTAGATTTTTTTTGAACCTCCTCGGTCGCTGGGTGGCCCACACGGGCTGATGCTAGGTGTAAACGGACTATCCGGCTTGATGGCCCGTACTGGTCCCATCATAACTAGACTGGTCCACCCCAGTATGAACTAACATTGAGTGCTAATGGACATTAAGTGATATTATAAGTTAATAAAAATAATTTCAAGAATTTTTTTGAAATCCAAAACAGTGAAAATCCGGGATGTTACAGACGAGGTCCTTCTTGGAAAAGTTTAAGAGACAAATACCGCCTATATTTAAAGGTGGGCTTGACCCAAGTGAAGCTGAGGGTTGGAAAAGGCAGATAGAGAAAATTTTCTCAGCTATGAGATGTAACGAGCAACAAAAGGCTGAATTAGCAATATATATGTTGGAAGGAGAAGCCGATCATTGGTGAGAATCTATGACCAAGGAGAACCCGAGAATAGAAGGTGGACATGAGACCAATTCCGCACAAAGTTCGAAAATAAATACTTTCCAGCTTATGTGCGTGCTCAAAAGGTTACAGAATTCATGAAATTAGAACAAGGAGATATGACAGTGCATCAATATGATGCAAAGTTTACAGAGTTGGCACAATTTGTGACATTTCTCATACCGGATGAGCTTCGTAAAGGGCAGAAGTTTGTTGAGGGACTGAAACCTTCTATCTGTATTCGACTGACGTCATTTCTTATTAAAACATATGCAGAAGCACTAAAACGGGCCAACGCAATAGAAAAAGACTTTGATGAGCATTGGAAGAACCGCGAGCCGAAGAAGGACATGAGCAGTGGAGCCAGGATCACGCCCCATACATCTCTCATACAACATGAAGCAACTAAGCGGCAGAAGATGATGCCAACATCGGTATCCAGTCATGCCACTATGCAACTTTCAATGCAATTCACTGGGACTTGTCATAACTGCGGAAAGGTGGGCCATCCTACCCGCCATTGTCTTCTACCACCTTGTCATCATCGTTTTATAGGCCGCCTCTTCATTATGCATCATTTACTTCGTATCAACAACCTCCGCCGCCCCCTCAGATGATTTAGCCAACTGCGAGACCATCACAACCTTATCCTCAGAGGCCTGCACAGCTATATCCACGATCTCAGCAACCTAGACCCCCTCAAACTTATCTGAGACCACCTCAACAATTGCAACAACAGGTTAAGCCTCCCCAATATCAGCAACTGAGACCAAAAAGTCAGGCGCCCTGACCTCAAGCTCAAGGACGTGTTTACGCTCTATCTTCATTCACAAATGATTCAGCCCAACTTTAGGAGTATGAGGATCTAAATTGAAGCTATGATGATCCAACACCACCTCAAGATGATGCTGCACAGATGTATGAGACTACTGCTTCTGCTTATGAGGACCCATCACAACCTGCAGATATCACTCCTCAATATGGTGTTGAAGCTACTAATGATGTCGTGGAAGGTACTATCTTGGCTTACAACTCTCTTGTCAGAGCATTATTCGATTCAAGAGCTACATATTCATTTATATTTGATTTCTTCGTATGCTCACTTGGTATATCACCTGTACAATTGGATAAGAAAATTATCGTAACAACCCCTCTAGGTAAATCCATGAATTTAAAGCAAATATATGAAGAATGCCCCATCATAATTGAAAATGAAATACTACCAGCAAATCTCATAATTATGCCTATGAGGGAATATGATGTCATCTTAGGAATGGATTGGTTGTCCCAGTATCGTGCCAAGATAGATTGTTTCAGGAAGACGATTACATTGAACATAGAAGGGCGATCTCCACTGAAATTCTGTGGGACACGAAGAAGGAATGCGCCGATTGGTTTGTCGGCTATTGTGGGAATTGAGCAATCAGAAGAATGGATTGAACAAATACTCGTGGTTAGGGAGTTCCCAGAAATTTTTCAGGACATTCTAAGGTTACCTCCAAAGAGAGATGTGGACTTCAGTATCGATCTAATGCCTGGAACTGCACCCATCTCTAGAGCACCTTATCGCATGACTCCTGTAGAATTAAAAGAATTAAAGGATCAGATCCAACAGTTGCTAGATCAGGGTTTCATTAGAACAAGCACGTCGCTATGCGGAGCACCGGTCTTATTTGTAAGAAAGAAGGATGGAACTATGAGATTATGTATTGATTATCGTCAGTTGAATAAAGTAACAATCAAGAACAAATATCCTCTTCCTAGGATTGATAATTTATTTGACCAGCTTAAAGAGCAAAGTTCTTTTCTAAAATAAATTTGAGGTCAGGTTATCATCAGTTAAGAATAAAGGATGGAGACGTGCACAAGACAGCTTTTAAGACTCGTTACGGGCACTATAAGTTCTTGGTAATGCCATTCGGATTGAAAAATGCTCCAGCGGTATTTATGGACCTTATGAATGGGGTATTAAAACCTTATTTAGATCGATTCGTTATTGTATTCATCGATGATATTCTTATATACTTCAAGACTCATGAGGAGCATGGGGAACATCTCAGGACCGCTCTGCAAACGTTAAAGGAAAATCAATTGTATGCCAAGTTATCAAAATGTGACTTCTAGAAGCATGAAGTAAAATTCTTGGGGCATGTGGTGTTAGAGAAAGAGATATCTGTGGACCCAGCTAAAATTGAAGTAATATTAGAATGGGAGCAGCCCTCGATGTGTCAGAAGTGTGAAGTTTTCTCGGCCTTGCTGGTTACTATCGAAGATTTATAAAAGGATTCTCTAATATATCAAGACCACTAACTAATCTAACTAAGAAGAATACGAACTTTAAGTGGGATCAAGATTGTGAGCAGACATTTACCGAACTGAAGAAGCAGTTGACATCAACCCTAGTTCTGACATTATCGACCGAAGGAGAAAGATTCGTCGTTTATAGCAATGCGTCATATCAAGGTTTATGATGTGTTCTTATGCAAGGAGGCAAAGCTATCGCATTCGCATCACGGCAGTTAAAGACTCACGAGAGAAATTATCCGACGCATGATCTGGAGTTAGCAGCAATGGTTTTTGCTTTGAAATTTTGGAGGCACTACTTATATGGGGAACAATTCGACTTATATTCAGACCATAAGAGTTTAAAGTATCTCTTTAATCAGAATAAATTGAATATGCATCAGAGAAGATGGATGGAATTTTTGAAAGACTACCATTTTAATATTTCATATCACCTAGGAAAAATAAATGTTGTGGCTGATGCCCTAAGCAGAAAGACAAGAAGACTTGTGGCCAACTTAATGATCAAAGAGTGGAGATGTTAAATGTTATCAAAGATTTCGATCTACAACTCCAGCTTGAAGAACCTCAGGCGCATCTAAGTAACCTAGTAGCACAGTCTGCCCTAGTGTGTATTTTTTTTCTTCTTAAGTTGAATAGCTAAATTTTATTATTATTATTATTATTATTATTATTATTATTATTATTATTATTATTATTATTTAACTTTAGAATTGAGATTAGATCATGATAAACTTTTTTCTTAGATTCGGCGTATTCTAGAAGCTCAGAAGGGAGACGTTTGGCTGCAACAAAAAGGAGTAGAAGGAATAGGGAAAGAGAATGCAGAATGATGAATTGGTACTGATGAAGGGATTAGGTTTCATGGAAGGCTATGTGTTCCAAATGAACCTGATTTGAAGCAAGAGATTTTGGACAAGGCTCATAGATCAAGATTCACTATCTATCTAGGGGAGACTAAAATGTACCACGATGTCAAGCGCCAATACTGGTGGAACAACATGAAGTGGGAAATCGCCGAGTACATATCTAAATGTGCGACATGTCAACAAGTGAAGGCCGACCATCGAAGGCCACAAGGACTCTTGCAGCCGTTACCGGTCCTTAAGTGGAAATGAGAGCATATATCCAAGGATTTCGTAGTTGGATTTCCTAAGACAGGTCGACACCATGACATTGTATGGGTGATCGTGGACAGGTTAACCAAATCCGCACACTTCATCCCTATAAAGATTTCTGCATCAGCAGTGGAATTAAGTAAAATTTATATTAAAGAGATTGTTCGACTTCATGGTACTCCAGTATCGATCGTTTCCGACCGAGATCCCAGGTTTAAATCGCTGTTTTGGGCAAGTCTATAGGAAGTTTTGGGAACTACTCTCGATTGCAGCACAACATTTCACTCGCAGACTAATGGACAAGCAGAAAGGACGAACTAGATTTTAGAAGATATGTTACGCAGCTGCATTCTCGACTTCAAGGGCAATTGGGACGATCATCTACCGCTGGTGGAATTTGCATATAATAATAGCTATTAAGCCAACATTGGTATGACACCATTTGAAGCTTTATACGGAAGACCCTACAGATCACCAAGTGCTGGACCGAAGTAGGAGAAAGGACATTGTTGGGATCAGAACTTATTCAAGAGACCTCCAAGAAGATTGATATCATATGGAAACGTATGTGTGCCGCTCAGAGTCGTCCCCAGATAATCGACGCAGAGACTTAGAATTTTGTGTGGGAGATCATGTGTTCATAAAAGTTTCCCCAACGAAAGGAGTTATGCGTTTTGGAAAGAAAGGGAAGCTCGCGCCACGTTTTATCGAACCCTTCGAGATCCTACAAAGAGTAAGAGTTGTAGCATACAAGCTGGCCTTACCGCCTCAGTTATCCAATATCCACAATGTATTTCACGTCTCTATGCTTTGAAAGTACAAGCCGGACGATTCTCATATTATCGAATGGGAGCCATTAGAGATTTAAGAAAATGTCACATATGAAGAGCAACCTGTGCGCATTCTTGATCGTAAGAAGCAAGTACTTCGAACGAAAGTTATACCACTTGTGAAGGTACAGTGGAGTCATCACAGCGAGGAAGAAGCATCTGGGAGCGAGAATAAGAAATTCGAGAAAAGTATCTTAACCTCTTTTAGGTATATAAATTTCGAGGACGAAATTTTGTTAAGATGGGTAGAATATAATACTCCGTTTCTTTTAACGGTGAGTTCCACTGTTGCCGTTGGTGTGGCCCACCTGAGCTGTGGATGGCCCTCATTTTTGGGCACATGCCCTAACTTTGATGGGCAAAACTGATGAACGGCGTGGATTTGTCACATCACTCCTGTGAGGCCCACTGTAAAAAAAAAAGAAAAAAAGAAAAAGTACGCGACGTGTTGACGCATGTCACCCACTAACCATCCCTCTCCTCCACGACACTCTCTCTCCTTCCTTGTTCTCGGCGGTACGGTTGCGGATGGGAACCCATCACTCATGATTGCCATCATCATGGTGAGACCCACTCCTCAATCTAAACCTTCCATTAAACTCAGACCCCACTAACTCACCTGACATCATTTTTATACCCTATTTCTCATACTATCGAGAGAAAACCATAGAGAAAATCTGTGAGAAGAAAAAGAGAGCTCAGGAGAAGGGAGAGTATCTGTGAGGGTTCAACATCGAGTTCAGAGTTGATCAATCCAAGCTAGTACACGTAGAAATCAGCATCACTTCAGATTATTTTCCTCCCATCACATAATTTTTCCATAGCAGGTAGGTGATCAATCCCTATTGAAAGATTCATAAGAAATTGCCTTATATAATCTAGACATTGAAAGATTCATAAGTGATTCCCTATTGAAGGATATTTTTTTTATTTGACTACTGAACCAATGCAATTATTATTATTATTATTATTATTATTATTATTATTATTTGCATTTGATATTATCTAGTGGTGATGATGAATATTTATTATGTGATCAATTAATTTTTTTAATCTAATGATTCTTACGGGTGTTCTGCCTTAAAAGGATCACCATATTATTTGTTATGGGTGCTCTGCTATTATTTGTTACAATGTTTCCTTATAAGTTAGATGCATCGTATGTGAACAATTATTCTTTTATGCAAGGATTCTTACGGGTGCTCTGCCCAGGGTCATTCCCAAAATGATCAGCATAACATGGGTGCTCTGCCCAGGGTCATTCCCAAAAGGATCGGCACGGGTGCTCTGCCCTGGGTGATTCCCTAAAAGGATTAGTACACACGGGTGCACTGCCTTGGGCTTTTGTCCCGAAAAGGTTAAACCGGTGCTCTGCCGAGGGTCATACCCTGAAAGGATCAACACCGGTGCTCTGCCGTGAGTCATCCCCAAAAAGGATCAGCACACATGAGTGTTTTGCCCACTCCAAATCTTAGTATTTTTAGAAAAGTTATGTTAAACAATTTATTCATTCCATATTCATGAATGTAAAATTTTTTACTATGATTTTTCATCCAATGTTCATCTTATTTTGATTAATATGTCAAGATTAAATTTGGTAATATTTGTGAGATTTTCAACTCGGGATTGATGTGATCCTATTGAGTTGTCAACTCATTATATTTTAACCGTTTCAGGTTATGAATATTTTGAAGATGCATGGTACTACTATTAGTAGTGGAGCATGGAATGTGGTTAAATGCACTTGGCATATCATTCTACAGAGGATAAATTTTATTTTATTTTAGAACTCTGAATGTAGTAATGTTTGGCTTGATTTTCTTACTTCAAGTTAAGTTAAATAATTATGCATCGACGTAAAAAAAAGATTATGTAATTAGTTATTTTAGTTTGTGTTTGGATTTTAAAGTGTTGGGATATGGTGCAAAAGAAAATGAAATGCATATGAAATTGTCATACCTTATTATTTATTTATTTATTTATTTTTTTAATATAGGTCACGGGTCTGGAATTTGGGTCCTGGACACCCTATTTGGGTACCCGAATTTTAGGGCGTGACAATATGATAATTGATCTTGTGCACATTAGCACTATTAGCACATGGATTTAAGACAAATAATGGTGCATGTTGTACATTGGTGCATGCGGGGTTGCTTTGCACATATAGGACATAGGTAAGATATGAATTATAATACATGTGGCACGATAGAGCGTGTGAGCGCACAAAAAAATGGTAACACATATGGCATATTAGCACATTGAGGGCCCTGTATATGTGGGCTACAAGGTAAGATGGATGGTGACATATGTGGCATGATAGACGTGTGAGGTATGATCAAAGATGAACAATGTCTAATTTGACATAACGTGGCACATGTAAGGTGATTGAATATAGATGAAGTATATTTGGTTAGGAGGAAGTTATGTTTCTTTTACAGTGGGAAAATAAATTTCTTAGGAAAATTGGTTGAAAAATAAATAAATTTATTTTCTAACAAAGATAAAAATATAAGAAATTGTATACAATTTTCTTCGAAAACTTTAAAAAAAATAAAAAAATCTTAACAAACAAGCAAAGTGAGTTTAATAAGAAATATTATTTATTTTCTTGCTCTTTCCACTAATCCAAACAGGCATTAATTGAAAAATAGGAATTTTATCATTTATATATATATATATATATATATATATATATATATATATATATATATATATATATATAAAAACTTTAAGGGGCTTTTGAGGTAATCCCATGTGCACCTTAAAGGCTTGTTTGGTCCATGGGATTAAATGGTATTGAATTGTAATAGATGGGATTAACACCTTATTGCACAATAATTACATGTTTGGAAATATCAAGGTCTTTTGGACATCCAATCTCATGTTTGGGATAAAATTCTTGCTAAAGGAAAATACTGAATTAAGAAAAATCCTGTTTGGTAGACTATGAAATTGTATTCAACAAACCAAATTCACAATGGATGTTGGTCACTTATAAACTTATATATAACCTGAATGTCACATGTAAATAGTATATATGGATGGGCAGAATTGATAAACACATGCATAATATGGGGCCTACATGCATAATAAATTTCAAAATATATAAAAACCCGCATGGGACCAAATACAATTGCATGGGACCAAAATGCAATTCCATCCCACCTAATCTCAACCTTTCCCCGCCTTCCCAAACACATTATGGGGGTGTTTGGCACATGGTATTGGGAAGGATTAGGTGAGATGGAATTAAAAAAAAATGTAATTATTACATATGACAGGGATTGTCCCTCTTACCCTAGGATAAGCCTAGTTCCATGATATGTTTGTAATAAGGTGGGATTAACTCTTTGGCTTGCTTTACATTGAATACATATACCTACCATCATTTGAAACTATTGAGAATAACACATATATGTTATATCCAAACCGTTCATCTGTTTTATAACCTCATCTTATGACATGGGCTTAAAAATGAGGCAGATCCAAAACTTATGTGTCCCCAAAGAAGTTTTCAATGATAAGTGTTCAATCCCCACTACTTTTTGTGGTGGGGTCCACTTGAGCTTTAGATCTAATTGATTTTTTGGCTTAAGCTCTAAAATGATCTCAAAAAATAGGTAGACGGTGTGGATATAGCCCACTCATCATAGTAGGACCTACACAACTTGCTAACATTGAGCCGAGTTGGCATGGGACAAATGTAATTCCGTTTAATCTAATTCCAAGCTTTTCCATTCTCCCCCAACAATTAGTGGAATTGACACAGAACCAATGCAATTCCATCCCACCAACTCCCATCTGATACGCCAAACGCTCCCTGTGGAATTTGCACGAACCAAATGCAATTCCATTCCACGAAATCACATATGATACCATGCGCCAAACGCCCCCTAAGTGTTGAGCGGGGCTGGGGCCAGCCTAGCTTGAGCTAACCCAGCCAATTAATTGCCACCTCTAATTGAATGGGGCACACAACCTCTAAGTAGATTCTGCACTATAATCTTGACCGTTGGATTTGAGGGAAAGGATAGACGGTTGGACAACTTGTTAACTGCCAGTTTTTAGTGACTCAAATCACGCCGTTGCAATTATCCTACCTGCCTGTATTTAGTATACGTTGATACCCATGGTGGGGCCCCCATAAAAATCGGCTCGTATCTCATACATGCTTCTCCCGTTTACACGTGTCCCGCGAGTGAAATACGAGAGTAGCAAACGATTCCCTTTGCAGTATTTTATCCAGAAAAAAAAAAGGGCATATTTTCGAATAAAAAATGGTAATTTAAAGAAGGGCATTTCAGTAATTCCACATCTCCTGCCACCAAATCCTCTACCCGAGTCTCTCTGCAGTATGTATACTCGGGTTTTCAATACATACAAATACGTCCAATTTATAATCAATCCATTCCGTTGAAATGTTTCATCATACCGTCCATGGACTATATCCAAAAAATCTCCAATCAAATACATTACATAAATCTGGACCGTGTCTTCATTTCTATTTTCAACCATCCATTTTATCCAACAAATCATGATGTTAGGATTCCACCATCCATGATAAAATACAGACGCCGGGTGGATCCCACCATACAAAAGTCCAGGATTACTCAACCGTAGGCCCCACTTCTCATAAATGAATCCCACCATACATCTATTTTCGACCATTTATTTTAAAATGGACAAATCACGACATTGACATTCTCCTACCGTCAATAAAATATAAAAAATCATCTAAAAAGCCGAGTACAATGTCAGGCCACGGCGGTGTATAAGTTTTATCCAATCCGTCCATCTATTTTAATACATAATTTTAGGGCACTAGCCCAAAAAATAGTTAAATTGAAATTTAAATAAAACCACACCATAGGAAGCATGGGATAGGAAGCCTAATGCTGAAAACTCTCCGAGAGCTACAAAAGTTATGGATCAAGCTAATATTTATGTTTTTCTTCCACGTAGGCTTACGTAACTTTATGAACAAGTTAGATGACTAAGCATCACCGTAAGGCCCAGTAAGTTTGCAACGAGAGAAGTTTAGGTGATCCATTGGAGTCTTCAATCTGCCTTATCTTTTGAGTAATTAATATTTAAAAACAAATGGTGGGCATGGATAAAACATATACATTATGATAGGTCTTAGAGATCTCCTCACAGGACCGTCTGTCTCCAGCTGAGGTCCCAATCCGCGTCTCCGATCAACCGTAGAAAGAAAAAAAAAAGAAGATACGGCTGTCTCACTGATTATATTTTTCAAAACAAGTCATCTGTCGCATGCGGAAGCGGATCGGTCAGTGTACCTTAAGCTGCTGTATTAACGTTAGCAAGTTAAGTGGGTATGACAATGAGGTATGTGTTATATTCAAGCTATCCATTTGTTTTTAGACCTCGTATTAAAGCTTGGGACGAAAGGAGATAGATCTAAATATCAAGTGGACCATATTGCAAAAACCGGTGAGGGATTAAACGTTTGAAACTCTTTTTACGATCACAGTAGTTTTAGATCAATATAAAAATTATTTTTCTTCTTAATTCATGTTTTATGATCTTATGAATAGATTAAATAGAAATTAAACGTCACAATATGCCCAACAAATTATTTAACGGTGAAAATCTTTATCTCCGCTGCTGATTGTGGTGTGGTCCAAATGATTTTTCAATATAATTCTTCATTTTTTTTATAATGCTTTAAAATGATCTTTAAAAATAGATTAATGGTATAGATAAAATAAATACATCATTGAGCGGCCTGCATAACTTTGATCTCCTTTGAACCCGTAGTACATCTCGGAGCTCGAGGAGCGTATGTGCTCGTCTTCGCATGACACGTACCTAGTGTTTGGTACACCGGCAACTCGAGGGTGTACCCGTTCTGTACATCACCCTACTAGCCAAATTGCCAAATTGTTACTAAAATGACGTCACCAAACTCTGTAGACCCACTATGATATATAATGTTATATCCATGCCATCCATCCATCCATTTGTAGATATCGTTATATGGCATGAGAAAAATAATAAGATAGATCTAAAGTTAAAGTGGACCCCACCATAGAAAACAGTGGGACAGTGAAATCCACCGTTCAAAACTTATCAGGGGCACAGAAGTTTCCGATCAAGCTTATATTTTTGTTTTCACTTCATCTATCTGTATGTTAACTTAAGACGGTCTGGATTACTCGACCATGGGCTCCACGTGTAAGAAATAAAAAACCGAGTACCATGTCAGGCTCGAGTATCCCAATGTCCCCTCCTTATAAAAGAACCCCACCCCTCTTCCACATTTCAAATCAGAGAGAGAGAGAGAGAGTTGCAGAGGTCCTGCAATGGCGTCTAACAACGGAAAGAAAGAACCTCAAAGCTTCCAGAAGCATCCAGAAGATCCCACCTCCCCCGATCGACCTACGATTGAGGAGGTAGCCCTTGTCGTGCCGGAAACTGACGACCCGTCGCTCCCTGTTATGACATTCCGGGCATGGTTCCTCGGAATCACGTCCTGCACTGTCCTCATGTTCCTCAACACCTTCTTCACGTATCGGACGCAGCCGCTGACGATTTCGGCGATCCTGATGCAGATCGCCGTCCTTCCGATCGGGAAGTTCATGGCGTCTTCCCTCCCCACCAGGCAATACAAGCTGATGGGATGGGGATTCTCCCTCAATCCTGGACCGTTCAATATGAAAGAGCACGTGATCATCACCATCTTCGCCAATTGCGGCGTATCCTACGGTGGTGGGGACGCCTACTCGATCGGCGCTATCACAGTCATGAAGGCCTATTACAAGCAGAGATTGGGTTTTTTCCTTGCCCTCTTGATCGTCCTGACTACACAGGTACTCTCTCTCTCTCTCTCTCTCTCTCTCTCTCTCTCTCTTTTTGAGATGGGTTCGAAGATTGGAGTAGAAGGGCATGAGTGGGTCCCACTTTTTATTAGGTAATCCCGTCTGGTGGTTTGTTGGGTGACTTTGAGTCCTACTGTTTGGATGGGGTAAGCGTGACTGAGGTTCTTTCAGTTGAACTTCTGGAAGCTTTTTGCATTTCTCTTCTTATCCGTCCATCTGTGTAAGGTGCTAATCGAACGGTTAAGATTGGATCCTGTTGAGGTTACCTTTTATTTTGTAGTCTATCCATAGTAGGAAACAACAGAACAGCGGTCTGGATTATTGATATGTCAGACCCAAATCATGTGTACGGTACAAATACGTGGGCCACACAACATGCGCGCAGTACAAACCTGAGGAGATGGGTTTTTTCGAGTGGGAAGAATTATGTGGGGCCCACTGTTTTTAGGTAAAATACAGGCCGTTGATCTGTTGGGTGACTTGAGTCCTATTGCTTGAACGGAGCGTGTCTCCTTGATCTTTCGGACCGTTGCTGTGTTTCTCTTTTATCCGTCCACCTGCAAGTCGCTAATCGAACGGTTAGTTTTCGTTCATTTTGAGGATATTGTTATTTTTAGTACATCCATGGTGGGCCACAACAGAACAACGGTCTGGATTACCGATCGGTAGGCCCAGCATTGCAGAACTGAGAACGCGATGTACTATAGAAATATGCGGGTCTTACTGAGTAGAGCTACTTAAGTACTTGTTAGACTTTCATTGACAAATACACCCTTTTTCTACTTTTGGTATTACAAGTGTACTTTTATGTACTGATTTATTACAAAAAGTAGAGAGAATGGGTGCGTCTAATAGAAAGAGTGGCTTACGTGTTGTCTTGTGTCAGTTATTACTGGTACTATTCTTGTTGCCTGGTCACTCACGGACAAGAACCCGTGTTGTGTACTCGCGCGAGTAGAGTTGGATTTCTACTCGCGGGACGCAAGTGTAATATCAGCGCAGATGTGTGAGATCCGAGGCGTTTATCTTCCTGGGTCCGCTATGTATGTCCTCCTTCCCAAAAATTGCGTTAGAACGCTTAGGAAGTTGACCGGAGACATTCGTTGGATGTCGGTTTCTTTTTACCGTTCATTTCTTTCTCACTCATGTGGGCTAACTAAAGACTGGACCGGATTGATTTTGGGTGCCGACTGATGAACGGATCGGATCTCATACTTGTTGAGTGTGCTATGTGTGGGCATGCCCTTGAGTATGCTTATTTCCTACTCGCGCGAGTAACCGTAGAAATGTTCATATGGATCACGTCGACTGTCGTTTTTTTTCTTCTGGGGTTTTATTATTTTTAATCTCTTCTATGATTTGATTTTGAATTTCGATAGATTAGGAGATATATATATATATATATATATATATATATATATATAAAATCTTTAAAAGCTTCATGATTTTCGATTTTTGTGGAGATTTCATTATTCTTTATATAATCTTTTTATCATTTATTATTATTATTATTATTATTATTATTATTATTTTGTTTTTGTTTTTGAGGAGAAGTGGAAAAAGGATTAAATTTGGAAGATTAGAAGAACGAAGGAATGAGTTGAGAGGAGGATGAAAATATATTTATATAATTTTGTTTTTTCATTTTTGGGTATTTGGGATATGATTTATAGTGTAAACTATGTTTGAAATTTTGTATCTCTGGATGTGAATTTTGTTTTCTAGGTGTAATTTTCTTGGCTTTTGTATTTGGTTGGCTTTAGACTGGTAGATGTAATTGGGTGTGCAGAAATATGTGACCGTCCATTTTCTTTTCTTTTTTTTTTTTTTTTAATTTTATTTAAAGTAATATTTTTATTTTGTTAGTTTTTCTTATTTAATAAATTCAGGTAGCTTAGTGTATAAAAATTGTATGCTTCTGCTGTTTTTCTGTTTTAATCTTTTTTTCTCCTATTAGATACCAGTTGATAAAGCAGATTTAGTGTACATTTTTCGAAGATGAAGAAACTGGATATAATTTGCATTATCCCATCGGTTTACTGTTTTTTTTTTTTTTATTTTTTTTATTTAAAATTTTATTTTAAATTTTGGAGTTTTCATAATTTCCCCTTTTGTCTTTTTAGTTTTTATTTGTTTGCTGTAAAAGTTGCTAAAAATCTCCTGCAAAAGCAGGCATTTGAGAGTGTGTTTTTCTTCTTGTTTTCTTGCAATACGTTCTTGTGGTTTTTATACGGGTCTGAATTTATTTTTATTTTTTAATCTGTGGTGGATTTTTTTTTTTTTTTCTAAATATCTGGCTTTCCTCTTGAAGATTTGAATGGTTCTGTTGCAGATTTTGGGGTATGGATGGGCTGGGATGCTTAGGAAATATTTGGTCCAGCCTGCTGAGATGTGGTGGCCATCCAACCTTGCTCAGGTCTCTCTGTTCAGGTCCGTATTTTTCTGCTTCTCTTTCTAGAAATCAGATGCATGGCAATATGGTCCATCATCCAGACCATTCATCAGGTGGGTCCCACTGTGGATTGGGCACAGTGGTAACATCTCACTGCTCGGGCGATCATAATCATACCACTTGTCAGTTACAGATGGATGGTAGAAAAAATATGAACAAATGTCAGCCCCGGTTGGGAAAAAGGTCTGCTACTTAAATTGATAGGACCATCCAATCTATGTCATTCTCTGAAACTGGTCCATCCAAGCTTAGCACAATTTGCATAAAGTGGTCCATTGATGGGATCCGCTTGATGAATGGGGCCGGTGGACCATTGCTCCACCTGTCCAATTTTGAGTGGAGCACTGTGCGTAAGTAAATGGGTTTGCCTAGATTCGCCTGATTTAAATTCTGCGGTCGAAATTTTGTTTATTTTTTCTGGCTGTAATGGTAGTGCTGAAAAAGTTCTTTCCCTGACAACTTTCATGGGTGGAAAAGAAGAGGGAATAAAATCAACCTGGGGGTGATATTTGGTTATGTGGGTTTATTAATGATGGCGTTTGAATTTTGGGTCGAAAAGCTTGCTTGATTTGAAGCTTTTGTGTTAAAAGTGAAAAGAAAGAAATCAGGAAAGTGAAAAGGAAATGTTGGGTTCTTGATTCCTTGGTTGTGGTTGCCATGCCGTTTTCTAATTTTGAGGAAAAAAACCAGTCATACTCGGATAAATTCTACACGCGGATGTCTGTCTTCAGGACAAAAGGCATAAACAAAGGCAGAAAAAAATGGAGATGGGAAACTCTCTCTAGTTTGTTTTTGGTTTTAATGGAGAATTTTGGTCAAGAATTTAAATTGCAGTTGCCCAGTTCGACTCACCTGGTGACCAGAACTGGTGCGACTCACCTTGACTCATTCAGTTTCAGTCTGTTTCATCCCCAGTTTGATCCAGTGACTCGTTCTGTGGCCATGATTTGGATACTGCTTCATATTTTCAAAGAATATGAATAAAGTGAAAATATTCTTGACCGGTTGGTCTGTCACTCATAGATTAAAAAAAAAAAGCCCGGGAATGCAAAAGGAACCCACAATGCCAAAGAACCTCACATGTGCCGATCACTCGTGCGCAAGATCTGTTCCATTCATCAGGCACGCCCACATCGAAGTGCTCCAGCCCAAAATCCAGCCAGTTCACTAACTTGGCAGGCTACATATGTGGCTTGAATGTGGATCATCGGATTTCTTTTTCCTAAGCATCACTTGTTTGGTACATGTGATCAACTAAAGGATGCACTGGTGTGATTTGAGGGCTAAGGGAAAATTAACAGTGGACCCCTCCTGATGAACCTTCTAGATCTCCCACAAATTTTCCGTGTTGGTATGTGTGGGGCACTCGTCATTGGCTTTTACAGATTGAAGCATGCAACTACCATTCCTCTTAATATACTTTTCATTTCACTCATCATAGATGCTGTGTTGCAGAGCGCTCCATGAGAAGGATTCTCGATCGAAAGGTCTCACCCGGATGCAGTTCTTCCTTATCTTCCTGGTGGCAAGCTTCGCTTACTATGCTTTACCCGGCTATCTGTTCCCTATCCTGACATTCTTTTCATGGGTTTGTTGGGCATGGCCCCATAGCATCACAGCCCAGCAGATTGGATCTGGGTACCATGGACTTGGAGTGGGTGCATTCACTCTCGACTGGGCTGGGATATCGGCCTACCACGGCAGCCCATTGGTGACACCTTGGTTCTCCATTGTCAACGTTGCAGTCGGATTCATCATGTTTATCTACATAATCATCCCTTTATGTTACTGGAAATACAATACTTTTGATTCGCGGAAATTTCCAATATTTTCGAGTAACCTCTTTACTTCAAGTGGGGGTACTTATGATACTACCAAGATCTTGACCCCTCAGTACGACCTCAATATTGCCGCATATAATAGTTATGGGAAGCTCTACCTCAGTCCCCTTTTTGCACTCTCGATAGGATCGGGATTCGCAAGGATTACTGCAACCATCACCCATGTTGCTCTCTTCCATGGCGGGTAAGGCCCTTGAACTATCGTTGGACACTAGGGACATTTCAAGCTAGATTAATAATGAATATACCATTCAAAGTAGATGATCAGTTGCTTCAACTTTCACAATTATACATAGGTGTGAAATACATTGAAATTCATTAATCTGTATGCTCTTATTGAGGTTTGCTAGAGTACATATCAACAAATTGCTATAGGATATGTAGTGACTTCAGCCATTTGATCTGGGGTCATCGTAATGGGCCTCACCTTGGATGGGGGATAGGCAAAAAATAAAGACTCTTAGATTGGACTATTTCAATCATCTGAATCTTTTCCTTTGAAGATGGACATCTTCTTGACCTTCGAATAATCAGTGGGTTGAAAATATTTCGATCTCTGTTTTTTTTTTTTTTTTTTTTTTTTCTTTTCTTTTCTTTTTTGGTTGTGAGCCTATCTTACAAACAGTTCGGGGCATGGAAAAGGATCCTGAGTTCCGACATATCTTATTGAAATACGTTGGGATGTTTGCTTGCAAAGCTCATGATTATTTTATTCCTCTGCCATTATTTGTGGACTTGAAACTACAAGACTGCTTAATGGGCATCATTTTCTAGTATTCAACTTGTTGGGAGATGAATTGCCTCTAGACAATTTAATTATTGGTATGGGTATTTGTATCTTCTTTTCGGGGAAATATATGTGATTCTCAATCTGAGAATATGCATAGTATCTTAACTGGTTTTAGGCTTCTACTAGTGGATTCCAATGTTCAGTTACACTGACCGTTCATCTGATGGTCACCCTTGTGGATGGACATGTCCTAAAAATCTCCTTGACAGAATAATCCTAGCCTTTCTATTGCAATCATGCAATTATAAACAGTTAAGCAATATAGTAGTTGTCCCCATTCAACTACATAAAGACCAAAGCAAGGTTAAAAGACTCCGTGACTCCGATTGACTGGTTCGGCCCCTAGTCCAGTTGGGAATTGCCTGATCAAGGGTGAGTTGTGGTATCAAGCTGGATCATGTACTAATACTACCAGATCTGAGCTGTCTTGAATGAGTCGTATCTGACTTGTTCATGTCTTAAAACCATGGACCAAAGCATCGGTCGCTAGGATCTTCAAATGGTTGAGATTATTTTGGCATGGTTCATCAACTTTAGGGCCTATCCGATTAACAGTCTGAGACTCAACCACTATGCATTATTCCCCAGCTGAGAATCATATAATTCCTCCTTTATGTACTATGGAGAATTGAGGGGTTATGCTGAATTAAATCAGTTTCATCTACTTCAGAAGTGCTTGACAATTATTATTCAACTAATTCAAATGGATATCTCTTGATGAGGTTATGTTCACTTATCTGATTCCTGGTCTTGCTTTCCGCAGCGATATTTGGAGACAAAGCAAATCAGCAATGAACTCGGCGAAAATGGATATCCATGCGAGATTGATGAAGAATTACAAAGAGGTTCCTCAATGGTGGTTCCTCATTCTGTTAGTAGGCAGTGTTGTGATATCTCTGCTAATGTCATTCGTGTGGAAAAAAGATGTGCAGCTACCATGGTGGGGGATGCTTTTCGCATTCGGCCTGGCGTGGATTATTACTCTTCCCATTGGAGTCATTCAAGCAACTACAAATCAGGTATACCAATCTATGATAGCTACTGCATCTATGCATGGTTTTAGATTCAGATCACCAGAATCTCTCAATAGAACTGATGTGATTTGCCATGGTAGAAAGTAATGTGCCTGTGTTGGAACCTTAGCTTTTAATAGTCAGATTTGTTCCCAACTCTTATGATATTTAAATTAATAAATATTATTTTTGATATTATATTTTAATTATTTATATGTAAAAGAATCCCAAAATGAGCAATCTCTACTATATATAACGCGAATAGCATATGATGTTTTTGCTTTCACAACTAGTCTTCACAGCATTGGTCAATAGAGGGTAAATTCGCACAAGTGACGACATAGATTCCACCTGCTTCCTTTCACTTCTTTTAATGCATATAACTCACATGGACTTGTCCGTGTGTAGCCTACACATGCATGAAGCATCTAAAGTGCGAAAAAGGCTCCATACGGCCTACCCTAATGACTTTGTGACGTCCACTTTGTACATATGTTAAATGGGCTCGCATTAGGACATTAGTTCTAAAATTAGGCAGATCAGGGACTTGCGTGGGCCACAGCAAGGAAAACTGTAGGATGGGTCGCCCACCGTTCCCTTCTATCTATGGCATGCATAACCCCCACATCTCTCTCTCTCTCTCTCTCTCTCTCTCTCTCTCTCTCTCTCTCTCTCTCTCACGTGTGTCACAACCCTTAGTAACAATTATAATAGTAGTAGTGGAAATCCTAAAAATCAATTATTTATACGTAGCAGAATATCCCAAAATAAAGTATAATAATAGTTAGACATATTATGCGGCGTGTCCAGGATTGTCAGAATGTGGACATGTCAACATGTCGAAATGCCATGATTTGAAAAATAAGGTAGGTGCATTCCTTATTAAATAGCTCAAAAATCCATTTACATTTGCATGTATAGCTGAGCTTGTAGAGCTTCTACACTCTCTTGAGTAAAACAACCTGGTTTTGAAGTGAATGCAACAACGTAGATGACATACATAGTATACAAAACCATCATGAAATGTTATTTGGTTTTGGAAACTCCCTGTCAGATCTTCTTATCAAAATTTGAGAAGATCCTGATCTTAGTTGCATGGTCCTTCTAACCAGGTGCCACTCTCGCCTCTCGGTTTGAATCTCATCCGCCTTCCTGTTAGATATGGGCATGTGAGGCCCACTCATGGGCAACAACTAGTGGGTGAGTCCCCCCACATAGTTATCTCTGGAAACATTTCTAGTTGGATATCCCTTTTGCCAGTCCCCTTGAATTCAAATTTAAACGAGAGAAGATTGTGATAAGACAGTCCCTCCGTAAATGAATCCATCTGAGAAATTCCCCAGAGAATTGAGAGGAGTAATGAGAGAATATCCATGGTCCATTATGTTGTCTATGGATGATTTAAACAGTTGATTGTGTCTGGTGGCCATTCTAACCATAGGATTAGAGGGGTGATGTTCCTTTATGCTCCCATAGTAGTTAGGTGGATCGCTGGATGTGGGTGTCCACCTTTGGCTGCGTGTAGGTCCCTAAGTTTGTGTAGATATTGTCAGATCCTATGGACCCATGTGTTCGAGCCTTTCAATTCCTGCTACCTCACTGTTTAAACTTGCTAAATTTGGAAACAGACAAATCCCTGCTCCTGCACCCAAATCTGTTATCGCTACGTTTCAAACTTGAAATCTGCAAAGAAATTCTGGAGCACTTTTCCTCTAGAATCTCTAGAAAGTGGTACCCAATTCCATGAATGATTTTAGTTTAAGAAGGGAATCTGATTTGTAGAGCATTTATGAAATTTAAAATGCCTGAAGTTCAATTCCATTGGATTGAGTTCTGCGCCATTCATCAGGTGCCCCTCTTCCCATGTGTAGAAAAAAAATCTGCTCCAGTTATCAGGTGGGCCACCACATGCGTTAGGGAAAAAAAAATGGCCCATGTCTGACATTCACATCTGGCCCATCTGATTGCCTGACTAGCCTGATTTCTGGCCACTACAACACAGATGGAAGTCTGCAAGATAAAACAGCCTGAATCTGGTGAATATGCCACATCGACATGTCTGGGTATAGCAATCACATTCTCATTGAAGATCTATACAGGAGATAGATTCTAGGATGGAGCACCATGGATACTGAGCCTTCTGAGCATAGGGGCAAATCTCATTCTGGAGAATTTCTCGATATGGGGAATTTCTCAGGAGATCTTCAAAATTTGATGTTTTCTTGGGATATTATCAGAAAAAATCTCAACAAAAATAAAGACAAAAATCATTACTATAAATTAATAAATAGTTTTAAAATTTTAAATATAGATTTATTAGTGAAGTAGTTAAAATTTTGAAATATGCAGATATCTTGAAAATCTTGTGATGTTGCCATGATAAGATCGTTTCATTATTAAAAAAAAAAATATTGTGATAATATTGCTGGATTTTGAAAATCTTGGCAATATTTGTCCCACTGTTTCTGACCCATTATCTAGCATTCCACATGCAGTTTCTAGAATCTAGACCGTCCATCAATGCTTAGTAGGTTTTTGCAATTCCCCAAATATGAATTCAAGGCCATGATTTCAATGCCCTCTTAGGGAGCTCTGCTACTATGTTTAATGCCTTCCTATAGATGTAGGGAACTGTGCTTTCTTGCTAGTACTTTCAGCTGAGTTATTTATTTGATGCTCTGACAGAGTTAGATCATACACACATTTATACAGCAGTACACAGGTTGCATACATGCACCTCAACCCAAACCATCGACATCGGGAGCCCTGATGGAGATTTGGCATGATCCAAAAGTCGATTCAGTTGGATGATCATCATGACTTATGATTAACAGACGTTTCTTTTATTTTTGTCGAATTTGGGCCATATGCTATTTTCATTTTTGCCTGCTAACAATCGGACAGGACCGTTTTTTCAGTTCGATTTTCGGCTTATGATTCATCCACCAGATGGTTAGGATCAGTTTTTCAGTTTGATTTTTGGGTTATGATTCATTTACAGTGAGGCCAATGATTTGGGTGGTTTTGATTGGGGTGCATGCAGGTTGAGCTTACAGTTGCTGTATGCATGCATTTGAGTTGTCAATACCCTGTTAGATTATATCAAGTTACTTTGTTTTTAGTTCAATGCACAGCATCAATGCTTGTGTTTTTGGTACTGAAAAGGTTGCTTACAGAGAGGGATGAAAGTGGGTCGTACAGGTCTGGTTAGAGTCCACTTTTGGCTGGATTGGGTTGAGGTCAAGGCCTATGGGGCTGGGCCCAGGTATAATTTTGAGGCCCAACAACTTATCTGACTGGGCTTGTAATGGCCCAACATGACATCCCATCCGAGCCTAACCTGTTTTACACTATTAGGGTTGGTACTGTGGTTTTAAACTTGACAAGTCCTAAGCGTCTCTTCCGAGTCAACTTGGACTGAGTCTGACCTGATCCGGTTCGACACTTGACTCGGGCAAGTCGGGCCAATACACCTCCAAAGAGGGAGAGTCCCGACTAGAGCTGTACATGAGTCGAGCTTTGGCCCAGTTCAGCTTGGCTAGCAGGCTACCGTGGCTCAAACTCGGCTCGGCTCAGCTCAGTCTTCGAGCCTGACTGGGCAGCTCGGGCCAGCTCGAGCCGAGTTCAAGTTCGGGTTTAGGTTTTATAGTTTTTAATATATAATATATATAATATATATTATAATATAAGTAATATATAATATATAATTTATTTAAATATATAAATATATACAAAATATTTATACTAAGTGAACTCGAACCGAGTTGAATCTATTCCAACTGAGTCGAGTTGAGCTCGGTCTAGCTCAGGCTCGGCTCGAATTTTTTTCGAGCTAAAAAAATAAGCTGGACTTGGCTTGAATCCAGTTTTGAGCTGAGTCGAGTCGAGCTTTTCTGAGTTGAGTTGAGCCAGTTAACCGAGCTAACTCGGTTCTTGTACAGCTCTAGTCCTGACTCAACTCGAGACTGGATGTGTTGATCCGAGTTGCCTAGTTGCTGGGAAGCAGGCTGGCCTAGACCCAGGCATATGTATCTAGCTTATGGCTGAGCATGGACAAGGCTCATCAGGCCCCCCATCTACAACCCTACTCTCTGATAAATTGAAAATCTAGATCTTAGATTAAATTTCATGAGCATCCATTCTGGGCCACAAATTTGTGGTCTGATTAAAGACTTCATAAGCATTCATTCATGGCTGCATAATTGTAGTCACAAAACATTAACAATAAGGTCATGGGTTCAAGTACCCATTGTGGTGTGTGTGTTGAAAAAAATAAATAATTAAAAGGACTCTTGTCCTGATTTGAAAAGAACCGTTCTAGCATGACTTGCATGGGTGCATATGATTGCACGCGATATGATTAGCAGTAGCAGAGAGCCCTGTGGTGGAAATGTGCATGAGATCCTCATTCATCAGCCCAAGAGCCCAAAAATAAGGCTGACCCAAAACTCAGGTGGACCCAAAACTCAGGTGGGCCACACCATAGGAAAATGTTTACAATCATGCATAAACCCTTAAGTTCACTAGGCATGGCCCACATGAGTTTTGGAATAGCCTGATTTTTTGGGGCATCCTGTTATCCTAGTGGAGCACGTTGGTTGAGTGGATTGGATGGCATATTTGCACCATGTTGGGATCTCAACCATTCCCTATGGTATGGCCTACCCAAGCTTAGGATCGGCCTGAAATTCATGCACATCAAGTTGTTCCTGAGGCACACTAGTAATTTTTTTATTTGGAAATTGGTCTTTTGTTTTTCTAGCACTAAGCTAGAGGGATTCATTACTTGGGGATTTTATTAAATACCAGCTGAGTCAATTGTCTACTTGGATCGATTCATATAAAACCGGATAATGGACTCAGTAATTCTGCATTTTTAAACTGAGGTGACTCGGCTGAGTTCCAACTTATGTCTGCATGTTTTGAATGCTGGTGCAATGCTTTATTCTACGATGCAGCATCTTAGGCAGCAGTTTTCTTGTTTCCACAATTGTGGATCCTATCCCGATCTGTCCAGCAGGTGGGCCCCACCATGAGGATCCCTGCACGAAAAGATCAGCTGAGTCCTTTGGCCAGGTGGTCCACAGTTCACGGAACAAATAGACAGGTTTTTACGAGCTGCCTGCTTGTTCATTCAAATTTGCCCACTTGATTAGTGGATCGGCCTGATTCTAGGATCATGGAAATACACTGATGTGACCCACCTGATGGACATTTGGATCTTACTCACACGTGCCATGTCAGCATGATACAGAGATTGAAATTGCAGATTGGATATTAACATTTCTATGTTTTTTTTTCTTCAATTGTGAATAAACAGCAACCTGGCTATGATATCATAGCGCAATTCATAATCGGATACATCATGCCCGGGAAGCCGATTGCGAATCTGCTTTTCAAGATCTATGGACGGATCAGCACCATCCATGCACTTTCTTTCTTATCCGATCTGAAACTAGGCCATTACATGAAAATCCCACCTCGGTGCATGTTTACAGCTCAGGTATACTGAAAACCTCTTCAACTAATTTCTGAAGTCTCTTTCTTTTCAATTTCAGAAGAAAATTGTAATGGATACTCACAAGGGTAGCCACCCTGATTCCGACTATTGTAAGAGTGAATTCTGGGCCATTCATCTGGTGGATCCCACTGTGTATGTGCCATGGCTTAAAAAACAGCTGGTCAATTCGTGGGGTGGGCCACACCTTCATGGAAAACGATGTGCAGTTATAGAAAACGATCTGTGGTCAACAACATACACATAACTGTTAACCTGATCATCTGGGTCTTGAGGTAGGGCATGGTGGACCCATTAGATGAAGGCATGGATACCATAGTTTGAGAACTTGAAAAAAATTCGACTCAACTCGCCTGAGTCGACTCATACTGACCAGATTTCACCAAGGAGAGAAACTTTATCTGGTCACTACTTAGTCAAAACTCTAGAAAAACTTCAAAAATTTGAGGTGAAACTCCAGAAAACCTTCATAGGGATGTTAGCAACGTCTCCAAAGCGTTTGAATGACAGATTGCGCACCCCATTTTCAATCAGGGCAGTTCATTCAATAGTACCTTTTGGAGGAAGCCATGGTGTAAGAATCATGTCAATCAGATGATCCTAACCCTGTGAACGAGGCCAATATGTTCCAATTCTGTTTTTTTATGGGCCACAGATCACATGGTTGGAATCACCAAATCAAAGTGCTACTGGTGGAATCATAAGCAATTCAAAGTGGGATCTGTCAAATAGATGGTTCAAGATGATGATTGGACCGATCTGGTTTCTTCGCTCAATCTTGACGTTCCGTCTTCCATGTTGTTGATCGGATGCTTAGGATCATACTATTGGGAAGGGTTATTTATTTATTTATTTATTATTATTATTATTATTATTATTATTATTATTATTATTGTTTTGTCCTTTTAAACTATGCTGGATAAATCACACATCAAGTAGGGTTTGGTAGGTTAATTTCAGTTGTGTAATTCCATCTACTACTTTCGCAGCTAGCCGGGACGGTAATTTCAGGCACTGTCAACCTTGCAGTCGCATGGTGGATGCTTGGGAACATCGAGAACATCTGTGATATCGAAGCTCTCCATCCAGAAAGCCCATGGACGTGCCCAAAATTCAAGGTCACATTCGACGCATCTGTCATATGGGGCCTCATTGGTCCGAGGCGGCTGTTCGGGCCCGGCGGAATGTACAGGAACTTGGTCTGGCTGTTCCTAGTTGGAGCGGTCTTGCCCGTGCCCATATGGATACTTAGCAAGATCTACCCGGAGAAGAAATGGATTCCGTTGATCAACATACCAGTTATCTCCTACGGTTTTGCAGGAATGCCGCCTGCGACTCCCACCAACATCTCCAGCTGGCTCATCACAGGGACCATCTTCAACTACTTTGTTTTCCGGTACCGGAAAGGGTGGTGGAAGAAGTATAACTACGTTCTATCGGCGGCATTAGACGCCGGGACAGCATTCATGGGTGTTCTTCTGTATTTCGCGCTGCAGAATGAGAATGTGAGCCTGAAGTGGTGGGGCACCAATGTGGACCATTGCCCATTGGCTAAATGCCCGACCCAACCCGGCATTTCCGTAAAAGGGTGCCCGGTTTTCTAGCCATCGATTTACATATCACACAGGTGTGGCCATGCAGATGATACATGGTGAGGAGCCTACTATCATCACATGCATAATCTCACACTCCATGGGGGCCGTTGTAAATGTGTGTCGGGAATGCTCGTCTCAGTGTCAGGAATGCTCGTCTCGCTGGCCAGATCATGGGTGGTCCACTATCTGAAAGTCACACGAAGATGATCTTAACCATCGAGTCAAGGAGTTGGTCTGGTTAAATAAAGTTGGCCAGCTGATGGAATTCAGTGTAGACAAATTAACTTTGAAATAACGGTTAGGATCGTCCGATCAGTGCAGTTTTTGGGCTGTGGCCATTTTCAAGTGTATTGGGCCATTTTCAGTGCAACAATCCTCTGCTTACTGAAGATTAGTTGTGAAGAAATGATAGTAGAAATCTATACACAGGTACAGCTTTTTCTTTTTTCTTTTTACATGTGGGACCCACCAATGATGTATTTGTGGAATCCAAACCGTGGATCTTGTACATCTCCTCTTGTTCACCGCACATCACAAATGCTACAGGGAGAGATGGATGATCACGCTCAATATCTATATATTTAAATGTTGTAGCCCACCTGTGTTTTAAACGGTTTGATTTTCAGGGTCCCTTCATCGTGGTGGGGCACGCCTGATGAGCGGGTTAGATGACATATACACAACATGGTCGACCCTGCCCAACTGATGTCCCCCATTGCTCCCTGTGGTCTGGCCCACTTGAGTTATGGATCGGACTGGATTTTGGGATACAGGCCTTACAATGGGTCTGTATCTTTTCTAAGCCCACACGCATGCAATCACACGTGTGAGACCTTCGTGGTATTTTCGGTTATCGGATGTGATGTAGTAGAGCCGGTCGAATTAGAGAACATCTTGGAGCCATCCATCCAGACCAGGTAAGCGTGGTGCATCAATCAGGTCCAACCAACTAGTGGGCCATATCAGGGATGGCTCTAATCGTACCCATCACTTCAATTTTCACCACCGAAAGATTGGTTGGGCCTGGGCCTGATCCGATAAAATGCCTATTTACCACTGGGATTTTCCTAATTTATCCAATGATAAAGTGGGCCACACTTGCATAAAGAAATAAACATTTTAAAGGAAAGAATCCAACGGTCTACATTCAAGATGGATGGATTGTCTAACCAAGGATTACAATTGCATATTGGTAAGATATGACACATCTACATACAAAATATAAAGTTGGGCGGGGCCGGATTGGGCTGGGTCAGGTCGGGCTTTTATGACTTGAGCCCTATCCCAATCTGAGATTGATGGGCCATGCATTTCTGCCTCAACCTCGGCTAAAAGCCGGCTCTGGAGGTTGACTTGGCCCGGCACGTCGACGACCTTAATTAGAAAACGCGTTGTGATATTGTCAAGATGGGAAGTAAACAAGTCCACCAATAGGATGATCCTAGCCATCCGGGTAGGGTGCAATGGATGAACGGTCCAGATTTACAGATCAAAGTGTACACATCTCCTCCAGAGCTACGCAGATAATACTCGCAAGACCGTGTCAAGACGAACGCGAGCTACGCAGCTAATACTCGCAAGACCGTGTCAAGAACGTTTCACGTCGCCCTCTGCAACTTCATTTTAAAGCGACTGACTTTCATTTTGAGTAGGTGCTTGATATAGTCCACTCCCCAACGTGAATCCGTACATGTGGGGCTCATTGGAAATCTCTGCCATCCAATTTTATCTTTCCATCTAGTATCTTTATGGTTACACGTGTTAGCGAGGGCCTATTTTTGGTTAACATCTATGATTAAGAAAGCGAGGGCATGCCAAAGTTGTAATTAACTCAATGTTCGATTGAACGTTAGTGCCCCCACTTTCAAATGGACCTATTAAGACTAAATTCTAGGATTCAATCATCCTCTGGACCATGATTGTATTAAGGGTGTTTGGTGCATGGGATTAGGTGGTATGAGATTAAAAAAATATAATCATTGTATGTGATAGGGATTGTCCCCTGTTACCATGAGATACCATGGACAAACATAACTTCATGGTCTGATTGTGTCATGGTGCCATTTGGTTGTTAGTTTGTTGACCATTAAATGGATATACAAATTGACATTTAGAATAATTGAAAATAACATGTATGTACTATACCCGTACCATCCATCCCTTTCGCAACCTCATTTTATGGCATGAGCCCAAAAATAAGGTAGATCCAAAACTTACTTGGACCACAACATAGAAAATAGTGGGGACAATGACGCCCACCGTTGAAATCTTCCTAGGGTCCACCGAGATGTTTTTTTGTGATCCAATATGTTCATAAGGTCAAACATACTTAAATGAAGGGAGAACACAAATATCAGCTTGAGCCAAAACTTCAGTAGCCCCCAAGAAGTTTTCAATGGTAGGCGTTCAATCCATACTGCTTTCTATGGTGAGGTCCACTTGAGCTTTCGATCTGTCTGATTTTTGGGCCCATGCTCTAAAATGATATCGAAAAATAGGTGGACGGTGTGAATATATCCCATGCATCATAGCGGGACCTACAGAACTTGTTGTTATCAACCAACCTTTTCAAAAAATTTCAAATGGCGGGGTGGGAGGCAACATTACAGTGCTTATAATTCAAGAGGAATCAAATGCAATTCCATTTAACCTAATCCCAACCTTTCTCATTCTCCCCAAATGTTAGATGTAATTTGTATGGGACCAAATGTCCATTCATCCCATCTAATACCGTGGGCCAAATGCCTCCTTAGTGATTGGGTGATTTGTAAAAAGGTGGGAGTTTATCATTTTGGATGAATTTTTTTTTGTCATGTGTCTTAAGGACTTATTCTTTCGCTAGAAATTGTAGCCAAAATTATATTTCTCGATGGAACGAAAATGAACAAACTAAAATAAAATAGGCTAAAGACAATGTTAATTTTTATTTATTTATGAATTAATGTTCATTATAATTGACAGAGTAACAAATAACACTAAAGAAAAAAAAAAGAAGAAGAGATAAATATCTGAACTGTCCGTATGGCCAAACGATCTATGCAAATAATGAGTAGGATGTGACTAGGGTGTTTGATTTTTCAAGTAAGGACTTGATTAATCAGAATTCGACAAAGGAAGGTTGTGAATATTTATCATACTTCTAAGCGTACTGTAGCAATTGCACTAGACAATTACGATCTAATCTAAGACTAGACTAGGCTATGCTAAGATAAAATATAAAGGTAAAGGTAAAGATTATGAAGATAAATGTCTTTAGTGTCGGCTAAGAACTTCTCACCGCATTATTCTTTTATAACTTTTAGAGGTGGCAAAACCCTCACTGGATTTCTTTGTCAATCACGACTTTTTATATTTTATTCTTAAGGGAGACCTCCATATATTAGAAATCATTTTCAAATATCTTGCCGGTGTGGCTGATCTGTGAACCTTTAGTGCTCTGTCTCATCTGATCCGGTTGGGTCACAAATTGTGTTTATATCTGCCCTATCATGACCTTGAATATTCGTAGAAGTGGTGGAACTAGTCTCATTGAATCAGGATTAGGACCCAATACATTATTTCTCATCTGCACATATATTGGTTTGATCTTCGAATCTTCGTAATTATCGCGAGAGCTCTAAATGTCTCTAGGAAGATCTCTCATTTTGGAAGGATTGTAAGGATGACCTTACTTGTTAGTGTCTTGGTTTTGTTAATGACGTAAGTTAGGGTGTTCTGACTCAGTTAAGCCTCCATTGGAAGATATTGAAGATAAAAAACTCGAAGACTTGAAGCATCAAGGTTTGAAAACACAGGTAAAAGTGAGGTGCCTTGGTAATCCTAGCCTTAAAGCCCTTTTAGGTACAAAACAATCTACCTTAAATGACTTATTCCATATAAGAAAACCTATTTTCATTAGGTTTGTACTGGCTAGATCATGTACAAAAGAAAAGATAAACCATATGCACAAGTTTGATATAAATTGAGGAACCTTCGATCAGTCTTGATCAATTGAAGGCCCTTCACTTAATCGATCGAAGATGACTGAAGTAGTCCAGCAAGTTTTCTACCATGTTTCGTAGAAGCCTCGATCGATCGACATGCTAAGTTCGATCGATCAACATGTCAAATTCGATTGATCGAAACTGTGAAAAAGTGTCCAGCAAAGCTTTCTGTCTTAGAATCAAATTAAGTTTAATCGATTGAAGGGATTGCCCGATCAATCGATACTAGTCGTTAGAAATTCGTTGGAGCATTTTTAAAAAAACCATAAACCAGGTCTTTGTGGACATGATGGTTTTGAGTGAATTAGAAGCCCTCATGTGTCCCAATACTTCCTAACACTTTTAGGCTATCACCCAAAGAGATTCATGCATTCTTCATTGTGATTAATCACTCTAATGAGCATTCAAAACTCCATTTGATAAAGATTATGACATCTTGCATTCTCTAGAGCTTATACACCACACCCATAGGTAAATCCTTGTCTAAACACCTTTTAAAATGCACATCTAGGTGAATCCCCTTTTGGAATCAACTATCACATAGTTGTAAGAGATTCAACATCACCCATTACCTTAGTAACCTTATCGGAGCATCAAGTGCAATATAGTTGATCGTTTGTGTTGAGAAGTGGAGCCACATCTGGGGCCGCGTATGACCAGTCGTGGCCCCTGCTCGACCGGTTGAGGGGCCCACTCAACCGGTTGTGATCAGTCGTGGACTGGCTGTCACGCCCCAAACTCGGAAACTGGGCTCACAAAATTTTCGATCGTGAAATTCGCCACTGACAGCCTCCGTAAAACCCCATTCTCGGATCCCGGCACCCATTCGCCAGATTCCGATCCTGGGATGCTATGAGGAGGATTTCCAACATTAGTTTAATTCGTAATAAGCATAACCAAAGGCATAACCCACAAACAACAATAAAAAAACTCCATCACGTTTCCACTATGATCAAAAACTTTATAAGTACAATGAAGATAAAGGGAAATATAATGATGATGAACAAAAAGCTCCAAGATGATCTGCAAAGCGCTTCTGCCTCAGCGCTGCTACGCTCCAACGTCACCTGCACGCAACGGTCATGCATAAGCTTATGGAAAGCTTAGAGGTAGTGAAAGCGTGTGCGCAAGGTAGTAATGGAGTTATGCAGTATCAGAGTAATGCGAAACATGATGATGAATCCATGAATACCACTACCCATACCAAGGCTATGCGATGCAAGGCATGAATGATGTCGGCCATACCAAGGCCATGCGATACAAAGCATAAATGATGTCGGCCATACCAAGGCAATGCAATGCGAGATGCAACTCAAGCATACAAATCCTCATCTAAGTCCACATATCAATACGGCTTAAATCCGGAATATCATCGGGGTCTAGTACACTTTAAACCAGATTGCTGCCCCATCATGCGCAATAAGGTAAGTGAAAGAGACCTCACTATCCGCCTGCCAATATTGGGCTCGGCTCATCGATAGCGGACCCATTCCTCGAGCTGGTCAAACTCAGCCTAGCTTTGCCCCCTCCACTCGGGTGGGTAAGGCCGCACCCCCTTCCAACAGACCATGACACAGTGGAAAGTGCGGCCTTCTGGTAATTGGCACTTGACACTCATGCACCCACTCGGTTTAGACATTGGAGCAACCTCTTGGTACCATAAGGGTTTAGGGACTTTCACCTAGGGATATTTATAGTATCCGATGTAGAACAAGATTTTCGGTATCCAATCCTACCAACCACGATACGCATGTAGAGGCTACGACCCCAATGTCGCTAGGGTGTACAGTACCATATCACATAATGCGAATGCATGAATCACACTATCCAGTCATGTAACAATCCTGCGCGTATCGTGCGCACATGTAAGGCAACACCACCTATCCGGGAGTCCCTAAACAATCTGCCCGCAGGCATATGCTATGATCAGTCACTTCTCATATCAAGCATACATATGATGCGTATGATCATGAATTATGGAACTATACAAAACATGCTATAAAGTAATGCACTATCTTTACAACGCAGATGGCCTATACGGCCTACACATAACAAGTACGGGCCTATCAATGGGCCCTAGGGAGAGTCGTAATGTGAACATTTAACCAACATTATACTTGCAATGTGGACATCAAACCATCATTGCTCCTAAGGCATAGCCCGTCGTACCATGTTGGGATCACTCATTGCAATGGACCTTAGGTACATCCCATTGGGCCTTAAATATGTCAAATGGGCTATATCACATGGGCCTTATATTCATCAAGTGGGCCACATCAATGGGCCGCACCAACGGGCCTTATGTACATTGCAATGGGCCATAACCCGTGAGCCTTAGAATGCATCAAAATGGGCCTCGTAACATAGGCCTTATATATACATATATATATCAAAGTGGGCCCCAACCACAGGCCACAAATACATCGAATGGCCTCATAACATGGGCCTTACATCCACATCAAAGTGGGCCCCAATGGACTACCTCAGATAAATCAAGATGGGCCTCATCCACATACCAAGGTGGGGTCCACTTGAACTATGGATCTGGCTCATTCTTTAGCTCATGCTACAAAATGAGCTTTTAAAATGGATGGACATATTGGATGCAACACCTGCATCATGGTGGGTCCCATATAAGTGGACAACATGGAGAGAACACATGCATCATTGGGGTCCCACCGTCCAACCCTGGACAGTGTGGTGAGAACACATGCACCATGGTGGGTCCCACTGTCCATGGTGGACGGTGTGAATAAAACACATACATCATTGTGGGTCCCACGTGGGGCCCACCCTACTGTTTATATGCCATCCAAGCTGTTCATACGGTCACAGAGACCTGGACGAAGATTAAAAACAAATTCCATATTGATTCAAAACCTCTGAGCTGACCCAAAAGGGTTCCAATGGCAGTCACTAGACCCCACTGTTTCCTGTGATGTGGGCCATCTGAGACTCAGATCGGCTTGATCTTTGGAGGGGGCCCACCTCAGGAGGTGGTTCACCAAATGAACGGTGTGGATAATCAACATACATCATGGTGGGGCCCACGGCTGGGTCCATGGGTCCACCCGTTGGTCCGCCTGCCAGTGCGCAGGTAGCGCTTGCTGCCTTCTGACAACAGTAGTGCCTACGGCTGCTACGTCCCCCCCTTTTTTTATTTTCTCAAGGTATTTCATATGTGGGGTCCGCGTTTGGGAAATCTGTCCCAGCCGTTGGATCCCATGGGTCAAGACAGATCCATCAAGTCCAAAGGTCGAGGTATTTTAGTGTTTAGAAAACATCAGGTGGATTTCAACGGTAAAAAGCACCGTTGGCTATACTATGGCCCACCAGAACATCGGATTGGCCTCGATTTTCGGCTCAATGCCTAAAATGATGTGGGGAATAGAATGAACGGTATGGATTAAATCCATTCATCAAGGTGGGGACTACATGAACAACCCATCCAAGTTTCAAATGAAACTGATATTTTTGTTTTCTTAAAACGTCCAGCGTCCAGGGACGCTGGACGGTTTGGGTGTAACACATACACAAGGTGGGTCCAGCTTAGGTGGGCCATCAATTGGCTATATGGTGCGGATACAACACATGTATAAAGTGGGTCCCGCTTGTAGATTACTTGGATATAATACATGCTTCATGGTGGGGTTCATCTGGGTGGGCCACACCGTTTTGGATGGGTGGACAAGGTGGATGATCTCATGCTTCAAGGTGGGCCACAAGCCATCATAAACAAAAGAGAGAGAGAGAGGGTGATCGGTGAGGATGGAGGGGCCCCGCCACTATGTGTCCCTCATACAAATATACATCAAGGTGGGTCCCACATATATGAACCTTTAATCAAACAAAATGAATGAAAAACAAAGATCTAAGATCACCCACCGTTTTCTTCTTGCTTCCTTAGTTTCCTTTGCTCCTTAGCTTTGATTCCAACGGAGGAGATGAGGTTTGGATGGTTGAGATGGGAGATGAAAGGGTAGGAAAGGTGGGCCACACTTGTAGCTTGAGAAAGCTTGGAGAGGCTTGGGACATGTGGTGTTTTTCTTGCTTAGAAAATGAATTTTAAAAATGAAGGAGAGAGAGGGTTGTAAAGAGAGAGGAGTGATGGGTGATGGAGTGATGGACGTGGTGAGAGATGTGTGTAAGAGCTTTTTGACCTTTGACTTTGGGGTTGCTTGGGAATGGGTGAAATGTGATGTGTACTTGACATGATGGGATTGATTGATTGATTGAGGTGACATCTTGTAGAGATTCTCTCGAAATTCGCACGCACGACGTTTTCCTCGCACCGAAGTTGGCCCACATCTCCTGACCAGGGTATCGGATCGGCGTGCGAGACGCGGCATCGGAACCGCGACGACGGCGCGATCACAAGGGTACAAGTCTCGAGTTGAGTCAATTCAAGTTGACGACATGTGACGTAGGGTTGCGCGCAATTGCCCGTTAAGGGTTGAAAGTTGCTGAAATTCGACCGGGAAGATCGTGGAAGTCTATGGAACGGTACGGTCTAGGATACGGGTCTTACACTAGCTCGATTCAAAGTCCAGCGAGCATAGTTTTTTGAGTTTCGAGGTGCTCGACCGATCGTGGATCATTCTCGATCGGTTGAGGGGTCCTCTCGACTGGTCGTGCAGTCTGCTCGACCAGTCGAGGTTACGTAGATTGGTTTTCGAATTTGATACGGACTGCGGATTTTGGTGTCACCTTTTGCAAGGGTGTGAAAGGGAAGTTGGTTAAACTATAAATAGGGGGTCCCTAAGGCTTTTCTAGGGTTACGGAAAATATTGGAAAATACTTCTAAGGTGTGGGCAAGGGATTTTCTCTGTACTTCCAAGGGAGAGGTTAACATATTGCCTTATAATCTTTGTTCTTCATAGTGGAAGTTTGCATCTATGGTTTTTTTTTTTATACCCTAGATTGGGGTTTTTTTCACGTATATCTTATCTCGCGGGTTGTTTTGGATTGCTTTGATCTGTTTCTAGTTTATATTTCTTTCTATTTATCGTTTGTGGGTGAGGCCTGAGATTGGATCTAGGCTCAATGCGTTGTTGGCGTGTTGCGCAACAACTGGTATCAAAGCTATTGGTTTAGTTCTATTGGGAGCGATGACGGTAGAAGGAAAAACTATAATTGAGAAGTTTAATGGTTCAAACTTTACCTTCTTGAAGATGTAGATGGAGGATTATCTGTATCAGAAGGACTTCTATATTCCTCTAGGAGGAAAAGAGAAGAAACCAGAAAAGATGACAGATGATGAAGGGTTTTTACTGGATAGGAAGGCTTTGGGAACGATCCAACTCTCTTTGTCTAAGAGGGTCGCTTTTAATATATCCAAGATGAAAACTACAAAAGAATTAATGGAAGCCCTAGCCACCATGTATGAAAAGCCCTTAGCATCTAACAAGGTTCATCTTATAAAACAGCTATTCAACATGAAGATGTCAGATGGTGGGAGCGTGGCTGAACATCTAAACAAGTTCAATACAGTCACGAGCCAGTTGGAATCCGTTGGCATCATTTTTTAGGATGAGGTCAGCGCGTTATTGATCTTATCTAGTTTGCCAGACAGTTGGGATGGTTTGGTGATTGCTGTGAGAAATTCTTCAGGGTCGACAAAGCTGAAATTTAATGATGTGGTCAGTCTAATTCTCAATGAAGAATCTATAAGAAATGCATCAAGATTTTCAGGGGATTCAGGGAATGCTCTAAACGTTGAAAGAAGAGGAAGATCATTGAACAAAGGAGGAAATAAACAAGGGTGTTCTAAGTCAAGGAAGAAGTCCAAGGGACCAAAAGACAAAGACGGGTGTTGGCATTGCTGGAAGAAGGGGCATATGAAACGTGATTGCAGGGTGCTCAAGAAACAAGAATGAAGCTCTCAAATTGGGAAGGATTTAGTGAATCTATCTGAGGAGAGTGACACAGAGGCATTGATCTTGTCTCTTGATGCGAGGAATGAGTCTTGGGTTATAGACTCGGGTTCTTCGTTTCATGCCATCTCATGTAAGGAAGTTCTGTGTGATTATGTGTCAGGTGACTTTGGGAGAGTCTACCTGCGTGATGATGAGCCGTGCAACATTTTTAGAAAGGGAGACGTTCATGTCAATCAGAAAGACGAAACGGTTTTGAAATTGAAGGATGTCAGACATGTACCGAGTTTGAAACGTAACTTGATCTCAGTGGGACAGTTGGCCGATACCGGTTATGTGATGACATTCACCAGTGATTCCTGAAATATCACAAAATGTGCCTTGGTGATATCTCGAGGTAAAAAGGAAGGTACTTTGTACATGATTTCAGGATCGTACAGTTCACTCTCAGTCGCATCAACTGGAGTGAATGGGCAGTTATGACATCAGAGGTTGGGACATATGAGTGAGAAGGGGATGAAAGTGCTATTGTCTAAAGGGAAGCTACCAGGGCTAAAATCTATTGACTTGGAATTCTGCGAGGACTTCGTGTACGACAAGCAGAAGAGGATAAGCTTCAAGAAAAGGAGACGCGCTCCAAAGACGCATCTGTTGGAGCTTGTACACACTGATGTGTGGAGACCGGCACAGGTATTATCTCTTGGTGGCTCACGTTATTTTGTTTCTTTTATTAATGATGCTAGTAGAAAACTGTGGGTCTATTTCTTAAAGCATAAATCTGATGTATTTGATGTATTTAAGAAGTAGAAAGTTATGGTAGAAAATGAGACAGGAAAAATAGTAAAATGTCTCAGATATGATAATGAGGGAGAGTACTGTGATAAGAGGTTTGAGGAGTATTGTACAGCAAATGGAATCAAACATCAGAAAATAATTCCAGGGACACTGCAGCAGAATGGTGTGGCTGAGCGCATTGACAGGACCATCCTTGAGCGCGCCATGAGTATGAAGTTACATGCAGGGTTGCCCAAGACTTTTTAGGTAGATGCTGTGAATACTGCCGCATATCTCATCAATAGAAGTCTCTCAACACCATTGGATGGTGGGCTACGAGAAGAAACGTGGACTGGGAAAGAAGTGAACCTTACACATCTCGAGTGTTCGGTTGTACTTCATATATTCACATTGATGCAGAGCACGAAACAAGCGGATGTGAAGTCCAGGAGGTGCACGTTTATAGGCTACAGGCAGCATGATTTTGGCTATAGGTTTTGGGATGTAGAAAATAGGAAAATCATCAGAAGCAAGGACGTAGTCTTCAATGAAAAAGTGATATATAAGGACAGTGTGACAGAAAATAAGGCCAAGGAGAAAGAATTCGTAGAAATGGAAGAGTTACCGGACACGGGTTTTACAGCGCCACAGGATGATCATGCACAGGAGCATTATGAGGCAGAGCTGCATACACCAGTTGTGAGGAGGTCTACTCGGGAGAGAAGACCCAGGGTTCGATACTCACCCTCATTACATTATCTACTGCTAACAGATAATGGTGAGCCAGAGTGTTTTGAAGAGGCGTTACAATCAGATGCACGGGTTAAGTGGGAGCAAGCCATGGATGAGGAAATGGATTCTCTTGAGTCTAATCGTACATGGGAGCTAGTCACTCTACCCAAGGGTAAGAAAGCTCTTCATAACAAGTGGGTTTACAGACTGAAGGAGGAGCATGATGGTTCGAAACGGTACAAGGCCAGATTGGTTGTGAAAGGGTTTCAACAAAAGGCAGGTATCGATTTCACTGAAATATTTTCACCCGTGGTGAAAATGCCTACGATTCGCATGATCTTGAGTATAGGGCTAAAGAGGACTTACATCTAGAGCAGTTAGATGTTAAGACAGCCTTTCTTCATGGGGACCTTGAAGAAGAGATATATATACATCAGCCGATAGGATACGTGGCACCAGGAAAGGAGAGCAAGGTGTGCAGACTGAAGAAGAGTCTATATGACCTGAAGTAGGCCCCGAGGCAGTGGTACAAGACGTTCGACAGTTTTATGTCGGAAAACGGTTATAGGAGATATCATGATGACCACTGTTGCTATTTGAAGAAGTCTGATACGTCATACATCATCCTTCTTCTGTACGTTGATGATATGCTTGTGGCCGGTTCAAGCATGAAGGACATCTCAAATCTCAAAAGACAACTGTCTAGAGAATTTGCTATGAAGGATTTGGGAGTCAAAACAAATCTAGGTATGAGGATAAAGCGTGACGGGAAAATAAGAAACTAGTTTTGTCACGGTGAGTACATAGCCAAGGTACTTGATCGATTCAATACGGAGGTCTTGGTGGGTTAGCACTCCATTAGTCAACCACTTCAAGCTATCTAAGGAGCAAGGTGCAAAGACGCAGGAGGAACGGGACTACATGGCTAAAGTCCTATATGCGTCAGCTATAGGGAGTCTCATGTATGCTATGGTAAGCACGAGACCAGATATTGCTCAAGCAGTGGGAGTTGTTATCAGGTTCATGAACAACCCCGGGAAGGAACATTGGGAAGCTGTGAAGTAGATCCTTAGATACTTAGTAAGTACTAAGGATGTAGGGCTGTGCTATGGTGGGTCAGAAATCAAGCTACAAGGCTACATGGATTTAGATTTGGCAAGAGATATCGACAGCAGAAGAACCACTACAGGCTATGTCTTTACTCTAGGTAGTGCTGTAGCCAGTTGGGTCTCTCAGTTATAGAAGATAGTATCTATCAGTATGACGGAAGCAGAATACGTTGCGACTACAGAAGTGTGTAAGGAGATGGTGTGGATGCAAGGTTTTATGGAGGAGTTGGGTAAGAAGCACGCAGATTACAATATGTACAGTGACAGTCAGAGTGCAATACACTTGGCTAAGAATTCAGCCTTTCATTCAAGGACCAACATATTGCCATCAGATATCACTTCATACGTTTGTTACTGGAAGATGGATCGATTGCTATGGAGAAGATTCATACAAGTGAGAATCCTGCGGATATGTTGACCAAGTCGGTCACACGGGAGAAGTTGAAGCTCTGTTCAGCTTTGATTGGTCTTCAGGCTTGAAGATGAGTAGGTGGTACACTCCGGATGAAGAAGACAAAGGTTTATGATGATGTGTCTCCAAGTGGGAGATTATTGAGAAGTAGAGCCACATCTGGGGCCGCGCACGACCAATCGTGGCCCCTGCTCGACCGGTTGAGGGGCCCACTCGACCGGTCGTGACCAGTCGTGAACTGGCTCGACTCAAAGTCCAATGAGCATAGTTTTTTGGGTTTCGAGGTGCTCGACCAGTCGAGGGGTCCTCTCGACCAGTTGTGCAGTCTGCTCGACCAGTCGAGGTTACGCAAATTGGTTTTTGAATTTGATACAGACTGTGGATCGAAAGGGAAGTTGCCTAAACTATAAATAGGGGTCCCTAAGGCTTTTCTAGGGTTATTCTAGGGTTAAGAAAAATATTGAAAAATACTTCTAAGGTGTGGGCAAGGGATTTTCTCTGTACTTCTAAGGGAGAGGTTAGTATATTACCTTGTAATCTTTGTTCTTCATAGTGGAAGTTTGCATCCATGGTTTTTTTTTTATATACCCTAGATTGGAATTTTTTCCACGTATATATTGTCTTGTGGTTTGTTTTGGATTGCTTTGATCTGTTTCTAGTTTATATTTCTTTCTGTTTATCGTTCGTGGGTGAGGCTTGAGATTGGATTTAGGCTCATTGCGTTGGTGGCGTGCTACGCAACAGTTTGAAGCTGAAGGAGATCAACATCAAAGTTTGGGGGAGTAATTGAGAAGGCGATTCAAGATTGAAGAAGCTCTTAAGCAAGACACTGCAATGATTTTCAATCTGACAAGTAAGGTTGTCATTTTAGAATCCATATACTATTTTCTTATGTATACGATTGAGTATAAATTTTGTGATCCAAACTCAAATAGGTCATTGTGTAGGACCATCTCTAGTGAGAGTGTATGTAGATTCTTGTGTAGGATCGCCACCAGAAATGAGTGCATATTTTTTAGTATCCTTGGGAGCCTTCAGTAGGAGTATACCTAGATCCTTGGATTAAGATTGTAGTGGTTATTAGTTAGCCGATAAAAAACCAACTAAGTTTCTGTGGGAGCCACCAACACGAGTGAAAATATGGTCCATTGGCATGGGTGTGTACGTGTTCCACCAACATGGGTGCGTATTTATAGGTTATTGTGTAGTACTAAAAGTTTATGATGAACCTATTAAAAGCCATTGTAAATGTTAGAGGTAAACCTATTGCAAACCTCTGAGTTAGTGAAATCCGGTACACTCATGGAGAGTGCATTCGCCGAGAGTGGAGTATGTATTTAATTGAACCACTATACATTGTTGTGTTGTGATTATCATGTGGTTGAAATTCTATTTATATTTGTGGATGATTTACTTATGTGAATGCATGAAATAGATTGTATGCTAGGTGCTTAATTTGTAGTGCACACATAAATATGTCTACTCTCCCTATGACTAGTGGCATGGGAGAAGTATCTGACCATAACAAATCAGAAGAAGAAGGGGAGACATCCTCCGATGATGAGAGTGAAGAAGAAGATGTCGAATTGCAAGATGCCTACAACCAACTTTTTGATAAATGTATAAAAATTTTGAAAAAGTTAGGATTGGTAAATGCAAAAAAGAATCAATTGGTTAGCCAACTTAAAAACGTTAAATATAAAAAAGACTCCCTTATTCAAGAAAAGAAAATTCTAAAGTCTAAGTTTGATGATACTTTATGGAGATGCTCAGGTCTTGAATGTGATCAACTTAATATTGTTAAATATGAAAATCAAGACTTAAGAATACAAGTTAGCCAACTTGAATCTAATCTTGCTAACACTAAGGTTATTTTTGCCCCATAAGAACAATTAAGAAAATTGTTAGGATTGGGTAGACAACCTTCAGGGATCAAGAGAGGTCATGTACATAATATGAAAACCTGTATAACAACCTCTACCACTTTGGTGATCTTTAAGGATTTCATTTCTTCAGGGAGTAAATCCATAACCTTTCCCGTGTCTTATTCTTGTAGTGACATAGGCCATATGAAATTTAAATGCCTTATCTTTAGAAATCGGCAATCCATCTCGGTCCTAAAATGTATAAGTAAATTCTTTATGACTAGGAAAATGACACATCAAAAGAGGAGACTTCCTAAATGATCACCGGAAAAGAAAAAAGAAGTTCCCATCTCCTCCGAAAATGAATATCCATATGGGGGAGTTTGTAAAAAAGATTACCATTTTGAATAAAAGAACTAAGAAAATAATTAATCAGGGCAATAATCACAAGGGTAAGAATCATATGAAAAAAATTCCACACCAAACATAGATCTCCAAGTAAAGACACGTATGAGAGTAGAATCTAGAAAAATAAACCACTTCTGAAATTGATCCGATCCTAAAAAATTCACACCAATGTGGATTGAAAAAAGGATAGGTGATCCGTAGATATTTATGTGTGCTTAATAGGTAAATCTGAAAATTTTAGCATCTTTTTCATTTTGATAGTTTATATTTAAAGTTGCTTCATTTAATTTTCTTATATTTTTATTAAATTATCATTGGTCATGTTGCTTGATAGGTATATTTGTTGAATGACCATTATATGCTTGCTCAATGTTTTTACCGTTAATATGCACCCTACATTCCCTTATTAGTATGTACTTATAGGTAAATTAATAATTTATAAAGTTTTCCATATTTCTGATTTTAGTGGTATATATATGGAATTAACTCTTTGTCAAATACTAACAAAAGAGAGAAAAAGATCAAATTTCACCGAAACAAGTTGAATTTTGTTTTACAGGTTATATTTGTTGTTGCAGGGAGTTAATGGAGTTAGGGGGAGCATTTGAGGTGGAGTATAGAAAGAATCTACATATCATACATTATATTTATGTTGTAAATTATTATAATATTGACATATAATATTTTAAGTTATTTTGGTTTTCCATTGGTATGGACCATGACAATGTTTAGGTAGTTTTTGTCACGTAATTGACAAATGTAGTGTCTTGAGTTGGTTGGGCTTCCATTAGAAGATAATGAAGACTGAAAACTCGAACACTTGAAGCATCAAGGTTTTAAGACACATGTAAAAGTGAGGTGCATGGGTAATCCTAGCCTTAGACCCCTTTAGGTCCAAAACAACTTACCTTAGATGACTTGTTCCATATAGGAAAACCCATTGTCATCAGGTTTGTGCCGGCTAAATCATGTGTAAAAAAAAAAGAAGATAAACCATATGCACAAGTTCGATTGAAGGCCCTTCGCTCGATCGATTGAAGATGGTCGAAATAGTTCAATGAGCTTCCTGCTAGAAGCCTTGATTGATCAACATATCAAGTTCGATTGATCGAAAGTGCGCAAAAGTATCTAACAAGCTTTCTTCTTTATAAGTGAATTAAGTTTAATCGATTGAAGGGGTTACTCGCTCGATCGATACTAGCCGTTATAGATCCATTGGAGCTTTATACATACATATATATATATATATATATATATATATATATATATATATATATATAAACTAAATCTTTGTAGACATTGTGATTTTGAGTGAATTAAAAGCCCTAGTGTGTCCTAATACTTCTCAACACTTTTAGGCTATCACCCAAAGATATCAATGCATTCTTCATTATGATTAATCACTCTAATGAGCATTCCAAGCTCCATTTGATAAAGAACATGATATCTTAAATTCTTTAGACTTTAGGCACCACACCTATAAGTAAATCATTGTCTAAACACCCTTTAGAATGCCCATCTAGGTAAATCCCCACTTGGAACTAACAATAATATAGTTGTAGGAGATTCAATCCCTTTCTCATTACCTTGGTAGCCTCATTGGAGCATCAAGTGTAAGATAATTGATTATTTGAAGCCGAATGAGATCGACATCAAAGTTCGGGAGAGCAATTGAGAAGCCGATTCAATATTGAAGAAACTCTCAAGTAATGCACTATAAGGGGCTCAATCTGACAAGTAAGGTTGTCATTTTAGAGTTCATATACTCTTTACTTATGTATAATTGAGTATAAAGTTTGTGATCCAAACTCGAATAGGTCCTTATGTAGGAATGTCTCTGGTGGGAGTGTACATAGATTCTTATGTAGGACCGTCACCAGGCATGGGTGCATACATGTTAGTCTCCATGGGAGCCTTCGACCGGAGTATACATAGGTATTTAGATTATGATCATAGGGGTTGTTGATTAGATGATAGAAAACCAACTAAGTCTCTACGAGAGCTATCGACATGAGTGGAAACGTGGTCCACCGACATGGGTGTGTACATGTTCTACCAATACGAGTGCATACGTGTAGGTTCTTGTATAGGACCAAAGGTTTGTGATGAGCCTATTAAAAGCCATTGTAAATGTTAGAGGTAAACCTATTGCAAACCTTCGAGATAGCGAAATTCGGTACACTTAAGGAAAGTGTGTCTATTGAGAGTGGCATATGTATTTAACCGAACTAATATATATCGTTTTGTTTGTGATTGTCATGTGGTTGCAATTTTATTTATGCTTGTGGATAATTTACTTATGTGAATGCATGAAATAAATTATATGCTTGACACTTAATTTGTAGCACACACAATTGATAATTCATATCTTTCCATAAACTAATTAATTAATTGGTTGAATATATTGTAGTATATGTACTTGGACCCACTTGGCTTGGAAGCGTAAGTGTTAATTGATTTTAATTGGCTCATAATTTTTAAGTGGTCTTATTTACCCCCCTCTAAGACTTAGTTGTAATTCTAATCTCCACTAAGCTTCCATGTGCAGTAGTAGACAATCCACCCAATTTCATTATCAAGCATATCTGGATCTATGATAAGATCCTTGCCTTGGTAGGTATTTTATAAGCATACTGGGTATGTTTCTTCAGTTTAGTGCTACATGAATTATGGCTTCATGTTTTTCGTTGCTTTGTTTTCTCTAGAGGCATGCGTACAATTCTGTGCCACTGCATTTATGGAAAAATGAGTGTCATTGAAGGATAAGGGTAAAATATATCCTTGGGTATGAGTACGATTTTGTTATTATTAGGCATGTAGTGCCGACACATGGCAACTCCTTATTAATCTAAATGGGTGTGTATGGAATGGATGTAAACAATTCCCCTATACCCCTTTGCATCGAGAGATGTAATGAGACGTTTGACCTTCGACATTCGATGGTCACTCCGTCGTGTGACACATGGTGGTAAGAGGTTCACGCTCGACCAACGTACGGATTAATGACTGCGTCAGAATTCTTCTGCTATGATTGTTATGGTATTAGCTTCGATATTAAAGACTACTTATAAATATAACTGTCGTCATGTGAGCTCATAATCGAACATTTTCTAGCTTATATCTTTTATCATGATTGCCTATACTCTTTCCCTCACACGGGAAGCGGTAAAACTCTAAAAAAGTAGGTTATATCAATTGGGTCCAACCAACTAGTGGGCTATATGATAGATGTCTCTAATCCTATCCATCACTTCTCTTCAATTTTCTCCACCGAAGGATTGGCCCGTCTGGGCCTGACACAATAATTAATAAAATGCTTATTTTGCACTCCAATTTTCCTATTTATCCAATGAACAAGTGGGCCACACTTGCATAAATTTTTTGTAATAGGAATGAACCCAATGATCTACATTTAAGATGAATGGATTACATAACTAAGGATTACAAGGCAAATGGCTAAGATATAACAAATCTACGTATAAAATAAGGAATTTTATAAAACAATATAAGGAATTTTACAAAACAATACTTTATTGATATGATATTTACACCTTGGTACATTTCTTAATTAGATTTTCACTAAAACACCTGATAAATAAGTTATTGTAAAAGGAAAACCTTCCCTAGATTTCTCCAACCATCCTTTGTTTAAAGTATGATTTTTCCTAAAATGATGAAAATGCCCACAAAGCCTTCACTCTCAGTAGGATTGCATGCGGTGCACTGTGGGCCCCACTATGATGTATGTGTTTAATCCACGCCGTCCGTCCAATTTTTCAAATCATTTTAGGCAGGATCCAAAAAATAAGGTACATCAAAATTTCAGGTGGACCGCACCGCAAGAAACAGTGGTGATGAATGTCCACTGTTGGGGAAAAATAGTACAAGTCTAGAGACTCGGCTATAGAATGAACCAACTCTACTGACACGGCCCGGGCTCCTGAGGCAACAAGCCTGACCGAGGCTTACAAAGTCCTGAGCCATAAGGCAAGGAATCTTTGAGGTGCATAAAGTTGGCTTGAAAAACGAGGCAACAACATCCAAATAGGCTGACTAAAGCCCAATGCTCGGAAGCCACACGACTGGCTATAAAACTGACTTATCCTTAGGTCGATTATAGAGTCGGCTATCGAATTAGGAAGGCGCGCTGATTATGGATCGGTCTCGTCTCATCCGACAGAAGGCAAGTAGTTCAACCTTTTATAGCCAGCCAAGACTCGTTTATCAATAGAGTCGGCCACGCCCGATTCAATCGGTAAAATCTATCGAGAAAGGAAGAAACGGTGTACAATGAAATACCTTCTCGAAAATCTAGGAAGAAGATCCCTGATCCTGAGGATTTCGGGATCGACTAGAGTCCAAAATTGGATTGGCATTGAATCTCCAAAATATCAGGAAAGAATCTTGGCATGATGGGATCCTCCCCTTCTTATAAATATAAGAGACTTTAAGGGTAAAAGGTACGCAAAAAACTCTTTCTCAAACCCTTCAATACGATCCTAGCCCTGACATTGGCATCGGAGGGTCCCTGGCTCTAGCCAGGGTCTCCATTGTCTTCTTCCTGTGCAGGTAAAGGATCTAAGGAGGGCATACCAAATTTTTGCATCAACACCCACCATTAAAAACTTCTTATGGGCTACAAAAGTTTTAGATCAAGCTCATATTCATTTTTTCCCTTCATCTTAGTTAATCCTTATCAGCAGTTTCGATGACAAACAAATATTATGGTAGACGTTACGGTGGGTCTTAGGAAGTTTTTTATGGTGGGCATAACACCATTTTCTATGGTACGGTCTTAATTTTTGGATTCATGGCTTAAAAGGAGCTGGCAAATGGATTGACAACATGGTATGTGTGTGTGTGTGTGTGTATATATATATATATATATATATATATATATATATATATGGGAACTTTCCATGAGGTAGAGCTGTGTGGGCCCCACCATGATGCTTGTCGAACATCAACACCGTGCATTTGATGGGTCCGCTTTAAATTATGGGATATCCCAAAATCAGCCGTATACTGAACTCAGGTGGGCCATACTATCTAAAATCATGTGAAGACATGCCTAAAACATATAAAAGCACTTGGTGGGGCCACATAATGGATGGGCTGGATTTGTGAACCACACCTCGGTGGGCCCAACAAATGACTATGAATGTCTTAATGGGAGGGTAACCCCTCTCAACTTTTGTACATGTTGTGGCTCACAAAAGTCATCGATAGACTTGATTTTTAAGCCTGAGGCCTACCAAGGAATGGTGCATCTGAGTGATGGGGTAGATGTTCGATAGGCATCACGGTGGGGCCCACACAGCTCGACCTCATGGGAAGTTCCCATGAGCTCGATCGCATAGAACCATTTCCCATATACATATACATACACACACACACACATCAAATTGGCCCCACGGTCAGAACTGCATGGTGTTGGGTGAAGTTGAGGCCGCACTTATTCCAGAAACTTTTAACCCACGGCAAAGACGGAGGAAGATTGCCCATGCTCCCGAGACTTCGAGTAGTTGGAAGCTCTGTTGGGACAGATTTCTGTAATAAATCCACTCCCTTCATCGCTTTTGCAGGACAACAAGAGACATGAATCTAAAAATAAGGTAGATATAAAACTTATGTAGGCCACACAACATGAAACAAATTGGATTGGATGTGTTTACACATGTTTTCAGCGCATCAATGGAGACTAACAAGTAGCTGTTGGGGGCCGTTGCACAAAACCTTAGGATCTAGCCTCCCAAATAACACCAGAATTATGGGGTAATAAAGCAATGAAATAAATCAAAGCACAAACCACACGACACAAGAGATTTTTACGTGGAAAATCCTCAAAGAAGTAAAAACCACGGGATCTCGTCTAAAGTAACAATTCACTATGAGGTAGAACGTTACAACCGATCACAAGCACGCACCGCTTGGATCAAACCTCTTTTACTCATGCAGGAGTGGATGAACAATAAGAGAATAATGAAAAATAGAGAGATCTCATTGATTATGAGGACGTAGAAGCGCTAAGACGTCGATTACGAAGTAGATCACCTCTACGAGCAGAACCTCCCTTCCACAATCTTCCTCTCTCTCTTTTTCTCTCTCTTACCCTTTGATAGCCCTAAACCCTTTAGCAAACTCTTGTAAAGCTTTAGGAAACTCTCTTACATTGTTTAAAAAAGCCGTAGGGACCCCTATTTATAGTTTAGGCAACTTCCTTTTGTACATCTTGCGAAACCGCTTTAAATTTATGCAGTCCGCACCAAATCCGGACTAAATCTACGTAACCTCGATTAGTCGAGCAGGGTCCTCGACCGGTCGAGCGGCACCCTCGACCGGTTGAGCAGACTCCTCGACTGGTCGAGCAGCGTGGAAGAATTAATACAATTGGTCACTGGACTTTGAGTCACCACCCTCGACCGGTTAAGCGAGGCACTCGACCAGTCGAGCCTGAGGAGAAAATCCTTATCAAATCTTCCCCTTTTCGACTCAGGAGAAATCCACCATCTTCAAGCCAGCCAGGTTTCTACAAACCTCAAACTTGCCTTTGAGCAATGTCTAGATCATCATGTCTGACCCATTATCGTCCGTGTGAACCTTCTCAAACTGTAACACCTTCTGTTCCAAAGTATCCCTGATCCAGTGATACCGAATCTCTATGTGCTTCAACTTGGAGTGCTGACTTAGATTCTTGCTCAAGTGTATAACACTTTGACTATTACAATAGACCACGTGCTGCTCCTGCTTTAGGTTAAGTTCCTGTAGGAATCTTTTCATCTAAAGCATCTCTTTACATGCCTCTGTGACTGCAATGTACTCAGCCTCTATTGTCGACAATGCTACAACCTTCTGTAGCTTGTTCTGCCAAGAGACCACTCCCCCTGCAAACGTGAACATGAACCCCGATGTAGACTTCCTAGAGTCTATGTCACCTGCCATATCTGCATCTGTGTAGCCCTCTAACACATTTTTCGTCACCATAGCATAGGCTCAAGATGGATGAGCCTCTTAGATACCGCAATATCCACTTCACCATATCATAAGTATGGTTCTTATGCAAGGATTTCATCTCCTCTTGCATAGCTTTCAACTACTCTCCCTTATACTCGTCGGCTAGAGCCTTAGAATAATCTTCTGGCTCTCCCCCATCAATGAGCATAATGTACTCATGCAACGAGTACCTCTTGGATAGTTGTTGTCCCTAGATGACCTCCTCACTTGTGGCTCAACAGGTGGATCAGGTGGGGACTGCTCCCCCGGTCCATCTTCTATAGGAACTCCCTCGTCCTCTGCGTGCCTTGTTGTACCTCCCGTCATCAGGTACCACATGAGGAATAACCGGATCCATATCCTTTAGCTCTCTTGAACTAGATTGCGTCTTTTCTGACTTACAAATGTCTTCAAAGAAAACCACATCTTTGCTCCTGACGAACTTCTTCTCAGTCGGATCCCACTATCTGTAGCCGATCTTTTCATCACCGTACCCCAATTAAGAACACACATTCCTGATCTTCATATCAAGCTGGGACCTATCGTCCTTTGGTACGTGAACGGATGCCCTACATCCAAATACCCTGAGATGACTGTACGATGGATTTTATCCAATCCACACCTTCTCGGGTACTTCTCTATTCAACAGGGTTGATGAATACCTGTTTATCAAATACACTGCCGTGTGCATTGCTTCTCTCTAGAACGTCTTGGGCAACTTCGCATGAGATAACATCTATCTGGTTCTCTCTACAATGGTGTGATTCATTCGCTCAACCACACCATTATGATGGGGGGTCTTGGGAACCGTTTGTTCATGCTGTATACTCAGGGACTTACAATACTCGTGAAAGTCACCGTTGTATTCACTACCATTGTCAGTGCGGATGCACTTCAATGATCTACCTATCTCTCTCTCAACCATAGTATGAAATAATTAAAACACACCAAAGACCTCGTCCTTGGATTTCAAAGTATAAACTCAAACCCTCCTAGATGTATCATCTATAAAAGTGACAAAATACAATGCCCCACCTAAGGTTTTTGTCCTCATAGGACCACAAACATCAGAATAAACCAAATCTAATGCATGCACTTTATTAACATGGGAAGCAGATTTAACAAATGAAACTTTCCTAATAAACAATCAAAACAGGTTTTGAGAGGTATACGTGTCACGTCTGGAAGGAGTCACTTCTTTGCTAGTAGTTGAAGCCTTTTTCACTTATGCGGCCTAGACGCCTGTGTCATATATCAATAGCTGAATCTTCCGCTGCATTCAACCCACCCTTGCACACACTGACACTTACCTTGTAAAGGGTGCAACACTTCTTTTCTCTGGCCGCGATCAATGAACCCTTGATGAGCTTCCGGCACCCACAAACAAATCGGCTTTCATAGCCATCATCATCTGACTTTCCCGTAAACATCAAGTTGAGACAAAGGTCTGGAATGTGTCTCATATCCCTGAGAACCAATGTGTAGCCCACATCGGTCTTCACACAAATATCACCGACCCCTACTATCTTCGATATGCCAGAATTTTTCATCTTCATGGTCCCAAAGTCACCTGACTTGTAGCTTGTGAAGAAATCCTTTTGTGGAGTTGCATGAAATGAGGCTCCCAAGTTTATCACCCAGTCGATGTCCTGACTCATAGCCGTGAGACAAACATTATGATCTGCTGAAAGAATAACTACAACGTCGCCATCTGAAGCGACCGCAGTAAAATTTGATTCATCTTCCTTCTCATTTCCTTTTCCTTTGTTGTCATTCTTCTTCTTATGACATTCATGCTTGTAGTGGCCCTTCTTGCCACAATTCCAGCATTCAACATCATTCTTGGTACTCGACTTGTCTCTGATTTATCTCGGGCCTTCCCGCCCTTTCTGTTCTTTCCTCTCCCTTGATCTTGTATCATAAGAGCCTCTTGTTGAGTAGACCCCTAAGACTTCCTCCTTGTCTCCTCATGAAGAGACAGCTGGTTACCTGTTCCATGGACGTATTTCCGTCTAGCGCGGAGTTACTCAGAGACATCACCAATGTCTCCCAATTGTCAGGCAATGAGCTAAGCAATAACAAAGCTTGTAATTCATCGTCCAGGACCGTCTTCATAGCGAAGAGCTGGTATATTGCTGACTTCATTCGTGTGCTCAGGCACAAAACCACTATCTTTGAACTTGAGATTCACAAGTTGTCTTATCAAAATTTTTTTATTGTCGGCCGTCTTCATCTCATACAGCCTTTGCAGTTTCAGCCATAGGCTAGCGGTTGAGGTCTCCGTAGACATATAGTGGAATTTGGAATCGTCCAGCCATTGTCTAATAAACCCCACCGCCTTCCGGTCCAACTTCTTTCAATCATCATCTAACATATCCTTTGACTTTACTGATATACCTTGAATTGGAGAATATAAGTCCTTGTAATAAAGGAAGTCCTCCATCTTAGCCTTCCATATGGTCCAGTTAGAACCATTGAGACTAATCATCCTTGATAAGCCACCTTCCATAATTCAGAACCGATCCTACTCCATTCAACCAACCTGAACGCTTTGATACCACTTTGTTGGGGGCCGTTACACAAAACCTTAGGATCTAGCCTCCCAAATAACATTAGAATTATGGGATAATAAAGCAATAAAATAAATCAAAGCACAAACCATACGACATAAGAGATTTTCACGTGGAAAACCCTCAAAGAGGTAAAAACTATAGGACCTCGTCCAGAGAAACAATTCATTATGAAGTAGAATGTTACAACCGATCACAAGCACACACCTCCCGGATCAAACCTTCTTCACTCACGCAGGAGTGAATGAACAATAAGAGAATAATGAAAAACGGAGAGATCTCATCGATTACGAGGACGTAGAAGCGCTGAGACGTCGACTGCGAAGTAGATCACCTCTATGAGTAGAACCTCCCTTCCACAAGCTCCTCTCTCTCTGTCTCTCTCTTTCTCTCTCTCTTTCTCTTTTTCTCTCTCTTTCTCTTTCTCTCACCCTTTGATAGCCCTAAACTCTTTAGCAAACCCTTATAAAGCTTTAGGAAACTCTCTTGCATTGCTTAGAAAAGTCCTGGGGACCCCTATTTATAGTTTAGGCAACTCCCTTTTGCACCTCTTGTGAAACCGCTTCAAATTTACATAGTCCGTACCAAATTCGGACTGAATCTGCGTAACCTCCACTAGTCGAGGAGGGTCCTCGATGGGTCGAGCGGCACCCTCGACCAGTTGAGCAGACTCCTCGACTAGTCGAGCTACGCAGAAGAATTAACACAATTGGTCGCTGGACTTTGAGTCGAGCCAGGCCTCGATTGGTCGAGCACCACCCTCGACCGGTGGACCGATCGAGCGAGGCACTCGACCGATCGAGCTTGAGGAGAAAATCCCCATCAGCAGTCCCCACATATTGACATAATGGGTTCGATGCTGACGGAAATCATAGTCGCACTAGAAAATATCTTTGGTTGATCTTATCTCTGAGAATCATCATTTTCTTATTAATGTGACAGCACAAAACCTTATGTATGACTTTTTGAGAGAAACGTTGTGGCCACAATTAGTGATGCAATTAATGAGGTAGCGTATGAGACACGTTTATAAAGACCTACTAAGGGAAAGAATTGTATCACTGATCTGGCTATGATTCGATCGATGAGGATGTCTGTCAGAGTTCTTCTAAAATGGAAGATCTTTCTAGAAATCTTTGGACGTTTTGTGATAGTTGTGAAGATTCCGAATAACCAAATATTAGACCAATATTTAAGCAAACTGATTGTAATCTCGGACCCTAAGCATGGTTGGATGGACACTAAGTGGATTGGGTCCTTGGCCAAATTGAAGGGAGACCTCGAACTAGTGGATATAGTCTCAACAGTTCAATGATCAGAAAGCTCTTACAAGCGGTGGTTTGATTAGGTCATTTAGATGCATAACCATAATCGATTTGAGGTCCGGAATCAACGGTAGAGGTTACCCTTATTGATCATGAATCTAGATGTAGGGTGATGAAAGTTTCAATATGGAGACTATCTACGTAAAAGTATAGATCTGAAAACCCATGACTCTACATATTCAAAGACTTTTATATTCGTAATGCATGCCATAAATATGAAGGATAGGATTAGTAAGAAATCCCAGTGAGAGTTTTACCACCTCGACAACTTATAAAAAGAGCACACAATAATAAGCTTGAGGCCCACGCTAAACATAATATTTCTTTGCTTTACTTTTATCCTAGCATAGTATAACCTAGTCTTAGGCATAAATCCCTATTGTCTAGTGCCACCACTACAGTACTGTATGATTATATTAAATATTCACAACCTCAAGTTGTTGAATCCAATCAACTGAGTTCTTACTTGGATGATCATCTTCTTGACACATTCTCCTGACCATTTATCTCGTTCCTTTGTTCTTACAGACGAATCAGATATTTATCTCTCGTTTTATTTATTTCTCTAAGGTTATTTTAATACTCTATCAATTATAACGAGCTTCATTTAGATATTAATAAAATCAGTATTATTTTAACCTTATTTATTTATTTATTTGTCTATCTTTATTCATTTCATAAATTAATTTCATTTACTAGTAAAAGAAAAAATTTTAAAATTGTAAGGCAAAAAAAAATAAAAATAAAAAATCCATCAGAGAGGACTCACCCTATCCTTTTACATATCCCTTGATCACTGATCACATGTAACGCCCTGAAAATTGGGAGTCGAGCAGGAGCCCAACTCCCGAGTTCCAAAACATCACTTATGCAATATATATGATGATGATTGAATGTTGTCTGTATTAGTGCATTAAACATGAGTGAGATTATACCAAATCAGTATATCATACTTCAGAGGTAGTTAAATAGCGCAAGCGGAAGACTGAGAGATGTATATAAGCATATATGGAACGTATAGACCATTGCCGGTCTTCAAAGTATAAATACATTGCCAGGTCAAATAAATAGATGTATATTTCCAAAGTGATCAAAATGAATATATAGGTGTGTTCCAAAATTTCAGAATAACTGTGTAGGAATATCTAGTCAGTATCCCTGTAGCTCCGACAATTAGGACACGACTCACATGAACCTACCTGATAATTGCATATAGGAGAACGCCTCTTCATCATCCTCAAATCTGGCTCCGTCTCGTAAACATTGTCATCACCTGCAGCTAAGACAGAGCCTGGTTGGTGTTTAAAACACCATCCCAGAACGTGGGAGTGAGTAATCAACTCAGTGGAGCTATAAAGCGAAGGTTAACATGTTATCAATTTAGTCACACAGTAATGATAAAACAATACAATCAAGCATTCTTAAGTACTCTAGTTAATGCAAGGATGATATGTATTAATGATGTATGCCCTCGCCTGCACTCCCTTTGCGAAACTTCATCTCATGGTCGCGGCATGCACCTCTTCCATAGTGCTCAACTCCAATGCCAAAGGCACATGCAATGCGGTGCATGAACGTGATTATCAAGTTCTTATTAGACCTTTTCATACAGCAGGATTGGGAAGATAAGATACCTCCCTTATATAATTTTCTAAACAATGATCCATTCTAGGGTTGTCAGTCCTAGTAAATATCATATGATATTGGGGTTCTAGGTCACTACAAAGGGCTCGTCACCTGATCAGTGTAGGCCTAGTTTATACTCTAGTTGTTACGGAAATGCTTGTCGCCTCAACGCAGTCTCAAAGTATGCTCAAGATCACTACAAAGGGCTCGTCACCTGATCAGTGTAGGCCGACAGCTTGAATACAGTGTCCCATACCACCGTATTCGGTTCACGAGACGGTGTTACTCACTGGTCACTACGGGGAGGCTTGTCGCCCTGGCGTAGGCCGACAGCTCGACCACGGTGTCCCATACCACCATGTCCAGCTCATGAGTCTTAGCGGATCGAGGTACCAAGGTTAACGGGGTTTCCTTGGTGAGTTTGGTACCTTAGATTCAAGCAGTAGCGTCCATACATGGTGAACATACAATAGACCAATCGGGTTGTTTGACGAGCTCGACTGGTACGAGCGTATGTTGAGTTAATCGACAAGAAGTGCGTAAGCACTCTGTGTGGCCTAACCACTGTCGACAACCAAAGTATGACTCGAAATCATCGAACACGTCCTGTGTGGTGAAACAACCTTAGTCACCAAACTAGGATCTGTTACCAATTGCCTGGACTATACCATAGTCCCAAACACACTCCAGATCAATAACATTCAAATGTAATAGCCAAGACAACATGTAACAATACAATTAAATAAAGATCCCATGTCAGCATTTCAACGAACACATAGAATGCATGTTCACATACATGAGTATTTAATCCACAAATCACATAGTAGTGAAATAGATTACTTGAAGGAAATTGTAACCCTAGAGGAGAGGATTGAGAATCCTATCTCAATACCCTCATTAAGCACATTACATTAAGCATTTTCTCACTCAGGCATTTTATCAAACACTTAGACTACACATATTAACATACATAATATATGTTGATTATAACCTATACTTGGACAGATCCTTCCAATAAGGAGTTGTCACATACACAACAATCATGTATTTACATTCCATAGACACGGTAGACACAAATCATAATCCCATATTCATTCAGTCATTTCAACAAACACTTAGACTACACACTATAACATACATGATGTATGCTGGCTATAACATGTATTAGGGCAAACCCTTTCGCCAAGGGGTTGTCATATATACAACAACCTTATATCCACGACGGATAATCATGTAAAATACGAATCCAAATTCTATATGCATTCAATTATTTCAACTAACACATGGAGTGCACTATACTCAACATAGTTCATATATATCTGTAAAGCAAAGGAATCTTCGTATTTAACATGTGAAATGGCACCCGAATCAGTTATAAATAATTAGTCGACATTGAAAGCCTTGAAAACCATAACCTAAACGTTTATAGTCTGCACCTTTCACCGGTAGACTTGTATCGAACTCTGTTTGTATGTCAGGTCTTTGTCTACGGCACGACGGTCACCTAAAGCATGAAATAGGTTAGCTACTTCATCACTTACACTATTTGAAACCCTAAAACAGATTAGAGTTAGGATTTCTTACCCAAGAACGGAGTCGAAATCGCCTGGATAGCAATTTAGAAAGGCTGATTCAGCCCGTGGAGTGATGGGATTGAATCTCAGGAACAAGTGCTAACTCTCTCTCTCTCTCTCACTTTCTCTCTCTTTCCTTCTCTTTCTTCTCTTTTCTCTCACCTAGGGTTAGAAATTCGTATGTGAAGGGTGAGAGAGGGTTTAAGGCCCTTATATAGGCCCAAAAGTGATGGGAATGGCCCCAAGGTCATGATATACTTAGGTTATAGCCAAATAGAGGTTGTTTCAGTCCAACGGAGCACATCTGGATGCTCCTTAGTTGCGTGCAGTCGGACTTAAGCTCCCTGACATTGGATCTAGGTCGAGTTAAGTTTTCGGTCCGATTGGATTTGTAGATCGACCGTGACAGACCAGTTTCAGTTCAACGGTAGTCGGCATTCGATCAGGGTTATAAGTATACTGACATATGTTGGAAATTTTTCTTGATCCGAGGGTATATTTGGGTCAGATTCCGACGGTCTGAATCCTTAAATTTGGCCCGCAAGTGAACGACCCAAATCACTTAAATCTGAGTTCATTTCCTAAAGATATTCGCGTTTCTCACACACTTTGCTTCGAGCTCAAATTGTGCGTTTCTGGGTATCCCTAGGACTTGATTTCTGACATGGTCGTCAAGTCCAACAAAGCGGTCATAACCGTATGGTTTCGACGTAATCGGACTTTCGACGCGCGGTCCAGGTCCAATACGAAGTTTCAATGTACTCCCGAGAGCAACCGGGTTTAGAGATTGTTTCTAAGTTTTAGGGTAATGTAGCATTAACAGTTTTGCAAGTTTTGGGTCTTATAATTCATATTTAAAGTGGTTCAAGCTAATTTCATAGCTAATCTAGTTTAGCACTTAGTTAATTTCGTCTAATTTATAAAAGATTTGGTCCTGAGTGATTCCTGCCTGAGGTGGTACTCGGGTCTTTGTATGGATTTTTCTGAGACGTTACATCACAACCAGTGGCATTTAGTTAAGTACAACTCAGACACACCCAAACCTCATAATGGCACACATACAACTAAAATAGGCCCTTCATCATACAAATGGCTTTATGTTTGATTGAATTGGAGAAACAAAATGTGGCTAGTGGAAACTTTGTGGGTCTTTACTCATGGATTGGGGTTAAACTACAGAGTTTTAACACTAAAGTCATGGGTTCAAGTACCAATTGCATGCATGTGTAAATTTTATTTATTTTTTTTAAAAACAAAAACTTTATAATGGCCACAGAAGTTTTGTATGAGTATGATATTTGTGCCTGCTGTTTTCAATGTTATAATAACCTTATGAACCTATTGGATAGTCTATAAACATCATGGTCAGCTCCATCAAGGTTTCAACCGTGCACGATTGCATTCCAATGTTTAATGTGGCATGGCCCACATGAGTTTGTCTTGCAATACAGTGGTTTTGCAAAATGTGGCATGGCCCACATGGTTTTGCAAAACTGATGGACGGGAGTGTATTTGCCATGAGAATCTCTGTTGGCCCCACAGGAAGAGGCAATCCCTTCCTGTGACAGGAAAGAGGCAATCTGCGGTGGACAAAAACCCAAGGTGGTGCCTTCAACCTTGATTGCATACTGTGCTATGTGGACCCATTATAATGTATTTGTTTAATCCATACCGTCTATACATTTTTCCAGATTATTTTATTGCATGAGCATAAATATGAGAGAGTTCCACGTCTAAGATGGACCACACGACATGAAACAGTGGTGATGAATGCCCATCATTAAAAACTTCCCGTTTAATAGAAAATAAACATTATGGTAGGCATTAAGATGGGCTTTAGAAAGTCTTTAACAGTGTTCGTTCAATCACTACAATTTCCCATGGCGTGGTCCACCTGAGATTTGAATTTACCTCATTTTTGGGCCATGCCTTAAAATGATCTAAAAAATGAATGAACTGTGTGGATACATCATGGTGGTCCCACATAACACCCACCCGTAACCTTATCCCTATTACAAAGCAACCTGCCTACATAGGTTTTAGATTATTTATTTATTTATTATAATAACACATTTACATATACTTACCTATTTAACTCTTGGTGAGAATTTTTGTCATTTTAGAAAAAAAAAAAATGGATGTTAGATAAAACTAAGGGCCTATTTGGTGGCCGGATTTAACGGGATTATGATGGATGTGATCAATTTTAAGGTAATGATGGTGATGATGGATGTTTAAGATCCATATTTGCTAATCCAGGTAATGATGGTTTGATTGGCACGTTTGGCATATTCCGGGATTTTACCTTCCAATCCCTTTTAATTTGTCCGTCCGTTGAGAGGATTAGGAGGGATGGGATCCATTTTAAGGATTTGTCGGTGGATTGGTTTAAGATCCATAGGTTTCCGGACAAGTTCATTGGGTTTGCTTGGCATGTTTGGCAGATCCCGGGATTTTACCATCCAATCCCTTCCAATCCGTCCGTCCAAACACCCCCTAAGGGAAGGTACCAGTTTGACAATGTTAATGAGGTAGCTTAATGAAAACTTAATTAAAATAGCTTACTGAAAACTTAATTAAAAAAGTACAAGGATGTAAATATTATATTAATGAGGTATTATTTTGTAAAATTTTCTATAAAACAAAAAATTGGGCCGGGCCCTATTAGACTGGGTTAGGTCGGGTCTTTTGACTTGAGCCTTAGGGGGTTGTTTGGCACCTTGGATTGGAGGGGATTGGAGGGAATTAGAGGGGGTTTGAAATCCCGTTAGTTGTTTGACAGCATAAAGCAATTGGGGATTGCCAATCCAGGGGGTTTGCAATCCCCTCTTTGAGGGGGTTTGTAATCCATGGTGAGAGCTTGGATTACACCTAAAATCATTTCAATAGTTGCAGGTATAAATGTATGTCACTGTACACTATCATTTCTATCAGGCACATGGCCCACTAACGATGATCAAGACCACCGTCCAAACATTGTTCATGTAGATCAGTACCGTCCAAATATGATCCAGCACCATCCAAACATTGTCCATATTAATCAACGATTAAAAATCATTGGTTAGTTACTTAGACATGATCTTGTGCTTGCGGACCATCTGAGAGTTGGAATTTCATCATTTTTAGGCAAAAACATATATTTTAGCGGGCTTATCACAACCATAGTGTCAAAAATTATATATCTCACTAATTGAGGATATTAAAGTTAATTTAGTAATTAAATTCAAACCCCTATAAATATGTCATTTATTGGTATTTTGAATTAAAGTTGATCCACACTCTCGAGGGTGCCAAACACACCCAGAGGATTGCCAATCCAGGGGGTTTCCAATCCTGGGGGTTGCGAATCCAGGGGGTTCCAAATCCACGCTCCCAAACAGGCCATTAGCCCAACCGAAATAGATTGGCCATGCATGGCTGGCGATCGGACAAAATTATAATTTGCGACTTAGGATGGTTGACACTAAGGTGCCAATCTGGAGATCGGGAGAACTACACGAAAATTGACTACCCTAATTAGAAAACGCGTTGTGATATTGTCAACACGGCAAGAAAAACAAGTCCATCAATTGGATGATCCTAGCCATCCCAGGCAACGGGTCCAATGGATGAACGGTCCAGATTTACATTAAATTAAAGACCCAAAACATTCAAATGTATACTTCTCCTTCAAAGCTACGCAAATGATACTCGCAAGAACGTATCAAGAACGTTTGACGTCGCCTACTGAAATTGCATCGAAAGGGACTGACTTTCTCCTTTGAGAATTCCCCTGTTACTGCCTCTCGTGACAGAGATCTTTGAGTGGAGCCGAGGCCGATAGAAGTTGTTAGCTAATCAACTTGCTTGCAAAGCGGCGTGAAAGCGCGAATTCCCTTGCACACGTTTCTTAGCCGAAGGCAACAAGCAGGAAAGGGAGATTGAATCACCAACGAAGAGTCGTAGAAAGCCTCCTCAAACCCCCGGCCGGGAACGACCACCTTAAAGCCACTGAAGCCGTTCTGCTCGGGTCTCTTTTAGGAGAGTACCTTCTCTTCACTTCTCCCTTTGCACAGGCACCAGCTGTACTTTCACTCCCAACTTGAATACGTACAAGTGGGGCCCATTATTCGACAATCCAGACCGTTGACCTGATTGTTGCCTCTTTGGGACTTGTGTCCCAACAAAAGGTTTTCCCACATTGGAAATCTGTCATCCAATCTTTGTCCTTTGATCCATTGAATGTGGAGCGTTGCTCTGATTTTTCCTTAACCAGCTAGCTTCAAGCGATCGATGGGCCCACAACCTCGTACATTTCCTTGGGAGATGGTCGATGGAGCTGGTAGAACCGAAAAACGGTAGAGCTACACTCTCCATAGAACAAGTGAGAGGGAAATGAATCAATCGGGTCCGCTCATCTAGCTACCCCTACTTTGGATAGACAGTTATTTCAAATACACAAATACCTGATTATCCTATCCATTTGAAAGTGGCCTTCAAGTCTATGGCGTGAGATGCAAATAGTTAATGGTCAAACATTCATCAAGCAAAATCTGAGAAATATAATGGATAGATGGTCTAATTAGGTGATTTTTAAAAAAAACATGAGCCATCCATGGTAGAACCCAGTAGATGTATGGCACCGATTGATACATCTTCCTGCCACATGTACTGTGGAGAGATGACTTTACCACTTTACTTTTGGGTTCTTACGGCTCCACCGTCTAATCTCTCTCTCCGTTTTCCTCGTACGGACTACCGACTCGGGAAACGGATTGGCTACTCCCCTGCCACCAGCCCCGTCACTGATGTTCGGTTATCTGTGGGCCCCACCATGATGTATGTATTTCATCCATGCCGTTAATCCATTTTTACAGATCATTTTAAAGCTTGTTACAAAATATTAGAGAGATAAAAATCTCGGGTTGGGCCACACCACAGGAAAACATTAGTGATTGGATATCCTCCATTAAAATCCTCCTAAGGCTCACTATACTGTTTATTCAAAATCCAATCTGTTGATTAGGTCATACAGACCTAGATGAAGGGAAAAAACAAAGATCATATTGATACAAAACTTCCAAAAACTTGTTCACTCCCCAAGTATAGGGTTGTGATGTAGTAATAAACTTGGTAAGACTAAGTTCGAATCCACAGTGACTGAATCCTCTACGTAATCAAAATAAATAGAACTAGAATTAGATTAAGATGTAATTTAAATTGAATGGCAATTGAGAAATAATTGTGAAATAATTAATCTAAAACTTTAGAAAATTCAGAGAAAGAAAACTGGGGATCCAGAGGATCCACTTGTAGAGATCAGAGAGATCTTTTGCCAGTATCACGAATTATGAAAATTTACCAAACTGCCAATATGATATAGTTTTCAAGAGATGAAAGGTGTATGAATTAGACCCCAACAAATTTTTAACGGTCAATGTTCATTGAACACTGTTGCCTGTAGTGTGGTCCACTTGAGATTGGGATATAGCTCATTTTTGGTCTCATATCATGGTAGAGCCCACGGAGCACCGACCACCCGCCATTGGCTAGTGGCAGGGGGAGGAGCCGATCCAACCAGCCATAAAGAACCCCACCCCTCTTCCCCATTTCAAATCAGAGAGAGAGAGAGAGAGAGAGAGAGAGTTGCAGAGGTCCTGCAATGGCGTCTAACAACGGAAAGAAAGAACCTCAAAGCTTCCAGAAGCATCCAGAAGATCCCACCTCCCCCGATCGACCTACGATTGAGGAGGTAGCCCTTGTCGTGCCGGGAAGCGACGACCCGTCGCTCCCTGTTATGACATTCGGGCATGGTTCCTCGGAATCACGTCCCGCACCGTCCCTCATGTTCCTCAACACCTTCTTCACGTATCGGACGCACCGGCCGACGATTTCGGCGATCCCGATGCGGATCGCCGTCCTTCCGATCGGGAAGTTCATGGCGTCTTCCCTCCCCACCAGGCAATACAAGCTGATGGGATGGGGATTCTCCCTCAATCCTGGACCGTTCAATATGAAAGAGCACGTGATCATCACCATCTTCGCCAATTGCGGCGTATCCTACGGTGGTGGGGACGCCTACTCGATCGGCGCTATCACAGTCATGAAGGCCTATTACAAGCAGAGAGTGGGTTTTTACCTTGCCTTCGTGATTGTATTGACTACACAGGTTCTCTCTCTGTTCTCCTTTTTTTTTTTTTTTTTTTTTTTTTGAGATGGGTTTGAAGATAGAAGTTGATGGGCATGAGTGGGGCACACTTTTTATTAGGTAATCCTGTCTGTTGCTTTGTTGGGTGACTTTGAGTCCTACTGTTTGGATGGAGTAAGGACTGTTTGGGAGCGTGGATTTGGAACCTGGATTCAGAACCCCCAGGATTGGAAACCCCCTGGATTTGCAATCCTCACCGTGTGTTTAGCACCCTGCAGTTGAATCAACTTTAATCCAAAAATAAATCAACTGTAATATCTCTAATTAGTGAGATATATAATTTTTGACACTATGGTTGCGATAGGCCCGCTGAAATATATATTTTGCCTGAAAATGATGAAAATCCAAAGTCTCAAATGGACCACAAGCATATGAACATGTCGGAGTGACTAACCGACGATTTTTAATAGTTGATTAATAGTGACAATGTTTGGACGGTACTAAACAATGTTTGGACTGTGCTGATCACCATTAGTGGGCCACATGCCCAATAAAATGATAGGTGACACATGCGACTATTGGTATGATTTTGGTGCAATCTAAGTCTCACCGTGGATCACAAACCCCCTCAAGAGGCGATTAGAAACCCGGCAGTTACTTTATGCGCCAAACAACTAAGGGGATTTGAAACCCCTCCAATCCCTCCAATACAAACGGCCCCTATACTGAGGTTTTTTCAGTTGAACTTCTGGGACCTTTTTGCATTTCTCTTCTTATCCGTCCATCTGTGTAAGGTGCTAATCGAACGGTTAAGATTGGATTCTGTTGAGGTTACTTTTATTTTGTAGTCTATCCATGTTGGAAACAGCAGAACACCGGTCTGAATTATTGATATACCCAAATGTCGGAACTGAGAAAGCATGTGTATGGTACAAATAGGTGGGCCACACAACATGCGCGCGGTACAAACCTGTGGAGATGGGTTTTTTCGAGTGGGAAGAATTATGTTGGGCCCACTGTTTTTAGTTAATACAGGCCGTTGATCTGTTGGGTAACTTGAGTCCTGTTGCTTGAACGGGGCGTGTCTCCATAAATCCTCCAGTTCAACTTTCGGACCGTTGTTGTATTTCTCTTTTTATCCGTCCACCTGTAAGTCGCTAATCGAACAGTTAGTTTTCGTTCATATTGAGGATATTTTTATTTTTAGTACATCCATGGTGGGACACAACAGAACAATGGTCCGGATTACGGTTCGGTGGGCCCAGTATTGCAGAACTGAGAACGCGATGTACTATATAAATACGCGGGTCTTACTACGTAGAGCTACTTTGAGTACTTGTTCCGCTTTCATTGACAAATACACCCTTTTTCTACTTTTGGTATTACAAATGTACTTTTATGTACTGATTTATTACAGAAAGTAGAGAGATTGGGTGCGACTAACAGAAAGAGTGGCTTACCTGTTGTCTTGTGTCAGTTATTACTGGTACTAACTTGTTGCCTGGTCAGTCATGGACATGAGCCCATGTTTTGTACTCGCGCGAGTAGAGTTGGATTTTTACTCGCGGGTCGCAAGTGCAGTATCGGCTCACGTACGTGAGATCCGAGGCGTTTATCTTCTTGGGTCCGGTACTTATGTCCTCTTGCCCAAAAATTGCATTAGAACGCTTAACAAGTTGACCGAAGACATTCGTTGGATGTAGGTTTCTTTTAACCGTTCATTTCTTTCTCATTCATGTGGGCTAACTGATGACTGGGCTGGATTGATTTTGGGTGCCGGCTGATGAACGGATCGGATCTCATACATGTCGAGTGTGCTATGTGTGGGCATGCCCTTGAGTATGTTTATTTCCTACTCGCGCGAGTAACCGTAGAAATGCTCATATGGATAACGTCGACTGTCGTTTTTTTCTTCTGGGTTTTATTATTTTTAATCTCTTCTATGATTTGATTTTGAATTTAGATAGATTAGGAGATTTGAAGGTTTATTTTCTCATTTCTTGGGTTTTTTCGGGTGTGATATTATTTTATTTTTAATTATTTTATCTTCATGATTTTCGATTTTTGTGGACATTTCATTAATTCTTTATATAATCTTTTTATCATTTTTTATTATTATTATTATTATTATTATTATTATTATCATTATTATTATTATTTTTGTTTATGAGGAGATGCGGAAAAAAGGATTAAATTTGGAAGATTAGAAGGACAAAGGAATGAGTTGGGTGGAGGATGAAAATATATTTAAATAATTTTGTTTTTTCATTTTTGGGTATTTGGGATATGATTATAGTGTAATCAATGTTTGAAATTTTGTATTTCTAGATGTGAATTTTGTTTTCTAGGTGTGATTTTCTTGGCTTTTGTATTTGGTTGGCTTTAGACTAGTAGGATGTAATTGGGTGTGCGGAAATATGTGACAGTCCATTTTCTTCTTCTTCTTCTTCTTCTTCTTCTTATTATTATTATTATTATTATTATTATTTTAAGTAATATTTTTTATTTTGTTAGTTTTTCTTCCTTAATAAATTCAGGTAGCTTAGTGTATAAAAATTGTATGATTTTGCTGTTTTTCTTTTTTAATCTTTTTTTTTTCCTATTAGATGCCAGTTGATAAAGCAGATTTAGTGTACATTTTTCGAAGATGAAGAAACTGCATATAATTTACATTATCCCATCAGTTTTCTGTTCTCTATTTATTTATTTATTTATTTTAAAATTTTATCATGTGCTTTTTTGGAGTTTTCATAATTTCCCCTTTTGTCTTTTTAGTGGGATTTTTAGTTTTTATTTGTTTGCTGTAAAAGTTGCTAAAAATCTCCTGCAAAAGCAGGCATTTGAGAGTGTATTTTTCTTCTTGTTTTCCCGCAATACACTTGTGGTATTTATATGGGTCTGAATTGTATTTTATTTTTAATCTGTGGTGGATTATTTTATTTTATTTTTCTAAATATCTGGCTTTCCTCTTGAAGATTTGAATGGTTCTTCGGCTGCAGATTTTGGGATGGGCTGGGATGCTTAGGAAATATTTGGTTGAGCCTGCTGAGATGTGGTGGCCGTCCAACCTTGCTCAGGTCTCTCTGTTCAGGTCTGTATTTTTCCGCTTCTCTTTCTAGAAATCAGATGTATGGCAATATGGTCCATCATCCAGACCATTCATCAGGTGGTGGATTGGGCACAGTGGTAACATCTCACTGCTCGGGCTATCATAGTCGTATGACTTGTCACTTACAGATGGATGGTAGAAAAATATGAACAAATGTCAGCCTCCGTTGGGAAAAAGGTCTGCTACTCAAATTGATAGGACCATCCAATCTATGTCATTCTCTGAAACTGGTCCATCCATGCTTAGCACAATTTGCAGAAAGTGGTCCATTGATAGGATCTGCTTGATGAATGGTTCGCCTAGATTTGCCTGATTTAAATTCTGCGGTAGAAATTTTATTTATTTTTTCTGGCTGTAATGGTAGTGTTGAAAAGGTTCTTTACCTGACAACTTTCATGGGTGGAAAAGAAGAGGGAATAAAATCAACCTGGGGGTGGTATTTGGTTATGTGGGTTTATTAATGATGGCGTTTGAATTTTGAGTCGAAAAGCTTTCTTGATTTGAAGCTTTTGTGTTAAAAGTGAAAAGAAAGAAATCAGGAAAGTGAAAAGGAAATGTTGGGTTCTTGATTCCTTGGTTGTGGGTGCCATACTGTTTTCTAATTTTGAGAAAAAAAACCAATCATACTCAGATAAATTCTACACGTGGATGGATGTCTGTCTTCAGGACAAAAGGCATAAACAAAGGCAGAAAAAATGGAGATGGGAAACTCTCTCTAGTTTGTTTTTGGTTTTAATGGAGAATTTTGGTCAAAAATTTAAATAGCGGTTGCCGAGTTCGACTCACCTGGTGACCAGAACTGGTGTGACTCACCTTGACTCATTCAGTTTCAGTCTGTTTCATCCCCAGTTTGGTCCGGTGACTCGTTCTGTAATCATGATTTGGATACTGCTTCATATTTTCAAAGAATATGAATAAAGTGAAAATATTCTTGACCAATTGTTCCGTCACTTGTAGATTTTTTTTTAAAAAAAGCTTGGGAATGCAAAAGGAACCCACAATGCCAAAGAACCTCACATGTGCCAATCACTCGTGCGCAAGATCTGTTCTGTTCATCAGGCAGGCCCAGATCGAAGTGCTCCAGCCCAAAATCAAGCCAGGCCCAGATCGAAGTGCTCCAGCCCAAAATCAAGCCAGTCCACTAACTGGGTAGGCCTCATATGTGGTAAGCATCACTTGTTTGGTACATGTGATCAACTGAAGGATGCACTGGTGTGATTTGAGGGCTAAGGGAAAATTAACAGTGGACCCCTCCTGATGAACCTTCTAGATCTCCCACAAATTTTCCATGTTGGTATTGTTGGGATGCCTTGTACAAACCTTAGGATCTAGCCTTCCGAAACAAACCAGAATTATGGATAATAAAGCAATGAAATAAATCAAAGCATCAATCACACACCACACAAGAGATTTTTACGTGGAAAACCATCAAAGAGGTAAAAACCACGGGACCTCGTCCAGATCAACAATCCACTATGAAGTAGAACGTTACAATCTTCTTCACTCACGCAGAGTTGGTAAACAATTAGAAGAATAAAGGAAACCGGGAAAACTAAACGATTACGAGGACAAAAAAGCCGCTGAGATATAGATTGCACAGTAGAAAACCTCCATGAGCGAACCTCCCTTCTATAAGCTTCTCTCTCTCTTTCTCCTCTCTCACTTTGATAGCCCTAAACCCTTTAGCAAATCCTTGTAAAGCTTTAGAAACCCTCTTCTTTGTCCCTAAAAAACCCTAGGCAACCCCTTTTATAGTTTAGGAAACTCCTTTCCGCATCCCTGTTGCGAAAGGACTCAAATCCGCAGTTTCGCGCAAAATCATGGAACAAACTGCGTAACCTTCGACTAGTCGAACTTAGTCTTCGACTAGTCGTAGGACCCCTTCGACTAGTCGAGACATCCCTTCGACCAGTCGTATCTATAGTAAAAAACAGCAAAAATACTCGCTGGACTTTGAGTCGAAGTCATGACTCGAACCTTCGACTGGTCGACCACCAGCCTTCGACCGGTCGAGCAGGGCTCACGACCGGTTGAAGATGATCAAAAAACCCATCAAATCTCCCCCTTTTTGACCCAGGAGGGATCCACCTTCTTCAAGCCAGCCAGCTTTCTACAAACCTCAAACTTGTCCTTGAGCAAAGCCTTGGTCATCATGTCTGACCCATTATCGTCCGTGTGGACTTTCTCAAGCTGTTGCGAAAGGACCAATTGTTCCAAACTATCCCTGTTGCGAAAGGACCAATTGTTCCAAAGGAAACTCCTTTCCGCATCCCTGTTGCGAAAGGACCAATTGTTCCAAAGTATCCCTGATGCAGTGATATCGTATCTCAATGTGTTTCGACTTGGAATGCTGACTTAGATTCTTGCTCAAGTGTATAGTACTCTGACTATCGCAATAGACCACGTGCTCCTCCTGCTTTAGGCTAAGTTCCTGTAGGAACCTTTTTATCCAAAGCATCTCTTTACATGCCTCTGTGACTGCAATGTATTCGGCCTCTATCGTCGACAATGCTACGACCTTCTGTAGCTTGCTCTGCCAAGAAACCGCTCCCCCTGCAAACGTGAACATGAACCCCGATGTAGACTTCCTGGAGTCTATGTCACCTGCCATATCTGCATCTGTGTAGCCCTCTAACACAGGTTTTCCGTCACCATAGCATAGGCTCAACCTGGATGAGCCTCTTAGATACCGTAGTATCCATTTCACCGCTGCCCAATGCTCTTTGCCAGGATTGGCAAGGTACCGGCTGACAACACCAACCGTATATGCTATGTCTGGGCGTGTACACACCATAACATATATCAAACTTCCTACAGCTGACGCGTAGGGTATTTTCTGCATCTCTTCCACCTCTGCCTTCGTCTTGGGACACTGCCTATCGCTCAATCTGAAGTGACCATCCAGAGGAGTACTGACCGGCTTCGCTGCATTCATATTAAACCGCTTTAGGACTTTCTCAATATACCGCTCTTATGACAGCCAAAGCTTCCTGCTGCTTCTGTCACGAGTTATCTCCATTCCTAGGATCTGTCTAGCCGGGCCCAAGTCTTTCATCGCAAAAGACTTGCCCAACTCCTGTTTCAGCCTGTCAATCTTCTTGATGTCTTTTCCCATGATGAGCATGTCATCAACATATAACAGCAGAACTAAGAAATCACCATCTGAGAACCTGCACGTGAACACGCAGTGGTCCGACTCCGTTCTGTCATACCCATGTTTCAACATAAATGAGTCAAACTTCTTGTACCATTGTCGTGGAGCTTGTTTTAGCCCATACAACCTCTTCCTCAGCCTACACATCATATGCTCCTTGCCCTTGACTTCGAACCCCTCTAGTTAGTGCATGTAGATCTCTTCTTCCAGGTCACCATGGAGAAAGACAGTTTTAACATCTAACTGCTCTATCTTCAGATCCATGCTAGCCGCCAACCCAAGCAACACCTGTATGGATGTCATCTTCACAATTGGTAAGAATATCTCTTCGAAGTCTATACATTTCCTCTGACCAAACCCTTTCACCACAAGTCTGGCCTTGAACCTCGTCTGTGAATTCTTCTGCTCAATCTTCTTTCTGAATACCCACTTGTTGCTTAAAGCTTTCTTGCCCTTAGGCAATTTCACCATATCATAGGTGTGGTTCTTATGCAAGGATTCCATCTCCTCTTGCATAGCTTTCAACCACTCCCCCTTATGCTCGTCGGCCAGGGCCTCAGAATAATCTTCGGCTCTCCCCATCGGTCAGCATAATATACTCATGTGGCGAGTACCTCTTGGACGACTGTCTGTCCCTAGATGACCTCCTCACCTGTGGCTCAACAGGTGGATCAAGTGGGGGCTGCTCCCCTGGTCCATCTTCTTAAGGAATTCCCTCGTCTTCTGCACCTTGTTGTACTCCCCCGTCATCAGGCACCACGGGAGGAATAACCGGATCCATGTCCTCTAGCTCACCCGAACTAGGCTGATTCTTCTCTGGCTTACCAATGTCTTCTATACACTGATTTTCAAAGAAAACCACATCTCTGCTCCTGACGAGCTTCTTCTCGATCGGATCCCATAACCTGTAACTGAATTTTTCAACACCGTACCCTAAGAACACACACTGCCTGATCTTCATATCGAGCTTGGACCTCTCGTCCTTTGGTACGTGAACGGATGCCCTGCATCCAAACACCCTGAGATGACTGTACGATGGATCATGTCCAGTCCACACCTTCTCAGGTACTTCTCCATTCAACGGGGCTTATGGAGACCTGTTTATCAAATACACCGCTGTGTGCATTGCTTCTCTCCAGAACGTCTTGGGCAATTTCGCATGGGATAACATGCATCTGATTCTCTCAACAATGGTGCAATTCATTCGCTCAGCTACATCATTATGCTCGGGGTCTTGGGAACCGTCTGTTTATGCCGTATACCCAGGGACTTGCAGTACTCATGAAAATCGCCAATGTATTCACCACCATTGTCAGTGTGGATGCACTTCAATGATCTACCTGTCTCTCTCTCGACCATAGCATGAAACAATTTAAACACACCAAAGACCTCGTCCTTGGATTTCAAAGTATAAACCCAAACCCTCCTAGATGCATCATCTATAAAAGTAGCAAAATACAATGCCCCACTCAAGGTTTTTGTCCTCATAGGACCACAAACATCAGAATAAACCAAATCTAATGCATGCTCTTTATTAACATGAGAAGCAGTTTTAATGAATGAAACTCTATGTTGTTTCCCTGATAAACAATCAAGACAGGTTTTGAGAGGTATACCTGTCACGTCTGGAAGGAGTCACTTCCTCGCTAGTAGCTGAAGCCCTTTTTCACTCATGTGGCCTAGACGCCTGTGCCATGTCATCAATAGTCAATCTTCCGCTGCGTTCAATCCACCCTTGCACATACTGACACTTGCCTTGTAAAGGGTGCAACACTTCTTTCCTCTAGCCACGATCAACGAACCTTTGATGAGCTTCCATCGCCCACCAATAAACCGGCTTTCATAGCCATCATCATCTAGCCTTCCCGTCGACATCAAGTTGAGGTGAAGGTCTGGGATATGCCTCACATTCATGAGAACTAATGTGCAGCCTACATCAGTTTTCACATAAATATCACCGACTCCCACGATTTTTGATATGCCAGAATTTCTCATCTTCACAGTCCCATAGTCACCTGACTTGTAGCTTGTGAAGGAGTCCCTGTGTGGAGTCGCATGAAAAGAAGCTTTCGAGTCTATCACCCAGTCGGTGTCCTGACTCGTAGCCGTGAGACATACGTCATGATCTGTAGAAAGAATAACTACCATGTCGCCATCTGAAGCGACCGTAGTGGAATCTGATTCATCTTCCTTCCCTTTTCCTTTCTTGTCGTTCTTCTTACCACGACATTCATGCTTGTAGTGGCCCTTCTTGCCACAATTCCAGCATTCAACATCCTTTCTGTTACTCGACTTGCTTCTTGATTTATCTCGAGCCTTCCCGCCCTTCCTGTTCTTTCCTCTCCCCCGTTCCTGCGTCACAAGAGCCTCTTGCTGAGTAGACCCCTGAGACTTCCTCCTTGTCTCCTCATTGAAGAGACAACTGGTTACCTGTTTCATGGATATCTTTCCGTCTAGCGCGAAGTTACTTAGAGACACCACCAATGTCTTCCAACTGTCAGGCAATGAACTAAGCAATAGTAAAGCCTGCAATTCATCATCCAGGACCATCTTCATAGAGGTGAGTTGGTTCACTATATTGCTGACCTCATTCATGTGCTCGGCCACAGAACCACCATCCTTGAACTTGAGATTCACAAGTCTCCTTATCAGAAATATCTTATTACCGGCTGTCTTCCTCTCATACAACCCTTGTAATTTTAGTCCTAGGCTTGCAGCTGAGGTTTCCGTAGACACATGGTGGAACACAGAATCATCCAACCATTGTCTAATAAACCCCACCGCCTTTCGGTCTGTCTTCTTCCAATCATCATCAATCATATCCTTGGATTTTGCTGATACGCCTAAGATTGGAGAATATAGGTCCTTGCAATAAAGCAAGTCCTCCATCTTAGCCTTCCATATGGTCCAGTTAGAACCATTGAGGCTGATCATCCTTGAGCCACCTTCCATAATTTAAACCGATCTTACCCGTTCAATGAACTTAGCTCTGATACCACTTTGTTGGGATGCCTTGCACAAACCTTAGGATCTAGCCTCCCGAAACAAACCAGAATTATGGATAATAAAGCAATGAAATAAATCAAAGCATCAATCACACACCACACGAGAGATTTTTACATGGAAAACCCTCAAAGAGGTAAAAACCACGGGATCTCGTCCAGATCAACAATCTACTATGAAGTAGAACGTTACAATCTTCTTCACTCACGCAGGAGTGGATAAACAATAAGAGAAATAGAGAAAACGGAGAGATCTAACCGATTACGAGGACATAGAAGCGTTGAGATATAGATTGCACAGTAGAAAACCTCCACGAGCAGAACCTCCCTTCTATAAGCTTCCTCTCTCTCTGTCTCCCTCTCTCTCACCTTTGATAGCCCTAAACCCTTTAACAAATCCCTTGTAAAGCTTTAGGAAATCCTCTTGCTGTCCCTAGAAAAACCCTAGGCAACCCTTTTTATAGTTTAGGAAACTCCTTTCCGCATCCCTGTTGCAAAAGGATTCAAATCCGCAGTTTCGCGCAAAATCGCGGAACAAACTGCGTAACCTTCGACTAGTCGAACCTAGTCTTCGACTAGTCGTAGGACCCCTTCGACTAGTCGAGACATCCCTTCGACCAGTCGTAGCTACAGTAAAAAATAGCAAAAATACTCGCTGGATTTTGAGTCGAAGTCACGACTCGAACCTTCGACTGGTCGACCACCAGCCTTCGACCGGTCGAACAGGGCTCACAACCGGTCGAAGATGGGTCAAAAAAACCCATCAGGTATGTGTGGGGCACTCGTCGTTGGCTTTTACATATTGAAGCATGCAACTACCATTCCTCTTAATATACTTTTCATTTCACTCATCATAGATGCTGTGTTGCAGAGCGCTCCATGAGAAGGATTCTCGATCGAAAGGTCTCACCCGGATGCAGTTCTTCCTTATCTTCCTGGTGGCAAGCTTTGCTTACTATGCTTTACCCGGCTATCTGTTCCCTATCCTGACATTCTTTTCATGGGTTTGTTGGGCATGGCCCCGCAGCATCACAGCCCAGCAGATTGGATCTGGGTACCATGGACTTGGAGTGGGTGCATTCACTCTCGACTGGGCTGGGATATCGGCCTACCACGGCAGCCCGTTGGTGACACCTTGGTTCTCCATTGTCAACGTTGCAGTCGGATTCATCATGTTTATCTACATAATCATCCCTTTATGTTACTGGAAATACAATACTTTTGATTCGCGGAAATTTCCAATATTTTCGAGTAACCTCTTCACTTCAAGTGGGGGTACTTATGATACTACCAAGATCTTGACCCCTCAGTACGACCTCAATATTGCCGCATATAATAGTTATGGGAAGCTCTACCTCAGTCCCCTTTTTGCACTCTCGATAGGATCGGGATTTGCAAGGATTTCTGCAACCATCACCCATGTTGCTCTCTTCCATGGCAGGTAAGGCCCTTGAACTATCGTTGAACAGTAGGGACATTTCAAACTAGATTAATGATGAATATACCATTCAAAGTAGATGATCAGTTGCTTCAACTTTCACAATTATACATTGGTGTGAAATACATTGAAATTCATTAATCTGTCTGTTCTTATTGAGGTTTGCTAGAGTACATATCAACAAATTGCTATAGGATATGTAGTGACTTTAGCCATTCGATCTGGGGTCATCGTAATGGGCCTCACCTGGGATGGGGGATAGGCAAAATATAAAGACTCTTAGATTGGACTATTTCAATCATCTGATCTTTTCCTTTGAAGATGGACATCTTCTTGACCTTTGAATAATCAGTGGGTTGAAAATATTTCGATCTCAGTTTTTTTTTTTTTCTTTTCTTTTTCCTTTTTTCTTTTCTTTTCTTTTTTGGTTGTGAGCCTATCTTACAAACAGTTCGGGGCATGGAAAAGGACCCTGAGTTCCGATATATCTTATTGAAATACGTCGGGATGTTTGCTTGCAAAGCTCATGATTATTTTATTCATCTGCCATTATTTGTGGACTTAAAACTACAAGACAGCTTAATGGGCATCATTTTCTAGTATTCAACTTGTTGGGAGATGAATTGCCTCTGGACAATTTAATTATTGGTATGGGTATTTGTATCTTCTTTTCGGGGAAATATATGTGATTCTCAATCTGAGAATATGCATAGTATCTTAACTGGTTTTAGGCTTGTACTAGTGGAGTCCAATGTTCAGTTACACTGACTGTTCATCTGATGGTCACCCTTGTGGATGGACATGTCCTAAAAATCTCCTTGACAGAATAATCCTAGCCTTTATATTGCAAGCATGCAATTATAAACAGTTAAGCAATATAGTAGTTGTCCCCATTCAACTACATAAAGACCAAAGCAAGGTTAAAAGACTCCGTGACTCCGATTGACTGGTTCAGCCCCTAGTCCAGTTGGGAATTGCCTGATCAAGGGTGAGTTGGGGTATCAAGCTGGATCATGTACTAATACTACCAGATCTGAGCCATCTTGAATGAGTCGTATCTGACTCGTTCATGTCTTAAATCCATGGACCAAAGCATTGGTCGCTAGGATCTTCAAATGGTTGAGATTATTTTGGCATGGTTCATCAACTTTAGGGCCTATCAGATTAACAGTCTGAGACTCTGAACCACTATGCATTATTCCCCAGCTGAATCATATTATTCCTCCTTTATGTACTATGGAGAATTGAGTGGTTATGCTGAATTAAATCAGTTTCATCTACTTCAGAAGTGCTTGAAAATTATTATTCAACTAATTCAAATGGATATCTCTTGATGAGGTTATGTTTGCTTATTTGATTCCTGGTCTTGCTTTCCACAGCGATATTTGGAGACAAAGCAAATCAGCAATGAACTCGGCGAAAATGGATATCCATGCGAGATTGATGAAGAATTACAAAGAGGTTCCTCAATGGTGGTTCCTCATTCTGTTAGTAGGCAGTGTTGCGCTATCTCTGCTAATGTCGTTCGTGTGGAAAAAAGATGTGCAGCTACCATGGTGGGGGATGCTTTTCGCATTCGGCCTGGCGTGGATTATTAGTCTTCCCATTGGAGTCATTCAAGCAACTACAAATCAGGTATACCAATCTATGATAGCTACTGCATCTATGCATGGTTTTAGATTCAGATCACCAGAATCTCTCAATAGAACTGATATGATTTGCCATGGTAGAAAGTAATGTGCCTGTGTTGGAACCTTAGCTTTTAATAGTTGGATTTGTTTGCAACTCTTATGATATTTAAATTAATAAATATTATTTTTTATATTATATTTTAATTATTTATACGTAAAAGAATCCCAAAATGAGCAATCTCTACTATATATAACGCGAATAGCATATGATGTTTTTGCTTTCACAACTAGTCTTCACAACATTGGTCAAGAGAGGGTAAATTTGCACAAGGGACGACATAGATTCCACCTGCTTCCTTTCACTTCTTTTAATGCATATAACTCACATGGACTTGTCCGTGTGTAGCCTACACATTCACAAAGCATCTAAAGTGCAAAAAAGTCTCCATACGGCCTACCCTAATGACTTTGTGACCTCTACTCTCTACATCTGTTACATAGGCTCGCATTAGGACTTTAGTTCAAAAATTAGGCAGATCAGGGACTTGTGTGTGCCACAGCAAGTAAAACTGTAGGATGGGTCGCCCACTGTTCCCTTCTATCTCTGTGTACGTGGCATGCATAACCCCCATCTCTCTCTCTCTCTCTCTCTCTCTCTCTCTCTCTCTCTCTGTTCCACGTGCGTCACAACCCTTAGTAACAATTATAATAGTAGTAGTGGAAATCCTAAAAATCAATTATTTATACATAGCAGAGTATCCCAAAATAAAGTATATTAATAGTAAGACATATTATGTGGCGTGCCCAGGATTGTCAGAATGTGGACATGGCAACATGTCGAAATGCCACAATTTGAAAAATAAGGAAGGTGCATTCCTTATTAAATAGCTCAAAACCCATTTACATTTGCTCAAAACCCATTTACATTTGCATGTATATCTGAGTTTGTAGAGCTTCTACACTCTCTTGAGTAAAACAACCTGGTTTTGAAGTGAATGCAACAATGTAGATGACATACATAGCATACAAAACCATCATGAAATGTTATCTGGTTTTGGAAACTCCCTGTCACGTCTGCTTATCAAAATTTGAGAAGATCCCGACCTTAGTTGCATGGTCCTTCTAACCAAGAGCCACTCCCGCCTCTCGCGTTGAATCTCGCCTGCCTTCCTGTTAGATATGGGCATGTGAGGCCCACTCATAGGCAACCACTGGTGGGTGAATCCCACATGGTTATCTCTGGAAACATTTCCAGTTCGATATGCCTTTTGCCAGTCCCCTTGAATTCAAATTTAAATGAGAGAAGAATGTGATAAGACAGTCCCTCCGTAAATGAATCCATCCGAGAAATTCTCCAGAGAACTGAGAGGAGTAATAAGAGAATATCCATGGTCCATTATTATGTTGTCTATAGATGATCTAAACAGTTGATTGTGTCCGGTGGCCATTCTAACCATAGGATAGAGGGGTGATGTTCCTTCCTGCTCCCATAGTAGTTAGGTGGATCGCTGGATGTGGATGTCCATCTTCGGCTGCATGTAGGTCCCTAAGTTTGTGTAGATACTGTCAAATCCTATGGACCCATGTTTTCGAGCCTTTCAATTCCTGCTACCTCACTGTTTAAACTTGCTAAATTTGGAAACAGGCAAATCCCTGCTCCCGCACCCAAATCTGTTATCGCTAAGTTTCAAACTTGAAATCCACAGAAATTCTAGAGCTCTTTTGCTCAAGAATGTCTAGAAAGTGGAACCCGATTCCATGAATGATTTTAATTTATGAAGGGGATCTGATTTGTAGAGCATTTATGAAATTTAAAATGCCTAAAGTTCAATTCCATTGGATTGAGTTCTGCGCCATTCATCAGGTGCCCCTCTTCCCTTGTGTAGAAAAAAAAAAATCTGCTCCGGTTATTAGGTGGGTTACCACATGCATTAGAGAAGAAAAAATAATGGCCTATGTCTGACATTCACATCTGGCCCCATTTGATTGCCTGACTAGCCTGATTTCTGGCCACTACAACACAGTTGTGTTGGGGGCCTTGCACTGTTGCGCAGCACGCCAACAACGTAGTGAGCCTAGATCCAATATCAGGCCTCACCTACAAACGATAAACAGGAAGAAATATAAACTAGAAATAGATCAAAGCATTCAAAAAACAAACCATAAGACAAGATATACGTGAAAAAACCCCAAACAAGGGTAAAAAATCACGGATGCAAACTTCCACTATGAAGAACGAAGATTACAAGGCAATATACTAACCTCTCACTTGGAAGCACATAGAAAACCCTTTTGCCCACACCTTAGAATAACTTTCCCTTGCTTTTTCAATACATAGAAAAACCCTAAGAACCCCTATTTATAGTTTAGGTAACTCCCCTTTCTGCATCCCAGTTGCAAAAGGACTTGCGACACGAAATCCGCGCAAAATCGTGGAACGAATTTGTATAACCTCGACTGGTCGTGCAGTTTACACGACCGGTCGAGAGGACTCCACGACCGATCGTGAATGGGCCACGACAGGTCGAGCACCTCGGGATAAAAAAACAGTGCTCGCTGGACTTTGAGTCGAGCCGGTCCACGACCGGTCAAGCCGGACCCTACGACCGGTCGAGCATAGCTCACGTCCGGTCGAGGACGGTCCCAGATGTGACTCCACATCTTAACAATCTCCCACTTGGAGACACATCATCTTAAACATTCGTCTTCTTCATTCGGAGTGCACCACCTCCCCTTCTTCAAGCCTGAAGACCAATCAAAGCTGAACAGAGCTTTAGCTTCTCCCGTGTGACCGCCTTGGTCAGCATATCCGCAGGATTCTCACTTGTATGAATCTTCTCCAGAGTAATCGATTCATCTTCTAGTAACGAGCGTATGAAGTGATATCTGATGGCAATATGCTTGGTCCTTGAATGAAAGGCTGAATTCTTAGCCAAGTGTATTACACTCTAACTGTCACTGTACAGCTTACAATCTGCTTGCTTCTTACCCAACTCTTCCATAAAACCTTGCATCCATACCATCTCCTTGCACGCTTCTGTAGCCGCAACATATTCTGCCTCTGTCGTACTGATAGATACTATCTTCTGTAACTGAGAGACCCAACTGACTGCAACACTACCCAGAGTAAAGACATAACCTGTAGTGCTTCTTCTGCTATCGATATCTCCTGCCAAATCTGAATCTACGTAGTCTTGTAGCTTGATTTTCGATCCACCATAGCACAACCCTACATCCTTAGTACCTACCAAGTATTTAAGAATTCACTTCATAGCTTCCTAATGTTCCTTCCCGGGGTTGTTTATGAACCTGCTAACAAGTCCCACTGCTTGAACAATATCTGGCCTCATGCTTACCATAACATATATGAGACTACCAATAGCTAAGGCGTATGGGACTAGCCATGTAGTCTCATTCCTCCTGCGTCTTTGCACCTTGCTCCTTAGATAGCTTGAAGTGGTTGTCTAATGGAGTGCTAACCGGCTTAGCACCTCCCATATTGAGTCGATCAAGTACCTTGGCTATGTACTCTGCCTGTGACAAAACTAGTTTCTTGTTTTCCTTGTCACGCTTTATCCTCATGCCTATGATTTTTTTTTGCAGCTCCTAAATCCTTCATGGCAAATTCTCTAGATAGTTGTCTTTTGAGATCTAAGATGTCCTTCATGCTTGAACCGGCCACAAGCATGTCATCAACATACAGAAGAAGGATGATGTATGACGTATCAAACTTCTTCAAATAACAACAGTGGTCAGCATGACATCTCTTGTAACCGTTTCCTGACATGAAACTGTCGAACTTCTTATACTACTGCCTCGGGGCCTACTTTAGGCCATATAGACTCTTCTTCAGTCTGCACACCTTATTTTCCTTTCCTGGTGCCATGTATCCTGTCGGCTGATACATATATATCTCTTCTTCAAGGTCCCCATGAAGAAAGGCTGTCTTAACATCTAGCTACTCTAGATGTAAATCCTCTGTAGCCACTATACTTAAGACCATGAGAATCGTAGACATTTTCACTACAGGTGAAAATATTTCAGTGAAGTTGATGCCTGCCTTTTGTTGAAACCCTTTCACAACCAATCGAGCCTTGTACCGTTTCAAACTATCATGTTTCTCCTTCAGTCTGTAAACTCACTTGTTATGAAGAGCTTTCTTACCCTTAGGTAGAGTGACTAGCTCCCATGTACGATTAGACTCAAGAGAGTCCATCTCCTCATCCGTGGCCTACTCCCACTTAACCCGTGTATCCGTCTGTAATGCCTCTTCAAAACACTCTGGTTCACCATTATCTGTCAACAGTAGATAATGTAAGGAGGGTGAGTATTGGACCGTGGGTCTCCTCTCCCAAGTAAACCTCCTCACAACCGGTGTATACGGCTCTGCCTCATAATGCTCCTGTGTATGATCATCCTATGGTGCTGTAACACCCGTGTCTAGTAACTCTTCCATCTCTATGAATTCTTTCTCCTCGGTCTTATTTTCCTGTGCACTGTCCTTATGCATCACTTTTTCATTGAAGTCTACGTCCTTGCTTCTGATGATTTTTTTGTTTTCTGCATCCCAAAACCTATAGCCAAAATCATGCTGCCCATAGCCTATAAACGTGCACCTCCTAGATTTCGCATCCAGCTTGTTTTTGTGCTCTGCATCAATGTGAACATATGAAGTGCAACCGAACACTCTGAGATGTGCAAAGTTCACTTCTTTTTCAGTCCACGTTTCTTTTGGTAGCCCATCATCCAATGGTGCTGAGGGACTTCTATTGATGAGATATGCGGCAGTATTCACAGCATCTGCCCAAAAGGTCTTAGGCAACCCTGCATGTAACCTCATGCTCTTGACGTGCTCATGGATGGTCCTGTTAATGCGCTCAGCCATACCATTCTGTTGCGGTGTCCCTGAAATCGTTTTCTAATATTTGATTTCATTTGTTGCACAATATTCCTCAAATTTCTTATCACATTACTCTCCTCCATTATCAGATCTGAGACATTTTACTGTTTTACCTGTCTTGTTTTCTACCATAACTTTCCACTTCTTAAATACATCAAATACATCAGATTATGATTTAAGAAATAGACCCACAATTTTCTACTAGCATCATCAATAAATGTAATAAAATAATGTGAGCCACCAAGAGATAATACCTGTGTAGGTCCCTACACATCAGTATGTACAAGCTCCAACAGATGCGTCTTTAGAGTGTGTCCTGTCTTCTTGAAGCTTACTCTCTTCTGCTTGCCATACACGCAGTCCTCGCAGAATTCCAAGTCAATAGACGTTAGCGCTGGTAGCTTCCCTTTAGACAATAGCACTTTCATCCCCTTCTCATTCATATGTCCCAACCTCTGATGCCATAACTGTCCATTCACTCCAGTTGATGCGGCTGCGAGTGAACTATACGATCCTAAAGTTACGTATAAAGTACTTTCCTTCTTGCCTCGAGATATCACCAAGGCACCTTTTGTGATCTTCCAGGAATCACTGGTGAATGTCGTCACATAACTGGTATCAGCCAACTGCCCCACTGAGATCAAGTTACGTTTCAAACTCGGTACATGTCTGACATCCTTCAATTTCAAAGACGTTCCATCTTTCTGATTTACATGAACGTCCCCCTTTCCAACAATACTACACGGCTCATTATCACCCAGGTAGACTTTCCCAAAGTCACCTAACATATAATCACGCAAACTTCCTTACATGAAGTGGCATGAAACGAGCACCCGAGTCTATAACCCAAGACTCATTCCTCGCATCAAAAGACAAGATCAATGCCTCTGTGTTACTCTCCTCAGATAGATTCATTGAATCCTTCCCGCCTTGAGAGCTTCCTTCTTATTTCTTGAGCGCACTGCAATCATGTTTCATGTGTCCCTTCTTGCCGCAATGCCAACACCCGTCTTTGTCTTTCGGTCCCTTGGACTTCTTCCTTGACTTAGAACGCCCGTGTTTATTGCCTCCTTTGTTCAGCGATCTTCCTCTTCCTTCAACGTTTAGAGCATTCCCTGAATCCTATGAAACTCCTAATGTCTTTCTTCTAGATTCTTCGCTGAGAATTAGACCGGCCACATCATCAAATTTCAACTTTGTCGACCCTGAAGAATTGCTCACAGCAATCACCAAACCATCCTCACTGTCTGACAGACTGGACAAGATCAATAACGCCCCCTGACCTCATCCTCAAAAACAATGCCAACGGATTCTAACTGGCTCATGACTGTATTGAACTCGTTTAAATGTTCAGCCACACTCCCACCATCTGACATCTTCATATTGAATAGCTGTTTCATAAGATGAACCTTGTTGGATGCTGAGGGCTTTTTATACATGGTGGCTAGGGCTTCCGTTAATTCTTTCGTAGTTTTCACCTTGGATATATTGAAGGCGACGCTCTTAGACAAAGAGAGTTGGATCGTTCCTAAAGCCTTCTTATCCAGTAAAAACCATTCATCATATGTCATCTTTTCTAGTTTCTTCTCTTTTTCTCCCAGAGGAACATAGAGGTCCTTCTAATACAGATAATCCTCCATCTGCATCTTCCATAAGGCAAAATTTGAACCATCAAACTTTTTAATTCTAGTTTTCCCTTCTTTTGTCATCGCTCCCAATAGAACTAAACCAAAAGCTTTGATACCAATTGTTGTGCAGCACGCCAACAACGCAGTGAGCCTAGATCCAATCTCAGGTCTCACTCATAAATGATAAACAGGAAAAAATATAAACTAGAAATAGATTAAAGCATTCAAAAAATAAACCACAAAATAAGATATACGTGGAAAAATTCCAAACTAGAGTAAAAAACCACGGATGCAAACTTCCACTATGAAGAACGAAGATTACAAGGCAATATACTAACCTCTCCCTTGGAAGCACATAGAAAACCCTTTTGCCCACACCTTAGAATAACTTTCCATTGCTTTTTCAATACATAGAAAAACCCTAAGAACCCTTATTTATAGTTTAGGTAGCTCCCCTTTCTGCATCCCAGTTGTGAAAGGACTTGCGACATGAAATTCGCGCAAAATCGCAGAACGAATCTATGTAACCTGGACTGGTCATGCAGTCTGCACGACCTGTCGAGAGGACCCCACGACCGGTCGTGAATGGGCCACAACAGGTCGAGCACCTCAGGATAAAAAAACAGTGCTCGCTGGACTTTGAGTCGAGCCGGTCCACGACCGGTCAAGCCAGACCCTACGACCAGTCGAGCATGGCTCAGGACCGGTCGAGGACGGTCCCAAATGTGGCTCCACATCTTAACATGCACAAAACCTTAGGATTTAGCCTTCCAGAACAAACCAGAATTATGGAATAATAAGGCAATGAAATAAATCAAAGCATCAACCACATACCACACGAGATTTTTACGTGGAAAACCCTCAAAGAGGTTAAAAACCATGGGACCTCATCCAGATCAACAATTCACTATGAAGTAGAACGTTACAACCTTCTTCACTCACGCAGGAGTGGATAAACAATGAGAGAATAAAAGAAAAACAGAGAGATCTCACCGATTACGAGGACGTAGAAGTGCTGAGATATAAATTGCACAGTAGGTAACCTCCACGAACATAACCTCCCTTCTACTAGCTTCCTCTTTCTCTTTCTCTCACACCTTTAATAGCTCTCTTGTGTTTTTCGTGCCCTAGAAAAACCCTAGGGACTCCTATTTATAGTTTTAAGAAACTCCTTTCCGCATCCCAGTTGCGAAAGGACTCAGATTTTCGCAATCCGCAAAATTGTGGAACGAATCTGCGTAACTATGATTGGTCGAGATGAGCCCACGACCAGTTGAGCGCCACCCACGACCGGTTGAGCACCACCTCCGACCGGTCGAGCGCTAGCCACGACCGGTCAAGCACCCCTAGAGAAAAATAGCCCAAAGTCGCTGGACTTTGAGTCGAGTTAGGGCTCGACTTCACGACTGGTCATGCACCAGCCCTCGACTGGTCGAGCAGGGCTCACGACCGGTCAAGCACAGGACAAAAATCCCATCAAGATGAAGTCCGCAAGATGAATAGCGGATCCGGTGAATATGCCACAACGGCATGTCTGGGTATAGCAATCACATTCTCATTGAATATCTACACAGGAGATAGATTCTAGGATGGAGCACCATGGATACTGAGCCTTCTGAGCATAGGGGGCAAATCTCATCCCGGAGAATTTCTCGGCACGGGGAATTTCTCAGGAGATTTTCAAATTTTGATGTTTTCTTGGAATATTGGATGTTATTAGAAAAAATCTCAACAAAAATAAAGACGAAAATCATTACTATAAATTAATAAATAATTTTAAAGTTTTAAATATAGATTTATTAGTGAAGTAGCTAAAATTTTGAATAATTTTCACGTAAATGTCAGGATGATAAAATTTTGAAAAATGCAGATATCTTGAAAATCTTGTGATGTTGCCATGATAAGATCGTTTCATGTAAAAAAATTGCGATAATATTGCTGGATTTTGAAAATCTCGGCAATATTTGTCCCACTGTTTCTGACCCATTTTCTAGCATTCCACATGCAGTTTCTAGAATCTAGACCGCCCATCAATGCTTAGTAGGTTTTTGCAATTCCACAAATATGAATTCTAAGGCCATGATTTCAATGCCCTCTTAGGGAGCTCTGCTACTATGTTTAATGCCTTCCTATAGATGTAGGGAACTGTGCTTTCTTGCTGGTTCTTTCAGCTGAGTTATTTGATGCTCTGACAGAGTTAGATGATACACACATTTAGACAGCAGGACACAGGTTGCATACATGCACCTCAACCAAAACCATCGACATCGGGCGCCCTGATGGAGATTTGGCATCACCCAAAAGTTCGTTCATCTACAGTGAGACCAACGATTTGGGTGGTTTTGATTGGGGTGCATGCAGGTTGAGCATACAGTTGCCGTATGTATGCATATGAGTTGTCAATACCCTGTCGGATTATATCAAGTTACTCTGTTTTTAGCTCAATGCACAGCATCAATGCTTGTGTTTCTGGTCCTGAAAAGGTACTGTGCTTACAGAGAGGGATGTAAGTGGACCCGGACAGGTCTGGTCAGAGCCCACTTTTGGCTGGATTGGGCTGAGGCTCAAGGCCAATAGGCTGGGCCCAGGTATAATTTTGAGGCCCAACAACTTATCTGACTGGGCTTGTGCTTTGGCCTTCATAATGACCCAACATGACATCCCAGCCGAGCCTAACCTGTTTTACACTATTAGGGTTGGTACTGTGGTTTTAAACTTGACGAGTCCTAAGCGTCTCTTCTGAGTCAACTCGGACCTAGTCTGACCTGGTTCGACACCCAACTCAGGTAAGTCGGGCCAATACACCCCCAACGAGGGTGAGTCCTGACTAGAGCTGTACACGAGTCAAACTGAGTCGAGCTTGGCTCAGCTCGGCTCGGCTAACAGGCTACCCTAGCTCGAACTCGGCTCGATCAGTAGCTTGGGCCAGCTCGAGCCGGGTTCGTGTCAAGTGTGAGCTTGCTTTTGAGCTGAGTTCAAGTTCAAGCCTATGAGCTGAGTTTGAGTTTAGGTTTTATAGTTTTTAATATAAATAATATATAATATATAATTTATTTAAATATATAAATATATACAAAATATTTATACTAAGTGAACTCGATTCGAGTCGAATTGATTTGAACCGAGTCAAGTTCCGAGCCGAGTCAGTTGACTTCGGTCTAGCTCGGACTCGGTTCGAAATTTTTTCAAGCTAAAAAAATCTGCTCGACTCGGCTCGAATCCAGTTTCGAGTCGAGTCGAGTCGAGCCAGTTAACCGAGCTAACTCGGTTTGTGTACAGCTCTAGTCCCGACTCAACTCGAGACCAGATGAGTTGGTCCAAGTTGCCTTGTTGTTTAACCATGACCAGGCCCAGGCCTAGTTGCTGGGAAGCAGGCTGGGCTAGACCCAAGCATATGTATCTAGCTTATGGCTGAGCATGGACAGGGCTCGTCAGCCCCCCATCTACAATCCTACTCTCTGATAAATTGAAAATCTAGATCGTAGATTTAATTTCATGAGCATCCATTCTGGGCCACAGACTTGTGGTCTGATTAAAGACTTCATAAGCATTCATTCATGGCTGCATAATTGTAGTGACAAAACATTAACAATAAGGTCACGGGTTCAAGTACCCATGGTGGTGTCTGTTGAAAAAAAAAAAACATTAAAATGGGATCCTATCCCGATCTGTCCACCAGGTGGGCCCCACCAGGAGGATCCCTGCACGAAAAGATCAGCTGTGGGTCCTTTGGCCAGGTGGTCCACAGTTCATGGAACAAATGGACAGGTTTTTACAAGCTGTGCTTGTTTATTCAAATTCGCCCACCTGATGAGTGGAGCGACCTGATTCTAGGATCATAGAAATACACCAATGTGACCCACCTGATGGACATTTGGATCTTGCTCAAATGTGTCATGTCAGCATGATACAGAGATTGAAATTGCAGATTGGATATTAACATTTCTATGTTTTTTTCTTCAATTGTGAATAAACAGCAACTTCGCTATGATATCATAGCTCAATTCATAATCGGATACATCATGCCCGGGAAGCCGATCGCGAATCTGCTTTTCAAGATCTATGGACGGATCAGCACCATCCATGTACTTTCTTTCTTATCTGATCTGAAGCTGGGCCATTACATGAAAATCCCACCTCGGTGCATGTTTACAGCTCAGGTATGCTGAAAACCTCTTCAACTAATATCTGAAGTCTCTTTCTTTTCAATTTCAGAAGAAAACTGTATGGATACTCACAAGGGTAGCCACCCTGATTCCTACTACTGCAAGAGTTTCATCTGGTGGATCCCACTGTTGTGTATGTGCCGTGGCTTAAAAAACAGCTGGTCCATTCGTGGGGTGGGCCACACCTTTACGGAAAACGATGTGCAGTTATAGAAAACGACCGGTGGTCAACAACATACACATAACTGGTAACCTGATCACCTGGATCTTGAGGTAAGGCATGGTGGACCCACCAAATGAAGGTATGGATACCATGATTTAAGAACTTCAAAAAAAAAAAAAAAAAACCTCAACTCAAACTCGCCTGATGACTCATACTGACCAGATTTCACCGAGGGGAGAGACTTTAGTCGAAACTCTAGAAAAACTTCCAAAAATGCAGGCGAAACTCCACGGAACCTTCATGGGGATGTTAGCAACGTGTCTAAAGTGTTTGAATGAAAGATGGCGCACCCCATTATCAATCAGGGGCGTTCATTCAATGGTACCTTTTTGGAGCAAGCCATGGTGTAAGAATCATGCCAATCAGATGATCCGAACCCTATGAAATGAAAATATGAGGTTGTACTAGTTTACATGCTTTGGTAGGAGATAGATAGCGGTCTATAAATAAGTGGAAATGAGCACGCTGTCTCTACAAGTGTAGTTGGTGATAGGTATTTGAGAAAGAAAATGGAGCCTCGTATTGCAACAGCTCTTCTTGTGTTCGGGCTGCTGTTTTGTACAGCAGCCATTGCTGAAAGCTATGATTTTGATTTCTACCATTATGTGCTTATGGTGCGTTTTATTTCTTGATAGTATAGTCTCTCTCACTGTTTTTTTTCTTCACAGTGTTGTCTCCATCTGTTTTTATTCTTTATGGTTTAGCCTCTCTCTCTCTCCAACAAATGCAAAGCATGTAAACTAGTACAACCTCATATTTTCCATGCCGTTGGTCGGATGCTTAGGATCACATGATTGGCATGATTTTTGCACCATGGCTTGTACTTAGTTGCATGCGAACTACAAATCATATGGTTACTTGGTTAGAATAATCAAACCAAATGCTTACTGGTGGAATCATAAGCAATTCAAAATGGTTCAAGATGATGATTGGACCCATCTGGTTTCTTCGCTCAATCTTGACCGTCCATTTTCCATGTTGTTGATTGGATGCTTAGCATCATACGATTACGATGAGTTTTTTTTTTTTTTTTTTTTTTTTTTTAAACTATGCTGGATAAATCGCTCATTAATTAGGGTTTGGTAGGTTAATTTCAGTTGTGTAATTCCATCTACTACTTTCGCAGCTAGCCGGGACGTTAATTTCAGGCACTGTCAACCTTGCAGTCGCATGGTGGATGCTTGGGAACATCGAGAACATCTGCGACGTCGAAGCTCTCCATCCAGAAAGCCCATGGACGTGCCCAAAATTCAGGGTCACATTCGACTCATCTGTCATATGGGGCCTCATTGGACCGAGGCGGCTGTTCGGGCCCAGCGGAATGTACAGGAACTTGGTCTGGCTGTTCCTAATTGGAGCGGTCTTGCCCGTGCCCATATGGATACTTAGCAAGATCTACCCGGAGAAGAAATGGATTCCGTTGATCAACATACCAGTTATCTCCTACGGTTTCGCAGGAATGCCGCCTGCGACTCCCACCAACATCTCCAGCTGGCTCATCACAGGGACCATATTCAACTACTTTGTTTTCCGGTACCGGAAAGGGTGGTGGAAGAAGTATAACTACGTTCTATCGGCGGCATTAGACGCCGGGACGGCATTCATGGGTGTTCTTCTGTATTTCGCGCTGCAGAATGAGAATGTGAGCCTGAAGTGGTGGGGCACCGATGTGGACCATTGCCCATTGGCTAAATGCCCGACGGAACCCGGCATTTCCGTAAAAGGGTGCCCAGTTTTCTAGCCATCGATTTACATATCACACAGGTGTGGCCATGCAGATGATACATGGTGAGGAGCCTACTATTATCACATGCATAATCTCATACTCCATGGGGGCCGTCGTAAACGTGTGTCGGGAATGCTCGTCTCAGTGTCAGGAATGCTGGTCTCGCTGGCCAGATCATGGGTGGTCCACTATCTGAAAGTCACACGAAGATGATCTTAACCATCGAGTCAAGGAGTTGGTCTGGTTAAATAAAGTTGGCCAGCTGATGGAATTCAGTGTAGACAAATTAACTTCGAAATAACGGTTAGGATCGTCCGATCAGTGCAGTTTTTGGGCTGTGGCCATTTTCAAGTGTATTGGGCCATTTTCCGTGCAACAATCCTCTGCTTACTGAAGAGTAGTTGTGAAGAAATGATAGTAGAAATCTATACATGGTACAGCTTTTTCTTTTTTTCTCTCTACATGTGGGACCCACCAATGATGTATTTGTGGAATCCAAACCGTGGATCTTGTGCATCTCCTCTTGTTCACCGCACATCACAAATGCTACAGGGAGAGATGGATGATCACGCTCAATATCTATATATTTAAATGTTGTGGCCCACCTGTGTTTTAAACGGTTTGATTTTCAGGGTCCCTTCATCGTGGTGGGGCACGCCTGATGAACGGGTTAGATGACATATACACAACATGGTCGACCCTGCCCAACTGATGTCCCCCATTGTTCCCTGTGGTGTGGCCCACTTGAGTTATGGATCGGACTGGATTTTGGGATACAGGCTTTACAAGGGGTCTGTATCTTTTCTAAGCCCACACGCATGCAATCACACGTGTGAGACCCTCGTGGTATTTTCGGTTACCGGATGTGATGTGGTAGAGCCGCTCGAATTAGAGAACATGGTGGAGCCATCCATCCAGACCAGGTAAGCGTAGTGCATCAATCAGGTCCAACCAACTGGTGGGCCATATCATGGATGGCTCTAATCGTATCCATCACTTCAATTTTCACCACCGAAAGATTGGTTGGGCCTGATCCGATAAAATGCCTATTTCCCACCGGGATTTCCCTAATTTATCCAATGATAAAGTGGGCCACACTTGCATAAAGAAATAAACATTTTAAAGGAAAGAATCCAACGGTCTACATTCAAGATAGATGGATTGTCTAACCAAAGATTACAATTGCATATTGGTAAGATATGACACATCTACATATAAAATATAAAGTTGGGTGGGGCCGGATTGGGCTGGGTTAGGTCGGGCTTTTATGACTTGAGCCCTATCCCAATCTGAAATTGATGGGCCATGTGTTTCTGCCTCAACCTCGGCTAAAAGCCGGCTCGGGAGGTTGACTTGGCCCGGCACGTCGACGACCCTAATTAGAAAACGCGTTGTGATATTGTCAAGATGGGAAGGAAACAAGTCCACCAATAGGATGATCCTAGCCAGGGCAGGGTGCAATAGATGAACGGTCCAGATTTACAGATCAAAGTGTACACATCTCCTCCAGAGCAACGCAGATAATACTCACAAGACCGTGTCAAGAACGCGAGCTACGCAGCTAATACTCGCAAGACCGTGTCGAGAACGTTTCACGTCGCCCTCTGCAACTTCATTTAAAGAGACTGACTTTCTACTTTTGAGTAGGTGCTTGATATAGTCCACTCCCCAACTTGAATCCGTACAAGTGGGGCTCATTGGAAATCTCTGCCATCCAATTTTATCTTTCCATCTAGTATCTTTATGGTTACACGTGTTAGCGAGGGCCTATTTTTGGTTAACATCTATGATTAAGAAAGCGAGGGCATGCCAAAGTTGTAATTAACTCAATGTTCGATTGAACGTTAGTGCCCCCACTTTCAAATGGACCTATTAAGACTAAATTCTAGGATTCAATCATCCTCTGGACCATGATTGTATTAAGGGTGTTTGGTGCATGGGATTAGGTGGTATGAGATTAAAAAAATATAATCATTGTATGTGATAGGGATTGTCCCCTGTTACCATGAGATACCATGGACAAACATAACTTCATGGTCTGATTGTGTCATGGTGCCATTTGGTTGTTAGTTTGTTGACCATTAAATGGATATACAAATTGACATTTAGAATAATTGAAAATAACATGTATGTACTATACCCGTACCATCCATCCGTTTCGCAACCTCATTTTATGGCATGAGCCCAAAAATAAGGTAGATCCAAAACTTACTTGGACCACAACATAGAAAATAGTGGGGACAATGACGCCCACCGTTGAAATCTTCCTAGGGTCCACCGAGATGTTTTTTTGTGATCCAATATGTTCATAAGGTCAAACATACTTAAATGAAGGGAGAACACAAATATCAGCTTGAGCCAAAACTTCAGTAGCCCCCAAGAAGTTTTCAATGGTAGGCGTTCAATCCATACTGCTTTCTATGGTGAGGTCCACTTGAGCTTTCGATCTGTCTGATTTTTGGGCCCATGCTCTAAAATGATATCGAAAAATAGGTGGACGGTGTGAATATATCCCATGCATCATAGCGGGACCTACAGAACTTGTTGTTATCAACCAACCTTTTCAAAAAATTTCAAATGGCGGGGTGGGAGGCAACATTACAGTGCTTATAATTCAAGAGGAATCAAATGCAATTCCATTTAACCTAATCCCAACCTTTCTCATTCTCCCCAAATGTTAGATGTAATTTGTATGGGACCAAATGTCCATTCATCCCATCTAATACCGTGGGCCAAATGCCTCCTTAGTGATTGGGTGATTTGTAAAAAGGTGGGAGTTTATCATTCTGGATGAATTTTTTTTTTGTCATGTGTCTTAAGGACTTATTCTTTCGCTAGAAATTGTAGCCAAAATTATATTTCTCGATGGAACGAAAATGAACAAACTAAAATAAAATAGGCTAAAGACAATGTTAATTTTTATTTATTTATGAATTAATGTTCATTATAATTGACAGAGTAACAAATAACACTAAAGAAAAAAAAAGAAGAAGAGATAAATATCTGAACTGTCCGTATGGCCAAACGATCTATGCAAATAATGAGTAGGATGTGACTAGGGTGTTTGATTTTTCAAGTAAGGACTCGATTAATCAGAATTCGACAAAGGAAGGTTGTGAATATTTATCATACTTCTAAGCGTACTGTAGCAATTGCACTAGACAATTACGATCTAATCTAAGACTAGACTAGGCTATGCTAAGATAAAATATAAAGGTAAAGGTAAAGATTATGAAGATAAATGTCTTTAGTGTCGGCTAAGAGCTTCTCACCGCATTATTCTTTTATAACTTTTAGAGGTGGCAAAACCCTCACTGGATTTCTTTGTCAATCATGACTTTTTATATTTTATTCTTAAGGGAGACCTCCATATATTAGAAATCATTTTCAAATATCTTGCCGGTGTGGCTGATCTGTGAACCTTTAGTGCTCTGTCTCATCTGATCCGGTTGGGTCACAAATTGTGTTTATATCTGCCCTATCATGACCTTGAATATTCGTAGAAGTGGTGGAACTAGTCTCATTGAATCAGGATTAGGACCCAATACATTATTTCTCATCTACACATATATTGGTTTGATCTTCGAATCTTCGTAATTATCGCGAGAGCTCTAAATGTCTCTAGGAAGATCTCTCATTTTGGAAGGATTGTGAGGATGACCTTACTTGTTAGTGTCTTGGTTTTGTTAATGACGTAAGTTAGGGTGTTCTGACTCAGTTAAGCCTCCATTGGAAGATATTGAAGATAAAAAACTCGAAGACTTGAAGCATCAAGGTTTGAAAACACAGGTAAAAGTGAGGTGCCTTGGTAATCCTAGCCTTAAAGCCCTTTTAGGTACAAAACAATCTACCTTAAATGACTTGTTCCATATAAGAAAACCTATTTTCATTAGGTTTGTACTGGCGAGATCATGTACAAAAGAAAAGATAAACCATATGCACAAGTTTGATATAAATTGAGGAACCTTCGATCAGTCTCGATCAATTGAAGGCCCTTCACTTAATCGATCGAAGATGACTGAAGTAGTCCAGCAAGTTTTCTACCATGTTTCGTAGAAGCCTCGATCGATCGACATGCTAAGTTCGATCGATCAACATGTCAAATTCGATTGATCGAAACTGTGAAAAAGTGTCCAGCAAAGCTTTCTGTCTTAGAATCAAATTAAGTTTAATCGATTGAAGGGATTGCCCGATCAATCGATACTAGTCGTTAGAAATTCGTTGGAGCATTTTTAAAAAAACCATAAACCAGGTCTTTGTGGACATGATGGTTTTGAGTGAATTAGAAGCCCTCATGTGTCCCAATACTTCCTAACACTTTTAGGTTATCACCCAAAGAGATTCATGCATTCTTCATTGTGATTAATCACTCTAATGAGCATTCAAAACTCCATTTGATAAAGATTATGACATCTTACATTCTCTAGAGCTTAGACACCACACCCATAGGTAAATCCTTGTCTAAACACCTTTTAAAATGCACATCTAGGTGAATCCCCTTTTGGAATCAACTATCACATAGTTGTAAGAGATTCAACATCACCCATTACCTTAGTAACCTTATCGGAGCATCAAGTGCAATATAGTTGATCGTTTGTGTTGAGAAGTGGAGCCACATCTGGGGCCGCGTATGACCAGTCGTGGCCCCTGCTCGACCGGTTGAGGGGCCCACTCAACCGGTCGTGATCAGTCGTGGACTAGCTGTCACGCCCCAAACTCGGAAACTAGGCTCACAAAATTTTCGATCGCGAAATCCGGCACTGACAGCCTCCGTAAAACCCCATTCTCGGATCCCGGCACCCATTCGCCAGATTCCGATCCTGGGATGCTACGAGGAGGATTTCCAACATCAGTTTAATTCGTAATAAGCATAACCAAAGGCATAACCCATAAACAACAACCAAAAAACTCCATCACGTTTCCACTATGATCAAAAACTTTATAAGTACAATGAAGATAAAGGGAAATATAATGATGATGAACAAAAAGCTCCAAGATGATCTGCAAAGCGCTTCTGCCTCAGCGCTGCTACGCTCCAACGTCACCTGCACGCAACGGTCATGCATAAGCTTATGGAAAGCTTAGAGGGTAGTGAAAGCGTGTGCGCAAGGTAGTAATGGAGTTATGCAGTATCAGAGTAATGCGAAACATGATGATGAATCCATGAATACCACTACCCATACCAAGGCTATGCGATGCAAGGCATGAATGATGTCGGCCATACCAAGGCCATGCGATACAAAGCATAAATGATGTCTGCCATACCAAGGCAATGCAATGCGAGATGCAACTCAAGCATACAAATCCTCATCTAAGTCCACATATCAATACGGCTTAAATCTCGAATATCATCGGGGTCTAGTACACTTTAAACCAGATTGCTGCCCCATCATGCGCAATAAGGTAAGTGAAAGAGACCTCACTATCCGCCTGCCAATATTGGGCTCGGCTCATCGATAGCGGACCCATTCCTCGAGCTGGTCAAACTCAGCCTAGCTTTGCCCCCTCCACTCGGGCGGGTAAGGCCGCACCCCCTTCCAATAGACCATGACACAATGGAAAGTGCGGCCTTCTGGTAATTGACACTTGACACTCATGCACCCACTCAGTTTAGACATTGGAGCAACCTCTTGGTACAATAAGGGTTTAGGGACTTTCACCTAGGGATATTTATAGTATCCCATGTAGAACAAGATTTTCGGTATCCAATCCTACCAACCACGATACGCCTGTAGAGGCTACGACCCCAATGTCGCTAGGGTGTACAGTGCCATATCACATAATGCGAATGCATGAATCACACTATCCAGTCATGTAACAATCCTGTGCGTATCGTGCGCACATGTAAGGCAACATCGCCTATCCGGGAGCCCCTAAACAATCTGCCCGCAGGCATATGCTATGATCAGTCACTTCTCATATCAAGCATACATATGATGCGTATGATCATGAATTATGGAACTATACAAAACATGCTATAAAGTAATGCACTATCTTTACAACGCAGATGGCCTATACGGCCTACACATAACAAGTACGGGCCTATCAATGGGCCCTAGGGAGAGTCGTAATGTGAACATTTAACCAACATTATACTTGCAATGTGGACGTCAAACCATCATTGCTCCTAAGGCATAGCCCGTCGTACCATGTTGGGATCGCTCATTGCAATGGACCTTAGGTACATCCCATTAGGCCTTAAATATGTCAAATGGGCTATATCACATGGGCCTTATATTCATCAAGTGGGCTACATCAATGGGCCGCACCAACGGACCTTATGTACATTGCAATGGGCCATAACCCGTGAGCCTTAGAATGCATCAAAATGGGCCTCGTAACATAGGCCTTATATATATATATATATATATATATATATATATACATGCATATATATATCAAAGTGGGCCCCAACCACAGGCCACAAATACATCGAATGGCCTCATAACATGGGCCTTACATCCACATCAAAGTGGGCCCCAATGGACTACCTCAGATAAATCAAGATGGGCCTCATCCACATACCAAGGTGGGGTCCACTTGAACTATGGATCTGGCTCATTCTTTAGCTCATGCTACAAAATGAGCTTTTAAAATGGATGGACAGATTGGATGCAACACCTGCATCATGGTGGGTCCCATATAAGTGGACAACATGGAGAGAACACATGCATCATTGGGGTCCCACCGTCCAACCCTGGACAGTGTGGTGAGAACACATGCACCATGGTGGGTCCCACTGTCCATGGTGGACGGTGTGAATAAAACACATACATCATTGTGGGTCCCACGTGGGGCCCACCCTACTGTTTATATGCCATCCAAGCTGTTCATACGGTCACAGAGACCTGGACGAAGATTAAAAACAAATTCCATATTGATTCAAAACCTCTGAGCTGACCCAAAAGGGTTCCAATGGCAGTCACTAGACCCCACTGTTTCCTGTGATGTGGGCCATCTGAGACTCAGATCGGCTTGATCTTTGGAGGGGGCCCACCTCAGGAGGTGGTCCACCAAATGAACGGTGTGGATAATCAACATACATCATGGTGGGGCCCACGGCTGGGTCCATGGGTCCACCCGTTGGTCCACCTGCCAGTGCGCAGGTAGCGCTTGCTGCCTTCTGACAGCAGTAGTGCCTACGGCTGCTACGTCCCCCCCTTTTTTTGTTTTCTCAAGGTATTTCATATGTGGGGTCCGCGTTTGGGAAATCTGTCCCAGCCGTTGGATCCCATGGGTCAAGACAGATCCATCAAGTCCAAAGGTCGAGGTATTTTAGTGTTTAGAAAACATCAGGTGGATTTCAACGGTAAAAAGCACCGTTGGCTATACTATGGCCCACCAGAACATCGGATTGGCCTCGATTTTCGGCTCAACGCCTAAAATGATGTGGGGAATAGAATGGACGGTATGGATTAAATCCATTCATCAAGGTGGGGACTACATGAACAACCCATCCAAGTTTCAAATGAAACTGATATTTTTGTTTTCTTAAAACGTCCAGCGTCCAGGGACGCTGGACGGTTTGGGTGTAACACATACACAAGGTGGGTCCAGCTTAGGTGGGCCATCAATTGGCTGTATGGTGCGGATACAACACATGTATAAAGTGGGTCCCGCTTGTAGATTACTTGGATATAATACATGCTTCATGGTGGGGTTCATCTGGGTGGGCCACACCGTTTTGGATGGGTGGACAAGGTGGATGATCTCATGCTTCAAGGTGGGCCACAAGCCATCATAAACAAAAGAGAGAGAGAGAGGGTGATCAGTGAGGATGGAGGGGCCCCGCCACTATGTGCCCCTCATACAAATATACATCAAGGTGGGTCCCACATATATGAACCTTTAATCAAACAAAATGAATGAAAAACAAAGATCTAAGATCACCCACCGTTTTCTTCTTGCTTCCTTAGTTTCCTTTGCTCCTTAGCTTTGATTCCAACGGAGGAGATGAGGTTTGGATGGTTGAGATGGGAGATGAAAGGGTAGGAAAGGTGGGCCACACTTGTAGCTTGAGAAAGCTTGGAGAGGCTTGGGACATGTGGTGTTTTTCTTGCTTAGAAAATGAATTTTAAAAATGAAGGAGAGAGAGGGTTGTAAAGAGAGAGGAGTGATGGGTGATGGAGTGATGGACGGGGTGAGAGATGTGTGTAAGAGCTTTTTGACTTTTGTGGTAGATTGTGTAAGAAAGGGTATGGGCTTGTAAGAAACTTTTGACTTTGGGGTTGCTTGGGAATGGGTGAAATGTGATGTGTACTTGACATGATGGGATTGATTGATTGATTGAGGTGACATCTTGTAGAGATTCTCTCGAAATTCGCACGCACGACGTTTTCCTCGCACCGAAGTTGGCCCACATCTCCTGACCAGGGTATCGGATCGGCGTGCGAGACGCGGCATCGGAACCGCGACGACGGCGCGGTCACAAGGGTACAAGTCTCGAGTTGAGTCAATTCAAGTTGACGACATGTGACGCAGGGTTGCGCGCAATTGCCCGTTAAGGGTCGAAAGTTGCTGAAATTCGACCGGGAAGATCGTGGAAGTCTATGGAATGGTACGGTCTAGGATACGGGTCTTACACTAGCTCGATTCAAAGTCCAGCAAGCATAGTTTTTTGAGTTTCGAGGTGCTCGACCGATCGTGGATCATTCTCGACCGGTTGAGGGGTCCTCTCGACCGGTCGTGCAGTCTGCTCGACCAGTCGAGGTTACGCAGATTGGTTTTCGAATTTGATACGGACTGCGGATTTTGGTGTCACCTTTTGCAAGGGTGTGAAAGGGAAGTTGGTTAAACTATAAATAGGGGGTCCCTAGGGCTTTTCTAGGGTTACGGAAAATATTGGAAAATACTTCTAAGGTGTGGGCAAGGGATTTTCTCTGTACTTCCAAGGGAGAGGTTAACATATTGCCTTATAATCTTTGTTCTTCATAGTGGAAGTTTGCATCTATGGTTTTTTTTTATTATACCCTAGATTGGGGTTTTTTTCACGTATATCTTATCTTACGGGTTATTTTGGATTGCTTTGATCTGTTTCTAGTTTATATTTCTTTCTATTTATCGTTTGTGGGTGAGGCCTGAGATTGGATCTAGGCTCAATGCGTTGTTGGCGTGTTGCGCAACAACTGGTATCAAAGCTATTGGTTTAGTTCTATTGGGAGCGATGACGGTAGAAGGAAAAACTATAATTGAGAAGTTTAATGGTTCAAACTTTACCTTCTTGAAGATGTAGATGGAGGATTATCTGTATCAGAAGGACTTCTATATTCCTCTAGGAGGAAAAGAGAAGAAACCAGAAAAGATGACAGATGATGAAGGGTTTTTACTGGATAGGAAGGCTTTAGGAACGATCCAACTCTCTTTGTCTAAGAGGGTCGCTTTTAATATATCCAAGATGAAAACTACAAAAGAATTAATGGAAGCTCTAGCCACCATGTATGAAAAGCCCTTAGCATCTAACAAGGTTCATCTTACAAAACAGCTATTCAAAATGAAGATGTCAGATGGTGGGAGCGTGGCTGAACATCTAAACAAGTTCAATACAGTCACGAGCCAGTTGGAATCCGTTGGCATCATTTTTTAGGATGAGGTCAGGGTGTTATTGATCTTATCTAGTTTGCCAGAGAGTTGGGATGGTTTGGTGATTGCTGTGAGAAATTCTTCAGGGTCGACAAAGCTGAAATTTAATGATGTGGTCAGTCTAATTCTCAATGAAGAATCTATAAGAAAGGCATCAAGATTTTCAGGGGATTCAGGGAATGCTCTAAACGTTGAAAGAAGAGGAAGATCATTGAACAAAGGAGGAAATAAACAAGGGTGTTCTAAGTCAAGGAAGAAGTCCAAGGGACCGAAAGACAAAGACGGGTGTTGGCATTGCTGGAAGAAGGGGCATATGAAATGTGATTGCAGGGTGCTCAAGAAACAAGAATGAAGCTCTCAAATTGGGAAGGATTTAGTGAATCTATCTGAGGAGAGTGACACAGAGGCATTGATCTTGTCTCTTGATGCGAGGAATGAGTCTTGGGTTATAGACTCGGGTTCTTCGTTTCATGCCACCTCATGTAAGGAAGTTCTGTGTGATTATGTGTCAGGTGACTTTGGGAGAGTCTACCTGCGTGATGATGAGCCGTGCAACATTGTTAGAAAGGGAGACGTTCATGTCAATCAGAAAGACGAAACGGTTTTGAAATTGAAGGATGTCAGACATGTACCGAGTTTGAAACGTAACTTGATCTCAGTGGGACAGTTGGCCGATACCGGTTATGTGATGACATTCACCAGTGATTCCTGAAATATCACAAAATGTGCCTTGGTGATATCTCGAGGTAAAAAGGAAGGTACTTTGTACATGATTTCAGGATCGTACAGTTCACTCTCAGTCGCATCAACTGGAGTGAATGGGCAGTTATGACATCAGAGGTTGGGACATATGAGTGAGAAGGGGATGAAAGTGCTATTGTCTAAAGGGAAGCTACCAGGGCTAAAATCTATTGACTTGGAATTCTGCGAGGACTTCGTGTACGACAAGCAGAAGAGGATAAGCTTCAAGAAAAGGAGACGCGCTCCAAAGACGCATCTGTTGGAGCTTGTACACACTGATGTGTGGAGACCGGCACAGGTATTATCTCTTGGTGGCTCACGTTATTTTGTTTCTTTTATTAATGATGCTAGTAGAAAACTGTGGGTCTATTTCTTAAAGCATAAATTTGATGTATTTGATGTATTTAAGAAGTAGAAAGTTATGGTAGAAAATGAGACATGAAAAATAGTAAAATGTCTCAGATATGATAATGAGGGAGAGTACTGTGATAAGAGGTTTGAGGAGTATTGTACAGCAAATGGAATCAAACATCAGAAAATAATTCCAAGGACACTGCAGCAGAATGGTGTGGCTGAGCGCATTGACAGGACCATCCTTGAGCGCGCCATGAGTATGAAGTTACATGCAGGGTTGCCCAAGACTTTTTAGGTAGATGCTGTGAATACTGCCGCATATCTCATCAATAGAAGTCTCTCAACACCATAGGATGGTGGGCTACGAGAAGAAACGTGGACTGGGAAAGAAGTGAACCTTACACATCTCAGAGTGTTTGGTTGCACTTCATATATTCACATTGATGCAGAGCACAGAAACAAGCTGGATGCGAAGTCCAGGAGGTGCACGTTTATAGGCTACAGGCAGCATGATTTTGGCTATAGGTTTTGGGATGTAGAAAACAGGAAAATCATCAGAAGCAAGGACGTAGTCTTCAATGAAAAAGTGATATATAAGGACAGTGTGACAGAAAATAAGGCCAAGGAGAAAGAATTCGTAGAAATGGAAGAGTTACCGGACACGGGTTTTACAGCGCCACAGGATGATCATGCACAGGAGCATTATGAGGCAGAGCTGCATACACCAGTTGTGAGGAGGTCTACTCGGGAGAGAAGACCCAGGGTTCGATACTCACCCTCATTACATTATCTACTGCTAACAGATAATGGTGAGCCAGAGTGTTTTGAAGAGGCGTTACAATCAGATGCACGGGTTAAGTGGGAGCAGGCCATGGATGAGGAAATGGATTCTCTTGAGTCTAATCGTACATGGGAGCTAGTCACTCTACCCAAGGGTAAGAGAGCTCTTCATAACAAGTGGGTTTACAGACTGAAGGAGGAGCATGATGGTTCGAAATGGTACAAGGCCAGATTGGTTGTGAAAGGGTTTCAACAAAAGGTAGGTATCGATTTCACTGAAATATTTTCACCCGTGGTGAAAATGCCTACGATTCGCATGATCTTGAGTATAGGGCTAAAGAGGACTTACATCTAGAGCAGTTAGATGTTAAGACAGCCTTTCTTCATGGGGACCTTGAAGAAGAGATATATATACATCAGCCGATAGGATACGTGGCACCAGGAAAGGAGAGCAAGGTGTGCAGACTGAAGAAGAGTTTATATGACCTGAAGTAGGCCCCGAGGCAGTGGTACAAGACGTTCGACAGTTTCATGTCGGAAAACGGTTATAGGAGATATCATGATGACCACTGTTGCTATTTGAAGAAGTCTGATACGTCATACATCATCCTTCTTCTGTACGTTGATGATATGCTTGTGGCCGGTTCAAGCATGAAGGACATCTCAAATCTCAAAAGACAACTGTCTAGAGAATTTGCTATGAAGGATTTGGGAGCTGTAAAACAAATTCTAGGTATGAGGATAAAGCGTGACAGGGAAAATAAGAAACTAGTTTTGTCACAGGTAGAGTACATAGCCAAGGTACTTGATCGATTCAATACGGGAGGTGCTAAGCCGGTTAGCACTCCATTAGTCAACCACTTCAAGCTATCTAAGGAGCAAGGTGCAAAGACGCAGGAGGAATGGGACTACATGGCTAAAGTCGTATATGCGTCAGCTATAGGGAGTCTCATGTATGCTATGGTAAGCACGAGACCAGATATTGCTCAAGCAGTGGGAGTTGTTATCAGGTTCATGAACAACCCCGGGAAGGAACATTGGGAAGCTGTGAAGTAGATCCTTAGATACTTAGTAAGTACTAAGGATGTAGGGCTGTGCTATGGTGGGTCAGAAATCAAGCTACAAGGCTACATGGATTTAGATTTGGCAAGAGATATCGACAGCAGAAGAACCACTACAGGCTATGTCTTTACTCTAGGTAGTGCTGCAGCCAGTTGGGTCTCTCAGTTATAGAAGATAGTATCTATCAGTATGACGGAAGCAGAATACGTTGCGACTACAGAAGTGTGTAAGGAGATGGTGTGGATGCAAGGTTTTATGGAGGAGTTGGGTAAGAAGCACGCAGATTACAATCTGTACAGTGACAGTCAGAGTGCAATACACTTGGCTAAGAATTCAGTCTTTCATTCAAGGATCAACATATTGCCATCAGATATCATTTCATACGTTCGTTACTGGAAGATGGATCGATTGCTATGGAGAAGATTCATACAAGTGAGAATCCTGCGGATATGTTGACCAAGGCGGTCACACCGGAAAAGTTGAAGCTCTGTTCAGCTTTGATTGGTCTTCAGGCTTGAAGATGAGTAGGTGGTACACTTCGGATGAAGAAGACAAAGGTTTATGATGATGTGTCTCCAAGTGGGAGATTATTGAGAAGTAGAGCCACATCTGGGGCCGCGCACGACCATTCATGGCCCCTGCTCGACCGGTTGAGGGGCCCACTCGACCGGTCGTGACCAGTCGTGAACTGGCTCGACTCAAAGTCCAATGAGCATAGTTTTTTGGGTTTCGAGGTGCTCGACTAGTCGAGGGGTCCTCTCGACCGGTTGTGCAGTCTGCTCGACCAGTCGAGGTTACACAAATTGGTTTTCGAATTTGATACAGACTGTGGATCGAAAGGGAAGTTGCCTAAACTATAAATAGGGGTCCCTAAGGCTTTTCTAGGGTTATTCTAGGGTTAAGAAAAATATTGAAAAATACTTCTAAGGTGTGGGCAAGGGATTTTCTCTGTACTTCTAAGGGAGAGGTTAGTATATTGCCTTGTAATCTTTGTTCTTCATAGTGGAAGTTTGCATCCATGGTTTTTTTTTTATACCCTAGATTGGGATTTTTTCCACGTATATATTGTCTTGTGGTTTGTTTTGGATTGCTTTGATCTGTTTCTAGTTTATATTTCTTTCTGTTTATCGTTCGTGGGTGAGGCTTGAGATTGGATTTAGGCTCATTGCGTTGGTGGCGTGCTACGCAACAGTTTGAAGCCGAAGGAGATCAACATCAAAGTTCGGGGGAGTAATTGAGAAGGCGATTCAAGATTGAAGAAGCTCTTAAGCAAGACACTGCAATGATTTTCAATCTGACAAGTAAGGTTGTCATTTTAGAATCCATATACTATTTTCTTATGTATACGATTGAGTATAAATTTTTTGATCCAAACTCAAATAGGTCATTGTGTAGGACCATCTCTAGTGAGAGTGTATGTAGATTCTTGTGTAGGATCGCCACCAGAAATGAGTGCATATTTTTTAGTATCCTTGGGAGCCTTCAGTAGGAGTATACCTAGATCCTTGGATTAAGATTGTAGTGGTTATTAGTTAGCTGATAAAAAACCAACTAAGTTTCTGTGGGAGCCACCAACACGAGTGAAAATATGGTCCATTGGCATGGGTGTGTACGTGTTCCACCAACATGGGTGCGTATTTATAGGTTATTGTGTAGTACTAAAAGTTTATGATGAACCTATTAAAAGCCATTGTAAATGTTAGAGGTAAACCTATTGCAAACCTCTGAGTTAGTGAAATCCGGTACACTCATGGAGAGTGCATTCGCCGGGAGTGGAGTATGTATTTAACTGAACCACTATACATTGTTGTGTTGTGATTATCATGTGGTTGAAATTCTATTTATATTTGTGGATGATTTACTTATGTGAATGCATGAAATAGATTGTATGCTAGGTGCTTAATTTGTAATGCACACATAAATATGTCTACTCTCCCTATGACTAGTGGCATGGGAGAAGTATCTGACCATAACAAATCAGAAGAAGAAGGGGAGACATCCTCCGATGATGAGAGTGAAGAAGAAGATGTCGAATTGCAAGATGCCTACAACCAACTTTTTGATAAATGTATAAAAATTTTGAAAAAGTTAGGATTGGTAAATGCAAAAAAGAATCAATTGGTTAGCCAACTTAAAAACGTTAAATATAAAAAAGACTCCCTTATTCAAGAAAAGAAAATTCTAAAGTCTAAGTTTGATGATACTTTATGGAGATGCTCAGGTCTTGAACGTGATCAACTTAATATTGTTAAATATGAAAATCAAGACTTAAGAATACAAGTTAGCCAACTTGAATCTAATCTTGCTAACACTAAGGTTATTTTTGCCCCATAAGAACAATTAAGAAAATTGTTAGGATTGGGTAGACAACCTTCAGGGATCAAGAGAGGTCATGTACATAATATGAATACCTGTATAACAACCTCTACCACTTTGGTGATCTTTAAGGATTTCATTTCTTCAGGGAGTAAATCCATAACCTTTCCCGTGTCTTATTCTTGTGGTGACATAGGCCATATGAAATTTGAATGCCTTATCTTTAGAAATCGGCAATCCATCTCGGTCCTAAAATGTATAAGTAAATTCTTTATGACTAGGAAAATGACACATCAAAAGAGGAGACTTCCTAAATGATCACCGGAAAAGAAAAAAGAAGTTCCCATCTCCTCCGAAAATGAATATCCATATGGGGGAGTTTGTAAAAAAGATTACCATTTTGAATAAAAGAACTAAGAAAATAATTAATCAGGGCAATAATCACAAGGGTAAGAATCATATGAAAAAAATTCCACACCAAACATAGATCTCCAAGTAAAGACACGTATGAGAGTAGAATCTAGAAAAATAAACCACTTTTGAAATTGATCCGATCCTAAAAAATTCACACCAATGTGGATTGAAAAAAGGATAGGTGATCCGTAGATATTTATGTGTGCTTAATAGGTAAATCTGAAAATTTTAGCATCTTTTTCATTTTGATAGTTTATATTTAAAGTTGCTTCATTTAATTTTCTTATATTTTTATTAAATTATCATTGGTCATGTTGCTTGATAGGTATATTTGTTGAATGACCATTATATGCTTGCTCAATGTTTTTACCGTTAATATGCACCCTACATTCCCTTATTAGTATGTACTTATAGGTAAATTAATAATTTATAAAGTTTTCCATATTTCTGATTTTAGTGGTATATATATGGAATTAACTCTTTGTCAAATACTAACAAAAGAGAGAAAAAGATCAAATTTCACCGAAACAAGTTAAATTTTGTTTTACAGGTTATATTTGTTGTTGCAGGGAATTAATGGAGTTAGGGGGAGCATTTGAGGTGGAGTATAGAAAGAATCTACATATCATACATTATATTTATGCTGTAAATTATTATAATATTGACATATAATATTTTAAGTTATTTTGGTTTTCCATTGGTATGGACCATGACAATGTTTAGGTAGTTTTTGTCACGTAATTGACAAATGTAGTGTCTTGAGTTGGTTGGGCTTCCATTAGAAGATAATGAAGACTGAAAACTCGAACACTTGAAGCATCAAGGTTTTAAGACACATGTAAAAGTGAGGTGCATGGGTAATCCTAGCCTTAGACCCCTTTAGGTCCAAAACAACTTACCTTAGATGACTTGTTCCATATAGGAAAACCCATTGTCATCAGGTTTGTGCCGGCTAAATCATGTGTAAAAAAAAAAGAAGATAAACCATATGCACAAGTTCGATTGAAGGCCCTTCACTCGATCGATTGAAGATGGTCGAAATAGTTCAATGAGCTTCCTGCTAGAAGCCTTGATTGATCAACATATCAAGTTCGATTGATCGAAAGTGCGCAAAAGTATTTAACAAGCTTTCTTCTTTATAAGTGAATTAAGTTTAATCGATTGAAGGGGTTACTCGCTCGATCGATACTAGCCGTTATAGATCCATTGGAGCTTTATACATATATATATATATATATATATATATAAACTAAATCTTTGTAGACATTGTGATTTTGAGTGAATTAAAAGCCCTAGTGTGTCCTAATACTTCTCAACACTTTTAGGCTATCACCCAAAGATATCAATGCATTCTTCATTATGATTAATCACTCTAATGAGCATTCCAAGCTCCATTTGATAAAGAACATGATATCTTAAATTCTTTAGACTTTAGCCACCACACCTATAAGTAAATCATTGTCTAAACACCCTTTAGAATGCCCATCTAGGTAAATCCCCACTTGGAACTAACAATAATATAGTTGTAGGAGATTCAATCCCTTTCTCATTACCTTGGTAGCCTCATTGGAGCATCAAGTGTAAGATAATTGATTATTTGAAGCCGAATGAGATCGACATCAAAGTTCGGGAGAGCAATTGAGAAGCCGATTCAATATTGAAGAAACTCTCAAGTAATGCACTATAAGGGGCTCAATCTGACAAGTAAGGTTGTCATTTTAGAATTCATATACTCTTTACTTATGTATAATTGAGTATAAAGTTTGTGATCCAAACTCGAATAGGTCCTTATGTAGGAATGTCTCTGGTGGGAGTGTACATAGATTCTTATGTAGGACCGTCACCAGGCATGGGTGCATACATGTTAGTCTCCATGGGAGCCTTCGACCGGAGTATACATAGGTATTTAGATTATGATCATAGGGGTTGTTGATTAGATGATAGAAAACCAACTAAGTCTCTACGAGAGCTATCGACATGAGTGGAAACGTGGTCCACCGACATGGGTGTGTACATGTTCTACCAATACGAGTGCATACGTGTAGGTTCTTGTATAGGACCAAAGGTTTGTGATGAGCCTATTAAAAGCCATTGTAAATGTTAGAGGTAAACCTATTGCAAACCTTCGAGATAGCGAAATTTGGTACACTTAAGGAAAGTGTGTCTATTTAGAGTGGCATATGTATTTAACCGAACTAATATATATCGTTTTGTTTGTGATTGTCATGTGGTTACAATTTTATTTATGCTTGTGGATAATTTACTTATGTGAATGCATGAAATAAATTATATGCTTGACACTTAATTTGTAGCACACACAATTGATAATTCATATCTTTCCATAAACTAATTAATTAATTGGTTGAATATATTGTAGTATATGTACTTGGACCCACTTGGCTTGGAAGCGTAAGTGTTAATTGATTTTAATTGGCTCATAATTTTTAAGTGGTCTTATTTACCCCCCTCTAAGACTTAGTTGTAATTCTAATCTCCACTAAGCTTCCATGTGCAGTAGTAGACAATCCACGCAATTTCATTATCAAGCATATCTGGATCTATGATAAGATCCTTGCCTTGGTAGGTATTTTATAAGCATACTGGGTATGTTTCTTCAGTTTAGTGCTACATGAATTATGGCTTCATGTTTTTCGTTGCTTTGTTTTCTCTAGAGGCATGCGTACAATTCTGTGCCACTGCATTTATGGAAAAATGAGTGTCATTGAAGGATAAGGGTAAAATATATCCTTGGGTATGAGTACGATTTTGTTATTATTAGGCATGTAGTGCCGACACATGGCAACTCCTTATTAATCTAAATGGGTGTGTATGGAATGGATGTAAACAATTCCCCTATACCCCTTTGCATCGAGAGATGTAATGAGACGTTTGACCTTCGACATTCGATGGTCACTCCGTCGTGTGACACATGGTGGTAAGAGGTTCACGCTCGACCAACGTACGGATTAATGACTGCGTCAGAATTCTTCTGCTATGATTGTTATGGTATTAGCTTCGATATTAAAGACTACTTATAAATATAACTGTCGTCATGTGAGCTCATAATCGAACATTTTCTAGCTTATATCTTTTATCATGATTGCCTATACTCTTTCCCTCACACGGGAAGCGGTAAAACTCTAAAAAAGTAGGTTATATCAATTGGGTCCAACCAACTAGTGGGCTATATGATAGATGTCTCTAATCCTATCCATCACTTCTCTTCAATTTTCTCCACCGAAGGATTGGCCCGTCTGGGCCTGACACAATAATTAATAAAATGCTTATTTTGCACTCCAATTTTCCTATTTATCCAATGAACAAGTGGGCCACACTTGCATAAATTTTTTGTAATAGGAATGAACCCAATGATCTACATTTAAGATGAATGGATTACATAACTAAGGATTACAAGGCAAATGGCTAAGATATAACAAATCTACGTATAAAATAAGGAATTTTATAAAACAATATAAGGAATTTTACAAAACAATACTTTATTGATATGATATTTACACCTTGGTACATTTCTTAATTAGATTTTCACTAAAACACCTGATAAATAAGTTATTGTAAAAGGAAAACCTTCCCTAGATTTCTCCAACCATCCTTTGTTTAAAGTATGATTTTTCCTAAAATGATGAAAATGCCCACAAAGCCTTCACTCTCAGTAGGATTGCATGCGGTGCACTGTGGGCCCCACTATGATGTATGTGTTTAATCCACGCCGTCCGTCCAATTTTTCAAATCATTTTAGGCAGGATCCAAAAAATAAGGTACATCAAAATTTCAGGTGGACCGCACCGCAAGAAACAGTGGTGATGAATGTCCACTGTTGGGGAAAAATAGTACAAGTCTAGAGACTCGGCTATAGAATGAACCAACTCTACTGACACGGCCCGGGCTCCTGAGGCAACAAGCCTGACCGAGGCTTACAAAGTCCTGAGCCATAAGGCAAGGAATCTTTGAGGTGCATAAAGTTAGCTTGAAAAACGAGGCAACAACATCCAAATAGGCTGACTAAGGCCCAATGCTCGGAAGCCACACGACTGGCTATAAAACTGACTTATCCTTAGGTCGATTATAGAGTCAGCTATCGAATTAGGAAGGCACGCTGATTATGGATCGGTCTCGTCTCATCCGACAGAAGGCAAGTAGTTCAACCTTTTATAGCCAGCCAAGACTCGTTTATCAATAGAGTCGGCCAGGCCCGATTCAATCGGTAAAATCTATCGAGAAAGGAAGAAACGGTGTACAATGAAACACCTTCTCGAAAATCTAGGAAGAAGATCCCTGATCCTGAGGATTTCGGGATCGACTAGAGTCCAAAATTGGATTGGCATTGAATCTCCAAAATATCAGGAAAGAATCTTGGCATGATGGGATCCTCCCCTTCTTATAAATATAAGAGACTTTATGGGTAAAAGGTACGCAAAAAACTCTTTCTCAAACCCTTCAATACGATCCTAGCCCTGACATTGGCATCGGAGGGTCCCGGCTCTAGCCAGGGTCTCCATTGTCTTCTTCCTGTGCAGGTAAAGGATCTAAGGAGGGCATACCAAATTTTTGCATCAACACCCACCATTAAAAACTTCTTATGGGCTACAAAAGTTTTAGATCAAGCTCATATTCATTTTTTCCCTTCATCTTAGTTAATCCTTATCAGCAGTTTCGATGACAAACAAATATTATGGTAGACGTTACGGTGGGTCTTAGGAAGTTTTTTATGGTGGGCATAACACCATTTTCTATGGTACGGTCTTAATTTTTGGATTCATGGCTTAAAAGGAGCTGGCAAATGGATTGACAACATGGTATGTGTGTGTATATATATATATATATATATATATATATATATATATATATATGGGAACTTTCCATGAGGTAGAGCTGTGTGGGCCCCACCATGATGCCTGTCGAACATCAACACCGTGCATTTGATGGGTCCGCTTTAAATTATGGGATATCCCAAAATCAGCCGTATACTGAACTCAGGTGGGCCATACCATCTAAAATCATGTGAAGACATGCCTAAAACATATAAAAGCACTTGGTGGGGCCACATAATGGATGGGCTGGATTTGTGAACCACACCTCGGTGGGCCCAACAAATGACTATGAATGTCTTAATGGGAGGGTAACCCCTCTCAACTTTTGTACATGTTGTGGCTCACAAAAGTCATCGATAGACTTGATTTTTAAGCCTGAGGCCTACCAAGGAATGGTGCATCTGAGTGATGGGGTAGATGTTCGATAGGCATCACGGTGGGGCCCACACAGCTCGACCTCATGGGAAGTTCCCATGAGCTCGATCGCATAGAACCATTTCCCATATACATATACATACACACACACACACACACATCAAATTGGCCCCACGGTCAGAACTGCATGGTGTTGGGTGAAGTTGAGGCCGCACTTATTCCAGAAACTTTTAACCCACGGCAAAGACGGAGGAAGATTGCCCATGCTCCCGAGACTTCGAGTAGTTGGAAGCTCTGTTGGGACAGATTTCTGTAATAAATCCACTCCCTTCATCGCTTTTGCAGGACAACAAGAGACATGAATCTAAAAATAAGGTAGATATAAAACTTATGTAGGCCACACAACATGAAACAAATTGGATTGGATGTGTTTACACATGTTTTCAGCGCATCAATGGAGACTAACAAGTAGCTGTTGGGGGCCGTTGCACAAAACCTTAGGATCTAGCCTCCCAAATAACACCAGAATTATGGGGTAATAAAGCAATGAAATAAATCAAAGCACAAACCACACGACACAAGAGATTTTTACGTGGAAAACCCTCAAAGAAGTAAAAACCACGGGATCTCGTCTAAAGTAACAATTCACTATGAAGTAGAACGCTACAACTGATCACAAGCACGCACCGCTTGGATCAAACCTCTTTTAATGCAGGAGTGGATGAACAATAAGAGAATAATGAAAAATAGAGAAGATCTCATTGAATGAGGACGTTTAAAATTAAAGTTAATTACAATCCTAATCACCTCTACGATTCTAAAACTCTCCTTCCACAATCTTCCTCTCTCTCTTTTTCTCCTTTAGCCATGCGCCCTAAACCCTTTAGCAAACTCTTGTAAAGCTTTAGGAAACTCTCTTACATTGTTTAAAAAGACCGTAGGGACCCAATTTATAGTTTGTACGTTATAAAACTTGTAGAAATGCAATCTTTGAGATGAAATCTTTAAATTTATGCGATTGTAATCAAGAATAATCCAGGACTAAATTATCGTAAAACGATTAATCGAGCAGGGTCCTCGACCGGTCGAGCGGCACCTCGACTTAGGTTGAGCGGATCCACCCCTCCCCATACGTCGAGATCGTGAAGAAATTACATACATTCATGGTCCTTTGGACTTTGATGTCACCACCCTCGAAAGCGAGGCACTGACCAAGAGCCTATAGGAGAAAATCCTTCATCAAATCTTGCCCTTTTCGACTCGGACAAAATCCACCATCTTCAATGCCAACCCGGGTTTCTTACAAACCAATCAAACTTGCCTTTGAAGGCCTTGATCTTCATGTCCAACCCATTATCGTCAGTGTGAACCTTCTCAACAACACCTTCTGACGTTCCATAAACATCCTGATCCGAGATCCAAGATACCGACATGCTCAAGCCATCTCTATGTGCTTCAACTTGGAGTGCATTCCCTTAGATTCTTCAACATCAGCTCAAGTGTATAACACTTTGACTATTAAACTCATAGACCACGTCTTCACCTCCTGCTTTAGGTTAAGTTCTGTAGGAATCTTTTCATCTAAATCTCTTAAAAAAATGCCTCAGTAAAAGCAATGTACTCGGCCTCTATTGTCGACAATCTACTCCTTCATGTTGTTACGCCTTGAGACCACTCCCCCAACGTGAACATGAATCCGATGTAGACTTCCTAGAGTCTCGCTGTTCTCCATTTATAGCATACGTGTAGCCCTCTAACACAGATTTTTCGTCACCATAGCATAGGCTCAAGATGGATGAGCCTCTTAGATACCGCAATATCCACTTCACCATATCATAAGTATGGTTCTTATGCAAGGATTTCATCTCCTCTTGCATAGCTTTCAACTACTCTCCCTTATACTTGTCGGTTAGAGCCTTAGAATAATCTTCCGGCTCTCGGTCCTTGCCAAATGAGCATAATGTACTCATGCAACCAGTACCTCTTGGATGGTTGTTGTCCCTAGATGACCTCCCTCTCGTGGCTCAACAGGTGGATCGGTGGGGGCTGCTCCCCGATCCATCTTCTATAGGAACTCCATCGTCCTTTTGCGCCTTGTTGTCCACTCCGTCCATCGGGTACCACATGAGGAATAACGGATCCATATCCTTTAGCTCTCTTGAACTAGATTCTTTACGTTTTTCGACTTACAAATGTCTTGAAAGAAAACCATCTCATCCCGACGAGCTTCTTCTCGATCGGATCCCACTATCTATCATGTAGAAGTCTTTTCATCAAGCCCCACTTAAGAACACACATTGCACGATCTTCGATGTCGGTGGGACCTATCGTCCTTTGGTACGTGAACGGATGCCCTACATCCAAACACCCCGAGATGACCGTATGCGATGGATTTTATCCAATCCACACCTTCTCGGGTACTTCTCATTCAACAGGGTTGATGGATGGATACCCGTTTATCAAATACACCGTTGTGTGTATTGCTTCTTCTCAGAACGTCTTGGGCAATTTCGCATGGGATAACATCTATCCGTTCTCTCTACAATGGTGTGATTCATTCGCTCAACCACACCATTATGATGGGGGGTCTTGGGAACCGTTTGTTCATGCTGTATACTCAGGGACTTACAATACTCGTGAAAGTCACCGTTGTATTCACTACCATTGTCAGTGCGGATGCACTTCAATGATCTACATCTCTCTCTCAACCATAGTATGAAATAATTAAAACACACCAAAGACCTCGTCCTTGGATTTCAAAGTATAAACTCAAACCCTCCTAGATGTATCATCTATAAAAGTGACAAAATACAATGCCCCACCTAGGGTTTTTGTCCTCATAGGACCACAAACATCAGAATAAACCAAATCTAATGCATGCACTTTATTAACATGGGAAGCAGATTTAACAAATGAAACTTTCCTAATAAACAATCAAAACAGGTTTTGAGAGGTATACGTGTCACGTCTGGAAGGAGTCACTTCTTTGCTAGTAGTTGAAGCCTTTTTCACTTATGCGGCCTAGACGCCTGTGTCATATATCAATAGCTGAATCTTCCGCTGCATTCAACCCACCCTTGCACACACCGACACTTACCTTGTAAAGGGTGCAACACTTCTTTTCTCCGAGTCGATCAATGAACCCTTGATGAGCTCCCGCACCCACAAACAAATCGGCTTTCATAACATCATCATCCGACTTTCCGTAAACATCAAGTTGAGACAAAGGTCCAAATGTGTCTCATATCCCCGAGAACCAATGTGTAGCCCACATCGAGTCTTCACACAAATATCACTTTTAGTACCCTACGATCTTCGATATGCTTCGTAATTTTTCATCTTCACATAGTCCCAAAGTCACCCGACTTGTAAACATTGTGAAGAAATCCTTTTGTGGAGTTGCATGAAATGAGGCTCCCAAGTTTATCACCCAGTCGATGTCCTGACTCATAGCCGTGAGACAAACATTATGATCTGCTGAAAGAATAACTACAACGTCGCCATCTGAAGCGACCGCAGTAAAATTTGATTCATCTTCCTTCTCATTTCCTTTTCCTTTGTTGTCATTCTTCTTCTTATGACATTCATGCTTGTAGTGGCCCTTCTTGCCACAATTCCAGCATTCAACATCATTCTTGGTACTCGACTTGTCTCTGATTTATCTCGGGCCTTCCCGCCCTTTTTGTTCTTTCCTCTCCCTTGATCTTGTATCATAAGAGCCTCTTGTTGAGTAGACCCCTAAGACTTCCTCCTTGTCTCCTCATGAAGAGACAGCTGGTTACCTGTTCCATGGACGTATTTCCGTCTAGCGCGGAGTTACTCAGAGACATCACCAATGTCTCCCAATTGTCAGGCAATGAGCTAAGCAATAACAAAGCTTGTAATTCATCGTCTAGGACCGTCTTCATAGCGAAGAGCTGGTTTAATATATTGCTGACTTCATTCGTGTGCTCAGGCACAAAACCACTATCTTTGAACTTGAGATTCACAAGTTGTCTTATCAAAATTTTTTTTATTGCCGGCCGTCTTCATCTCATACAAACCTTTTGCGCCAAATGCATAGGCTAGCGGTTGAGGTCTCCGTAGACATATAGTGGAATTTGGAATCGTCCAGCCATTGTCTAATAAACCCCACCGCCTTCCGGTCCAACTTCTTTCAATCATCATCTGACATATCCTTTGACTTTACTGATATACCTTGAATTGGAGAATATAAGTCCTTGTAATAAAGCAAGTCCTCCATCTTAGCCTTCCATATGGTCCAGTTAGAACCATTGAGACTAATCATCCTTGATAAGCCACCTTCCATAATTCAGAACCGATCCTACTCCGTTCAACCAACCTGAACGCTTTGATACCACTTTGTTGGGGGCCGTTACACAAAACCTTAGGATCTAGCCTCCCAAATAACATTAGAATTATGGGATAATAAAGCAATGAAATAAATCAAAGCACAAACCATACGACATAAGAGATTTTCACGTGGAAAACCCTCAAAGAGGTAAAAACTACAGGACCTCGTCCAGAGAAACAATTCATTATGAAGTAGAATGTTACAACCGATCACAAGCACACACCTCCCGGATCAAACCTTCTTCACTCACGCAGGAGTGAATGAACAATAAGAGAATAATGAAAAACGGAGAGATCTCATCGATTACGAGGACGTAGAAGCGCTGAGACGTCGACTGCGAAGTAGATCACCTCTATGAGTAGAACCTCCCTTCCACAAGCTCCTCTCTCTCTGTCTCTCTCTCTCTCTCTTTCTCTTTTTCTCTCTCTTTCTCTTTCTCTCACCCTTTGATAGCCCTAAACTCTTTAGCAAACCCTTATAAAGCTTTAGGAAACTCTCTTGCATTGCTTAGAAAAGTCCTGGGGACCCCTATTTATAGTTTAGGCAACTCCCTTTTGCACCTCTTGCGAAACCGCTTCAAATTTACATAGTCCGTACCAAATTCGGACTGAATCTGCGTAACCTCCACTAGTCGAGGAGGGTCCTCGATGGGTCGAGCGGCACCCTCGACCAGTTGAGCAGACTCCTCGACTAGTCGAGCTACGCAGAAGAATTAACACAATTGGTCGCTGGACTTTGAGTCGAGCCAGGCCTCGATTGGTCGAGCACCACCCTCGACCGGTGGACCGATCGAGCGAGGCACTCGACCGATCGAGCTTGAGGAGAAAATCTCCATCAGCAGTCCCCACATATTGACATAATGGGTTCGATGCTGACGGAAATCATAGTCGCACTAGAAAATATCTTTGGTTGATCTTATCTCTGAGAATCATCATTTTCTTATTAATGTGACAGCACAAAACCTTATGTATGACTTTTTGAGAGAAACGTTGTGGCCACAATTAGTGAGGCAATTAATGAGGTAGCGTATGAGACACGTTTATAAAGACCCACTAAGGGAAAGAATTGTATCACTGATCTGGCTATGATTCGATCGATGAGGATGTCTCTCAGAGTTCTTCTAAAATGGAAGATCTTTCTAGAAATCTTTGGACGTTTTGTGATAGTTGTGAAGATTCCGAATAACCAAATATTAGACCAATATTTAAGCAAACCGATTGTAATCTCGGACCCTAAGCATGGTTGGATGGACACTAAGTGGATTGGGTCCTTGGCCAAATTGAAGGGAGACCTCGAACTAGTGGATATAGTCTCAACAGTTCAATGATCAGAAAGCTCTTACAAGCGGTGGTTTGATTAGGTCATTTAGATGCATAACCATAATCGATTTGAGGTCCGGAATCAACGGTAGAGGTTACCCTTATTGATCATGAATCTAGATGTAGGGTGATGAAAGTTTCAATATGGAGACTATCTACGTAAAAGTATAGATCTGAAAACCCATGACTCTACATATTCAAAGACTTTTATATTCGTAATGCATGCCATAAATACGAAGGATAGGATTAGTAAGAAATCCCAGTGAGAGTTTTACCACCTCGACAACTTATAAAAAGAGCACACAATAATAAGCTTGAGGCCCACGCTAAACATAATATTTCTTTGCTTTACTTTTATCCTAGCATAGTATAACCTAGTCTTAAGCATAAATCCCTATTGTCTAGTGCCACCACTACAGTACTGTATGATTATATTAAATATTCACAACCTCAAGTTGTTGAATCCAATCAACTGAGTTCTTACTTGGATGATCATCTTCTTGACACATTCTCCTGACCATTTATCTCGTTCCTTTGTTCTTACAGACGAATCAGATATTTATCTCTCGTTTTATTTATTTCTCTAAGGTTATTTTAATACTCTATCAATTATAACGAGCTTCATTTAGATATTAATAAAATCAGTATTATTTTAACCTTATTTATTTATTTATTTGTCTATCTTTATTCATTTCATAAATTAATTTCATTTACTAGTAAAAGAAAAAATTTTAAAATTGTAAGGCAAAAAAAAATAAAAATAAAAAATCCATCAGAGAGGACTCACCCTATCCTTTTACATATCCCTTGATCACTGATCACATGTAACGCCCTGAAAATTGGGAGTCGAGCAGGAGCCCAACTCCCGAGTTCCAAAACATCACTTATGCAATATATATGATGATGATTGAATGTTGTCTGTATTAGTGCATTAAACATGAGTGAGATTATACCAAATCAGTATATCATACTTCAGAGGTAGTTAAATAGCGCAAGCGGAAGACTGAGAGATGTATATAAGCATATATGGAACGTATAGACCATTGCCGGTCTTCAAAGTATAAATACATTGCCAGGTCAAATAAATAGATGTATATTTCCAAAGTGATCAAAATGAATATATAGGTGTGTTCCAAAATTTCAGAATAACTGTGTAGGAATATCTAGTCAGTATCCCTGTAGCTCCGACAATTAGGACACGACTCACATGAACCTACCTGATAACTGCATATAGGAGAACGCCTCTTCATCATCCTCGAAATCTGGCTCCGTCTCGTAAACATTGTCATCACCTGCAGCTAAGACAGAGCCTGGTTGGTGTTTAAAACACCATCCCAGAACGTGGGAGTGAGTAATCAACTCAGTGGAGCTATAAAGCGAAGGTTAACATGTTATCAATTTAGTCACACAGTAATGATAAAACAATACAATCAAGCATTCTTAAGTACTCTGGTTAATGCAAGGATGATATGTATTAATGATGTATGCCCTCGCCTGCACTCCCTTTGCGAACTTCATCTCATGGTCGCGGCATGCACCTCTTCCACAGTGCTCAACTCCAATGCCAAAGGCACATGCAATGCAGTGCATGAATGTGATTACCAAGTTCTTATTAGACCTTTTCATACAGCAGGATTGGGAAGATAAGATACCTCCCTTATATAATTTTCTAAACAATAATCCATTCTAGGGTTGTCAGTCCTAGTAAATATCATATGATATTGGGGTTCTAGGTCACTACAAAGGGCTCATCACCTGATCAGTGTAGGCCTAGTTTATACTCTAGTTGTTACGGAAATGCTTGTCGCCTCAACACGCAGTCTCAAAGTATGCTCAAGATCACTACAAAGGGCTCACACCGATCGGTGTAGGCCGACAAATACGAATACGTGTCCCATACCACCGTATTCGGTTCACGAGACGGTGTTACTCACTGGTCACTACGGGGAGGCTTGTCGCCCTGGCGTAGGCCGACACTCTCGACCACGGTGTCCCATACCACCATGTCCAGCTCATGAGTCTTAGCGGATCGAGGTACCAAGGTTAACGGGGTTTCCTTGGTGAGTTTGGTACCTTAGATTCAAGCAGTAGCGTCCATACATGGTGAACATACATTAGACCAATCGGGTTGTTTGACGAGCTCGACTGGTACGAGCGTATGTTGAGTTAATCGACAAGAAGTGCGTAAGCACTCTGTGTGGCCTAACCACTGTCGACAACCAAAGTATGACTCGAAATCATCGAACACGTCCTGTGTGGTGAAACAACCTTAGTCACCAAACTAGGATCTGTTACCAATTGCCTGGACTATACCATAGTCCCAAACACACTCCAGATCAATAACATTCAAATGTAATAGCCAAGACAACATGTAACAATACAATTAAATAAAGATCCCATGTCAGCATTTCAACGAACACATAGAATGCATGTTCACATACATGAGTATTTAATCCACAAATCACATAGTAGTGAAATAGATTACTTGAAGGAAATTGTAACCCTAGAGGAGAGGATTGAGAATCCTATCTCAATACCCTCATTAAGCACATTACATTAAGCATTTTCTCACTCAGGCATTTTATCAAACACTTAGACTACACATATTAACATACATAATATATGTTGATTATAACCTATACTTGGACAGATCCTTCCAATAAGGAGTTGTCACATACACAACAATCATGTATTTACATTCCATAGACACGGTAGACACAAATCATAATCCCATATTCATTCAGTCATTTCAACAAACACTTAGACTACACATTATAACATACATGATGTATGTTGGCTATAACATGTATTAGGGCAAACCCTTTCGCCAAGGGGTTGTCATATATACAACAACCCTATATCCACGACGGATAATCATGTAAAATACGAATCCAAATTCTATATGCATTCAATCATTTCAACTAACACATGGAGTGCACTATACTCAACATAGTTCATATATATCTGTAAAGCAAAGGAATCTTCGCATTTAACATGTGAAATGGCACCCGAATCAGTTATAAATAATTAGTCGACATTGAAAGCCTTGAAAACCATAACCTAAACGTTTATAGTTTGCACCTTTCACCGGTAGACTTGTATCGAACTCTGTTTGCATGTCAGGTCTTTGTCTACGGCACGACGGTCACCTAAAGCATGAAATAGGTTAGCTACTTCATCACTTACACTATTTGAAACCCTAAAACAGATTAGAGTTAGGATTTCTTACCCAAGAACGGAGTCGAAATCGCCGGGATAGCAATTTAGAAAGGCTGATTCAGCCCGTGGAGTGATGGGATTGAATCTCAGGAACAAGTGCTAACTCTCTCTCTCTCTCTCTCTCACTTTCTCTCTCTTTCCTTCTCTTTCTTCTCTTTTCTCTCACCTAGGGTTAGAAATTCGTATGTGAAGGGTGAGAGAGGGTTTAAGGCCCTTATATAGGCCCAAAAGTGATGGGAATGGCCCCAAGGTCATGATATACTTAGGTTATAGCCAAATAGAGGTTGTTTCGGTCCAACGGAGCACATCTGGATGCTCCTTAGTTGCGTGCGGTCGGACTTAAGCTCCCTAACATTGGATCTAGGTCGAGTTAAGTTTTCGGTCCGATTGGATTTGTAGATCGACCGTGACAGACCAGTTTCAGTTCAACGGTAGTCGGCATTCGATCAGGGTTATAAGTATACTGACATGTGTTGGAATTTTTTCTTGATCCGAGGGTATATTTGGGTCAGATTCCGACGGTCTGAATCTTTAAATTTGGCCCGCAAGTGAACGACCCAAATCACTTAAATCTGAGTTCATTTCCTAAAGATATTCGCGTTTCTCACACACTTTGCTTCGAGCTCAAATTGTGCGTTTCTGGGTATCCCTAGGACTTGATTTCTGACATGGTCGTCAAGTCCAACAAAGCGGTCATAACCGTATGGTTTCGACGTAATCGGACTTTTGACGCGCGGTCCAGGTCCGATACGAAGTTTCAATGTACTCCCGAGAGCAACCGGGTTTAGAGATTGTTTCTAAGTTTTAGGGTAATGTAGCATTAACAGTTTTGCAAGTTTTGGGTCTTATAATTCATATTTAAAGTGGTTCAAGCTAATTTCATAGCTAATCTAGTTTAGCACTTAGTTAATTTCGTCTAATTTATAAAAGATTTGGTCCTGAGTGATTCCTGCCTGAGGTGGTACTCGGGTCTTTGTATGGATTTTTCTGAGACGTTACATCACAACCAGTGGCATTTAGTTAAGTACAACTCAGACACACCCAAACCTCATAATGGCACACATACAACTAAAATAGGCCCTTCATCATACAAATGGCTTTATGTTTGATTGAATTGGAGAAACAAAATGTGGCTAGTGGAAACTTTGTGGGTCTTTACTCATGGATTGGGGTTAAACTACAGAGTTTTAACACTAAAGTCATGGGTTCAAGTACCAATTGCATGCATGTGTAAATTTTATTTATTTTTTTTAAAAACAAAAACTTTATAATGGCCACAGAAGTTTTGTATGAGTATGATATTTGTGCCTGCTGTTTTCAATGTTATAATAACCTTATGAACCTATTGGATAGTCTATAAACATCATGGTCAGCTCCATCAAGGTTTCAACCGTGCACGATTGCATTCCAATGTTTAATGTGGCATGGCCCACATGAGTTTGTCTTGCAATACAGTGGTTTTGCAAAACTGACGGACGGGGAGTGTATTTGCCATGAGAATCTCTGTTGGCCCCACAGGAAGAGGCAATCCCTTCCTGTGACAGGAAAGAGGCAATCTGCGGTGGACAAAAACCCAAGGTGGTGCCTTCAACCTTGATTGCATACTGTGCTATGTGGACCCATTATAATGTATTTGTTTAATCCATACCGTCTATACATTTTTCCAGATTATTTTATTGCATGAGCATAAATATGAGAGAGTTCCACGTCTAAGATGGACCACACGACATGAAACAGTGGTGATGAATGCCCATCATTAAAAACTTCCCGTTTAATAGAAAATAAACATTATGGTAGGCATTAAGATGGGCTTTAGGAAGTCTTTAACAGTGTTCGTTCAATCACTACAATTTCCCATGGCGTGGTCCACCTGAGATTTGAATTTACCTCATTTTTGGGCCATGCCTTAAAATGATCTAAAAAATGAATGAACTGTGTGGATACATCATGGTGGTCCCACACCGTAACCTTATCCCTATTACAAAGCAACCTGCCTACATAGGTTTTAGATTATTTATTTATTTATTATAATAACACATTTACATATACTTACCTATTTAACTCTTGGTGAGAATTTTTGTCATTTTAGAAAAAAAAAAATGGATGTTAGATAAAACTAAGGGCCTATTTGGCTGGCCGGATTTAACGGGATTATGATGGATGTGATCAATTTTAAGGTAATGATGGTGATGTCAGTGGATTGGTTTAAGATCCATAGGTTTGCTATATCCAGGGATAAGTTCACCGGGTTTGATTGGCACGTTTGGCATATTCCGGGATTTTACCTTCCAATCCCTTTTAATTTGTCCGTCCGTCCAAACACGCCCCAAGCCCATTGAGAGGATTAGGAGGGATGGGATCAATTTTAAGGTAATGATGGTGATGTCAGTGGATTGGTTTAAGATCCATGGGTTTGCTATATCCCGGACAAGTTCATTGGGTTTGCTTGGCATGTTTGGCGGATCCCGGGATTTTACCATCCAATCCCTTCCAATCCGTCCGTCCAAACACCCCCTAAGGGAAGGTACCAGTTTGACAATGTTAATGAGGTAGCTTAATGAAAACTTAATTAAAATAGCTTACTGAAAACTTAATTAAAAAAGCACAAGGATGTAAATATTATATTAATGAGGTATTATTTTGTAAAATTTCCTATAAAACAAAAAATTGGGCCGGGCCCTATTAGACTGGGTTAGGTCGGGTCTTTTGACTTGAGCCTTAGGGGGTTGTTTGGCACCTTGGATTGGAGGGGATTGGAGGGAATTAGAGGGGGTTTCAAATCCCGTTAGTTGTTTGGCAGCATAAAGCAATTGGGGATTGCCAATCCAGGGGGTTTGCAATCCCCTCTTTGAGGGGGTTTGTAATCCATGGTGAGAGCTTGGATTACACCTAAAATCATTTCAATAGTTGCAGGTATAAATGTATGTCATCTGTACACTATCATTTTACCGGGCACATGGCCCACTAACGATGATCAGCACTGTCCAAACATTGTTCATGTAGATCAGTACCGTCCAAATATGATCCAGCACCATCCAAACATTGTCCATATTAATCAACGATTAAAAATCATTGGTTAGTTACTTAGACATGATCTTGTGCTTGCGGACCATCTGAGAGTTGGAATTTCATCATTTTTAGGCAAAAACATATATTTTAGCGGGCTTATCACAACCATAGTGTCAAAAATTATATATCTCTGAGGATATTAAAGTTAATTTAGTAATTAAATTCAAACCCCTATAAATATGTCATTTATTGGTATTTTGAATTAAAGTTGATCCACACTCTCGAGGGTGCCAAACACACCCAGAGGATTGCCAATCCAGGGGGTTTCCAATCCTGGGGGTTGCGAATCCAGGGGGTTCCAAATCCACGCTCCCAAACAGGCCATTAGCCCAACCGAAATAGATTGGCCATGCATGGCTGGCGATCGGACAAAAGCAGACTCGGATGGTTGACTGGGCCCGGCACGTTGACTACCCTAATTAGAAAACGCGTTGTGATATTGTCAACACGGCAAGAAAAACAAGTCCATCAATTGGATGATCCTAGCCATCCGGGCCGGGTCCAATGGATGAACGGTCCAGATTTACAGATTCAAATGTATACTTCTCCTTCAAAGCTACGCAAATGATACTCGCAAGAACGTATCAAGAACGTTTGACGTCGCCTACTGAAATTGCATCGAAAGGGACTGACTTTCTCCTTTGAGAATTCCCCTGTTACTGCCTCTCGTGATAGAGATTTTTGAGTGGAGCCGAGGCCGATAGAAGTTGTTAGCTAATCAACTGGCTTGCAAAGCGGCGTGAAAGCGCGAAGCCCCTTGCACACGTTTCTTAGCCGAAGGCAACAAGCAGGAAAGGGAGATTGAATCACCAACGAAGAGTCGTAGAAAGCCTCCTCAAACCCCCGGCCGGGAACGACCACCTTAAAGCCACTGAAGCCGTTCTGCTCGGGTCTCTTTTAGGAGAGTACCTTCTCTTCACTTCTCCCTTTGCACAGGCACCAGCTGTACTTTCACTCCCAACTTGAATACGTACAAGTGGGGCCCATTATTCGACAATCCAGACCGTTGACCTGATTGTTGCCTCTTTGGGACTTGTGTCCCAACAAAAGGTTTTCCCACATTGGAAATCTGTCATCCAATCTTTGTCCTTTGATCCATTGAATGTGGAGCGTTGCTCTGATTTTTCCTTAACCAGCTAGCTTCAAGCGATCGATGGGCCCACAACCTCGTACATTTCCTTGGGAGATGGTCGATGGAGCTGGTAGAACCGGAAAATGGTAGAGCTACACTCTCCATAGAACAAGTGAGAGGGAAATGAATCAATCGGGTCCGCTCATCTAGCTACCCCTACTTTGGATGGACAGTTATTTCAAATACACCTATCCATTTGAAAGTGGCCTTCAAATCTATGGCGTGAGATGAAAATAGTTAATCGTCAAACATTCATCAAGCAAAATCTGAGAAATTTAATGGATAGATTGTCTAATTAGGTGATTTTTTAAAAAACATGAGCCATCCATGGTAGAGCCCACTAGATGGATGGCCCCGATTGATACATCTTCTTGCCACATGTACTGTGGAGAGTGGCTCTACCACTTTTGGGTTCTTACCGCTCCACCGTCTGATCTCTCTCTCCGATTTCCTGGTACGGACTACCGACTGGGGAAACGGATTGGCTACTCCCCCTGCCATCAGCCCCGTCACTGGTGTTCGGTGATCTGTGGGGCCCCACCATGATGTATGTATTTCATCCATGCCGTTAATCCATTTTTACAGTTCATTTTAAAGCTTGTTACAAAATATTAGAGAGATAAAAATCTCAGGTTGGACCACACCACAGGAAAACATTAGTGATTGGATATCCTCCATTAAAATCCTCCTAAGGCCCACTATATTGTTTATTCAAAATCCAATCTGTTGATTAGGTCATACAGACCCAGATGAAGGGAAAAAACAAAGATCATATTGATACAAAACTTTCAAAAACTTGTTCACTCCCCAAGTATAGGGTTGTGATGTAGTAATAAACTTGGTAAGACTAAGTTCGAATCCACAGTGACTTAATCCTCTACGTAATCAAACTAAATAGAACTAGAATTAGATTAAGATATAATTTAAATTGAATGGCAATTGAGAAATAATTGTGAAATAATTAATCTAAAACTTTAGAAAATTCAGAAGAAGAGAACTAGGGATTCAGAGGATCCACTTGTAGAGATCAGAGAGATCTTATGCCAGTATCACGAATTATGAAAATTTACCAAACTGCCAATATGATATAGTTTTCAAGAGATGAAAGGTGTATGAATTAGACCCCAAAAAATTTTTAACGGTCAATGTTCATTGAACACTGTTGCCTGTAGTGTGGTCCACTTGAGATTGGGATATAGCTCATTTTTGGTCTCATATCATGGTAGAGCCCACGGAGCACCGACCACCCGCCATTGGCTAGTGGCAGGGGGAGGAGCCGATCCAACCAGCCATAAAGAACCCCACCCCTCTTCCCCATTTCAAATCAGAGAGAGAGAGAGAGAGAGTTGCAGAGGTCCTGCAATGGCGTCTAACAACGGAAAGAAAGAACCTCAAAGCTTCCAGAAGCATCCAGAAGATCCCACCTCCCCCGATCGACCTACGATTGAGGAGGTAGCCCTTGTCGTGCCGGAAACCGACGACCCGTCGCTCCTCGTTATGACATTCCTGGCATGGTTCCTCTGGAATCACGTCCCCGCACCGTCCTCATGTTCCTCAACACCTTCTTCACATATCGGCACCATGCTCGGCGACGATTTCGGCGATCCCGATGCAGATCGCCGTCCTTCCGATCGGGAAGTTCATGGCGTCTTCCCTCCCCACCAAGCAATACAAGCTGATGGGATGGGGATTCTCCCTCAATCCTGGACCGTTCAATATAAAGAGCACGTGATCATCACCATCTTCGCCAATTGCGGCGTATCCTACGCGGTGGTGGGGACGCCACTGACGCGCGCTATCACAAAACCATGTACCATGAAGGCCTATTACAAGCAGAGTGGGTTTTTACCTTGCCTTCGTGATTGTATTGACTACATGTGTTCTCTCTCTCTCTTTTTTTTTTTTTTTTTTTTTTAGAGATGGGTTTGAAGATAGAAGTTGATGGGCATGAGTGGGGCCCACTTTTTGATTAGGTAATCCCGTCTGTTGGTTTGTTGGGTGACTTTGAGTCCTACTTAGTTTGGATGGAGTAAGGCCCGATGCTTTTTTGAGCGTGGATTTGGAACCTGGATTCGAACCCCGGATTGGAAACCCCGGATTTGCAATCCTCACCGTGTGTTTAGCACCCGCTTGTAGAACCGACCCGAACCGTGGAACCGTGGTCCCCACCTCTGAATCAACTTTAATCCAAAAAAAGTGGGCCCCAATCAACTTCAAATATCTCTAATTAGTGAGATATATAATTTTTGACACTATGGTTGCGATAGGCCCGCTGAAATATATGTTTTGCCTGAAAATGATGAAAATCCAATGTCTCAAATGGACCGCAAGCACATGATCATGTCTAGGTGACTAACCAACAATTTTTAACAGTTGATTAATAGCGACAATGTTCGGACGGTACTGAACAATGTTTGGACTGTGCTGATCACCTGCTGATCACCATTAGTGGGCCACATGCCCAATAAAATGATAGGTGACACACAGGTGACACATGCAACTATTGGTATGATTTTGGTGCAATCTAAGTCTCACCGTGGATCACAAACTCCCTCAAGAGGCGATTAGAAACCCGGCAGTTACTTTATGCGCCAAACAAGTAAGGGGATTTGAAACCCCTCCAATCCACGGTGCCAAACGGCCCCTATACTGAGGTTTTTTCAGTCGAACTTCGGGGACCTTTTTGCATTTCTCTTCTTATCCGCCCATCTGTGTAAGGTGCTAATCGAACGGTTAAGATTGGATTCTGTTGAGGTTACTTTTATTTTGTAGTCTATCCATGTTGGAAACAGCAGAACACCGGTCTGAATTATTGATATACCCAAATGTCGGAACTGAGAAAGCATGTGTATGGAACAAATAGGTGGGCCACACAACATGCGCGCGGTACAAACCTGTGGAGATGGTTTTTTTCGAGTGGGAAGAATTATGTTGGGCCCACTGTTTTTAGTTAATACAGGCCGTTGATCTGTTGGGTAACTTGAGTCCTGTTGCTTGAACGGAGCGCGTGTCTCCATAAATCCACCAGTTCAACTTTCGGACCGTTGTTGTATTTCTCTTTTTATCCGTCCACCTGTAAGTCGCTAATCGAACGGTTAGTTTTCGTTCATATTGAGGATATTTTTATTTTTAGTACATCCATGGTGGGACACAACAGAACAACGGTCCGGATTACGGTTCGGTGGGCCCAGTATTGCAGAACTGAGAACGCGATGTAGTATATAAATACGCGGGTCTTACTACGTAGAGCAACTTTGAGTACTTGTTCCGCTTTCATTGACAAATACACCCTTTTTCTACTTTTGGTATTACAAATGTACTTTTATGTACTGATTTATTACAAAAAGTAGAGAGATTGGGTGCGACTAACAGAAACAGTGGCTTACCTGTTGTCTTGTGTCAGTTATTACTGGTACTAACTTGTTGCCTGGTCAGTCACGGACAAGAGCCCATGTTTTGTACTCGCGCGAGTAGAGTTGGATTTCTACTCGCGGGTCGCAAGTGCAGTATCGGCTCACATATGTGAGATCCGAGGCGTTTATCTTCTTGGGTCCGGTACTTATGTCCTCTTGCCCAAAAATTGCATTAGAACGCTTAACAAGTTGACCGAAGACATTCGGTGGATGTAGGTTTCTTTTAACCGTTCATTTCTTTCTCATTCATGTGGGCTAACTGATGACTGGGCCGGATTGATTTTGGGTGCCGGCTGATGAACGGATCGGATCTCATACATGTCGAGTGTGCTATGTGTGGGCATGCCCTTGAGTATGTTTATTTCCTACTCGCGCGAGTAACCGTAGAAATGCTCGTATGGATAACGTCGACTGTCGTTTTTTTCTTCTGGGTTTTATTATTTTTAATCTCTTCTATGATTTGATTTTGAATTTAGATAGATTAGGAGATTTGAAGGTTTATTTTCTCATTTCTTGGGTTTTTTCGGGTGTGATATTTTTTATTTTTAATTATTTCTACGTTAATTTTTTGCGTTTAGTGATTTCTGTTAAGAGCAAATTTGCTATTTTTTCATTCACATATTTGTAGGTGACGATTCTTGTTCTCAATTCCCAAACCCATTATCTTCATGATTTTCGATTTTTGTGGACATTTCATTAATTCTTTATATAATCTTTTTATCATTTATTATTATTATTATTATTATTATTATCATTATTATTATTATTTTTGTTTATGAGGAGATGCGGAAAAAAGGATTAAATTTGGAAGATTAGAAGGACAAAGGAATGAGTTGGGTGGAGGATGAAAATATATTTAAATAATTTTGTTTTTTCATTTTTGGGTATTTGGGATATGATTATAGTGTAATCAATGTTTGAAATTTTGTATTTCTAGATGTGAATTTTGTTTTCTAGGTGTGATTTTCTTGGCTTTTGTATTTGGTTGGCTTTAGACTAGTAGGATGTAATTGGGTGTGCGGAAATATGTGACAGTCCATTTTCTTCTTCTTCTTCTTCTTCTTATTATTATTATTATTATTATTATTATTATTATTATTTTAAGTAATATTTTTTATTTTGTTAGTTTTTCTTCCTTAATAAATTCAGGTAGCTTAGTGTATAAAAATTGTATGATTTTGCTGTTTTTCTTTTTTACTCTTTTTTTTTTCCTATTAGATGCCAGTTGATAAAGCAGATTTAGTGTACATTTTTCGAAGATGAAGAAACTGCATATAATTTACATTATCCCATCAGTTTTCTGTTCTCTATATATATATATTTTTTTATCATGTGCTTTTTTGGAGTTTTCATAATTTCCCCTTTTGTCTTTTTAGTGGGATTTTTAGTTTTTATTTGTTTGCTGTAAAAGTTGCTAAAAATCTCCTGCAAAAGCAGGCATTTGAGAGTGTATTTTTCTTCTTGTTTTCTCGCAATACACTTGTGGTATTTATATGGGTCTGAATTTTATTTTATTTTTAATCTGTGGTGGATTATTTTATTTTATTTTTCTAAATATCTGGCTTTCCTCTTGAAGATTTGAATGGTTCTGTTGCAGATTTTGGGATGGGCTGGGATGCTTAGGAAATATTTGGTTGAGCCTGCTGAGATGTGGTGGCCGTCCAACCTTGCTCAGGTCTCTCTGTTCAGGTCTGTATTTTTCCGCTTCTCTTTCTAGAAATCAGATGTATGGCAATATGGTCCATCATCCAGACCATTCATCAGGTGGGTCCCACAGTGGATTGGGCACAGTAGTAACATCTCACTGCTCGGGCTATCATAGTCGTATGACTTGTCACTTACAGATGGATGGTAGAAAAATATGAACAAATGTCAGCCTCCGTTGGGAAAAAGGTCTGCTACTCAAATTGATAGGACCATCCAATCTATGTCATTCTCTGAAACTGGTCCATCCATGCTTAGCACAATTTGCAGAAAGTGGTCCATTGATAGGATCTGCTTGATGAATGGGTTCGCCTAGATTTGCCTGATTTAAATTCTGCGGTAGAAATTTTATTTATTTTTTCTGGCTGTAATGGTAGTGTTGAAAAGGTTCTTTACCTGACAACTTTCATGGGTGGAAAAGAAGAGGGAATAAAATCAACCTGGGGGTGGTATTTGGTTATGTGGGTTTATTAATGATGGCGTTTGAATTTTGAGTCGAAAAGCTTTCTTGATTTGAAGCTTTTGTGTTAAAAGTGAAAAGCAAGAAATCAGGAAAGTGAAAAGGAAATGTTGGGTTCTTGATTCCTTGGTTGTGGGTGCCATACTGTTTTATAATTTTGACAAAAAAAACCAATCATACTCAGATAAATTCTACACGTGGATGTCTGTCTTCAGGACAAAAGGCATAAACAAAGGCAGAAAAAAATGGAGATGGGAAACTCTCTCTAGTTTGTTTTTGGTTTTAATGGAGAATTTTGGTCAAAAATTTAAATAGTGGTTGCCGAGTTCGACTCACCTGGTGACCAGAACTGGTGTGACTCACCTTGACTCATTCAGTTTCAGTCTGTTTCATCCCCAGTTTGGTCCGGTGACTCATTCTGTAGCCATGATTTGGATACTGCTTCATATTTTCAAAGAATATGAATAAAGTGAAAATATTCTTGACCAATTGTTCTGTCACTCATAGATTTTTTTTAAAAAAAGCTTGGGAATGCAAAAGGAACCCACAATGCCAAAGAACCTCATATGTGCCGATCACTCGTGCGCAAGATCTGTTCTGTTCATCAGGCAGGCCCACATGGAAGTGCTCCAGCCCAAAATCAAGCCAGTCCACTAACTGGGTAGGCTACATATGTGGCAAGCATCACTTGTTTGGTACATGTGATCAACTGAAGGATGCACTGGTGTGATTTGAGGGCTAAGGGAAAATTAACAGTGGACCCCTCCTGATGAACCTTCTAGATCTCCCACAAATTTTCCATGTTGGTATGTGTGGGGCACTTGTCGTTGGCTTTTACAGATTGAAGCATGCAACTACCATTCCTCTTAATATACTTTTCATTTCACTCATCATAGACGCTGTGTTGCAGAGCGCTCCATGAGAAGGATTCTCGATCGAAAGGTCTCACCCGGATGCAGTTCTTCCTTATCTTCCTGGTGGCAAGCTTTGCTTACTATGCTTTACCCGGCTATCTGTTCCCTATCCTGACATTCTTTTCATGCGTATGTTGGGCATGGCCCCGCAGCATCACAGCCCAGCAGATTGGATCTGGGTACCATGGACTTGGAGTGGGTGCATTCACTCTCGACTGGGCTGGGATATCGGCCTACCACGGCAGCCCGTTGGTGACACCTTGGTTCTCCATTGTCAACGTTGCAGTCGGATTCATCATGTTTATCTACATAATCATCCCTTTATGTTACTGGAAATACAATACTTTTGATTCGCGGAAATTTCCAATATTTTCGAGTAACCTCTTCACTTCAAGTGGGGGTACTTACGATACTACCAAGATCTTGACCCCTCAGTACGACCTCAATATTGCCGCATATAATAGTTACGGGAAGCTCTACCTCAGTCCCCTTTTTGCACTCTCGATAGGATCGGGATTTGCAAGGATTACTGCAACCATCACCCATGTTGCTCTCTTCCATGGCAGGTAAGGCCCTTGAACTATTGTTGAACACTAGGGACATTTCAAACTAGATTAATGATGAATATACCATTCAAAGTAGATGATCAGTTGCTTCAACTTGCACAATTATACATAGGTGTGAAATACATTGAAATTCATTAATCTGTCTGCTCTTATTGAGATTTGGTATAGTACATCTCAACATATTGCTATAGGATATGTAGTGACTTTAGCCATTCGACCTGGGATAATCATAATGGGCCTCACCTCAGATGGGGGATAGGCAAAAAATAAAGACTCTTAGATTGGAATATTTCAATCATCTGAATCTTTTCCTTTCAAGATGGACATCTTCTTGACCTTCGAATAATCAGAGGGTTGAAAATATTTCGATCTCAGATTTTTTTTTTATTTTTTATTTTCTTTTCTTTTCTTTTTTGGTTGTGAGCCTATCGTACAAACAGTTCGGGGCATGGAAAAGGACTCCATGCCCCTGAGTTCTGACATATCTTATTGAAATACGTCTGGATGTATGCTTGCAAAGCTCATGATTATTTTATTCCTCTGCCTTTATTAGTGGACTTAAAACTACAAGACAGATTAATGGGCATCATTTTCTAGTATTCAACTTGTTGGGAGATTAATTGCCTCTGGACAATTTAATTATTGGTATGGGTATTTGTATCTTCTTTTTGGGGAAATATATTATTCTCAATCTGAGAATATGCATAGTATCTTAACCAGTTTTAGGCTTGTACTAGTGGGGTCCAATGTTCAGTTACACTGACTGTTCATCTGATGGTCACCCTTGTGGATGGACATGTCCTAAAAATCTCCTTGACAGAATAATCGTAGCCCTTCTATTGCTAGTATGCAATTAAAAACAGTTAGCAATATAGCAGTGGCCCCCATTCAACTGCATAAAGACCAAAGCAAGTTTAAAAGACTCCGTGATTCCGATTGACTGGTTCAGCCCTGAGTCCAGTTGGGAATTGCCTGATCAAGGGTGAGTTGGGGTATCAAGCTGGATCATGTACTAATACTACCAGATCCGAGCCATCTTGGATGAGTCGTATCTGACTCGTTGACGTCTTAAAACCATGGACCAAAGCATCGGTTGCTGGGATCTCAAATGGTTGAGCTTATTTTGGCATGGTTCATCAGCTTTAGGGCCCATCTGATTAATATGCATTATTCCCCAGCTGAGAATCATATAATTCATCCTTTATGTACTATGGAGAATTGAGTGGTTATGCTGAATTAAATCAGTTTCATCTACTTCAGAAGTGCTTGACAATTATTATTCAACTAATTCAAATGGATCTCTCTTGATGAGGTTATGTTCTCTTATTTGATTCCTGGTCTTGCTTTCCGCAGCGATATCTGGAGACAAAGCAAATCAGCAATGAACTCGGCGAAAATGGATATCCATGCGAGATTGATGAAGAATTACAAAGATGTTCCTCAATGGTGGTTCCTTATTCTGTTAGCAGGCAGTGTTGCGCTATCTCTGCTAATGTCGTTCGTGTGGAAAAAAGATGTGCAGCTACCATGGTGGGGGATGCTTTTCTCATTCGGCCTGGCGTGGATTATTACTCTTCCCATTGGAGTCATTCAAGCAACTACAAATCAGGTATACCAATCTATGATAGCTACTGCATCTATGCATGGTTTTAGATTCAGATTTGTTGGCAACTCTTATGATATTTAAATTAATAAATATTATTTTTGATATTATATTTTAATTATTTATTTGTAAAGGAATCCCAAAATGAGCAATCTCTACTATATATAACTCGAATAGCATATGATTTTTTTTGCTTTCACAACTAGTCTTCACAACATTGGTCAAGAGAGGGTAAATTTGCACAAGGGACAACATAGATTCCACCTGCTTCCTTTCACTTCTTTTAATGCATATAACTCACATGGATTTGTCCGTGTGTAGCCTACACATGCATGAAGTGTCTAAAGTGCAAAAAAGGCTCCATACGGCCTACCCTAATGACTTTGTGGCGTCTACTCTGTACATCTGTTACATAGGCTCGCATTAGGACATTAATTCAAAAATTAGGCAGATTAGGGACTTGTGTGGGCCACAGCAAGTAAAACTGTAGGATGGGTCGCCCACCGTTCCCTTCTATCTGTGTACGTGGCATGCATAACCCCCACATCTCTCTCTCTCTCTCTTCTCTCTCTCTCTCTCTCTCTCTCTCTCTCTCTCTCTCTCTCTCTCTCTCGTTCCACGTGCGTCACAACCCTTAGTAACAATTATAATAGTATTAGTGGAAATCCTAAAAATCAATTATTTATACATAGCAGAGTATCCCAAAATAAAGTATATTAATAGTAAGACATATTATGTGGCGTGTCCAGGATTTTCAGAATGTGGACATGGCAACATGTCGAAATGCCACAATTTGAAAAATAAGGAAGGTGCATTCCTTATTAAATTGGCCCCTCCAAAGAGGCCCTGGTGAAGGATTATTGGAATCAAGCAAAAGGTTAGAACCTCTCATCGTTAGAATCCTTTCTCCCTGCATCTTCGATCCGGATTATCCAAGACAGCGGTATTTCTCTATCAAATAGACATGACAAGCTCATCTGGAATCTTACTCCGTCAGGAAAATTAACCTCTAAATCAGCCTGGAATGTCAACCGTGCCTTTCGCCCCAAGCTGCCCTGGACCTCCTAGGCCTGGAACAAATTTCTCCCACCAAAAATAGGCATTTTCATGTGGAAAGTGATGCATGGAGCTACCCCTGTTGATGTTGCAGTTCAGAAAATTGGCATCAGCCTGGCTTCAAAGTGTGAATGCTGCAGGTACCCTAGCCCAAATCTTACCGATATCCATCAGGTCCAACCGGCCCCTTTAACAACCTCACCCGCCCAGGCCATCTTCACTTCTCCCTCTTCTCCAACTTCAGCCAGTTCGACTCAACTTCCTCTCCCTCCCCTCACGGTTTCTAGCCACGTCGTCCAGGTCCAGCCATATACCCAGACTAACCACTAGCCTGCTTCCCCCTCCCCCCACAACGTCGAAGACCTCAACCACCTTCTATGTAATGGTCTGGTAGCGTCCCAAGTCTGGAGACTCTTCGCTCAACTTCTCAAAGTTCGCCTCATTCTGGGATAATCCATATCTGACCGAATCAATCAATGGACGCTGGCGACCTGAAAATCTACATCTTGGAAGATTCTTCGTGGCATCATTCCCCCTCTCATCATCTGGGAGCCATGGATTGGTAGAAATGCAGTGAGATTTGACACTCGCCCTTTCTCAGCAGCTACAACCATTGCCAATATCTCTAGATGGATCAGAGATCTTCAACGCCTCCTGCCTCATCTGGATATCTCCTCCGATCATGGTCTGATTATTAGGCGAGCTCTGGGAATGAACATCCCATCTCTACCTATCTCGCTTTCGGCTCAAATCATCACTTGGTGCAACCCCCCGCTTGGATGGGTTAAGCTGAATGTGGACGGTTCAGCTAGGGGAAACCCGGGTGAGGGGGGTGGTGGTGGCATCTGTAGGGATCACCTGGAAAACTTTATCTTCGCTTTCCACAACAGATATGGCCCTATCTCTAACACAGTTGCAGAGGCCCGTGCTTTGGCTGATGGTCTTACCCATTGCAGAGATTGTTGCCTGTCTCAAATCATGGCAGAAACTGACTCGCGTGTGATCTTTGAAGCTTTGACTGTTCCAAACAGATTAAGTAGCTGGAACATCTGGTACCATCTGGCTATCATCCAGCAAATGACCCAGACCCTCAACATCCACTTTGGCTTCACCTTCAGGGAAGGTAATGCTATTGCTGACGGTCTCGCTAAATTGGCTAGTGTGGGTGCTCCGAACAACCTCTATTTTCATTAGAATGATCTCCCTAGGCCCATTAGAGGCTCCATTCTTCTGGACAGATCCAAGCTCAGCCATGTCAGATTATCCAAACCAAAAACAGGGGTCGGCTAACTCACATTCTTCTTCCTTCGTCGTTCCCAGCGGGCAACCTACCATCAGGTGTAAGGAGCGGGCTATGTCAGGGGGTCTTTTTGCTGGTGGTGGTTTTCAGCTTGCTTCTAGTCTCAACTCAGGTGGCTGAGTTCTTTCCAGCTTTTCTCTCTTTTGGCAGCTGCGGTTGGGCTGTTCCTCGGCTTCTGAAGTGCTGCCCTGCTGTGGGTCTGGCAGTTTGCCTCGCTTCTCCTCTTCTCTAGGCCTTCATTTTGGTTTTCCCTTTTCCTTTTCTGCCCTTCTAGCTTAGCCTTGTATACATCCTCCTTATGATAGGCTGGGTACGATTCCTTTTTGTTTGGACCAGCCCTTCGGGCTGTACATCCCATTTTCCAATTTATGAAACAATAGTGGATTGTTGTTTTTTTTTTTTTTTTTTTTTTTAAATGTTCCTTTCTGCTCCCATAGTAGTTAGGTGGATTGCTGGATGTGGGTGTCCATCTTCGGCTGCATGTAGGTCCCTAAGTTTGTGTAGATACTGTCAAATCCTATGGACCCATGTATTCGAGCCTTTCAATTCCTGCTACCTCACTGTTTAAACTTGCTAAATTTGGAAACAGACAAATCCCTGCTCCCGCACCCAAATCTGTTATCACTACATTTCAAATTTGAAATCCACAAAGAAATTCTGGAGCACTTTTGCTCAAGAATCTCTAGAAAGTGGAACCCAATTCCATGAATGATTTTAATTTAAGAAGGGGATCTGATTTGTAGAGCATTTATGAAATTTAAAATGCCTGAAGTTCAATTCCATTGGATTGAGTTCTGCGCCATTCATCAGGTGCCCCTCTTCCCTTGTGTAGAAAAAAAATCTGCTCCAGTTATCAGGTGGGCCACCACATGCATTAGAGAAAAAAATGTAATGGCCCATGTCTGACATTCACATCTGGCCCATCTGATTGCCTGACTAGCCTGATTTCTGGCCACTACAACACAGATGGAAGTCTGCAAGATAAACAGCCTGGATCTGGTGAATATGCCACATCGGCATGTCTGGGTATAGCAATCACATTCTCATTGAAGATCTATACAGGAGATAGATTCTAGGATGGAGCACCATGGATACCGAGCCTTTTGAGCATAGGGGCAAATCTCATTCCGGAGAATTTCTCGGTATGGGGAATTTCTCAGGTGATTTTCAAATTTTGATGTTTTCTTGGGATATTATCAGAAAAAATCTCAACAAAAATAAAGACAAAAATCATCACTATAAATTAATAAATAGTTTTAAAGTTTTAAATATAGATTTATTAGTGAAGTAGTTAAAATTTTGAATAATTTTCACATAAATGTCAGGATGATAAAAATTTGAAAAATGCAGATATCTTGAAACTCTTGTGATGTTGCCACGATAAGATCGTTTCATAAAAAAATAAAAAATTGCGATAATATTGCCGTATTTTGATAATCTCGGCAATATTTGTCTCACTGTTTCTGACCCATTTTCTAGCATTCCACATGCAGTTCCTAGAATCTAGACTGTCCATCAATGCTTAGTAGGTTTTTGTAATTCCCCTAATATGAATTCAAGGCCATGATTTTCAATGCCCTCTTAGGGAGCTCTGCTACTATGTTTAATGCCTTCCTATAGACGTAGGAACTGTGCTTTCTTGCTGGTTCTTTCAGCTGAGTTATTTGATGCTCTGACAGAGTTAGATGATACACACATTTATAGAGCAGTACACAGGTTGCATACATGCACCTCAACCAAAACCATCGACATCGGGCACCCTGATGGAGATTTGGCATCACCCAAAAGTTGATTCAGTTGGATGATCATCATGACTTATGATTAACAGACGTTTCTTTTATTTTCGTCGAATTCAGGCCATATGCCATTTTTCATTTTTTCTGGCTAACAATCGGACAGTTAGGACTGTTTTTTCAGTTTGATTTTCGGTTTCTGGTTCATCCGCCGGACGGTTAGGATCCGTTTTTCAGTTTGATTTTTGGATTATGATTCATCTACAGTGAGACCGACGATTTGGGTGGTTTTGATTGGGGTGCATGTAGGTTGAGCATACAGTTGCTGTATGCATGCATATGAGTTGTCAATACTCTGTCGGATTATATCAAGTTACTCTGTTTTTAGCTCAATGCACAGCATCAATGCTTGTGTTTCTGGTCCTGAAAGGTAGTGTGCTTACAGGGAGGGATGTAAGTGGGCCCGGACAGGTCTGGTCAGAGCCCACTTTTGGCTGGATTGGGCTGAGGCTAAAGGCCAATGGGCTGGGCCCAGGTATAATTTTGAGGCCCAACAACTTATCTGACTGGGCTTGTGCTTTGGCCTTCATAATGACCCAACATGACATCCCAGCCGAGCCTAACCTGTTTTATAATATTAGGGTGGATACTGTGGTTTTAAACTTGACGAGTCCTAAGCGTCTCTTCCGAGTCAACTCGGACCGAGTCTGACCTGATCTGGTTTGACACCCAACTCAGGCAAGTCGGGCCAATACACCCCCAACGAGGGTGAGTCCTGACTAGAGCTATACACGAGTCGAAGTGAGTTGAGCTTGGCTCAGCTTGGCTTGGCTAGCAGACTACCCTAGCTCGAACTCGGCTCAACTCGGTATTTGAGCTTGACTGGGCTGGCTCGGTCAGTAGCTCAGGCCAGGACAAGCCAGGTTCGAGTCGAGCTTGAGCTTGCTTTTGAGCCGAGTTCGAGTTCGAGCCTACGAGTTGAGTTTGAGTATAGGTTTTATAGTTTTTAATATATAAAATATATGATATGTAATTTATTTAAATATATAAATATATACAAAATATTTATACTAAGTGAACTCGATTCGAGTCAAATTGATTCGAACCGAGTCAAGTTCCGAGCCGAGTCGAGTTGACTTCGGTCTAGCTCAGACTCGGCTAAAAAAATCAGCTCGACTCGGCTCGAATCTAGTTTCGAGCCGAGTCGAGTCGAGTCAGTTAACCGAGCTAACTCAGTTCATGTACAGCTCTAGCCCAACTCGACTCGAGACCAGATGAGTTGGTCCAAGTTGCCTGGTTGTTTAACCATGACGAGGCCCAGGCCTAGTTACTGGGAAGCAGGCTGGGCTAGACCCAAGCATATGCATCTAGCTTATGGCTGAGCATGGACAAGGCTCGTCAGGCCCCCCATCTACAATCCTACTCTCTGATAAATTGAAAATCTAGATCTTAGATTAAATTTCATGAGCATCCATTCTGGGCCACAGACTTGTGGTCTGATTAAAGACTTCATAAGCACTCATTCATGGTTGCATAATTGTAGCGACAAAACATTAACAATAAGGTCATGGGTTCGAGTACCCATTGTGGTGTCTGTTGAAAAAAAAAAAAAAAAATTAAAATGGGATCCTATCCCCATCTGTCCACCAGGTGGGCCCGACCATGAGGATCCCTGCATGAAAAGATCAGCTGTGGGTCCTTTGGCCAGGTGGTCCACAGTTCATGGAACAAATGGACAGGTTTTTACAAGCTGTGCTTGTTTATTCAAATTCGCCCACCTGATGAGTGGAGCGACCTGATTCTAGGATCATAGAAATACACAAATGTGACCCACCTGATGGACATTTGGATCTTGCTCAAATGTGTAATGTCAGCATGATACAGAGATTGAAATTGCAGATTGGATATTAACATTTCTATGTTTTTTTCTTCAATTGTGAATAAACAGCAACCTGGCTATGATATCATATCTCAATTCATAATCGGATACATCCTGCCCGGGAAGCCGATCGCGAATCTGCTTTTCAAGATCTATGGACGGATCAGCACCATCCATGTACTTTCTTTCTTATCTGATCTGAAGCTGGGCCATTACATGAAAATCCCACCTCGGTGCATGTTTACAGCTCAGGTATGCTGAAAACCTCTCCAACTAATATCTGAAGTCTCTTTCTTTTCAATTTCAGAAGAAAAATGTATGGATACTCACAAAGGTAGCCACCCTGATTCCTACTATTGCAAGAGTTTCATCTGGTGGATCCCACTGTGTATGTGCCGTGGCTTAAAAAACAGCTGGTCCATTCGTGGGGTGGGCCACACCTTTACGGAAAACGATGTGCAGTTATAGAAAACGACCGTTGGTCAACAACATACACATAACGGGTAACCTGATCATCTGGATCTTGAGGTATGGCATGGTGGACCCACCAAATGAAGTTATGGATACCATGATTTAAGAACTTAAAAAAAAAAAAAAAAAAAAGAAAAACCCTTGACTCAAACTCGCCTGATGACTCATACTGACCAGATTTCACCGAGGAGAGAGACTTTATCTGGTCGCTACTTAGTCGAAACTCTAGAAAAACTTCCAAAAATGCAGGTGAAACTCCACAAAACCTTCATGGGATGTTAGCAACGTGTCTAAAGTGTTTGAATGAAAGATGGCACACCCCATTATCAATCAGGGGCGTTCATTCAATGGTACCTTTTTGGAGCAAGCCGTGGTGTAAGAATCATGCCAATCAGATGATCCTAACCCTATGAATGAGGCCAATTTGTTCCAATTCTGTTTTTTTATGGGCCACAGATCGCATGGTTGGAATCATCAAATCAAAGTGCTACTGGTGGAATCATATGCAATTCAAAGTGGAATCTATCAGATAATGGTTCAAAATGATAATTGGATCTATTTTGTTTCTCCGGTCAATCTCGTCCATTTTCCATGCTGTTTGTCAGATGCTTAGGATCACATGATTGGCATGATTTTTGCACCGTGGCTTGTACTTAGTTGCATGCGAGCTACAAATCATATGGTTACTTGGTTAGAATAATCAAACCAAATGGCTACTGGTGGAATCATAAGCAATTCAAAATGGTTCAAGATGATGATTGGACCGATCTGGTTTCTTCGCTCAATCTTGACTGTCCATTTTCCATGTTTGTTGATTGGATGCTTAGCATCATACGATTACGATGAGTTTTTTTTTGCTTTTAAACTATGCTGGATAAATTGCTCATTAAGTAGGGTTTGGTAGGTTAATTTCAGTTGTGTAATTCCATCTACTACTTTCGCAGCTAGCCGGGACGTTAATTTCAGGCACTGTCAACCTTGCAGTCGCATGGTGGATGCTTGGGAGCATCGAGAACATCTGTGACGTCGAAGCTCTCCATCCAGAAAGCCCATGGACGTGCCCAAAATTCAGGGTCACATTCGACGAATCTGTCATGTGGGGCCTCATTGGGCCGCGGCGGCTGTTCGGGTCTGGCGGAATGTACAGGAACTTGGTTTGGCTGTTCCTAGTTGGAGCGGTCTTGCCCGTGCCCATACGGATACTTAGCAAGATCTACCCGGAGAAGAAATGGATTCCGTTGATCAACATACCAGTTATCTCCTACGGTTTTGCAGGAATGCCGCCTGCGACTCCCACCAACATCTCCAGCTGGCTCATCACAGGGACCATCTTCAACTACTTTGTTTTCCGGTACCGGAAAGGGTGGTGGAAGAAGTATAACTACGTTCTATCGGCGGCATTAGATGCCGGGACAGCGTCCATGGGTGTTCTTCTGTATTTCACGCTGGAGAATCAGAATGTGAGCCTGAAGTGGTGGGGCACCGGTGTGGACCATTGCCCATTGGCTAAATGCCCGACCGAACCCGGCATTTCCGTAAAAGGGTGCCCGGTTTTCTAGCCATCGATTTACATATCACACAGGCGTGGCCATGCAGATGATAGATACATGGTGAGGAGCCTACTATTATCACATGCATAATCTCACACTCCATGGGGACCGTCGTAAACGTCTGTCGGGAATGCTCGTCTCAGTGTCAGGAATGCTCGTCTCGCTGGCCAGATCATGGGTGGTCCACTATCTGAAAGTCATACGAAGATGATCTTAACCTTCGAGTCAAGGAGTTGGTGTGGTTAAATAAAGCTGATGGAATTCAGTGTAGACAAATTAACTTCGAAATAACGGTTAGGATCGTCCGATCAGTGCAGTTTTTGACCTATGGCCCATTTGTGATAGGGTCCACTGGATGAACAGTCTAGATGTAGGATACTGGTAATGCATGTGGCCTGTGAGCTGCTCACTCTGTTGAGAGAATGGTACTGTGAGATGGCTGCCATTTTCAAATGTATTGGTAACAATGCAACAATCATCTGCTTACTGAAGATTAGTTGTGAAGAGTTGATAGTAGAAATCTATACATGTTACAGCTTTTTCTTTTTTCTTTTTACATGTGGGACCCACCAATGATGTATTTGTGGAATCCAAACCGTGGATCTTGTACATCTCCTCTTGTTCACCGCACATCACAAATGCTACAGGGAGAGATGGATGATCACGCTCAATATCTATATATTTAAATGTTGTAGCCCACCTGTGTTTTAAACGGTTTGATTTTCAGGGTCCCTTCATCGTGGTGGGGCACGCCTGATGAGCGGGTTAGATGACATATACACAACATGGTCGACCCTGCCCAACTGATGTCCCCCATTGCTCCCTGTGGTCTGGCCCACTTGAGTTATGGATCGGACTGGATTTTGGGATACAGGCCTTACAAGGGGTCCGTATCTTTTCTAAGCCCACACGCATGCAATCACACGTGTGAGACCTTCGTGGTATTTTCGGTTACCGGATGTGATGTAGTAGAGCCGGTCGAATTAGAGAACATCTTGGAGCCATCCATCCAGACCAGGTAAGCGTGGTGCATCAATCAGGTCCAACCAACTAGTGGGCCATATCAGGGATGGCTCTAATCGTACCCATCACTTCAATTTTCACCACCGAAAGATTGGTTGGGCCTGGGCCTGATCCGATAAAATGCCTATTTACCACTGGGATTTCCCTAATTTATCCAATGATAAAGTGGGCCACACTTGCATAAAGAAATAAACATTTTAAAGGAAAGAATCCAACGGTCTACATTCAAGATGGATGGATTGTCTAACCAAGGATTACAATTGCATATTGGTAAGATATGACACATCTACATACAAAATATAAAGTTGGGCGGGGCCGGATTGGGCTGGGTCAGGTCGGGCTTTTATGACTTGAGCCCTATCCCAATCTGAGATTGATGGGCCATGCATTTCTGCCTCAACCTCGGCTAAAAGCCGGCTCGGGAGGTTGACTTGGCCCGGCACGTCGACGACCTTAATTAGAAAACGCGTTGTGATATTGTCAAGATGGGAAGTAAACCAGTCCACCAATAGGATGATCCTAGCCATCCGGGTAGGGTGCAATGGATGAACGGTCCAGATTTACAGATCAAAGTGTACACATCTCCTCCATAGCTACGCAGATAACACTCGCAAGACCGTGTCAAGAGCGTTTCACGTCGCCCTCTGCAACTTTATTAAAGAGACTGACTTTCTCCTTTTGAGTAGGCGCTTGATATAGTCCACTCCCCAACTTGAATCCGTACATGTGGGGCTCATTGGAAATCTCTGCCATCCAATTTTATCTTTCTATGGTGTCTTTATGGTTAAATCAAACAAGAGGTCACACGTGTTAGCTAGGGCCTATTTTTGGTTTACATGTATGATTAAGAAAGTGAGGGCATGCCAAAGTCATAATTAACTCAATGTTCGATTGAATGCTAGTGGCCCCATGTTCAAATCAACCTATTAAGACTGAATTCTAGGATTCAATCATCATCTTAACTATGGTTGTATTAGGGGTGTTTGGTGCATGGTATTAGATGGGATTAGGTGGTATGGGATTGAAAAAATATGATCATTGGATACTGGACAAACATAACTCCATGTTCTGTCATGGTGGCATTTGGTCGTTAGTTTGTTGACCATTGAATGGATATACCAATCAACATTTGGAATGATTGAAAATAACATGTACTATATTCGTACCATCCATCCATTTCGCAACCTCACTTTAGGGCATGAGCCCAAAAATGAGGCAAATCCAAAACTTACATGGACTACAACATAGAAGTGGGGACAATGACGCCTAGAGCTGGACATCGGTCCTGATTGGATCGGATTAAGTATAACTCGATCCTATCCAAATTTCTAATGGTTAGACCCGAACTCGATCCGATCCAAGACTGAATCCGGGTCACCTGATTTGGACAGACCCGATGCCTGGTTGATATTACCCGAACCGAGTCCGCCTCGGTCAGGAAAATCGAGCCGGATCGGATTAGGTAAGATTCGAATAGTATGAATTAAATCAAATTGTTTCATATGGTGTGGTCTAAGTTAACCTTTAATATATCTCATTTTTGTGCTCAATGACTAAAATAATATTTCAAAATGGATAAACGACTTAGATAAAATATATACATCAAGGTGGGCCCCACATAACTCTTAAAGAACATTCAATTTTCGTGTATATATTTTTGTTAAACTTTTAAAGTTACTTGAGCCTCACGAAACCGTTTACTTGCTTTTCACGCAAGTACGGGTGAATTCAAATTGTGTATCCTCGTTAGCGAGTTATGTGGATCTGATTATGGAGTAGGTGTTATATCCAAACCGTTCATCCATTTGGCAAGCTCATCTTAAGGCTTGAGACAAAAAATAAGACTGATCTAACTATCAAGTGGACCACATGAATGGTTTAACAGTGAAAATCATTCTTTGCTGCTATTTATGGTGTGGTCTAGATGATCTTTGGATATTATTCATTTTTTGAATAATGCTCTATAATGATCTATAAAAATATATGAACGGTGTAGATATAATAAATACATCACTGTGGGGCCCATATAACTTTGATCTCCTTTGAACCGTTCGTACAACTCGGAGCTTGAGGAGCGTCAGACTTGTCTTTGCGGACGGGATTGCGTACTACCCCTGCCCGTCTCTCGCTTCAAACGGGGAGGTCTGTGAGAGGGCCCACAGTAATCGTCAATCTCTTTTCTTATATTATTTTAAGGCATGAACACAAAAATGCGGAATATCCAACGTTTAAGTGGACCACACCAAATAATAAGCTTGGTTGCATTAAAATGCATAAAGGATTAAATGTCAGTTGCATTAAATGCAAGATTCATCGGTGGTGTGCCCCATTTGATTGTTGGATCTGCCTCATTTTTGTTATGATGCTTTAAAATAATCTGAGAAAAGGGATAGACAGTTTAGATTTACAGATACATCATGATGGGCCCACCCACAGAACTGCCCATTGGACGGGCTGGGGTAGTAGGCAATCCGCGTCCCATCGTTGCACGCCACGTACCTAGCTAGCTGTTCACTCCCCAAGTATAGGGTTGTGATGTAGTAATAAACTCGGTGAGACCGAGGTCGAATCCACAGGGACTGAAACCTGTACGTTATCTGAAAATAACCAGATCTAGAACTGGGCTAAGATGAAATCTAAACCAATTATGATTTGAGGAATAATGGTGAAATAATTATCTAAAACTTAAGAAAATTCAGAGAAGGGAAATTAGGGATTCAGAGGATCCACTTGTAGAGATCAGGGAGATCTTATGCATGCTTCAAGAATCATGGAAATTAGACTGAACTTATTTGATATAGTGTTCAAAAGATGAAAGGTGTATGAATTAGAATGGATTCCATCACCAAACCATGCCCAAGAGACAAAGCAAACAACATAATTAAACTAATTACCAACCAATCAACATGCCATGAAAGTTAGGAAGGGTACTGTCATCCGACCATGCCCAGGAGACGATGGTGAACAACAGGGCTTCCTGACATCATAAACATAAAAGGGAGAAGAAATACTCAAAGCCACCGCAGATCTATTGTAATTTCAGTCACAACAAACCATTGAAAACTAAAAGTATTCCCTTAATTAAACAAAAAATAAATTCAGTTCATGAATTAAAATCAAATTAAAGGCAATGAATAAAATCCCCCATCTCACTACAAGCTTCACCTCTTAGCCCTAGCTAAGAGGTTTAGCCAGACATGAGGGAGCTAAACATCTTTAAAAAAATAGATAATAAAAAGAAATAAAAAATTTCTAAATTACTTCTCTTTCTCTGCTCCACGTTCCTGGCGTGCCTCCAAGCAACTGGTGATCCACTCCCTCTGTCTAACCACTTTCTTTTATATGCCCTCGAAGAAGTGGTAGGGAGTTTGGTTAAAAACCTGTTCCGTGTTGGATCTTCCGCAAAGGAGAACAGGTGCGGAAATCCGTTCACACTCCTGTGTAACCAGCCTACGATGAACTGAAAGTGGGGCCCAGAATCAGGCTTTTCTGCGAAATCCAATCCGCTCATTGGAATGCCCGTGAGATTTCAGCAAAAATAGACTATTTTTGGACCGGAATTGGCGTGTCCCACCGGTCTTTCTGTGCCACCGTTCATACATTGTTAGACGGTTGAGATCATCCCAGCAGTTCTGCTCTTGAACATTTGACACCTAGGCTTGGATGAGAGGTCCCTTAGGCTTCTAATAGACGGTCCAGATCGAATTTTTGAATTGCGGTGGTGGCCCACACGGTCGGTCCGCAAGCTTCATTGTGTAACAGAGCTTCCGCAATGGACGCTGTGATGATGGTGAGTCCCACCTCGGTGTCGAGTGGAAAATCCACTCCGTCCATAATATTCCTGACAAAAAACCGTCTGGGAAGGGTGTAATTTGGAGTGAAATTGGTGCGGCCCACTTGATCTTTTGTTTCGCCGTCTATTTTGCTCTCAATGGCCAGGATATTCCAATAGCTTGGATGGGACCAAAAGATCACCTAGGTAAGGGTCGTGGCCACCCCCTGAGGAAGGGTCGTGGCCACCCCCTGAGGCACTTGGACGGTTCGGATCATCGAAAAGGATGACAAGTGCGGCCCACAGCTGAAAAATCGGACGGACAGCGTCTCTCACTGGACGTGTGAGAGAGAAGGGACGGTCAACCCCGTGTTTGACCGGGCTGACCGTCCAGTGCACATCCAGTGCACGTATACACCCTGTACACGTAATGTACATGTGGGGTATTTTGTGATGTATTTGAGAAATCTTTTCCATCCATTCTTTTTTTCACCCCATTTAAACCGTTGGAACCAAGTTTGAAGCATATCCGGATATCAGGCGGGCCCCAAATCAAGAATTTAGGGGCTGATCTGTCTGTTGGGCCATTTCTACAATGAACCAATGGCTGAAATTCGACGTGTACGGTTAATTTATGGTCCTCAGGCCATGTATGTAGTTTCGAACCAAACAGATTGTGAAAACCCTGTGATCTTTCATTCTGGACGATTTTCAGGCCCATTTATCGTAGATGGCGTGATTTTCTCGGATCTCTGGCATGTAAATTTGTTGATCTTGGTCCCTAGAGTCTGTCCCTTGCCTTTGGTGTCATTAGACCAATAAATCCACGCTTTTAGTATCCTTTTCAATCTTGTGCTCGCAACTACACCCTGCATCACAAACACAGTTAAAGTCTGGCGTTAAACAATATCCTGATTGTAAATATAGGTAATAAATGGGGTCTTTTATGCAATATTTGACCCTCAACACTAGCTCCAGCTAGCCTAGTGTACAACAGCAGCTGAATGGTGTGGTGTGAGGCCTCTGAAGGAAAACAGTAGTGGTGTCGGTGATCTGTGGGCCCTACTATGATATATGTATTTCATCGATGTCGTTCATCTATTTTTACAGATTATTTAAAAGCTTGATACAAAATATTAGATGGATAAAAGTCTCGGATGGACCACACCACAAGAAAATAATAATGATTGGATATCCTCCATTAAATTCCTCCTAAGGCTCTTGATCGAGTCGGATTTGATCGGATTGGATCCTTTCAGATTAGATTTCGGATCGGATCTGTCCGAATTGACGACGACTCGATCCTGATCCGAAAACCATTCGGATCTGAACTATCTAAATTGATCCGCACCGATCCAGACCATCGATTCATTTAGAATCGGGTCTAATCGGGTCGGATCCACCGGATCAGACCTTTTTTGCCCAGCTCTAATTATTGAGAAGTGGAGCCACATCTAGGGCCGCCCACTACAAGTCGAGGTTGCGCGAATTTCGTGTCGCAAGTCCTTTCGCAATTGGGATACAGAAAGTAGTTTCACGGATTTCGTGTCGCAAGTCCTTTCGCAACTGGGATGTGGAAAAGAGTTTCGCGGATTTCATGTCGCAAGTCCTTTCGCAACTGGGATGCGAAAGGAAAGTTGCCAAAACTATAAATTGGGGTCCCTAAGGCTATTCTAGAGTTAATGTGAATTTTGGGGAGCTATTCTAAGGTGTGAAGAAAGGGTTTTCTCTGTATCTCCAAGGGAGAGGTTAGTATATTACCTTGTAATCTTCATTCTTCATAGCGGAAGTTTGCGTCCATGGTTTTTTTACCATAGATTGAGGTTTTTTCACGTATATCTTGTCTTGTGGTTTGTTTTGGATTGCTTTGATCTATTTCTAGTTTATATTTCTTCCTATTTATTGTTTGTGGGTGAGGCCCGAGATTAGATCTAGGCTCACTGTGTTGTTGGTGTGCTGCGCAACAACTGGTATCAGAGCTATTGGTTTAGTTCTATTGAGAATGATGGCGGAAGATGGAAAAACTAGAATTAAGAAGTTTGATGGTTCAAACTTTGCCTTCTAGAAGATGCAGATGGAGGATTATCTGTATCAGAAGGACCCCTATTTTCCTCTAGGAGGAAAAGAGAAGAAACTAGAAAAGATAACAGATGATGAATGATTTTTACTGGATAAGAAGGCTTTAGGAACGATCCGACTCTCTTTGTCTAAGAACGTCGCCTTCAATATATCCAAGGTGAAAACTACAAAAGAATTAATGGAAGCCCTAGCCACCATGGATGAAAAGCCCTCAGCATCTAACAAGGTTCATCTTATGAAACAATTATTTAACATGAAGATGTCATATGGTGGGAGCGTGGCTGAGCATCTAAATGAGTTCAATACAGTCACGAGCCAGTTGGAATCCGTTGGCATTGTTTTTGAGGATGAGGTCAAGGCGTTATTGATCTTGTCCAGTTTGTCAGACAGTTGGGATGGTTTGGTGATTGTTGTGAGCAATTCTTCAGGATCGACAAAGTTAAAATTTGATGATGTAGCCAGTCTAATTCTCAGTGAAGAATCTAGAAAGAATGCATCAAGAGTTTCAGGGGATTCAAGGAATGCTCTAAATGTTGAAGGAAGAGGAAGATCGCTGAACAAAAGAGACAATAAACATGGGCGTTCTAAGTCGAGGAAGAAGTCCAATGGACCAAAAGACAAAGACGGGTGTTGGTATTGTGGCAAGAAGGGGCACATGAAACATGATTGCAGGGCGCTTAAGAAACATGAAAAAAACTCTCAAGGTGGGAAGGATTCAATGAATCTATCTGAGGAGAGTGACACAGAGGCGTTGATCTTGTCTCTTGATCCGAGGAAAGAGTCTTTGATTATAGACTCAGGTGCTTCGTTTCATGCCACTTCATGCAAGGGAGTTCTGCGTAATTATGTGTTAGGTGACTTTGGGAGAGTATGCCTGGGTGATGATAAGCCGTGCAGTATTGTTGGAAAGGAAGATGTTCAGATAAGTTAAAAAGACAGAACAACTTTAAAATTGAAGGATGTCAGACATGTACCGAGTTTGAAACGTAACTTGATTTCAGTGGGGCAGTTGGCCGATACCAGTTATGTGACAACATTCACCAGTGATTCCTGGAAGATCACAAAATGTGCCTTGGTGATATCTCAAGGCAAGAAGGAACGTACTTTGTATGTGACTTAAGGATCGTATTGTTCACTCGCAGTCGCATCAACTAGAGTGAATGGGCAGTTATGACATCAGAGGTTGGGACATATGAGTGAAAAGGGAATAAAAATGTTATTGTCAAAAGGAAAGGTACTAGGGCTAAAGTCTATTGACTTGGAATTTTGCGAGGACTGCGTGTATGGTAAGCAGAAGAGGGTAAGTTTCAAGAAGACAGGACGTGCTCCAAAGACGCATCTGTTGGAGCTTCTACACACTGATGTGTGGGGACCGGCACAGGTATCATCTCTTGGTAGCTCACGTTATTTTGTTTCCTTTATTGATGATGCTAGTAGAAAACTATGGGTCTATTTTTTAAAACATAAATCTGATGTATTTGATGTATTTAAGAAGTGGAAAGTCATGGTAAAAAATGAGACAGGTAAAACAGTAAAGTGTCTCAGATCTGATAATGAGGGAGAGTATTGTGATAAGAGGTTTGAGGAGTATTGTGTAGTAAATGGAATCAAAATCAGAAAACGATTTCAGGGACACTACAACAGAATGGTGTGGCTGAGCGCATTAATAGGACTATCCTTGAGCATGCCAGGAGCATGAGGTTACATACAAGGTTGCCCAAGACTTTTTGGGTGGATGCTGTAAATACTGCCGCATATCTCACCAATATAAGTTCCTCAGCACCATTGGATGGTGGGCTACCAGAAGAAACGTGGACTGGAAAAGAAGTGAACCTAGCACATCTCAGAGTGTTCAGCTGTACTTCATACGTTCACATTGATGCAGAGCACAGAAACAAGCTGGATGTGAAGTTCAGGAGGTACATGTTTATAGGCTACGGGCAGCATGATTTTGGCTACAAGTTTTTGGATGCAGAAAATAGAAAAATCATCAGAACCAAAGACGTAGTCTTCAATGAAAAAGTGATGCATAAGGACAATGTGCATGAAAATAAGGCTGAGGAGAAAGAACTTGTAGAGTTAGAAGAGTTACCGAACATGAGTGTTACAGCGCAACAAGATGATCATGCACAGGAGCATTATGAGGTAGGGCTACAGACACCGGTATTGAGGAGGTCTACTCGGGAGAGGAGACCCACGATCTGATACTCACCCTCCTTATATTATATACTACTGACAGATAATGGTGAACCAGAGTGTTTTGAAGAGGCATTACAGTCAGATACACGGGTTAAGTGGAAGTAGGCCATGGATGAGGAGATAGACTCTCTTGAGTCTAATCGTACATGGGAGCTAGTCACTCTACCAAAGGGTAAGAAAGCTCATCATAATAAGTGGGTTTACAGACTGAAGGAGGAGCACGATAGTTCGGAACGGTACAAGGCCAGATTAGTTGTGAAAGGGTTTTAACAAAAGGCAAGTATCGATTTCACTGAAATATTTTCACCAGTAGTGAAAATGTCTATGATTCGTATGGTCTTAAGTATAGTGGCTACAAAGGACTTACATCTAGAGCAGCTTGATGTTAAGACAGATTTTCTTCATGGGGACCTTGAAGAAGAGATATATATGCATCAGCCGATAGGATACGTGGCACCAGGAAAGGAGAATAAGGTGTGCAGATTGAAGAAGAGTTTATATGGTCTGAAGCAGGCCCCGAGGCAGTGGTACAAGAAGTTCGACAGTTTCATGTCGGGAAACGGTTTTAGGAGATGTCATGCAGACCACTGTTGTTATTTAAAGAAGTTTGATACGTTGTACATCATCTTTCTTCTATACGTTGATGATATGCTTGTGGTCGGTTCAAGCATGAAGGACATCTCAGATCTCAAAAGACAACTGTTTAGAGAATTTGCCATGAAGGATTTAGGAGCTGCAAAACAAATCCTAAGCATGAGGATAAAGGGGACAGGGAAAACAAGAAACTGATGTTGTCATAGGCAGAGTACATAGCCAAGGTACTTGATCGATTCAATATGGGAGGTGCTAAGCCGATTAGCACTCCATTAGCCAACCACTTCAAGCTAAGGAACAAAGGGCAAAGACGCAGGAGGAACGGGATTATATGGCTAAAGTCCCATACACGTCAGCTATAGGGAGTCTCATGTATGCTATGGTGAGCACGAGGTCAGACATTGCTCAAGCAGTGGGAGTTGTTAGCAGGTTCATGAACAATCCCGGGAAGGAACATTGGGAAGCTGTGAAGTGAATTCTTAGATACCTAGTAGGCACTAAGGATATAGGGCTATGTTATGGTGGATCGAAAATCAAGCTATAAGGCTACGTGGATTCAGATTTTGCAGGAGATATCGACAGCAGAAGAAGCACTACAGGTTATGTCTTTACTCTGGGAAGTGCTGCAGTCAGTTGGATCTCTTAATTATAGAAGATAGTATCTATCAGTACGACAGAAGCAGAATATGTTGCGGCTACAAAAGCATGCAAGAAGATGGTGTGGATGCAAGGTTTTATGGAAGAGTTGGGTAAGAAGCAAGCAGATTGCAAGCTGTACAGTGACAGTCAGAGTACAATACACTTGGCTAATAATTCAGCCTTTCGTTCAAGGACCAAGCATATTGCCATCAGATATCACTTCATACGTTTGTTACTGGAAGATGGATCGATTGCTCTGGAGAAGATTCATACAAGTGAGAATCTTGCGGATATGCTAACCATGACAGTCACAAGGGAGAAGCTGAAGCTCTGTTCAGCTTTGATTGGTCTTCAAGCTTGAAGACGGGGAGGTGGTGTACTCCAGATGAAGACGACAAATGTTTAAGGCGATGTGTCTCCAAGTGGGAGATTGTTGAAAAGTGGAGCCACATTTGGGGCCACCCACTACCAGTCGAGGTTGTGCGGATTTTGTGTCGCAAGTCCTTTCACAACTAGGATACAGAAAGGAGTTTCGTGGATTTCGTGTCACAAGTCCTTTCGCAATTGGGATGTGGAAAGGAGTTTCGCGGATTTCGTGTCGCAAGTCCTTTCGCAACTGGGATGTGAAAGGGAAGTTGCCAAAACTATAAATTGGGGTCCTTAGGGCTATTCTAGGGTTAATGTGAATTTTGGGGAGCTATTCTAAGGTGTGGAAAAATGATTTTCTCTGTATCTCCAAGGGAGAGGTTAGTATATTGCCTTGTAATCTTCATTCTTTATAGTGGAAGTTTGCATCCATGGTTTTTTTACCCTAGATTGGAGTTTTTTCACGTATATCTTATCTTGTGGTTTGTTTTGGATTGCTTTGATCTGTTTCTAGTTTATATTTCTTCCTGTTTATCATTTGTGGGTGAGGCCTGAGATTGGATTTAGGCTCACTCCGTTGTTGGCGTGCTGCGCAACACTAATGACGTTCATCGTTGAAATCTTCCTAGGGTCCGCTATGATGTTTATTTGTGATCCAATATGTTCATAAGGTCAAACAGACTTAAATGAAGGGAAAACACAAATATCAGCTTGAGCCAAAACTTCAGTAGCCCCCAAGAAGTTTTCAATGGTAGGGGTTCAATCCCTACTACTTTCTATGGTGAGGTCCACTTGAACTTTGGATCTACCTGATTTTTGGGCCCATGCTCTAAAATGATCTCGAAAAAAAGGTGGACGATGTGGATATAGCCCATGCATCATGGCGGGACCTACAGAACTTGTTGTTATCACCAAAACTTTTCCAAAAAATTCAAATGGTGGGGCGAGAAGCAATGTTACAGTGCTCATAATTTAAGAGGGATCAAATGCAATTCCATTTAACCTAATCTCAACCCTTCTCATTCTCCCCAAACGTTAGATGGAATTTATATGGGACTAAATGCATATCCATCCCATCTAATACTGTGGGCCAAATGCCCCCTTAGTCATTGGGTGATTTGTAGAAAGGTAGGAGTTTATTATTCCAAATGGATTTTTGTTTTTTTCCCTTGTGTTTTAAGGACTTATTCTTTCACTAGTAATTGTAGCCAAAATTATATTTCTTGATGGAACGAAAATGAACAAACTAAAATAAAATAGGCTAAAAATAATGTTAATTTTTATTTATCTATGAATTAATGTTCATTAAATTGACAGAATAACAAATAAAACTAAAGAAAAAAGAAGAGATAAATACATGATTCGTCGGTATGGCCAAACGATCTATGCGAATGGTGAGTGAGATTTGAGTAGGGTGTTTGATTTTTCAAGTAAGGACTTGGTTAATCAGAATTCGAGAAAGGAAGGTTGCGGATAATTATCTTACTTTTAAGCATACTGTAGTGATTACACTAGATAGTAGCGATCTAATCTAAGACTAGACTAGGCTATGCTAAGATAAAAGATAAAGGTAAAGGTAAAGGTAAAGATTATGAAGATAAATGTCTTTAGTGTCAGCCGGGAGCTCCTCATCGCATTATTATTTAATAGCTTTTAGAGGCGCAAAACCCCCACTGATTTCCTTATTGGTTCAAGATCATTTCCAATCATGACTTTTTATATTCTATTCTTAAGGGGGAACTCCATATATTAAAAATCATTTTCAGATCTCTTGCTAGTGTGGCTGATCCGTGAACCTTTAGATCTCTGTCTCATCCACTCTGGTTGAATTACAAATTGTGTTTATATCTCCCCGTATCATAACCTTAAATATTCGTGGAAGTGGTGGAACTAGTCTCATTAAATCTGGATCAGGACCCAATACATTAGTTCTCATATGCACATATATTGGTTTGATCTTCGAATCTTCGTAATTGTCAAGAGAGCTCTAAGGGCCTGTTTGATTTTTATCATTTCACCGGGAAACGATAAATACCCTGGAAATGGCTTATTATTACCGTTTCACTTGTTTGGATATTCATGGGAATTTCATTCTTGGAAACCGGTTCAAAAGTAGTAGCGGTCATTTTAGGACCCCATCTTGATGTATATGACATATCTGTTCCGTCCATCCATTTTATCACAACATTTTGAGATATAAAAAGAAAAATGAGGTTGATCCAACACTCAACTGGTCCATACCAAAAGAAACAATGGCCTTAGGAAGTTTTTAACGGTAAGTATTTGATTCACATTTTTCTATGGCGTGGTCCACTTGAGCTTTGGATATGCCTCAATTTTTAGCTTATATTATAAATTTATCTGACATAATGGATGAACCGTGTAGATATATGATATGCATCACAGTGGGACCCACAAGTATTTAATAATATTTGTCATTTTTACACCCAAAAAGTAAGCCATCAAATCAATTATGGGGAAGAGTGCAGCAACTAAGGAGGGAAATATTTATTACCATTCACGGGGCATTTCCCTGGGAATTGGAAAATCAAACACGCCCTAAATGTCTCTGGGAAGATCTCTCATTTTGGAAGAATTATGAGAATGACCTTACATGTTAGTGCCTCGGTTTTGTTACTGACGTGAGCTAGGGTGTCTTGAGTCGGTTAATCCTCTATTGAAAGATATTGAAGACCAAAAACTCGAAGACTTGAAGCATCAAGGTTTGAAAACATAGGTAAAAGTAAGGTGCCTTGGTAATCCTAGCCTTAAACCCTTTTAGGTACAAAACAATCTACCTTAAATGACTTGTTTCATATAAGAAAACCTATTTTAATCAGGTTTGTGCTAGGTAGATCATGTACAAAACAAAACATAAACATATGCACAAGTTTGATATAAATCGAGGAACCTTCAATCGATCTTGATCAATTGAAGGCCCTTCACTTAATCGATCGAAGATGACCAAAGTAGTCTAGCAAGTTTTTTGTTTTGTTTCGTAGAAGCCTCAATCAATTGACATGCCAAATTCGATCAATCAACATGTCAAGTTCGATTGATTGAAACTGTGAAAAAGTGTGTAGCAAAGCTGTCTTATAATCGAATTAAGTTCAATCGATTGAAGGGATCGCCTGATCGATCGATACTAGTCGTTATAAATTCGTTCGAGCATTTTTTTAAAACCATAAACTAGGTCTTTGTGGACATGATGGTTTTGAGTGAATTAGAAGCCCTCGTGTGTCCCAATACTTCCTAACACTTTTAGGCTATCACCTAAAGAGATTCATGCATTTTTTGTTGTGATTGATCATTCTAATGAACATTATTCCAAGCTACATTTGATGACGTATATGACATCTTGCATTCTCTAGAGTTTAGATACCACACCCATAGGTAAATCCTTGTCTAAACACCCTCTAGAATGCTCATCTAGGTGAATCCCCTTTTGGAATCAACTATCCCATAGTTGTAGGAGATTTAGCATCTCTCATTACCTTGGTAGCCTCATTGGAGCATTAAGTGCAATATAGTCGATCGTTTGAAACTGAAGGAGATCAATATCAAAGTTCGGAGGAGCAATTGAGAAGCCGATTCAAGATTGAAGAAGTTCTTAAGCAAGACACTACAACGATGCTCAATCTAACAAATAAGGTTGTCATTTTAGAATCCATATACTATTTTCTTACGTATAGGATTGAGTATAGATTTTGTGATCCAAACTCAAATAGGTCATTGTGTAGGACCGTCTCTAGTGAGAGTCTATATAGATTCTTGTGTAGGATCGCCACCAGAAATGGGTGCATATGTGTCAGTCTCCATGGGAGCCTACAGTAGAAGTATTCATAGATCCTTTGATTAAGACTGTAGTGGTTATTGGTTAGCCGATAAAAAACTAACTAAGTTTCCATGGGAACCACCAACACGAGTGAAAATATGGTCCACTGATATGGGTGTGTACGTGTTCCACTAACATGGGCGCGTATGTATAGGTTATTGTGTAGGACTAAAGGTTTGTGATGAACCTATTAAAAGTCATTGTAAATGTTAGAGGTAAATCCATTGCAAACTTCCGAGTTAGTGAAATCCAGTACACTCAAGGAGAGTGAGTTCGTCGGGAATGGAATAGGTATTTAACCGAACCACTATACATTGTTGAGTTGTGATTGTCATGTGGTTGCAATTCTATTTATGTTGCTGGATGATTTACTTATGTGAATGCATGAAATAGATTGTATGCTGGCGCTTAATTTGTAGTGCACATATAATTAATATTTCACATCTCTTTTCATGGAATAGTTACTTATTAGTTGAATCTATTGTAGCCTATGTACTTGGACCCACTTGACTTGGAAGCCTAAGTGTTGATTGATTTTAATTGCTGCATAAATTTAACTAGTCCTATTCACCACCCTCTAGGACTTAGTCATAATTTTACGCTCCGCTAAAGTTCCGCGTGTCGTGGTAGACAATCCACGCAATTTCATTTGGTATTAGAACGGGTTGCTCTTCAAGAACTTAACCATTTAGAGTAAGATATGTTAAGAGCTTTAGAATCATGTCTAACAATAGAGGGTGTTGTAATATAGAGGGTACATCTTTTGACTCTATACATATAGTTAAATCTTTCAAAAAATCAAAAGAAACTCATTATCACAATTGCGAGGATTATGATTATGATGCTTCCTCATGTTATAGAAAATACAAATTCAAGGAAAAGATTATGACAACAAAATGGGATGAGTATGAGGTTTTTAAATCAGATTCTGTAAAATTTCATAGTGATGGAGACTTAAAATCTATACCAACTTCAATGGCATCCAACATGTCTACTCTCCCTACGACTAGTAGCATGGGAGAAGTATTCGACCATAACAAATCAGAAGAAGAAGTTGTGTCATCCTCCGATGATGAGAGTGAAGAAGGAAATGTCAAATTGCAAGATGCCTACAACTAACTTTTTGATAAATGTATGAAAATTTTGAAAAAGCTAGGATTGGTAAATGCATAAAAGAATCAATTGGCTAGCTAACTTGAAAACGCTGGATATGAAAAAGTCTCTCTTATTCGAGAAAAGAAAATTCTAAAGCCTAAGTTTAATGATACTTTAAGGAGATACTCAGGTCTTGAATGTGAGCTTTATATTGTTAAATATGAAAATCAAGACTTGAGAATACAAGTTAGCCAACTTGAATCTAATCTTACTAGCAATAAGGTTTTGTTTACCCCATAAGAACAATTAGGAAAATCGGTAGGATTGGATAGACAAGCTTTAGGGATCAAGAGATGTCATGTACATAATATAAATATCCGTAGAACAACCTCTACCACTTTAGTAATCTTTAAAGACTTCATTTCTTCAGGGAGTAAATCCATAACCTTTCCCATGTCCTATTTTTGTGATGACATAGGTCATATGAAATTTGAATGCCTTATCTTTAGAAATCGACAATCCACCTCAGCCCTAAACTGTACAGGTAAATTCTCTACGACTAAGAAAATGACACATCAAAAGAGAAAACTTCCTAAAAGATCACTGGAAAAGTAAAAAAGTTCTCATCTCCTCCGAAAATGAATATCCATATGGAGGAGTTTGTGAAAAATATTACTATTTTGAATGAAAGAACTAGGAAATAATTAATCATGGCAATAATCACAAGGGTAGGAATTATACAAAAAAATCACATACTAAACATAAATCTCTAAGTAGAGACACACGTATGAGAGTAGAATCTAAGAAAATAAACTGCTTATGAAATTGATCCGATCCTAAAAAAATTCACACCAACATGGGTTGTAAAAAAGTAGAGGTGATCCGTAGATATCTATGTGTGCTTAATAGGTAAATCTGAAAATTTTAGCATCTTTTTCATTTTTATAGTTTATATTTAAAGTTGTTTTATTTAAGTTTCTTATAATTTTATTAAATTATCATTGATCATGTTGCTTGATAAGCATATTTGTTGAATGATCATTATATGCATGCTCAATGTTTCTACTGTTAATATGCACCCTACATTCCCTTAGTAGTATGTGCTTATAGATAAATTAATAATTTATAGAACTTTCTATATTTATGATTTTATTAGTATATATATGGAATTAACTCTTTGTCAAATACTAACAAAAGAGGGAAAAATATCAAATTTCACTAAAACAAGTTGAATTTTATTTTGCAGGTTATGTTTGTTGTTTCAGGGAGTTAATGGAGTTAGGGGGAGCATAGCAAGAATCTACATATCATGTATTATATTTATGTTGTAAATTATTATAATATTGACATGTAATATTTTGAGTTATTTTTGTTTTCCATTGGTATGAACCATGATAAGGTTTATGTAATTTTTGTTACGTAATTGACAAATGTAGTATGTTGAGTCGGTTGAGCTTCCATTGGAAGACAACGAAGATCGAAAACTTGAAGATTTGAAGCATCAAGGTTTTAAGACACATGTAAAAGTGAGGTGCCTGGGTAATCTTAGCCTTAGACCCCTTTAAGTCTTAAACAACCTACCTTAGATGACTTGTTCCATATAGGAAAACCCTTTCTTATCAGGTTTGTGTTGGCTAGATCATGTGTAAAAGAAAAATAAACCATATGCACAAGTTCGAGTGAAGGCCATTCGCTCGATTGATACTACCCATTATAGATCCATTAGAGCTTTATATATATATATATATATATATATATATATATATATATATATATATATATATATATATATATATAACTAGAAACTAAATCTTTGTAGACATGGTGATTTTGAGTTAATTAAAAGCCCTAGTGTGTCCTAATACTTCCCAACATTTCTAGGTTATCACCCAAAGAGATTAATGTATTCTTCATTGTGATTAATCACTCTAATTAGCATTCTAAGCTCCATTTGATGAAGAATATGACATCTTGAATTATTTAGACTTTAGGCATCACATCTATAAGTAAATCATTGTCTAAACACCCTTTAGAATGCCTATCTATGTAAATCCCTACTTGGAACCAACTATTACATAGTTGTAGGAGATTCAATCTCTTTCCCATTACCTTAGTAGCCTCATTAAAATATCAAGTGTAAAGTAGCCGATCGTTTAAAGCCAAATGAGATTGACATCAAAGTTCGGGGGAGTAATTGAGAAGTCGATTCAATATTGAAGAAATCTCAAGCAATACACTATAAGGGGCTCAATCCGACAAGTTAGGTTGTCATTTTAGAGTCAATATATTCTTTACTTATGTATGATTGAGTATAAAGTTTGTGATCCAAACTCAAATAGGTCCCTGTGTAGGACTGTCTCTGGTGAGTGTATATAGATTCTTGGGTAGGACCGCCACCGGGCACGGGTGCATACATGTTAGTCTCTATGGGAGTCTTCGACGGAAATATACTTAGGTATTTGGATTAGTATCATAATTGTTGTTGATTAGATGATAGAAAACCAACTAAGTCTCTACGGGAGCCATCGATATGGGTGAAAACGTGGCCCACCGACATGGGTGTGTACATGTTCCACCAACATTAGTGCATACTGTAGGTTCTTGTATAAGACCGAAGGTTTGTTGTAAATCTATTAAAAGCTATTGTAAACGTTAAAGGTAAATTCATTAGAAACCTTCAAGATAGCGAAATCTGGTACACTTAGGAAAGTGTGTCCGTCGAGAGTTGAGTATGTATTTAACCGAACTACTATACATCGTTGTGTTTGTGATTGTCATGTGGTTGCAATTCTATTTATGCTTGTGGATAATTTACTTATGTGAATGCATGAAATAGATTGCATGTTAGACACTTAATTTGTAGTACACACATAATTGATATTTCACATCTTTTTATAAACTAGTTAATCAATTAATTGAATATATTGTAGCATACGTACTTGGACCCACTTGGCTTGGAAGCTTAAGTGTTAATTGATTTTAATTGGCGTATAATTTTTAAGTGGTCTTATTTACCCCCCACTAAGACTTAGTCATAATTCTAAGCTCCGTTAAGCTTCCGCATGCTGTAGTAGACAATCTATGTAATTTCATTATCAAACATATCTAGATCTATGATAAGATCCTTGCCCCGGTAGGTCTTTTATAAGCGTGTTGGGTATGCTTCTTCAATTTAGTGCTACACGAATTAGGGCTTCATGTTATTCATTGCTCTGTTTTCTCTACAGGCATGCGTATGATTCTGTGCCACTGCATTTATGGAAAGATGAGTGTCACTGAAGGATAAGGGTAAAATATATCCTTGGGTGTGAGTATGATTTTGTTATTATTAGGCATGTAGTACTGACACATAGCAACTCTTTATTAGTCCAAATGGGTGTAAACAATGCCCCTGTATCCATTCGCATCGGGAGATGTGATGGAACGTTTGACTTTCGACATTCAATGATCGCTCTGACGAGTGACACATGGCGGCAAGAGGTTCATGCTCGATCGTCATACGAATTAATGATTGCGTTGAAAATCTCTTGCCATGATTGCTATGGTATGAGCTTCGACATTGAAGACTACTTATAAATATAATCGTTGTCATGTGAGCTCTTCATCGAACATTTTTCATCTTCTAGTTCTTCTATCATGATTACCTATTCTCTTTCCTTAACACATGAAGTGGCAAAACTCTAAAAAAGTAGGCTATATTAATCGTGTTCAACTAATTAGTGGGCCATATCATGGATGACTCTAATCGTATCCATCACTTCTCTTCAATTTTCTCCACCGAAGGATTGGCTAGCCTACGCCCAACCCAATAATTAATAAAATGCTTATTTTGCACTCAAATTTTCCTATTTATCCAATGATCAAGTGGGCCACATTTGCATAAATAAATTTAAGAGGAATAAACTCAATGGTCTACATTTAAGATGGATGGACCCAATGGTCTACATAACCAAAGGATTACAAATGCAGATTGGTAAGATGTAACAAATCTACATATAAAATAGGGAATTTTATAAAATAATACTTTATTGATATGATATTTACATCTCGTTATCTTTCTTAATTAGGTTTTCATTAAAATACCTCATAAATAAGTTGTTGTAAAAGGAGTACCTTCCCTAAGTTTCTCCAACCGTCTTGTCTATTTAAAGTATGATTTTTCCTAAAATGATGAAAATGCCCACAAAGCTTTTACTCTCAATAGGATTACATGCAGTGCACTATGGGCCCCATGATGATGTATGTGTTTAATCAATGTCATCCATCTAATTTTTCAAATCATTTTAGACAAGATCCCAAAAATAAGGTAGATCCAAATTTCCGATGGACCACACTGCAAGAAACAGTGGTGATGAATGCCCACCGTTAAAAACGTCTTGTTGGCTATAAAAGTCTTAGATCAAGCTGATATTTGTTTTTTCCCTTCATTTTGGTTTGTGTATCCTTATCAACCATTTGGATGACAAACAAATATTATGGTGGGCATTACGGTGGGTCTTAGGAAGTTTTTTACGGTGGGCATAACACCATTTTCTGAGATTTTGATCAGCTTAAAAGGAGCTAGCAAATGGATGGACGACATGGATATACAATATATATCAAATTGGCCCCACGGTCAGAACCGCATGGTGTTTGGTCCGCACGTTGTTTGGGCCCACAGTCAGGATTGCATGGTGTTGGATGAAGCTGAGGCTGCACTTATTCCGGAAACTTTTAACCCGCAGCAAAGATAGAAGAAGATTGCCCATGTTCCTAAGACTTCGGGTAGTTGGAAGCTCTGTGGAGACAGATTTCTGTAATAAATCCACTCCCTTCATTAGTTTTGCACGACCACTAGAGACATGAATCTAAAAATCCGGCAGATGTAAAACTTATGTGGGCCACACAACATGAAATAGATTGGATTGGATGTGTTTACACATGTTTTCAGCACATCAATGGAGACTAATAAGTAGTCACCACATATTGACATTATGGGTTCGATGCTGACGGAAATCATAGTCGTACTTGAAAATATCTTTGGTTAATGTTAACTCTGGGAATACTCATTTTCTTATTAACGTGATAACACAAAACTTTATGTATGACTTTTGGAGAGAGAAATGTTGTGGCTACAATTAGTGAGGCAATTAATGAGGTAGTGTGCCCGACACATTTATAAAGACCCACCAAGGGAAAGAATTGTATCAGTGATCTGGCTATGATTTGCTTGATGAGGTTGTCTCTATAGTTCTTTTAAAATGGAAGATCTTTCTAGTAATGTTTGGACATTTTATGATGATTATGAAGATTCCGAATATCCGAATATTAGACCAATATTTAAGCGAATTGATTGTAATCTCGGACCCAAATCACGGTTGGATGGATACTAAGTGGATTGGGTCCCTGGTTAAATTGAGGGGAGATCTCGAACGTACAGGTGGATGTAGTCTCAACAGTTTAATGATCAGAAAGGTCTTACAAGAGGTGGTTTGATTAGGTCATTTAAATGAATGACCATAATCGATTTGAGGTCCGGAATCAACGATGGAGGTTACCCTTATTGATCCTAAATCTAGATGTAGGGTGATGAAGATTTCAATATGGAGACTATCTACATAAAAGTATAGATCTGAAAACCCCTGACTCTAGATATGGAAGACTTTTCTATTCGGAATGCATGCTATAAATACGAAGGATAAGACTAGTAAAAAAACTCAACGAAGGTTTTACCACCTAGACAACTTATAAAAGGAGCACGCAATAATAAGCTTGAGGCCCATGCTAAACATAGTATATCTTTACTTTACTTTTATCCTAGCATAGTATAGCCTAGTCTAAGGCATAGATTGTTATTCTCCAGTGCCACCACTACAATACCGTATGATTTTATTAAATATCCACAACCCTAAGTTGTTGAATCCGATCAACTGAGTTCTTACTTGGACGATCATCTTCCTGGCACGTTCTGCTGACCATTTATCTCGTTCCTTTGTTCTTACAAACAAATCAGATATTTATCTCTCGTTTTATTTATTTCTCTAAGGTTATTTTAATACTCTATCAATTATAACGAGCTTCATTCAAAATCAGTATTATTTTAACCTTTATTTATTTATTTATTTGTCCATCTTTACTTATTTTATAAATTGATTTCAATTACTAGTAAAGGAAAATTTTTAAAATAGTTAGGCAACATTAGAAAAGACTTATCTTATCCTTTTACATATCCCCTAATCACTGATCACAATCGGTGGCATTTAGTCAAGTACAACTCACACACACCCAAACCTCATAATCACACACATACAACTAATATAGGCCCTTAATCATGGGTTTGATTGAATTGTTGAAACAAAATGTGGCTAATGGAAACTTTGCACTAAGGTCATGGGTTCAAGTACTGGTTGCATGTGTGTGGGTGCATGTGTAAATTAAAAAAATAAATAATAATAATCTTTATAATGGTGATAGAAGTTTTGTATGAGTATGATATTTATGCTTGTTGTTTTCAACGTTATAATAACCCTATGAACGTATTGGATAGTCTATAAACATCATGGTCAGCTCCATCAAGGTTTCAACCGTGCACAATTGCATTCCCACTATTTAATGTGGTGTGGCCCACATGAGTTTGTCTTGCAATATTGTGGTTTTGCAAAACTGATGCACGATGCGTATTTGCCATGAGAATCTCTATTGGCCCCACAGGAAAGAGGCAATCCACGGTGGACAAAAACACCAAAGTGGTGCCTTTAATCTTGATTGCATACTCATCATAATGTATTTGTTTAATCCATACAGTCTATACATTTTTCCAGATCATTTTATTGCATGAGCATAAATATGAGAGAGATCAAAGTCTAAAATGGACCACACCACATGAAACAGTGGTGATGAATGCCCACCATTAAAAACTTCCTGTGAGCTACAAAAGTTTTTTATCAACCTGATATTTGCTTTTTCCCTTCATCTAGGTATGCCTGGCTTAATCAATAGGTTGAATAAAAAATAAACATTATGCCAGGCATTAAGTTAGGCCTTAGAAGTCTGTAATGGTGGTTGTTTAATCACTACAATTTCCCATGGCATGATCCACCTGATATTTGAATTTGCCTCATTTTTAGGCCCATGCCTTAAAATGATCTAAAAAAATGAATGAATTGTGTGGATACATCATGGTGGGTGTTGGGGAAAAAATATATAAGTACAAAAGTCGGCTTATGGAATGGACCAACTCTTCTACAACAACCCGGACCCATTGTAGTCCGAACCTGGTACGACCCCCAATTGCAAGAGCGGGCCAACCGACGAAAAGGGTAACGCCAACACGAGCGCCCTAAAAAGCCCAAAAGGGGCCCCAAAGACTGACCTAAATGATGGGTCGGCCAAGGGTCGGTTACGGATCAACCATAGCTCGGCCAGAGATCAATCACAGACCGACCATAGCTAAGTTATAAGCTTATCACAGGTTGGTTATAGATCAGTCATAGGACGATCACAGACCGACCACAGTCCGGTCATATATCGGCCATAGATCGGTCAAAGATTGGATATAAGATGATCATAGACCGGTCATAGCCCGGTCACAAATCTGTTATAATCCAAAATAATTTCCTCAGCAGGATCGAGGTATCTTGAAAGATCTCAAAGCTTGAGTTACAAGGAGGGCTGAGTCATCCAAAACGACTTCCAATCCATATCCGACCCAAAACCAAACCAACATTCGAAGAGTCTTTACGCATCTCGAAGATCTCTCTTAAGATTTCGGGGAGATAAGATTGGATCTCGATGTTCTCGAGATCCTAAAATCTTGGAAAGATCCTGTATCATATCAAATTTCCAACGTAATCGGAGAGAGTCCCCCTACGATGGATCTCTCCCTTTCCTATAAATACAGGGATACGCTTCACCAAGGAGGTACGTTGACATTCCCAATATACCTTAACCATCGACGTTGGTTTCTTTTCTGGAGATCCTTCTTAGACCACGAGCCTGACTTATGCATCAGAGAGTCCCCTGAACGAACCAGGGCCTCCTTTGTCTCTCACCTTTGCTTGTGCAGGTTCAAGGGAAAGACGCATAAAAGGTTCGTCGGAAAACTGCATCAACAGTGGGTCCCACATAACACCGACCAATAAGCTTATCCCTATTACAAAGCAACCTGCCTACATAGGTTTTAGATTATTTATTTATTTATTATAATAACACATTTACATATACTTACCTATTTAACTCTTATTAAGAAAGTGAGAATTTTTGTCATTTTGTAAAAAAAATAAAAATAAAAATTGGATGTCATGTAAAACTAAGGGAAGGTACCCATTTGACAACAACATGTTAATGAGGTAGCTTAATGAAAACTTAATTAAAAAAGTACAAGGATGTAAATATTATATTAATGAGGTATTATTTTGTAAAATTTCCTATAAAACAAAAAGTTGGGTCGGGCCCGATTAGACTGGGTTAGGTCGGGTCTTTTGACTTGAGCCTTAGCGCAACCGTAATAGATTGGCCATGCATGGCTGGCGATCGGACAAAAGCAGACTCGGTTGACTAGGCCTGGCACGTTAACTACCCTAATTAGAAAACGCGTTGTGATACTGTCATGGGAAGAAACACAAGTCCATCAATTGGATGATCCTAGCCATCCAGGCCGGGTACAATAGATGAACGGTCCAGATTTACAGATCCAAGTGTATACATCTCCTTCAGAGCTACGCAGATGGTACTCGCAGGAACGTATCAAGCACGTTTGACGTGCCCCTGTAACTGCATTGAAAGGGACTGACTTTCTCCTTTTGCACAGGCACCAGCTGTACTTCCACTCCCAACTTGAATCCCTACAAGTGGGGCCCATTATTCGACAATCCAGACCGTTGACCTGATTGTTGCCTCTTTGGGACTATGCCCCAAAAAAAGGTTTTCCCACATTGGAAATCTATCATCCAATCTCTGTCCTTTGATCCATTGAATGTGGACCGTTGCTATGATGTTTCCTTAACCAGTTAGCTTCAAGCGATCGATGGCAACCTCCACTACGTGGGCCCCACAACCTCATACATTTCCTTGGGAGATGGTCGATGGAGCTGGTAGAACCGGAAAATGGTAGAGCTACACTCTCCATAGAACAAGTGAGAGGGAAATGAATCAATCGGGTCCGCTCATCTAGATGGCCCTACTTTGGATGGATAGTGTTTTCAAATACACAAATACCCGATTATCCTATCCATTTGAAAGTGGCCTTCAAATCTATGGCGTGAGATGAAAATAGTTAATGGTCAAGCATTCATCAAGCAAAATATAAGAAATTTAATGGATAGATTGTCTAATTAGGTGATTTTTTAAAAAACATGAGCCATCCGTTGTAGAGCCCATTAGATGGATGGTCTTGATTGATACATCTTCCTGCCACGTGTACTGTAGAGAGAGGGCGCGGATTAGGTACTACCTCCGCCCGTCTGGAGCTCAGGACGGACTGGACGTGTAACCCCTTGATTAGTGGAGAGTGGTTACGTCATATGACAGAGGACACGTCAACAAACGGAGCCGTTAGCTCGCGTTTATACTCGATCACTGAGAACTCCAACCGTCTCCCTTTTTTTTAAAAAAAAAAAGTTTTCTACCTTTTTCCGTGCGCAGAGTAGCGAGACTCGCTATTAAAGTAACGTCGCCGAGTTTTGTGGGCCCCACAATGATGCATGTGTTGTATCCACACCGTCCATATATTTGGAGAAAACATTTTAGGGCATGATACAAAGAATAAGTCAGATCAAAGGCTAGAGTGAACCCCACCACAAAAAAACAGTGAGGAGAGTGATGCCTACCATTGAAACCTTCCGAAGGTCCACCGTAATGTTTATTTGAGATCCAACCTGTTCATGTTTTAACTCAGACGTAAAAGAAAGGAAAACACAAATAACATCTTGATTAAAAACTTTTGTTGCCCTTATAACTTTTTAATAATAGGAGTCGCTCTCTACACTGTTTTTGTATGGTGGGGTCCACTCGAGATTTAGATCTAACTCATTGTTGGACCATGATCAAATATGATCTCTCCAAATGGATGGACGGTGTGGATACAAAACACTTATCATGGTGGGGCCATAGGATTGGGTTACGTCACTTCATAGCGAGTATGGTGGTTCAATCCGCGCACCAAATAGATACCATGCTTTCCAAGAAACCCAAATACAATTACGAAATCCGATTGCATTATTGTATTGAGTAAACTCTGTTGGGCCCACTATGAATTCATGTGTGTTATCCACGCCGTCCATCTGATTTTTCAGATCATTTTAACGATTCAACCCAAATTTAAAGTATATCTAAAGCTTAAATAGACCACACTACAGGAAACAGTGGAATTATTTATTTCCACCGTTTGAAACCTTTCTAAGGCCCAATGATGATTGTTTGTCATCCAAACGGTTCATAAGATCACAATGACATGGATGAAGGGAAAACACAAATATCAGCTTGATCTAAAACTTATGTTGCCTCTGAGGAATTTTTCAACAGTAGATGTCAATTCACACTGTTTTCAGTGGTGTGGTCTACTTGAGATTTGGATATGCTTGATATCTGGGTTAAAGCCCTAAATTTAGGTGATAAAACGGATGGACGGAGTTTATACACTGCATGAACGGCGGTGGACCCCATAGAGTTTATTCTGTACTGTTAGTGTACGTTACTCAGTAAGCAATCCGCTTCTTAAACGGACGGGATTCACGAATTAGCTACCAAAGTGACTTCACCAACTTCTGTGGGCTCACCATGATGTATGTTTTGTATCCACACTGTCCATACATTTTGAGAGATCATTTGAGGGCATGATAAAAAGAATGAGGCGGATCCAAGGCTGTAGTGGACCCCACCACAGAAAACGGTGGAGAGAATGACGCCCACAGTTGAAACCTTCAGAAGGTCCACCATGATGTTTATTTCAGATCCAACCTGTTCATGTGCTAAAGTAGACACGAAAGAAGGAAAGCATAAATATCTGCTTCATCGAAAACATTCATGGCCTTTAGAACTTTTTAATGGTGGGCGTCAATTTTTCCACTGTTTTTTGTGGTGGGGTCCACTAGAGCTTTGGATCTGACTCATTCTTTGTATTATGCCCTAATATTATCTCTCCAAATGGATGGACGGTGTGGTTACACAACATACATCATGATAGGGCCCACATAAGTTGATGACATCAACTCTGTTGAAGACGGAAAAAAAAAATGCTTGGAGTTTTTTTTGAAAACTCGTTCTGTTTGGTCCTGTTTGATGATGTGTCACTGCCATCTGACGTAACTACTCTCCGCTTATCAATGGGCTACACGTCCAGCCCGTCTTGAGCTCTGCACGAGCAGGGGTAGTACCGAATCCGCGCCCGTGGAGAGATGGCTCTACCACTTTTGGGTTCTTACGACTCCACCGTCTGATTTCTCTCGCTATTTCCTGGTACGGATTACTGTCTGGTGCCCGCTCACTATCAAAATGATCAAAGCAGATTCGGTGAGGCCGTCAATGGGGCCCACCTTGATGTATATGTTGTATATCATGCCGTCCATCTGTTTTGCCAGATCATTCAAGGGCATGATCCCAAAGATGAAGCATATCCAAATCTCAGGTGGACCACACCAAAGAAAACAGTGTTAATTGATGTCCACCGTTAAAAACGAGGTACTATTTGGGTTTTCCGTTTGTACAACAGGCAATCCACTCTCAATTCAACCATCCACATCAGGTAAAACAGTATACATAGGTTCGGGCCCCAAATTCAAATTTATCAAACAATCCTAACCATTGATTAATGGACATTTTCCTGTTGAAATCAGACATTTGATTATTACATCCTGAATGTCCATTTTATGTCCATCAATAAGTAAATGAAGAAATTCCTTTGATATGGTTCTTTTATATATGATTTATTCAAATTGGGACCAACTATTTGGACGGTTATATATGATTAAGGAGCATGCCAAATGTAAATTTTTTGCTCCTGAGTATGAGCCAACTACACTCACATAGCATCATTATACTGAAGCTGACCATGATGTTTATATGCCATCCAAACCGTTCATATGGTTATTAACACTCAGATAAACTGTAGGAACGAATATCATCCTGAGCCAAAACTTCTTTCACACCAGGCGTTCAATTTCCACTGTTTCGTGTAGTATGGCGGACATGAGTTTTGGATATGCCTAATGTATAGATTCCTATCCTATTATGTTCTTTAAAAACCGGCATACAGAGTTGATTTATCACGTACATCTATGTGGGCCCCACATAGCCCCGGCACAGGTATATCCCTGTGGGCCTCGGGGCACATACAATCCACCCTACCAAATAGGGGTGTACAATAACCAAGTTAGCTCGGTTGGCTCGCTCATTCAACTCGAAAAGTTTGATTTGACTTAGTTTGAAGTTGAGTTCGAGCGAGTTGAGCTAATTTTTTGAGCTCAAAAAAATTTTGAATTGAGTTCGAGCTTGCCCAAGCCTGACTCGCCTCGGATTGAACTAGTTCGATGACTTGGTTACTTTGATATTGATGTTGCTCACCAAGTGTTTGATGAAATGATTCAATGAAGCGTCGGCTAGTGGCAAGGAAGTTATACATATGAAACAAATATCATTTTTTCTTGATTTTGATGTTGCCTATAAGGTGTTTGATAAAATACTTGTAAACATTTGTTGCTGTTTTACAAATAGTGAGAACTTGCATGTGTTTGTGAAAATGCCACGGAGGCTCGATTTTGACTTGAACTCGGCTCGAACTAGCTTGAGCTACTGATCGAACCGAGCTGAGCTGAGTTGGCCAGTCAAGCTCGAGGACCGAGTCAAGCCAAGCTTGAGCTGGGTTAGCCAGTGGCCGAGCCAAGTTCGAGCTGAGGCTAGCTCGACTCGGTTCGACTCCATGTACATCCTTACTACCAGCTAGAGGTGTACACGAACCGAGCTAGCTCAATTAGCTCGCTCAACTCGACTAAAAAATGCTCAAGTCTACTCAGTTCGAAGCTGAGTTGAGTCGAGCTACTATTTTGAGCTCAAAAATGAGTTCGAGCCTTGTTTGAGTTGGTCTCAGCTCAACTCGACTTGGATCGAACCTAGCTCGAATTGAACTTAGATCAAACCAATTGGGTGACTATGTTACTTTGATATTGATGTTGCTTACGAAGTGTTTAATGAAATGACTCAAAGAAGTGTGGCCGGTGGCAAGGAAGGTATGTATATGAAACCAACATCTTTTTATTTTTTTTTTCTTGATTTTTATGTTGCTTAGAAGGTGTTTGATAAAATATCTATAAAATCATTGTTGCTGTTTCAAATACAGTAAGATTTTGAAGGTGCAGTTCAGGTGTTTGTGAAAATGCTGCAATGGTGAAGTCAGCTCGATCTTAGCTTGAACTCGGCTCAAACTTGGCTTGAACTAACCCAAGCTGCTAGAAGCTCAAGGACCGAGCCAAACCAACTTTGAGCTGAGGTCAGGCCGAGCCAAGGGACTCGATGTACACCATACTACCAACCAACGGCCGCTACATGTAAAAGGACCTAATCTCTTTGGAGAATAGGGAATTTCTGTTCCTGTATATTAAGTAACGTACACGCATCACTTGTTTCTGATGATATGTACCGTTCATCCTATCTAACAACAAAAAATTTCAAATTGGACGCTTCTAATCTTCTTATAAGTAAACCATTACTCACTAAAAGCTGAGTGTTTCCAAAAACCTTTTGATAACCATTTTTCACAACTGTTTATACTACAATTTTTCTATTTTTCTTTAAAATATAAAAAGTCCAGAATTGTGGGGCCCACTTGTATGTTCACTACAGAAAATCCGTCCTGTGAATGAATCCCATTAAAAAGTTTATCTAACTAGAAGATGGACCACACCATGGAAAATGAAAAATGCATGGCCTAAAAACATCCAAAGCCCATTTCATGATTTGATCCATCCGAACATGTGGACCCCACAATTCTCAATTATTACTTTATAGAGAAAAGAATATGGGAAAATTATTTAGCAATTCAATTAGCCAAAGCATTATTTAGTAAAATCAGATTTTGGAGGGATTTTGTGGTAAAAATCAATCATTCTATCACTGTCATTATTTAATATTTTAATTAAAAATATTATTAACTGGATAACTTATAAAAATTACCTTGTCTAACTGGGGACCACAATCTGATTAGAACTCGGATAATCGGTTAATCTTAATTCGATTTTCTTGGGTCAACTTGATAAACGGATATCCATTGCCAGCCTTAATTGGTCCTGATGAATGAACGGTTCCGATCATGTCAATCATGCTAACGTACTGAACCTTCCGTGCTCTCGAAATGCACAGTATTCGCTTCCCGCCAAAATCGAACTAACCAACGAACCTGCCTGTAAATATCGGTCGTACTCTCTCTCTCTCTTCTATTTCATCCCTCTCTCTCTCCGCAGTACAAAACATCGCTCTCTCTCTCTCTCTCTCTCTCTCTCTCTCTCTCTACTACATCTGTACTCTCTCTCTCTCTACTACATCTGTACTGCATCTTACAAAACCCTAGCCCTATTTAAACCGTAGAAAATCCTCCAAATGCATTTTCCGTCTCTCCACAGCCATGGCCAACAGATCTCTTCTCCTCTCTCTCCTCATCCTACTCTCCCTCTCCATCTCCGTCTTCTCACACGGTGGATCCCACGATCACGACGACGGCGACGCGGATGCGGCATCGGACGGTCACGATCTGAGATCGAGGCCACTGATTCTCGTCAAGATCTGGTGCTTGATCATCGTCCTCGTCGGGACCTTTGCTGGTGGGGTATCGCCCTACTTCTTCAAGTGGAATGAGGGGTTCCTCTTGCTGGGGACGCAATTCGCGGGGGGAGTGTTCTTAGGGACAGCCCTGATGCATTTTCTCAGTGATTCGGCGGGAACGTTCGAGGATCTGACGCATGTCGAGTATCCGTTTGCGTTCATGCTTGCTTGCGCTGGGTATTTGATGACGATGATGGCGGATTGCGTTATCTCGCATGTTTATGCGAAGAGTGGCAGTGGAAGGGATGTGGAAAACGGAGGTGGTGATTCTCTCTCTCTCTCTCTCTCTCTCTCTCTCTCTCTCTCTCTCTCTCTCTCTCCCTCTCTAATTTTATTGCGTTTTGTGATTTTTCAATTTTTAAATTTTGAGGATGTTGATGTTTTTTGTTTATCTGATTGGATTGAAAGAAAGCTTGTATTTTGATGAGATGGATGCGGTAGATATGATTTTGAAGTGATTGGGCAGTTAGGGTTTTCAATCATGGATTTTGAATCAAAGTTTTGTTTGGCACTGTGGGTTTTGGTGGATTTCAAATCCACCTAGAATTAAAATTCCTCAAAAGAGGGCCTTTTTCTTCTTTTTTTTTTTGTCCTAAAAGGTGGGTTGCAAAATTCAATGATTTTCAATCATCTCTAACTGTTCGTAAAAGCTCTCTCATCCTCTCTACGAAGTGGCCTTTTTGAAAATCCAGGTTGCCAAACACAGTTTCTGGATTTGTCAGGATTGAAATTCTGGGTGGCCAAACACAACTGATAAAATGAAAATATCAGGGATTGAAAATCATAGACTTGGATTCTTAAGTTAATACCATATTATACATGGTATGTTCTATGAAGCCATTCAAAATTTCATGTATCCAGAGTTTTCATGTATAAGAATTATAGAATTATCTGTCTGGGCTGCTCTTCCTTTTCGTTCTTTCAAAATTTTGATTTAAAAGAGGCAGATTTCCACCCCAAATCATGGAAAGTTTTGTTTCAAATTGAACCTTGCTGCTCTTGATTTGGCTGGAAAGCATTTGTTCTTTAAAGAATCAAATCCGCCCACACACCCTTGGGTAATGAAAATACATGTAGTGCTGGCCACTGTTGTGTTCATATGGTCTTTTGTGGACCTACTAAAGTTTCTATCCATTTTCTCTTATTCACTAAGTCATTTTATTATATTTTTCTTTTCATTGCAGGGAGTGTTCAGCAAAGAAAAGTCAGTGGTAATGGTGGATACTCACAATCTCATGGTCAGGTGAGATATGGTTGCCTTGCATGTTTGTGAGCTTATATGCTGTTAACTTGAAATGAAATTGGCATCGTGCGGACTTAGAATTTCTTGCGCAGTCTGTGAAAGTGAATATTAATTGTGTTTGTTTGCCCTCATATGTACATATGTGAATTTATATTTTCACAAGCAAACATTTTCCCACTTGCGTAATTTTCTTATGAAAATGTTTTCAAATGGGCCAATTTTTGAATGCAAATGCGCATTTTATTTCACACCATCTTTCATTTTTTTTTTTTCAAAAAATATTTCCACATCCCTCAAGGAAACATTTTCCTATGCAAATGACCCCTTCGTTCTCAATATTTCCCAACCCACTGATTGGGTGGTTAGGATCATTGAAGCGAAGTGATTTAGAAGGATAGGCAATCAAAGGTAGATTTCGCATCGTAGATGGTCCATCAGTGCTTGCGCTTCTCTAGTATACCAAATATGGACCATCTATTTTCCCAAGACCACTAATTGGATGGTTAGGATCATACAACTGAAGTGATTTGAAAGGACTTGGCAATCGTTGGTGCACCCCACTTGATAGACAATCCATATTAATGATCAAACCTTTTCAAGTGTAATCAATATGGATCATCCATTTCCATAACCATTGATTGGATGGATAGGAGCATTTGATCAAAGTGATTTGATAGTGATGGGCCATCAAGGGTGGGCCCAAATGATGGACGGTCCATAACAATGATCAGATCTTTTCTAGCATAATCAGTATGGATCATCTATTTCCATAGCCATTGATCTGATGGTTAGGATCATCCCATGGAAGTGATTTGAGAGGGACAGGCCATTAAGTGTGTTCCCCACACAATGAACATTAGCTATCAATGATTGGACCTTTCTCTAGTATAATCAATATGGATATTCCATTCTTGCCATCGATCCAATTTTTTATGTCCATTTTCTAGACCCGCATACAGTGGGTCTCTTGCTGCTGCTGTTTGTCGTAGGGTCCATTTACATGTGGTGTATGCATACAGTCAACTCTGCATGGATGTGTGCAAACAATGCTTCCAAGTAAAAAATTAGACTGAAATCAAATTTCACCCTTGTGTCGTAGCATAAACAAACTTTGGAAATTGACTTTCATAGGAATATACACCAAAATAGCAAACATGGTAAAACACTTGTTTTTTAAAAGCTATTTCTAAGCTATTTCTACACAACTTGATACATGCAAAAATACTTCACTGTTCTGCAGCATTTTCTGTGTTGTAGCTCAGATTACCAGCAAAATTATATGTGCTTACAGATGCTGTGTAAATGCATATGCCTCTGTGTTTGATGTGCATACTTGTAAAAAGCTTGCATTTTGTATTATTGATGTGCACCCATCATGGAGTGATAGAGTGACTTGCCTATTCCTAAATATTTTGAATCTTTCTGTCTAAAGTTGACCAAGTCAGCCATGACTTGTATAAATTCATCACGGTGCCCTTTATTTAATCAGAATTCAATCCTTTATAATCCTAATGTATACCACCATACATCCCTGTACTGAGGGCTTGATTCCCAAACTAGATGGGAGTATTTTGACTAAGTCATCCAGTTTCTTGAGTTATGTAATGCAGTCAAGTCTAGAAGGTGGGGAGTTTTATTTGTACTTTTCAATTTCCATATGTTTTGAACTTTTTATAGAACTTTTGCTTCCGCCCCAATATTTGATTGGGATGATGCTGGTCTGCAAGTCTTTCTAGTGTCTGATCAATATCTGAAACTATGTTGGAAAGCCCGTGAAATAATTATATGCATGTCTGTTGCAGGACTCTTGTCTATGCTTCCTAATTATGGGTTGTCACTGATTTTCAAAGTAGATTAAGAAATCATAAGAAAGTGGTAATCCCAGATATTACAACTCAATTGATGTGTGACCCACCTTTACTATTACATTTTACCAGAAATCTTTTGATTTTGATTTTGAAGTGCTCGCTAGTTTCTGTTATGGCATGCATAATAGATTTCGGAGAGTAATTATAGAATGGCACAGGTTTTAATCTTCTGATAACCACGCCACAAAATTGAATGATTAGTGATATTTTGTTCAAGGCATTAGTTAATTGAATCAATTGATACCATAATTCCAATAGTAGATGTGTAATTAGGTATCCACTGCTTAGCCTATTACTTCTGAACGTTCCTTTTTGCATGCATGTCTCTACAGGTCAATGACGGAAGGGAAACTCAATTTATAAAACCACTTCCTACTGTTGGTTCATTCGGTGATAGCGTTTTGCTGATTGTTGCCCTCTGTTTTCACTCTGTATTTGAGGGCATTGCAATTGGAGTTGCAGGTAAGATGAGATACATGCATAAAGATGCAACTGCCTTGCAAAGCATGCTAGCAGTTCAGAGAAAGGTTAATCTGTTTGTGAGTTTTTTTATGCTGTTTTGACACACTGTCAAAAGTGGTGTTTGGAGATGAAACCCCTGCATCAATCTGAAATGAGGGTTTTGAGCCCTGTTTGGATACCACCTGCAATTGCCGGTTTGGTAGTCACCTATGATTTAGGTGACAAATTGACTAGACCCCAAAACCCAATCTGGTTGGTTTTTGAGGAAACGACAATTGCAGGTATCCTGAGCAGTCAACAATCGACAATACATCCTAATGGGCCCTTTTCTCTGCACTCTACCCCATGCATAAGGCAGACTTGCATGAGATCTGTGCTGGTGTGTCCTATCATGGAGGGGCTTACCCCAAAAATTGCAGTGGTCTGATGATCCTAGCAACTTATTGGGGGACCTTTGCCCATTAATTTTGGCCTGCTGGTTCAACCGACCATTCGTGATCTTCAAAAAGTCCTGCAATCAGCAGTTTGTATTGTCTGGTGCAATTTGATTTTTGTATGGTCCATCATACCATCCATAACAGGGCCACTAGATGCATGCTGTACAGATCTCATCTTCATGCCTGCCACTTTATGGGACTGTTGAGTATACATGGAAGGCCAATGGAAGCTACTAACACCATCCTCATTATAAAATCCCAATGGTGAGTTGCCGTCGGAGAAACTCTGACATGTTCAAAAACTCAAGAACTTAGATTCAATGTTCAGGCGAGTCTTTACTTGACTCAACCCAGGCGAGTCTTTACTTGACTCAACCCATACCTAATAATTAATAATTATTTTGTAAATTTATTACACAGTTGTGTGAGGATAAATAATAAACAAACTGAAGAAACTTCAAACAGCCAGCACTTGCAAAAGCTGGGTTGATATGGTAGATAATCGCAGAGAGGTTACGTGTTCAATTCTGGCCTCTTACTTCTTGTAAAGACATTTTCCAGCATGACTCAGTTCAAGTTGTTGGCTTGAAATCTCATCAGGTCAAGTAAACTCGGCTGAATTTTGAGTCGGGTCACTGGGTTTTAGAACTATGATATGCAATAAGAGGTTGATGATGTGAATCACAGAATAAGCACATGAGTTCAAAGTCTGAGCCAATCATTAAGTGGTGCCAACTGTGACCCATAGGTCAGTACAGTCCACTCGCTGGTTGGACCACCCTCATATGAGGAAATGGGTGGTAAAAATCCCACTGTATGAGATTATAATGAAAATCTCACTATAAAATTGCAAAAATAAAGATATTCTGAAAGTCTCGTGAAAATATCATCTGATTGATAAAATCGCGAGATTTTTAGAATCTCGGCTATATTTGTCACAATGGCCACTCATCAATATTTTTTTCATTTGAAACCCAGGACCATATTTAATAATTGTCCAGTATGAGTCAGCTTAGTCTGAATCGTATCAGTTCCGTTCTGAAATGATACAAGTCACCAGATGGAAATGGTACTGAAGCTGACTGATATGGGGTGAAGTAGCGGTTTTCGGTCTCCAAGCGACTTTACTCCAAAACCGCTATCTAATCCATGCCTAGGACCCTACTCTTGAATAGTTATATCTTTTATTCCTTAGTAGGTGACACAGTGTGTGGTTCCTACCTTCAACATCTTAAATGCTATGATTTGTCCTGAATACATGCTAAAAACCAGCTATATACAGTGTGCAATCCTTCATTCGTTGTGGAACCATTCCTCAGTAGCTAACAACCTTTTCTACTCTTCTTTTCATGCATTGTCGGATTACAGAGACTAAAGGAGATGCTTGGAAAGCCCTATGGACTGTTTGTTTACACAAGATATTCGCTGCCATTGCAATGGGTATAGCTCTCCTGCGAATGATTCCTGGCCGTCCTTTCTTATCATGTGCAGCCTATGCTTTCGCCTTTGCCATCTCCAGCCCCGTCGGGATTGTCATTGGCATTGTAATAGATGCCACGACAGAGGGGGCCGTGGCTGACTGGATATACGCCATCTCGATGGGTATTGCTACTGGGGTTTTTGTATACGTCTCGATAAACCATCTACTCTCCAAAGGATTCACACCGCAGAGACCTGTCTCAGTCGACGCCCCTTTTTACAAGTTCTTGGCCGTGACATTGGGTATTGGGGTCATTGCTGTTGTAATGATTTGGGACACATGACCCTTGGGCTGAGATGGTCCCCTGAAACCCTGGTTCCCTTGAGATGACTTCTCCTTAGCAGAAAGGGAATGTTCAGAATCTCAAAGTGTGGAGCCCATCTAATCACGTTCCATAAATCTCTCCTGTAAAGAAAAATCAGTGCACTTTCTAGTTATTATATACATGATGAAAGTCAGAAATTTCAGAGAAATGGTTCTTAATATATTACAGATGTTGTTTTAATTATACATGTGGAAAATACTGATGTCCCCACCTTAATGGGGACATTATGAGTAATGCCCCCAAAGCTTTTAAATGTCATGTAGCATGGCTATTCATTGATCTTGGCCGTTTGTTCACTCACACCATTGGGGGCAATCTGTGTTGATGAAATTGTGTTTATATGTATACGAAATGCTAACGAGTTCATAGTTGTAATATAATTTTTGTCATGAACAAACCAAAAGCATAGTCAAAAGAAGAAGGAAGCTAAGGGCCTATTTGGTAGACACCTAAAAATGAGATCATCTCATTTTATATCATAATAATTATGTATTAGAGATCATGATTGCTTGTAAAGCATAGTTTGGAAACCCGAAAACTTCACTTGACTCGATTTGACGTTCTAGTCAACTTGACCAAGTTTAAAGTCGCCCCAGTGAATTTTAGAGAATTTTATTTAGTCTCTAATTATGTATTAGAGATGTTTTTTGGTAGGGATAAAAAAAAATATAACCAATAGTTTATATACACTATGATCTCTAATACGTAATCGATGTTAGCTAAAATGAGATGAACTCATTTTTTAAAAGTGGCAACCAAACATGCCCCAAAAGCCTTCCACCCAACGGCCTCCTCTCCTTTCTTTTTTCGGTGATATGGGCCCTATCGTACTTGGCCTTTGTACTCAGATTGGTAGATCCTTTTATGGCTGAATATGGATTGTGCTGCTCACCAATTGAAGGGCTTAAATATCATGGCCCATGGACATCACTGAAATGGTTGGTAGTGCCGAACCATCAGCCCACTTGTACAACAAAACCACAGATTTTTGCCAGTGTTGTATAATGACCCCAAGGAGATTTTTTTTGATTTTTTTTTTTTTTTAAAAAAAAATAAATAAATAAATAAATTAAATTAAATTAAATTAAAATTTTGCGTTGCTATGCTCGGAAAATAGTGTTTTTTGTGGTTCAAATGTATGATGATAAAATTTGGAATATAACGTATGTAATGTGAGTGTTTTAAGCGGCTGTTTGGATGCGCTATCAGATTTAATTACAATAACTTTGCTTTCTAGATGGGAGTTGTAAGAAATATTTCTACTGGATTCTTACTTTCAAGCCGTAGGCAGTGCGCGCTGACTGTTGAAGCTGGTCAACAGGTCAAGTGCCTCTGGAAAAATGGATGGCTGTGATGGGATCTGGACCATTTATTTCAGTCGGTCCAATAATGAATGGGACAGGCCAAAAATCAGATTGTTTGGACGATCTTAAACCCTGTAATAGATACCGTATGAGATGGAAATCAGCAACATCTCCAACTGTGGAAGGATTTTTATTTATTTATTATTATTCTTCAGATGGTTGGGATAACGGTTTCGGTTGGTAGCCAATCGGTTCAGAGCCCTTAGACGGTTATGCACGTAGCAGTAAAAATCAGGCCGATTCAATCACCACGTGGACCACTGAATAAAACGTCGTGCAACGCTCCCATCTTGATTAGTTCAGACTGAATTTTGTGGACGGTTGGATGTGATGCTCACCAGTGGGCCCCACACTGATTTAGGAGACCATTGGGCGTTGTTTTCCATTGTTGAGTAGTATTGGCCCACCTGATGTTTATTGGATCTGCCTAACTTTTTGGAGGCATGTTCACCTGTTGATTGGATCAGCCTGTGACGCAAGGATGAACCTGATGAGGATAACTACTCCGAATCAACGGAGCTTCTCTAAACTCCTCACAGAGACATCTTGAATTCACGAGGAAAAAAAAGCAGAAAATAGAACTAAATTCTAAGAAATTCGAAATTGATTAATTGATGACTTGAAACGAGTTCACAACCCATTAAATAGGGGTACCAAGCAATGGGAAAGAAATCTGAATCAAACTACAACTAAAACTCCTAGAATCCGCGACTTACTATAAATAGTAAACTTACTATTTATAGACGGTCGTGATGTCTATTAGTGCACAAGGTTTTCGGCCAAAAATAGTAAGTGTCCTATTTGCCTTCACCAAACCGTTCTCCTAATTATTAATCAAACTAAAACTTACTATTTATAGTAAAAATGAAATTAAAACAGGGAAACGACCATCGATCCAGGGGTTTTTCGCAATTCCGGACTGCGCAACCCTGCATAGCGGGTCGGTTGGCTAAAGTAGCTCATTCTACCCCAAAATCATATATTTTATGTCAGGTAACTCATTCCGGATTACGAGATACGCCCGATCTAAGGTCCGACGGTCCGAATCACTTCTGTCGTCGACCGGGCCTTTTCTGATCCATCTTGGCCAAGAAACTGTCCGCGACCCGCTCTACATCAGCCTGCCACACACACCTGGTGGGCCCCACAAAAAATCGATTCTGCATGATTGTTTTGTTCCCTTCAATCTCTACCGACTACAAGGAAAGAGGGGATTTAGAAGGTGAAAAGGTGTAATGATACGACCTTTTTTCTCCACCAGTGTCACATATGAAGAATGTCCTGTTGTTACAAAAGGTGGGCCACCCAACGAGTTGATGGGCCTGATTTTCCTAGCGGGTAATTACCATGTTATGGCTCACCATTTCTACGGATAGGATATTCTACAAATGGGACATGATTGGCAGGAAAAAAAAAGAAAAAAAAGAACGGTTGGATCATAACTAACAACACAACCGGAATCATCAGTACACATGGATTCTCAATTCTGACAAGTGAGACCATTGGTCTGGGAATCCATTCCGGACTGCTGATCAGTTAGTGTCCCATCGTGGGTGGACCATGGTCAAAATATAAAAAATATATATCTTTAGTGGGACCATCATAACCTTTCAGACTCGTGGCCTGCAATAGGCAAAGAAGAGAGTAATGGCGGGAGATCAATTGTAAAAAGTCGAAAGATTGAAGGTTAAGATCTTCCAACGGTCTGGATTAGTGAAGTGTGGGCCCCATTTTGTTTGAATTGAAGATCATGTGCTTCTCCACCTTCTAATCCCCGCTTAGGACTCTCAATCCCACTCCTACTTCCTATATATTTATACTTGTTTACATTTTGAGAGACACTTTCCACTTCCATGTACGAATTTGCGGCCCACCTAAATGATGGGATTTTTGTCCCATGCTTAACCGGTAGTGAGCCTTGCTCGACCGGTCAAGGGCTGGTGCACGACCAGTCGTGGAGTCAAGCCCTGACTTGACTCAAAATCTAGCGACTTTGGGCTATTTTTCTCCGAGGTGCTCGACCGGTCGAGCGACCGGTCGTGGGTGGCGCTCGACCGGTCGTGGGCTCGTCTCGACCGGTTGTAGTTACACAAATTCGTTCCGCGATTTTGCGGATTGCGAAAATCTGAAGCCTTTCGCAATTGAAATGCGAAAAGGAGTTTCCTAAGACTATAAATAGGAGTTCCTAGGGTTTTTCTATATACATGAAAAACACAAGAGGGCTGTCAAAGGTGTGTGAGAGAGAGAGAGAGAGAGAGAGAGAGGAAGCTTGTGGAAGGGAGGCTATGCTCGTAGAGGTGATCTACCATATCTCAACGCTTTCACGTCTTCGTAATCAGTGAGATCTCTCCATTTTTCTTTGTTCTCTTACTGTTTATCCACTCCTGCGTGAGTGATGAAAGTTTGATCATAGCAAGGTGTGTTGTGATCGGTTGTAACGTTCTGCTTCATAGTGGATTGTTGATCTGGACGAGGTCTCGTAGTTTTTACCTCTTTAAGGGTTTTCCATGTAAAAATCTCTTGTGTAGTGTGTGATTGTTGCTTTGATTTATTTCATTGCTTTATTATTCTATAATTTTAGTTTGTTCTGGGAGGCTAGATCCTAAGGTTTTGTGCAAGGCCCCAACAAAGTGGTATCAGAGTTTAGTTCATTGAATAGGTAAGATCGGTTTGGAATTATGGAAGATGGCTCATCAATGATGATCAGCCTCAATGGTTCTAATTGGACCATATGGAATGTTAAGATAGAGGACTTGCTTTATTCCAAGGACCTATATTCTCCAATTTTAAGCATATTAACAAAATCGAAAGATATGTCTGATGATGATTGGAAGAAGTTGGACCGGAAGGCGGTGATGTTTATTAGACAATGGTTGGAGGATTTTGTGTTCCACCATGTGTCTACGGAGACTTCAACCACTAGTCTATGGTTGAAATTAAAAGGGTTATATGAGAGGAAGACAGCCGGTAATAAAATTTTTCTGATAAGGCGACTTCTGAATATCAAGTTCAAGGATGGTGGTTCTGTGGCCGAGCACATGAATGAGGTCAGCAATATAGTGAACCAGCTCTCTACTATGAGGATGGTCCTGGATGATGAATTGCAAGCTTTGCTATTGCTTAGTTCATTGCCTGACAGTTGGGAGACATTGGTGGTGTCTCTAAGTAACTCTGCGCCAGATGGAAAGATATCCATGGAACAAATAACTAGTTGTCTCTTCAATGAGAAGACAAGAAAGAAGTCTCAGGGGTCTACATAACAAGAGGCCCTTGTGACACAGGAACAGGGGAGAAGAAAGAACAAGAAGGGCGAGAAGGCCAGAGATAAATCAAGAGGCAAGTCAAGTACCAGGAAAGATGTTGAATGCTGGAATTGTGACAAGAAGGGCCACTACAAGCATGAGTATCGTAAGGCTAAGAACGATAAGAAAGGAAAAGCAAAAGGAGAAGGAACATGAATCAGATTTCACTACAATCGCTTCAGATGGCGACATTGTAGTTATTCTTTCTGCAGATCATGATGTATGTTTCATGGCTACGAGTCAGGACACTGATTAGGTGATAGACTCGGGAGCTTCTTTTCATGCGACTCCACGCAGGGATTTCTTCACAAGCTACAAGTCAGGTGACTATGGGACCGTGAAGATGGAAAATTCTGGCATATCAAATATCGTAGAGGTTGGTGATATTTGTGTGAAAATTGATATGGGCTGCACATTGGTTCTCAGGGATGTGAGGCATATCCCAGACCTTCGCCTCAACTTGATGTCGACGGGAAGGTTGGATGATGATGGCTATGAAAGCCGGTTTGCTGGTGAGCGTTGGAAGCTCATCAATGGTTCGTTGATCGCAGCCAGAGGAAAGAAGTGTTTTACCCTATACAAGGTAAGTGTCAGTATATACAAGGGTGAGTTGAACGCAGCGGAAGATTCAGCTATTGACATGTGGCACAAGCATCTAGGCCACATGAGCGAAAAAAGGCTTCAGGTACTAGCGAGGAAGTGGCTCCTTCCAGACGTGTCAGGTACACCTCTCAAAACCTGTCTTGATTGTTTATCAGGAAAACAACATAGAGTTTCATTAAAACTGCTTCTCATGTTAATAAAGTGCATGCATTAAATTTGGTTTATTCTATGTTTGTGGTCTTATGAGGACAAAAACCTTGGGTGGGGCATTGTATTTTATTACTTTTATAGATGATGCATCTAGGAGGGTTTTGGTTTATGCTTTGAAATCTAAGGACGAGGTCTTTGGTGTGTTTAAATTGTTTCATGCTATAGTCGAGAGAGAGAGAGAGAGAGATCATTGAAGTGCATCCGCACTGACAATGGTGGTGAATACATTGGCGACTTTCATGAGTACCGAAAGTCCTTGGGTATATGGCATGAACACACAGTTCCCAAGACCCCTCAGCATAATGGTGTAGCTGAGCGAATGAATCACACCATCGTAGAGAGAATCAAATGCATGTTATCTCATGCGAAGTTCCCCAAGATGTTCTGGGGAGAAGCAATGCACACGGCGGTGTATCTGATAAATAAGTCTTCATTAGCACCGTTGAATGGAAAAGTACTTGAGAAGGTGTGGACTGAACAGGATCCATCGGATAGTCATCTCAGGGTGTTTGGATGCAGGACATCCGTACACGTACTAAAGGATGAGAGGTCCAAGCTCGATATGAAGATCAGGCAGTGTGTGTTCTTAGGGTACGGTGATGAAAAGTTTGGTTATAGATTATGGGATCCGACCGAGAAGAAACTCATCAGGAACAGAGATGTGGTATTCTTTGAAGATCAGTGTATAGAAAACATTGGTAAGGCAGAGAAGAACCAACCTATTTCAAGTGAGCTAGTGGACATGGATCCGATTATTCCTCCCGTGGTGCTTGATGACAGGGAAGTACAAAAACATGCAGAGGACGAGGGAGTTCCTACAGAAGATGGATCGGGGGAGCAGCTCCCACTTAATCCACCTGCTGAGCCACAGGTGAGGAGGTCATCTAGGGACAGACAGCCATCTAAGAGGTAATCACCGCATGAGTATATTATGCGGACCGATGGGAGAGAGCTAGAAGACTATTCTGAGGCCCTAGCCGATGAGTATAAGGGGGAGTGGTTGAAAGCTATGCAAGAGAAGATGTAATCCTTGCATAAGAACCACACATATGACATGGTGAAACTGCCTAAGGGCAAGAAAACTTTGAGCAACAAGTGGGTGTTCAGAAACAAGGTTGAGCAGAAGAATTCATAGACGAGGTTTAAGGCCAGACTTGTGGTGAAAGGGTTTGGTTAGAGGAAAGGCATAGACTTCGAGGAGATATTCTCACCAGTGGTGAAGATGACATTCATACGGGTGTTGCTTGGGTTGGCGGCTAACATGGATTTGGAGATAGAGTAGTTGGACGTTAAAACTGATTTCCTCCATGGTGACCTGGAGGAAGAGATCTACGTGCATCAACCAGAGGGGTTCGAAGTCAAGGGTAAAGAACATATGGTGTGTAGGCTGAGGATGAGCTTGTATGAGCTAAAACAAGCTCCACGACAATGGTACAAGAAGTTCGATTCGTTCATGTTATAGCATGAGTATGACAAAACGAAGTCGGACCACTGTGTGTTCACTCGCAAGTTCTCAGATGGTGATTTTTTAGTTCTGCTGTTATACGTTGATGACATGCTCATCATGGGAAAATACATCAAGAAGATCGACAGGCTGAAATAGGAGTTGGGCAAGTCGTTTCCGATGAAAGACTTGGGCCCAGCTAAACAGATCCTAGGAATGGAGATAACCCATGACAGAAGCAGCAGGAAGCTTTGGCTATCATAAGAGCGGTATATTGAGAAAGTCCTAGAGTGGTTCAATATGAATGCAGCGAAGACGGTCAGTACTCCACTGGATGGTCACTTCAGATTGAGTGACAGGCAGTGTCCCAAGATGAAGGCAGAGGTGGAAGAGATGTAGAAGATGCCCGAAGTTTGATATATACTATGGTGTGTACTCGCCCAGACATAGTATATACGGTTGGTGTTGTCAGCCGGTATCTTACCAATCCTGGCAAAGAGCATTGGGCATTGGTGAAATGGCTATTGCGGTATCTAAGAGACTTATCCAGGTTGAGCCTATGCTATGGTGACGAAAAACCTGTGTTAGAGGGCCACATAGATGCAGATATGGCAGACGACATAGACTCCATGAAGTCTACATCGGGGTTCATGTTCACGTTTGCAGAGGAAGCGGTTTCTTGGCAGAGCAAACTACAGAGGGTCGTAGCATTGTCGACGACAGAGACAGAGTACATTGCAGTCACAGAAGCATGTAAAGAGATGCTTTAGATGAAGAGGTTCTTACAGGAATTTAGCCTGAAGCAAGAGGAGCACGTGATCTATTGCGATAGTCAGAGTGTGATGTTTTATTTAAACCAACACGATTTAAATGATTTTTAAACTCGCAAGTATACGAATCAGATGTAGATACGGTACGTATTACGAGATCGTTCCCACGAGGACTGGTCGTCACAACTCAAATCTATGATTCTTCTTAACTAATCCAACAAAGAATGGAATAAACTACTAAGCACAATTCTAAGAAAAAATAAAACAATTAAGAACAGGGAAGAAAATTCAATCAGAGAGAGAGCACTAGGACTTTCGAATCCACCCCTAATTATCCTAACCCTTATTTTGTCTGTTGATTCACCTTGATCTAGATTGATACCACTTAGATAGAGAAAGCACAATCTGTGTCCTTAATCGGGCATACAGAATGTCTAATTCCTTTAAGCAATGCCATGAATAACATATTCCATGTCCTTGGTCGGGTACATGGCATGTACATTTATTAAAGCACCCTGTTTCTTCCTCTATAGGAAACCTATTCTTGATCAGACCCAAGCACCTGTAATAAGCATCCAAACAACATCCATCTATATACTTTGATCAAGTTCATAGATGGAGAAGTATGGAATTTAAACCAATCAAGCCCACTTAGAGAAAGAAACAAATTAATTAATATTCAAAGTAAATCAACCAATACAAGAACTAATCAAATTAGGGGTTTCATCTCAGCCCTAGCTGAGAGATTAGTGACCCATAAAATCCATAAAAAGAGATGGATAAATAAAATTCATAAAAAAAAACGGAACACCAAACCAAACGATCTCCCTCTCTTCTTTCTTCTCTTTCTTCTCTCCCTGGCTCTGGATCTCGAATTCCCTGGTCCTGAATGCCTCTCCCACATCCAAAACTTTCTTTTTATAGCTGTTGGATGGCTGGAGTCGGTGGCAGAGTCGTAGAAGGACTCAGAGTACAAATTTTTGCAGCCGTGATCGGTGGGCCCCACAGAGGTGTTTTCTGGAAAATCCACCCCGTCCATTGGATTCAGGACGAAATTTCAGTCAAGAATGGGTGGTTTTGAAGGTCTATTAACGCGGCCTGACGTAAAAATCTCAAAAGATCGATTTGAACGTCGCGGTAGCCCTTTGTGGCCTGCGCGTATCACGCATGTGTGTACGCATGGGAGTGAACTATCAGCATAGTTTTGTAGTATTCGTGGCCCTCTACACGATGGATGGCTCGGATTGGCCGTACAGGTGACGAGTGGGGCCCACAAACAGCAGCAAAACGGACAGCGTCCGTGCGTTACGCGGACGGCGGAAACGGACGCTACGATGATGGTGGGTCCCATTCCCTTGATTAAACGGCAAATCCACTCCGTCCACTGGAATTAGAACGGAAAACCGGTCGGGAATGTGCAATTTTCGCCTACTTTTGATGAGGCCCACCTGACTTTCTGCCCGACCGTTCGTTTGTATTTGAACGGTTGAGATCCCAAAAAAACTTCGTTTATTCTGATTTCGTCAGCTAGGTGGTGGTTATGGTGGCCCCAGGAAGCGGATGGACGGTATGGATTGTCCATCTGGACACAAGGTGGGGCCCACAACTCGACCCAGCGGTCGGTTCGCGGGGACGCTGGAATGGCGGACGCGGAGACCGCGGGTCAGTGCTCGTTTTGACCGGGCTTCAGTGCGGTGCGCGGCCGGTGCACACGTGCAGGGTGCACACTCCCTATACACAGGGCTCAATGTAATGTTTTTGAGAAATCTGCACCGTCCATCCTCTTTCCCATATTATTTCCACTGTCAGGACCAAATTTGAGGCAGTTCCAAATATCAGGCGGGTCCCAAATTGTAAATTAACGGGCTGATCTGTCCGTTGGACCACTTCCCAAGATCTGCAAGGGCTGAAATTTAATATGTACGGTTAAATTATGGCCCCCATCATATGTATGAAGTTTCGAGTTGATTGGATGGAGGGAAACATGTGATCTTGCATTCTAGACCCTTTTCGAGCCCTTTTAGCTTGCTTTCCTTAGATCCCAGGCGTGTAAAATCTTCATTATTGGTTTTCTGGAGTCCATCCTGTGCTCTGATAATTTCGGAGCGTCAAATCCATGCTTTTAACATCATTTTGCTATACACGCTCCTAATTTCCTCCTGTAACAAAAATACAATTAAAATCCGATGTTAGGCCTTATCATGTACATAAAATAGGGCAATAATCGGGGTCTGATATGCAATATTTGACCCTCATCAGAGTGTTATACACTTTACCAAGAATCCAAGTCAACATTCTAAGTTAAAGCACATAGAGATTCGGTATCACTGGATCAGGGATACTTTGGAACATAAGGTGTTAAAGGTTGAGAAGGTCCACACGGACGATAATGGGTCAAACATGATGACCAAGGCTTTGCTCAAGGGCAAGTTTGAGGTTTGTAGAAACCAGGCTGGCTTGAAGAAGGTGAATCCCTCCTGGGACAAAAAGGAGAGATTTGATGGGATTTTTATCCGGTGCTCTGAAATGGCGGTGAAGACCGCACTAATTGAAGTCAGAATATGCAAATATGTCTTAGAGGGGGGGGGGGGGGTGAATAGAACTTTTAAAAGTTTTTATGATTTATTTAAAATCCTATTACACTAATCCTAACAACAGACACATATTAGGATTACTCAAAAATAACTCTAGTGACTTCCAAGCCCGGTAGAGGATCCAATCACAAACTATTAAAGAAGTAAACAGTATACAAACTAGTTTATAATGGATATGACTGTGTAAGTGTGTGAGGAGTGATATCAGATATATGGATATGAAAGCATTGACATAAAACACACACATAGAAGAATAGCAATCGCAAACACATTCATTTTTATAGTGGTTCGACTACTTGTCTACTCCACTCCCGGTAACCGCACTCAACCCTTGAGTGTACCGGATTTCATTAAGGAGGTTTCATCATAGTTCACCTCAAACCTAAGGTTTTAAATCAGGTTCATCTTCAACCTTTACAACCTACACTGAGGCTAACCGTTTATGCTCTCACGAGCAAAGGTCAACACAACGCACCCACTTTTAGGCACACTGGCCAAGGATCTTCCATAAGACCCTACTGGAGGTTGCTACACAGTTCGCCTTAAACCCAAGAGTTTTACTGGTTCACTCCTAACCAGATGTTTATGCTCTCCACAGAGCAAGGGTCCACACAACGCACCCACCATGTACACTCCTGCCGGAGGCCTCATTAAGGACTTCAAAGGTGAGAACCACTTAAGACCCAATCCTAAAAAGGAATGATCACAAGTGTCCTCTTGGACTTTAGATACTTACAAATAAGTTGATGAGTCTCGTTTAGCACAATGCCGAAGATCTCCTCCTCCTTGTTGACGAAGAGTCTTCTGCTCCCTTGAACTGCAACACAATATGTTATACCAGTACTTGGCTTCGAGTTGGATCAAGGTTATAATGGAATCCTACTCCCTAAAGGTTTTCCTATAAGGAAGATGGAGTAGTTCCAATCATCTAGGCATTCAAGGCATCCCAGCTTAATGATTTGCCATTAAGATTATAGCATGAGGATCCTTGAATACGAAAGTTCATTCCCCAATCCACTCTATTAAATATCAATGATGAGGGTGGATTGGAGGATGAACTTCTTTGAGAGAAAGGGCTTTGGGTAGATGATCTAAGGTTAAACACTCAAAAGCTCTCTTCTTTTCTCTCTCTCAGCAACAATAGACAAGTCCTCTATATATAGGCAAAAGGTTCCAACGGATATAAAACGGTCACATTTATGACTGAGTTCGATATCATCGAGCGTATACTCTCGATAGCATCGATGGTCTGCTCAATGACTTGAACTCAAAGTCATACGCTTTTGAAACCTTTTCCAGATGGTCGATGAATCGAAACCACTGTCGATATCATCGGATTTCAAACTCCGATTCCATCAATGGTAGGATCGATCAATTGATACTTGAAAAACGAGAGAGACTTGACATGAAATATTTCAGGTTTTTAGGATATGATCGGGGGTTAACCGATGTCATCGGAATTTGTATATCAATGATATCGAAGGAGTGTCGATGCATCGATAAATTCAATAGATTTACCAGTAAACTCGCTGGACAGTTTATGTCCATTTTCGATGCAATCGATTCGGCCTCGATATCATCGACATATGAATATCGATTTCCTCGAATGGCCTCCGATCAAAGTTAAAAACAACCTGAAATATCTGCTGAAAGAAATGCGGGCCTATGGTTGATATCATCGATGGACTTTCGATCTTATCGATATTTGATTTCAGATCATATCGGACGGTGCATCGATATATCGAAGAAATTTGAATTTTTCTCTAAAAAACAGGGGCGCCGGAAATCAGCCTGTCGATCTTATCGAGCCACTTTCGATGGGCTCGAGATTTGGGTATCGATACATCGATAATTCGTTCAAATATGTTGTAAAGTTACTGGACATATTTGGTCCTCTTTTCGATGGTATCGATGAAGCATCGATGACTCGACAGCACAGGTCGATCACATCGAGGGTACTTCGATAAAATCGACAAGGCGAGACAAACTTAGAGATTTTCCTATTTTGAAAAAGTTTTCTCACCTAAAAACTCTATGATTTTCTAACATATTTTTAAGGATTTTATTCACCTAGTGTTTTGGGACATGGGATGTAAGGCTTTAAATTTATCTGTGGCGAGCTTGCACACATCCGGTTGAGGCAGACGCTTGAATTGATCTTCCTATCAGACTTTGTAGTCCTTCTGACTCAACACTCACGTAACTTGCCAAACCAGGGCACTTCCATTCTCGACCGATCGTGAGCCCTGCTCGACCGGTAGAGGGCTGGTGCACGACCAGTTGTGGAGTCGAGTCCTGACTCGACTCAAAGTTGAGTGACTTTGGGCTATTTTTCTCAGGGGTGCTCAACCGGTCGTGGGTGGCGCTCAACCGGTCGTGGGCTCATCTCGACCAGTCGTAGTTACGCAGATTCGTTCCGCGATTTTGCGGATTGCAGAAATCAGAGGCCTTTTACAACTGGGATGCGAAAAGGAGTTTCCTAAGACTATAAATAAGGGTTCCTAGGGTTTTTCTATATACATGAAAAACACAAGAGGGCTGTCAAAGGTGTGAGAGAGAGAGAAAGAGAGAGAGAAAGCTTGTGGAAGGGAGGCTATGCTCGTAGAAGTGATCTACCATATCTCAACGCTTTCACGTCCTCGTAATCGGTGAGCTCTCCATTTTTCTTTGTTCTCTTACTGTTTATCCACTCCTGCGTGAGTGATGAATGTTTGATCATAGCAGGGTGTGCTTGTGATCGGTTGTAACATTCTGCTTCATAGTGGATTGTTGATCTGGACGAAGTCCCGTGGTTTTTACCTCTTTGAGGGTTTTCCACGTAAAAATCTCTTGTCTGGTGTGTGATTGTTGCTCTGATTTATTTCATTGCTTTATTATTCCATAATACTGGTTTGTTCTGGGAGGCTAGATCCTAAGGTTTTGTGCAAGGCTCCCAACAACCTAAAAAGGCAACGGTTACAAACGATTAAGCCCATGGTTAAAAGACTCAGCGACTTCGATCGAGCCCAGCTGGGGACTCTCAGGGATCAACGGATCAAGGGAAGAGATGACTTGTAAATGTGCTACAAGAGGAATCAAAGCAAATTAAGAGCTTTTTCACTGGAGCAGGCGTTGAAATATTCGTATCTATGAGACATCAGATTTTTAGTAGTCTTTTCAAGTATAATATGTATGGAACCAGATCAGATCTGACTGAGTCAAAGTCATCACAACAGAGCATGTGTAGTCGATTCAGACCCAGTTGACCCCTACCCGAGTTTGGGTCGGGTTTAGTTGGGTTTTCAAGGTCCTTGGGTCAGGGTTCGGGTTTGGAAAACACCAACCTGATTCAAATCAGGTTCAGTATGAGTTGAGCAAATTTGGGTCAGGTTAGGTCAGGTTGATTGAGTATAGGGGAATCAAGTTGGGTTCAGCTTGGGCACCTTGGGTTGGGTTGGGTCATGTTGAGGTCAGACTAGGCTCGGGCTGACCCCAGCCCAATCCAACCCGCCTTAGTTTAAGTGGACTCAGATGAGTTGCGTCTGACTTTGGTCTGAGTGAGTCCGAGGGACAAGTTTCATAAGTAAAACCACGATAAATTACTTTAACATCTAATCATCACCAAAATACATTGATGCCGCTGTTTGAATTTAAAATTTTGATAGTAATACCATAAAAAAGTGCAATGTGTATACATTCCCTATCTCCTTAATACATCTGCATTTGACCGATGAGTCCCATTTTTGATTTGGTGGTAGTAAAATTGTAATGTCTCGGTTGACTCAACATGAGTTGCCATTTTTTGGGTGATTGTTTTAAGAGTAAAATGCTGCATTTATGGCTATGTATCCCAATATTTATTAGTTATAACATATATACCATACAAGTGTTGTCATATGTGCGATCGCATATGTCATTTTGGGTCCTTAGATGGCATATGCCAGTGGCATATGCAGTTTGTACCCACCATGTTTATGTGATTATGCCATTGCATACTCAGTGCAGATGGCATATCTTCAACCTTGATTCTCTCATGTTTTGCCTATAATACTCAGCCCCATGCACATATGCACTACATTTTCCTGCATTTAGGGCTGTCGGTGGGCTCGACTTTCGGGCCTAACCTGCCTTTGGGCCAGGCTTCAACTGGAGTATCAGACCCATTAGTTTGAACTGTGTACAACTACACAAGTTGAATATGCCATGCTCTCTAGTCTATTATTATCTATTACTAATATTCTTATTAATTTAATTATTAAATATCGAGTTGATTCGATTCAGAACAACATTGAGTGAGTTTTGGGGTTTTTTAAATATGCATAGAGAAGCCACAGGCCTATGAACACAAACAATTCTTGGGAGTAATCTGTCTTTTGTTGTTGTTTTCATTGTTTCATTTTTCCAGAAGAAACAATCATAAAGTTCTGAAGAAGACGCTTGCGCTCAGATGAGTAAAGAACAGAAGGAAGAAATGAAGAAACTTACCATTGAGTTCCGCCAGAGCTCATTCAGACATTTGAAACTTCTTTCTCTTCTCCAAGAACCAGTTCGAGTTAGATTCTGATAGCCCTTCTCTCTTTTTAATTGGGAGCAGCTGTTTTCTAAACAAATTCCAAGAGAAAAAGAAAAGAAAAGAAAAGAAAAGAAAAAAAAAAAACAGTATCACAGGATTATTAGATCAGAGGCTCTGGAGCTTTTGTGATATGTCGTGAGCGCATTCCAATATGGTTTGTTGAAAACAAAAACATGAATAGGAAATACGTCGGAAGATTGGCCTAAGAGCTTTAAAGATCCTGATGAAGAACCTTCTCGAAACAAACTCCAACTATGATAGGCCACACTAAGTCTCCAATAGCACAACCTGCAGCAAAGAAGAGTTTGTGATCCAATTAAAATTGGATTTCATAAGGTGAGATTATATTTCTGGAGGATGAATTTTATAACATGCATTGATCAGGAAGGGGCATTCATGGCCAACATGCATTTCAAAAAAAAAAAAGGAAGCTTGGATTTTTTTCTAAAGCCCCAAAATAATCTTTCTGGGTCTGAAATGATCCAAGCACCCACAATCTGTTTTCTTTTTCTAAATTAGTAGAGTCGTGTGGAGTCACGGCATTGTGGGGGCCCACATGGTGTGTGTATGACATCCAAAAAGTCCTAAACATGCAGTCCACCATGTTGATTAGATGCTCCAAAAATCCAGCTGATTCAATCATCAGGTAGGCCACAGTGTGGAAAACAGTGCAGACCACCCAAAAGCTCCAAATTCACGTGCAGCCCACCTGATGATTGGATGGCCTGAGTTTTGGATTGTCTAATCTTCATGGTGGGGCACACCTGTTGAACAGATGTCATACACACATCCACAATGCTTGACTCCACATTTGCATTTAAAAAACAAGGCGAAGGGCATGGTCATGTCACCTCAAAGGGATCCTTCTGGGACTATAGAAAAGTGAAGTCTTTTACTGGGAAAATCAGTAATCTTGAGGATTTTTTTGATAAAAATCCCTAAAAGATAAACACAACATCTGCATTGTACATCTTTCAAAAAAAAATAAAAAAAATGCTGTACAAATTTCTATCGATAATGTATGTGTTATGCTTACCAATCCACTGTCCAGTTGAAGGACGGATGAGGATAGCACTGATTCCGGCCCCAATGGATGCAAAATCCAATGATGCACCGCACCTAATAGTTGCACCAGAGACCTTTCTCCTGAGAAGCTCGAGTTTTTCAGCTTTATCAACCTCTTTCTCGTTCTCATCCTCATTCTTAAAACAATGATATATCTCAATTCCAACTTGGACGGATCCAAGATGCAGCAACTCCTAACAGATGTACTGTCAGCAGAAAATGAGGTCAGAATAAGTCATGAGAGAACTATAGATTTGAAGGAAGCAACTGGCTACTCAAGCATGGCTTTAAGACTCATCTGAGTCAGGTGCAACTTGGACAAGTTACTTGGATTCAGCACTACCCAATCCAGTTCAATACCACGAGTCACTCCCAACTCGGGTGAGTCACAACTCGACTCAGACACCAAATGAGTCAATCCAAGTGTAAAAACCATGCATTCAAGGGAATACCAACAAGAGAAGAATGCTAACCTCTGAAAGTTGTCTTGCTGACATTAAAGAAGAATAATGAAGTCGCCATCCCCCTTTCAGCCTTTTGCTTAGCTGATTTAGGAACATCTGCATGTATAGAGTTAAAACTGTTAGTTGTTTTTTGAAAATCTAACCTATACGGGCTGTGTTTGGTTACACATTGAATTGCAAACATTCTATTTAATTATGAGGAAATTTCAAAATTATCAATGTTTCCTAGCATTCGTGAGGGGAAGTTTTTACTAACGTTAACATCCTAGTATTCATGAGAAGAAGTTTTTACTAAAATTATAGTTGCGTTCCTTGCAAGTGTTCCGAGACTCCTGCAATTTGGAGCTGCAGCACTGAATATGAATGCTAAGGAAATTAGAATTTAGTCACTTCCACTTCTCAGACCAGTATCTGCAATTAAACTTGAAAATGTATCCAAACACACCCTTATTGTAGCAAAGATGAGGATTACAGCAGTCAACTGCATGCTAACAAATGTTGGGTCTGGCAATGATTGTGCCGATTCGAAGGACTGCGGCAAAGGATCGCTCTGCAGCTGCAGACTCAAGGACAGTTCTTCCTGTGAGGGTTGATGCAGCACAGGAGTGGACTCATGATCCATCGAGATAGTTTTATGGCCATTTACTGTGGTCTGAAAAGTCTAAGGCCCCCATATCAATGGCCCATCAGTCTGTGGACTCAACATGAGTGGTCCAGTCATTCATGGGCCCACACACTCAAATTTTCTACAGCACCAGTTAATAACTTGTTGCCAAGGTCAATTTTCGAGTGCAAAATGATGTATGACGTGAAAATGGTCTTGAAGAAAACCTATTGAGTTGGCTTTCAAGCAAGATCTTGCGATTCGAGTTATGGCTGATTCATGGAGAGGTTGTATGGTTGTTATAGGATTTACAGACATTTTAGTCTTTCTTTAGGGTTGCATTAAAAGAGGTCTCAAGTCGAACTGGTTGGAACACAAGGTACTGTCCACCCCATGGATAACTTCCAACCCCTCCAATTAGGTTGGCCTCTCCATGAGGACCACCTAGTGCAAAAATCAGCCTTATCCACTGATCATGTGGACCAAACCATGAAAACAGTGTGTAGCCATTGAGAAATAGCAAAATACAAGTGTGGTCCACTGATGAGTGGATAATATCTGGATAGGTCATGCGAAGGAATGGGTAGTCAAGGATGCCACAGGAGCTGCAGGGATTATCCTCATAGTCTGGGATTCTTCATTATGGTCCAAAGAGGACAGTTGGGCAGGGGATTTACTCTTAGTGTGGTTTTTCGAGACAGGGCTTCAAGATTCAAATGGGTGTTTTCTGCAGTTTATGGCCTGAACACTGCCAATCTCAGCGACTCCTACTGGGTGGAATTAGTGTTCGAAATACCGGTATCGAATTACATATCGCATCCTTGGGATACAAATACGTATCGGCTATCACACGAGATATGTCGTTTCTATCAAGTAATTTATCGCACTTTTTAGGAAACATGGGTAAACATTGGGGAAATGGTTGAATTTTTCAATGGAACTTCAGGGATTGTTAAAAAAAATACCTTAATACACACTTTTAGATTATGACATCTCAAAAAAGAAGTGCACATAATAGGTTTCTTTTGTATAGGGTCCTAAGCTATGCGTCATCTGACAAAACTAATGCAACTATATTGAAATTGAATGCATAATATTTAAAGTGTATGTGATGATCATTTCATCAAACACTCCTAAATACTTCAAAATTAGTCATAATTGACAGCTGGTTGAAGGGGAATTTCGAAAAATAATAATAATATTTTAATAATTTTTTATTAAAAAATTATTTTTATTTTTCAAAAATTGACAAGGACTCAATAAATCAGTAGATTAGCCCTCATACATGCTTGATTTCATGCTTGGAGTGCAACATTGCAAGGGAGAAATTAGGGAAATTTTGAATTTTCCCCAAATCGGACCACCTACACTCAAATTTTAAAATTAGAGTGTATGTGATGATCATTTTATCAAATACTTTGAAATTAGTCTCAATTGATTGCTGATTGAAGGAAAATTTTGAAAACAACCATGGAGAACATGAAGAACCAATGGATATCGAAATCAAAGCTCCAACTCCATGATTGTTCATGTAAAACATGAAGAACCAATGGATTTATAACTATTTGACACTGATTTAACATAATTTCAATAAAAAAAAGGGATCGAAAATTGAAAATGCTCACTGAATCAAACATGTGGGATATATCGGCACTACCTGTGCATTTCATATCGCACAATTGAGAATTGAGATACAAGATATATCGGCTGATATCGTCGATATTTAAAACATTGGGTGAAATTGGATTCTGTTGGAGCGAGATGGGGGCTTTCATGGTGTGTGGGAGGGGTCAATGTCCCAAGATTCTCGTTTGAGAAATCTTCAGGTGGGAAAATGACTAGCAGCATGGCAGCATTTTTTGATTGGGAGCACAAAAATAATTTGGTGGATTTGCCAATGGGGGATAAATAGCAAAAGTCAGCCTGTTCTTTCCAAGTTAGATCACTTCCTTGTGTCAAATAGCTGGATTGATAGATTCCCCTTATCCAATCAGCGAGGTCTGCCGAAGCCGATTTTCGACCGCTGGCCAATATTTCTTGAGATAAAGATGGAGGGCTGGGGTCCAAGGCTATTCAGGTTTGAATTATCTTGGCTCCAATGGAGAGGTTTAGGAATTTAGTGAAGAGTTGGTGAGATTCTTGCTAGGTTTTGGGACAGCTGGCATTTGTGCTTTTCCTGAAACTGCACCTTTTAAAAGAAGATAGTCTGGTGGAAGAATGATTTTTTTCTTTTCACAATAGAGAGGCAGTTATGGAAAGGGTTATGGATGGCGCTTTATTTAAGAAGAAGGGGCAACCTTATCGGAGGATGATCGCAGCTGTAGGGGTTCCTTTAAGGTTGATTACAATAATTTTTTTAATGAGCAAGAAATTAAGTGGAAGCAACAGTCGAGAGCAACGTGGCTAAAGGAGGGAGATGAAAACACAAAGTCCTTTCATGGAATCGCTAGTGCAGGAGCACGTGCTAACAAAATCAAAAGTGCTGTAGTCGATAGGGTTCATGTAGAAGGGAAACCAGAAGCATGCGATGCTATAGCATCCTACTATAAGGATCTTTTATCTGGCCCCAAAGTTGTGAGACCAAGATCAGATAATCTGGAATTTGAGGTGCTGTAGTGGATGAGGTTGCTTCTTTGGAAGGGATATATTGGAGGAGAAAGTAAAAAAAATAAAATCTAGGAGTTTGGTAAGGACAGGTTTCCTATTGCTTTTTTTTTTTTTTTCCAAGATTTTCTGGGAAATGCTGAGGACGAATGTGTTGCTTTCATTTTAGTTACTGAGTTTTTTGTGAAAGGAAAGCTAGCATCAAAATTGGGAGCTTTCTTATATTGCTCTAATTCCGAAGTAGGAGGGAGCCGACTGCCTTTTAAGGACTTCTGCCCAATTAGTCTTATTAGAACTCCATACAAGATCCTTGCGAAGATTCTTGCTTCTAGGTTTCGAGCCATTCTAGGTTGAGTCATCTCTAAGGTGCAGGGAGCTTTTGTGGAGGGGAGGCAGATTTTGGATAGTTCATTAATTGCCAACAAAATCATCAAAATTCGCACCATAAAGGGGGTAAGAGTGGTGTGGTTTGTGATGTAGAAATTCACGATACGTTCCTAGGGGTTGGTAAAGAGTGGTGTGGTTTGATCCTAGCTAGATTTGGAGAAAGCTTGGGTCGCATGAAAAACATGTTGATTTAGGAAAATTTTACTTTTTTAGTAATTCCGATTTTTTAATATTTTAGGTTTTAGATTTTCTTTCCTTTTAGAAATAACTTTTAGTTATACTTAGACTTTTACAGAAATTTTGCAATTTTTATTTTTTAGAAAGTTAGGCTTTGAAGAGTTTTATTAAATTAGGATTTTATTAGAGTTAGAATTTTGTTATTTTTGGTAATTACGAATTTTATTTTATTTTTCTTTATTAATGTGTGTGGAGACTGGCATTAGAGGATTATCAATTATTCATTTCTCACTTTATCATCATTCGAGAACGTCTCTGTGCCATAATAGCCATTACGATTTGGAAAAGCTTATGAGCATGTTGATTGGGCTTTTCTAGATTATATGTTGGGCTGAAGGGGTTGTGGGGTTAAATGGAGAAGTTGAATTCTAGAGTGTGTGGGACCGGCCAAGTTCTCACTTATCATCAACCACGGTGTGCCATAATAGCCATTACGTAAAGGTGTTACGGGGACCATTATAGAAAAAAAAAAAAAAAAAGACCCAGAAAAGGCCATTACGCTCCCTACAAAGGCCATAACAATGCATTATGGGGTCGATACAGGTTTTTTGGGTTTTTTCTCAGTAAAAAAAAGACCATAATGGCCATTATAGCCCGTATCATAAAGGTAGCCGCGGTGACCTTTATGGCCACTGCTACCATTACGGAATGCCTTGTCATCAACAGCTCTCCTAATGGTTTCTTTAAATCAGGGAGGAGTTTAAGGCAAGGGGACCCACTTTTTCCCTTTCCTTTTTGTTACGGTGGCAAAAGCCTTGAGCATTATGCTTTCTAAGGAGCACAACGAAGGTCTATTTTGTGGCTTCAAAGTGGCCATGGGGGATTTTCAAGTGTCGCATCTTCAATTCATGGATGGCACAATTCTATTCTATAAGCCAGATGCTTCCCAAATCAATAATCTTTGGAAAGTGAATTTTTGGTTTGAAATGGTATTGAGTCTGTCAGTGAACTTACAAAAATCTACAGTGTTGAGTATTAGGTTGCCTAGGGAGGAATTGACTTCTCTTGCTGGTGTGTTTGGTTGCAAGGTGGAGTCGTTCCCAACCATTTAGTTGGGCCTCCCCTTCTATATTGGGAAGGTGAAAAAGAGCTTGTGGGATCCGGCGATTGAAATATTCGAAAGGAAGTTGTTAGTTTGGAATAGTAGGTTGTTGTCTTTGGGGCCGAATCGTCCTTATTAAAGCGGCGCTATTGAACCTTCCATTATATTTCTTGTCTCTCTTCAAGTGCCCGAAAGAGGTGCTCAACAAATTGGAGAAGTTTAAAAGGGATTTCTTATGGCAAGGTGGGGGAGGCTAAAAAAAAATTCATCTATGAAATGGGCAAATGTTTGTAGGCCCAAAGAGGATGGCGGTGGGTATTCCTTGGGGATCTATGAATGGAGCTTTATTAGGGAAGTGGATTTGAAAATTCGAAGGGGGGTCTGGGACATGGGGTCTGATCTTTAGGAGGTGATATTTTGGAAGGGGTGGATCAGGTAGGGTGTTGGCTCAATATTGCCTCCATATATAAAGCGTCAAGAGAGTGAAAACAGATTCTGAGGCTAAAAAAAGTGGTCCTTAAGAGGGGTGAACTTTCGTAGTGGGAGACGGGTCAAGGATATGTGTGCCATGGTGATTGGTCTTTGCAAGATAAACTCCCAATGCTTGCTCAAGTGGTCATGGATCTCAACATTTCAGTTAACTGTTAGTTTTCTATTCATGAGAATCGTGGGGTATGAACTCCATTATGTAGAAGGGACATCCATGAGAAGTTCAAGAATGGTTGGCACTTTTAAATAAGTTGGCAGGGATCTCCATTTCAGAAGGGGTTGATTCGGTGCAGTGGCTAGAGGGGAAATCTGGGAAGTTCTTGATGAAGTCATTCCATACTTTGATTTCAAGTGGTAAGTGGAGGCTCAAGCGGTGGCAAAAAAGTGCATACTCTGTTCCTTTGGTCATATGGAGCTCCCTCTAAGGTGGCAAATTTTGGATGGTTGGTGGGTTGGAATAGGGTGTTGTCAATTGATAATTTGAGAAAGAGGGGCCTTTTCATTATCGAATGCTTGCTTGTTGTGTTGGCAAGATGAGGAGTCGGTGTGCTATCTCTTTATGCACGGTCCTTTGTCTAGGGAGGTGTGGGCTAGTATTCTCTAGCTTCTCGGTGTCTTATGGGTACCTTTCCAAAGTCTGTAGAAGATTCGTCCAAGCATTGGTATGGTGGTGATCAAGGAAGCTTGGGTAGAAAGGAGTGGAGGTTGTTCCTTCTAGAAGGGTTGTACGCTATTTGGAAGCAAAGAAATTTTAGATGCTCCTGAGATATTTGTGGCAATCCTAAGGAGGTGTTCTTTAGAGCAAGATCTTATGTTCTAGAACAGGTGGTGGTTTCTCCTTAAGTAGAGGCTTGTAGTTATGGGTTGGAATTTGGGTGGCGTCCTTTGTGTTTTTTCTCTTTTATTTTGTATTCTTTCAGCTTTGCCGTTTTCATCAATAAATTATCATCCTTAAAATAATTTTTTTTTTTTTAAAGAGTGGATATGGCAAATTTTTGCACAAGGTAATCCTTGTGACACAGCCAACCTATTGGATGGGTAGGATCTCGCACACACATGAAAGGTTGGAAGTTATCCACTAGCTAGACCATACTTAGTCCAACAGGTCGGACTTGAAACCTTCATCATCATCATCATCGTCATCATCATCATCTAAGCCTTTTCTCAATTAAATTGGGTTAGCTACATGAAAGTTGTTCTGCCATTCCACTCTAGTTTTGAATGTCACGTTCTTCATATTCATGATGAAAGTTACGGCATAAGTATGATGCCGGACTCCAAGCTGATACAACCCTCCTTTATCTGGCTGGGGACTGGTAGTGAGAGAACAAAACTCCCACGAGTGCAATGTAATACACTATTACATAGGTTGATTATAATCAAGCACTATCTAATAGTCTATTACATAGGTTGATTAAAATCAAAGATTCAACGGGCTGACTACATAAGTTGGACTTGAGACCTTCCTTCGATTAAAATAGATGGTTATGATTGGATTTAGTGAATGGCTGGGATTATTGTAGGGATTTATATATGTTTTGTAGATGTCACATGGAAAAAGGATATTAATGAATTGAAATCTCGTTTTTAGTATTTATTTAAACCTGCAACGGTCTTTCCTAGGGTTGGGATGCTCATTTCCTAGAAGTGTCTCATGTAGATCGTGTTATCAGTGAGACCTCGCACAACCACGATTTATAGAGATTAGAAATCATCTATCATCGTTTCCTTCCAACCCCATTCTCCTATGCTTTCTCTATTGAGTTCACATCACTAGTTTTCGAAGTTACCTTCTAGAAAGAACCATTTTTAACTAAGAAATAAATTACTAATACAGTCATTCTTTCCCAACTCTCTACACAGGATCTTTAAAATGAATGAAATCTTACTTGAGTCTGAATCTTTTATATTCTTCATTTTGTGGAACCAGTAGAAAAAGGAAATGCTTCAAATGCATATTCAAATTGTTTCACATTAGAAAAAGAGGGTTGTAAAAAATAGGTGTAGCTTGACTAAGACAAGACAAGGTTAGATAGAAGGGAACAAAAGCTCCGGTATGAACAAATGAAGAGATCGATTTGGTGTTGAAAATGAAGAATATAAAAGAATATAAAAGCTCCAATACACAGTTGAAAAGGAGGTGCAATGAGCCTACATGATGGGAGGGGGCGGCCAGCAAATGGATGGACCAGATGAAAAGAGGCTCACTCGGTAAACGCACACGTGGGCAAAAGGACGTGGAAAATCGCCAACCTGTGGTGAGATTTGCCACGTGGACGGCACTGAGCTTTGTCTCATGTGCAGAGGGCACAAGGCCTTCGTCCTGCGTGGCGGACACGTTGCAACCGCCGTTAACGGGAGCCTACCGTTCCGTCCGCCGTGACGCCGTTCCTTGTGGACGCGGATTGGCTACTCCCCGTGACTCCAGCCAATGGCTGGTGGTCGGTACTCCGTGGGACCCAGGATGATGTATGTGTTTCATCCATGCCGTCCATCTATTTTGACGGATCATTTTACGGTATGAGACAAAAAATGAGGTATATCCAAATCTTAATTGGACCACATTACATGAAACGGTGTTGAATGAGCGTCGACCATTAAAAAACATTTTGTGGCCATAAAAGTTTTGGATCAAGATGATTTTCGTTTTTTCCCTTCATCTGGGCCTGTATGACCTAATCAACATATTAGATGTCAAATAAACAGTATAGTGGGCCTTAGGAGGATTTTAACTATGGATATCCAACCACTATTGTTTTCATGTGGTGTGATCCACCTGAGATATATATACCTCTAATTTTTTGTATCAAGCCATAAAATGATCTGTAAAAATGGATGAACGGAATGGATGAAACAAATACATGGCCCACAGAGCACCGACCATCAGGCCCGGGCTGGTGTCAGGGGGAGTAGCCAATCCGTTTCCGTTCCTCGTCCGGCATTGGAGTAGCGGTGAAGGCATCCCCGAAGTGCCACGTCGGACACGGACGACGTGACATGGACACTTCCTGAGTGGGTCCCACCTTCCTAAGCCACATGTACTGTCTGACTAGCCTCTCATGAGAACAAGACAAACGCATGCCAGCCGTGCGAAGCACGTGACACCCATGCGCCCGCCAAAATACGCCCACTATAAAAGAACCCCACCCCTCTTCCACATTTCAAATCAGAGAGAGAGAGAGAGAGAGAGAGAGAGAGAGAGTTGCAGAGGTCCTGCAATGGCGTCTAACAACGGAAAGAAAGAACCTCAAAGCTTCCAGAAGCATCCAGAAGATCCCACCTCCCCCGATCGACCTACGATTGAGGAGGTAGCCCTTGTCGTGCCGGAAACTGACGACCCGTCGCTCCCTGTTATGACATTCCGGGCATGGTTCCTCGGAATCACGTCCTGCACTGTCCTCATGTTCCTCAACACCTTCTTCACATATCGGACGCAGCCGCTGACGATTTCGGCGATCCTGATGCAGATCGCCGTCCTTCCGATCGGTAAGTTCATGGCGTCTTCCCTCCCCACCAAGCAATACAAGCTGATGGGATGGGGATTCTCCCTCAATCCTGGACCGTTCAATATGAAAGAGCACGTGATCATCACCATCTTCGCCAATTGCGGCGTATCCTACGGTGGTGGGGACGCCTACTCGATCGGCGCTATCACAGTCATGAAGGCCTATTACAAGCAGAGAGTGGGTTTTTACCTTGCCTTCGTGATTGTATTGACTACACAGGTTCTCTCTCTCTCTCTCTCTCTCTCTCTCTCTCTTTGAGATGGGTTTGAAGACAGGGAAGACAAACCATTTGAAGATGGGCGAGTGGGAAGAATTATGTGGGGCCCACTGTTTTTAGGTAATACAGGCCGTTGATCTGTTGGGTGACTTGAGTCCCACCGCTTGAACGGAGCGTGTCCCCATAAATCCATCAGTTGAACTTTCGGACCGTTGTTGTATTTCTCTTTTTATCCGTCCACCTGCAAGTCGCTAATCGAACGGTTAGTTTTCGTTCATATTGAGGATATTTTTATTTTTAGTACGTCCATGGTGGGACACAACAGAACAACGGTCTGGATTACCGATCGGTGGGCCCACCATTGCAGAACTGAGACCGCGATGTACTATAGAAATTTGCGGGTCTTACTAAGCAGAGCTACTTGAGTACGTGATACACTTTCATTGACAAATACACCCTTTTTCTACTTTTGGTAAAGTGTACTTTTATGTACTGATTTATGGGTTACGTGTTGTCTTGTGTCAGTTATTACTCGTACTATTCTTATTGCCTGGTCAGTGAACTCATGTTTTGTACTCGCGCGAGTAGAATTAGATTTCTACTCGCGGGACGCAAGTGCAGTATCAGCGCACGTGTGTGAGATCCGAGGCCTTTATCTTCCTGGATCCGGTACTTATGTCCTCCTGCCCAACAATTGCATTAGAATGCTTAGCAAGTTGACCGGAGACATTCGTTGGATGTCGGTTTCTTTTAACCGTTCATTTCTTTCTCATTCATGTGGGCTAACTGATGACTGGACCGGATTGATTTTGGGTGCCGGCTGATGAACGGATCAGATCTCATACATGTTGAGTGTGCTATGTGTGGGCATGCCCTTGAGTATGTTTATTTCCTACTCGCGCGAGTAACCGTAGAAATGTTCATATGGATAACGTCGACTGTCGTTTTTTTCTTCTGGGGTTTTATTATTTTTAATCTCTTCTATTATTTGATTTTGAATTTAGATAGATTAGGAGATTTGAAGATTTATTTTCTCATTTCTTGGGTTTTTCCGGGTGCGATATTTTGTTATTTTTAATTATTTTTTGGGTTTTTAATCTTTAAAAGCTTCATGATATTCGATTTTTGTGGAGATTTCATTGATTCTTTATATAATCTTTTTATCATTTATTATTATTATTATTATTTTTTTTTTTTTTAAGGAGAAGTGGAAAAATGATTAAATTTGGAAGATTAGAAGAACGAAGGAATGAGTTCGGTGGGATGAAAATATATTTATATAATTTTGTTTTTTCATTTTGGGTATTTGGGATATGATTTATAGTGTAATCTATGTTTGAAATTTTGTATTTCTAGATGTGAATTTTGTTTTCCAGGTGTGATTTTCTTGGCTTTTGTATTTGGTTGGCTTTAGACTAGTAGGATGTAATTGGGTGTGCGGAAATATGTGACCGTCCTTTTTTATTTTTTTTTTAATTTTAATAAATATTTAAAGTATTTTTATTTTGTCAGTTTTTCTTATTTAATAAATTCAGGTAGCTTAGTGTATAAAAATTGTATGATTTTGCTGTTTTTCTTTTTTAATCTTTTTTTCCTATTAGATACCAGTTGATAAAACAGATTTAGTGTACATTTTTCGAAGATGAAGAAACTGGATATAATTTGCATTATCCCATCAGTTTTCTGTTTTTTTTTTTTTTTTTTTTTTTTTTTTTTAATTATGTGTTTTTTTGGAGTTTTCATAATTTCCCCTTTTGTCTTTTTAATGGGATTTTTAGTTTTTATTTGTTTGCTGTAAAAGTAGCCAAAAATCTCCTGCAAAAGCAGGCATTTGAGAGCGTGTTTTTCTTCTTGTTCTCTTGCAATACGTTCTTGTGGTTTTTATACGGGTCTGAATTTTATTTTATTTTTAATCTGTGGTGGATTTTATTTTTTTCTAAATATCTGGCTTTCCTCTTGAAGATTTGAATGGTTCTGTTGCAGATTTTGGGGTATGGATGGGCTGGGATGCTTAGGAAATATTTGGTTGAGCCTGCTGAGATGTGGTGGCCGTCCAACCTTGCTCAGGTCTCTCTGTTCAGGTCTGTATTTTTCCGCTTCTCTTTCTAGAAATCAGATGCATGGCAATATGGTCCATCATCCAGACCATTCATCAGGTGGGTCCCACAGTGGATTGGGCACAGTGGTAACATCTCACTGCTCGGGCTATCATAATCGTATGACTTGTCACTTACAGATGGATGGTAGAAAAATATGAACAAATGTCAGCCTCGGTTGGGAAAAAGGTCTGCTACTCAAATTGATAGGACCATCCAATCTATGTCATTCGCTGAAACTGGTCCATCGATGCTTAGCACGATTTGCAGACAGTGTTCCATTGATGGGATCTGCTTGATGCAGGAAATGGGTTCGCCTAGATTCGCCTGATTTAAATTCTGCAGTCGAAGTTTTATTTGTTTTGTCTGGCTGTAATGGTATTGAAAAGGTTCTTTACCTGACAACTTTCATGGGTGGAAAAGAAGAGGGAATAAAATCAACCTGGGGTGGTATTTGGTTATGTGTGTTTATTAATGATGGCGTTTGAATTTTGAGTTGAAAAGCTTTCTTGATTTGAAGCTTTTGTGTTAAAAGTGAAAAGAAAGAAATCAGGAAAGTGAAAAGGAAATGTTGGGTTCTTGATTCCTTGGTTGTGGGTGCCATACCGTTTTCTAATTTTGAGAAAAAAAACCAATCATACTCAGATAAATTCTACACGTGGATGTCTGTCTTCAGGACAAAAGGCATAAACAAAGGCAGAAAAAAATGGAGATGGGAAACTCTCTCTAGTTTGTTTTTGGTTTTAATGGAGAATTTTGGTCAAAAATTTAAATAGCAGTTGCCAAGTTCGACTCACCTGGTGACCAGAACTGGTGCGACTCACCTTGACTCATTCAGTTTCAGTCTGTTTCATCCCCAGTTTGGTGCGGTGACTCTCGTTCTGTAGCCATGATTTGGATACTGCTTCATATTTTCAAAGAATATGAATAAAGTGAAAATATTCTTAACCGATTGTTCTGTCACTCATAGATAATAATAAATAAATAAATAAATAAAGCTCGGGAATGCAAAAAGAACCCACAATGCCAAAGAACCTCACATGTGCAAATCACTCGTGCGCAAGATCTGTTCTGTTCATCAGGCAGGCCCAGATCGAAGTGCTCCAGCCCAAAATCAAGCCAGTCCACTAACTGGGTAGGCTACATATGTGGCAAGCATCACTTGTTTGGTACATGTGATCAGCTGAAGGATGCACTGGTGTGATTTGAGGGCTAAGGTAAAATTAACGGTGGACCCCTCCTGATGAACCTTCTAGATCTCCCACAAATTTTCCATGTTGGTATGTGTGGGGCACTCGTCGTTGGCTTTTACAGATTGAAGCATGCAACTACCATTCCTCTTAACATACTTTTCATTTCACTCATCATAGATGCTGTGTTGCAGAGCGCTCCATGAGAAGGATTCTCGATCGAAAGGTCTCACCCGGATGCAGTTCTTCCTTATCTTCCTGGTGGCAAGCTTTGCTTACTATGCTTTACCCGGCTATCTGTTCCCTATCCTGACATTCTTTTCATGGGTTTGTTGGGCATGGCCCCGCAGCATCACAGCCCAGCAGATTGGATCTGGGTACCATGGACTTGGAGTGGGTGCATTCACTCTCGACTGGGCTGGGATATCGGCCTACCACGGCAGCCCGTTGGTGACACCTTGGTTCTCCATTGTCAACGTTGCAGTCGGATTCATCATGTTTATCTACATAATCATCCCTTTATGTTACTGGAAATACAATACTTTTGATTCGCGGAAATTTCCAATATTTTCGAGTAACCTCTTCACTTCAAGTGGGGGTACTTATGATACTACCAAGATCTTGACCCCGCAATACGACCTCAATATTGCCGCATATAATAGTTATGGGAAGCTCTACCTCAGTCCCCTTTTTGCACTCTCGATAGGATCGGGATTTGCAAGGATTACAGCAACCATCACCCATGTTGCTCTCTTCCATGGCAGGTAAGGCCCTTGAACTATTGTTGAACACTAGGGACATTTCAAACTAGATTAATGATGAATATACCATTCAAAGTAGATGATCAGTTGCTTCAACTTGCACAATTATACATAGGTGTGAAATACATTGAAATTCATTAATCTGTCTGCTCTTATTGAGGTTTTGTAGAGTACATCTCAACATATTGCTATAGGATATGTAGTGACTTTAGCCATTCGATCTGGGATAATCCTAATGAGCCTCACCTCGGATGGGGGATAGGCAAAAATTAAAAACTCTTAGATTGGAATATTTCAATCATCTGAATCTTTTCCTTTGAAGATGGACATCTTCTTGACCTTCGAATAATCAGAGGGTTGAAAATATTTCGATCTCAGATTTTTTTTTCTTTTCTTTTCTTTTTTGGTTGTGAGCCCATCTTACAAACAGTTTGGGGCATGGAAAAGGACCCAGAGTTCCGACATATCTTATTGAAATATGTCTGGATGTATGCTTGCAAAGCTCATGATTATTTTATTCCTCTGCCTTTATTAGTGGACTTAAAACTACAAGACAGATTAATGGACATCATTTTCTAGTATTCAACTTGTTGGGAGATGAATTGCCTCTGGACAATTTAATTATTGGTATGGGTATTTGTATCTTCTTTTTGGGGAAATATATGATTCTCAATCTGAGAATATGCATAGTATCTTAACCGGTTTTAGGCTTGTACTAGTGGGGTCCAATGTTCAGTTACACTGACTGTTCATCTGATGGTCACCCTTGTGGATGGACATGTCCTAAAAATCTCCTTGACAGAATAATCCTAGCCCTTCTATTGCTAGCATGCAATTAAAAACAGTTAAGCAATATAGCAGTGGCCCCCATTCAACTGCATAAAGACCAAAGCAAGTTTAAAAGACTCCGTGATTCCGATTGACTGGATCGGCCCTGAGTCCAGTTGGGAATTGCCTGATCAAGGGTGAGTTGGGGTATCAAGCTGGATCATGTACTAATACTACCAGATCTGAGCCATCTTGAATGAGTCGTATCTGACTCGTTCACGTCTTAAAACCATGGACCAAAGCATCGGTCGCTGGAATCTTCAAATGGTTGAGATTATTTTGGCATGGTTCATCAGCTTTAGGGCCCATCTGATTAACAGTCTGAGATCTGAATCACTATGCATGATTCCCCAGCTGAGAATCATATAATTCCTCCTTTATGTACTATGGAGAATTGAGTGGTTATGCTGAATTAAATCAGTTTCATCTACTTCAGAAGTGCTTGACAATTATTATTCAACTAATTCAAATGGCTCTCTCTTGATGAGGTTATGTTCTCTTATTTGATTCCTGGTCTTGCTTTCTGCAGTGATATTTGGAGACAAAGCAAATCAGCAATGAACTCGGCGAAAATGGATATCCATGCGAGATTGATGAAGAATTACAAAGATGTTCCTCAATGGTGGTTCCTTATTCTGTTAGTAGGCAGTGTTGCACTATCTCTGCTAATGTCGTTTGTGTGGAAAAAAGATGTGCAGCTACCATGGTGGGGGATGCTTTTTGCATTCGGCCTGGCGTGGATTATTACTCTTCCCATTGGAGTCATTCAAGCAACTACAAATCAGGTATGCCAATCTATGATAGCTACTGCATCTATGCATGGTTTTAGATTCAGATCACCAGAATCTCTCAATAGAACTGATGTGATTTGCCATGGTAGGAAGTAATGTGCCTGTGTTAGAACCTCAGCTTTTAATAGTCAGATTTGTTGGCAACTCTTATGATATTTAAATTAATAAATATTATTTTTGATATTATATTTTAATTATTTATTTGTAAAAGAATCCCAAAATTAGCATTCTCTACTATATATAACTCGAATAGCATATGATTTTTTTTGCTTTCACAACTAGTCTTCACAACATTGGTCAAGAGAGGGTAAATTCGCACAAGGGACAACATAGATTCCACCTGCTTCCTTTCACTTCTTTTAATGTATATAACTCACATGGACTTGTTCATGTGTAGCCTACACACCATGAAGAGTCTTAAGTGCAAAAAAGGCTCCGTACGGCCTACCCTAATGACTTTGTGACGTGTACTCTGTACATCTGTTACATAGGCTCGCATTAGGACATTAGTTCAAAAATTAGGCAGATCAGGGACTTGCGTGGGCGACAGCAAGTAAAACTGTAGGATGGGTCGCCCATTGTTCCCTTCTATCAATGTGTATGTGGCATGCATAACCCCCACATCTCTCTCTCTCTCTCTCTCTCTCTCTCTCTCTCTCTCTCTCTCTCTCTCTCTCTCTCTCTCTCTTTCTCTCTCTCTCTCTCTCCGTTCCATGTGCGTCACAACTCTTAATAACAATTATAATAGTAGTAGTGGAAATCCTAAAAATCAATTATTTATACATAGCAGAGTATCCCAAAATAAAGTATATTAATAGTAAGACATATTATGTGGCGTGTCCAGGATTGTCAGAATGTGGACATGGCAACATGTCGAAATGCCACAATTTGAAAAATAAGGAAGGTGCATTCCTTATTAAATAGCTCAAAACCCATTTACATTTGCATGTATATCTGAGTTTGTAGAGCCTCTACACTCTCTTGAGTAAAACAACCTGGTTTTGAAGTGAATGCAACGATGTAGATGACATACATAGCATACAAAACCATCATGAAATGTTATCTGGTTTTGGAAACTCCCTGTCACGTCTGCTTATCAAATTTTGAGAAGATCCCGACCTTAGTTGCATGGGCCTAACCAAGTGGCACTCCCGCCTCTCGCGTTGAATCTCGCCTGCCTTCCTGTTAGATATGGGCATGTGAGGCCCACTCATAGGCAACCACTGATATGTGATGCAGGACATGAAATGTAAATATGATATGCAAGATTTCAGGCTTAGATCATACCAATTTAGAAACAACTACACAAATTCCACATCCCACATGAAAATCCAAACGTTCAATTAAAGGGGAATTTATGCGGGTCCAGGCCTACACATGATAGGGCTAGATCAATAAAAATTATGAAGCAAACGATACTCAAAGATAAGAAATAATCCTTCACACATACATAGTAATCAGTCTCTAATCCAAGGGATTTACCAGTTTCAAATCAAGGAACCCTAGGGAAAGAAAATGGGCATATAAGTTAGGGAGAACGTAATCTAGGGTTAGGTTTCATGAAAAAAAGGCTATGAGAGGATAAAAGAGGATAAAAAAAACCTGAGCCAAAAGACGATCCCGCGTATGGACAGCGGGCCTGAGGCGCGGGCGTCGTTTGCAGAAAAGCTCTCCTTGGCCCTGGTCAGCTAGGGGGAGGCTCCAAAACTCCGAAGTTTCAGGTCGATCCGACCTACGGCTTGTGCGTGGTGCTCCGCCGAAGTGTCAGCTCGCCTACGGGCCGAAATCTGGAAACCTGCTGTAATGAAGAACTCTGATGCAACAGAAGGACGAATTCGAAGTATGGATGGTGGGAGAAGATGGAAAAAAATGATGGGGGATGGGGATGAATCGGGGTCGATGTGGCTTCGCACCACGGTAGTTAGCCCTTCGAAAAGGGAGGGCTTCGCACCCACTTTTGAATTCTTCCACAACTCACGAAGAGATCGAAAAAATAAAGCAGGAATTTTTATTAAACTTAAATGAATCAAAAGAACTACAAGGGGTGCCTATTTATAGGGAGAGCCCTATACCCAAAAACTCGCACCATGTGCGACACCTATTATTTGGCGATGAAGTAAACTAAAATAAAAACCAAACACAGAAATCTAAAGCGTTCACAATGTTCTAAATAATAACAATAAGCAAAACCTAAAAAATGAAATCAATCCGACGAGTGGGCCACGATTATGAGATCCCATGATGCGCTTTTCTTGACTATTGGGCTCACTTTTCTGAACCAAAACTTGTCTTTTAACTAGGAGGCCCTCCCTGGACGTCGTCATCGAGCCAGATCGATGATGGGATCCTCCTTCTGCGTACGTACGTGTGTAGGGGTGGTGGTGTGCGTGCGCGTGTGCGCGAGATGTCCCCATCAATATGCCTTCTGCCTGTCCCCTTGAATTCAAATTTAAATGAGAGAAGATTGTGATAAGACAGTCCCTCCGTAAATGAATCCATCTGAGAAATTCCCCAGAGAATTGAGAGGAGTAATGAGAGAATATCCATGGTCCATTATGTTGTCTATAGATGATTTAAACAGTTGATTGTGTCTGGTGGCCATTCTAACCATAGGATCAGAGGGGTGATGTTCCTTTCTGCTCCCATTGTAGTTAGGCAGATTGCTGGATGTGGGTGTCCATCTTTGGCTGCATGCAGGTCCCTAAGTTTGTGTAGATACTGTCAGATCCTATGGACCCATGTGTTTGAGCCTTTCAATTCCTGCTACCTCACTGTTTAAACTTGCTAAATTTGGAAACAGACAAATCCCTGCTCCCGCACCCAAATCTGTTATCACTACGTTACAAACTTGAAATCTGCAAAGAAATTCTGGAGAACTTTTGCTCAAGAATCTCTAGAAAGTGGAACCCGAATCCATGACTGATTTTAATTTAAGAAGGGAATCTGATTTGTAGAGCATTTATGAAATTTAAAATGCCTGAAGTTCAATTCCATTGGATTGAGTTCTGCGCCATTCATCAGGTGCCCCTCTTCTCCTGTGTAGAAAAAAAATAAAAAAATCTGCTCCAGTTATCGGGTGGGCCACCACATGCGTTAGAGAAAAAATAATGGCCCATGTCTGACATTGACATCTGGCTCATCTGATTGCCTGACTAGCCTGATTTCTGGCCACTACAACACAAATGGAAGTCTGCAAGATGAACAGCCTGGATCTGGTGAATATGCCACATCGGCATGTCTGGGTATAGCAATCACATTCTCATTGAAGATCTATACAGGAGATAGATTCTAGGATAGAGCACCATGGATACTGAGCCTTCTGAGCATAGGGGCAAATCTCATCCCAGAGAATTTCTCAGTACGGGAAATTTCTCAGGAGATTTTCAAAATTTGATGTTTTCTTGGGATATTGGATGTTATCAGAAAAAATCTCAACAAAAATAAAGACAAAAATCATTACTATAAATTAATAAATAGTTTTAAAGTTTTAAATATAGATTTATTAGTGAAGTAGCTAAAATTTTGAATAATTTTCACGTAAATGTCAGGATGATAAAAATTTGAAAAATGCAGATATCTTGAAAATCTGGTGATGTTGCCATGATAAGATCGTTTCATAAATTTAAAAAATAAAAATAAAAATTGCGATAATATTGCTGGATTTTGAAAATCTCAGCAATATTTGTCCCACTGTTTCTGACCCATTTTCTAGCATTCCACATGCAGTTTCTAGAATCTAGACCGTCCATCAATGCTTAGTAGGTTTTTGCAATTCCACAAATATGAATTCAAGGCCATGATTTCAATGCCCTCTTGGGGAGCTCTGCTACTGTGTTTAATGGCTTCCTATAGATGTAGGGAACTGTGCTTTCTTGCTGGTACTTTCAGCTGAGTTATTTGATGCTCTGACAGAGTTAGATGATACACACATTTATACCGCAGTACACAGGTTGCATACATGCACCTCAACCCAAACCATCAACATCGGGAGCCCTGATGGAGATTTGGCATGACCCAAAAATCGATTCAGTTGGACGATCATCATGACTTACGATTAACAGATGTTTCTTTTATTTCTGTCGAATTCGGGCCATATGCCATTTTTCATTTTTGCTGGCTAACAATCGGACATTTAGGACTGTTTTTTCAGTTCGATTTTCGGCTTATGATTCATCCACCGGACGGTTAGGATCGGTTTTTCAGTTTGATTTTTGGGTTATGATTCATCTACAGTGAGGCCAACAATTTGGGCGGTTTTGATTGGGGTGCATGCAGGTTGCGCTTACAGTTAATGTATGCATGCTTATGAGTTGTCAATACCCTGTCAGATTATATCAAGTTACTCTGTTTTTAGTTCAATGCACAGCATCCATGCTTGTGTTTCTGTTACTGAAAAGGTAGTAAGCTTACAGAGAGGGATGAAAGTGGGCCGTACAGGTCTGGTCTGAGTCCACTTTTGGCTGGATTGGGCTGGGCCCAGGTATAATTTTGAGGCCCAAGAACTTATCTGACTGGGCGTGTTCTTTGGCCTTCATAATGGCCCAACATGACATCCCAGCCAAGCCTAACCTGTTTTACACTATTAGGGTTGGTGCTGCAGTTTTAAACTTAATGAGTCCTAAGCGTCTCTTTTGAGTCAACTTGGACTCAGTCTAACCTGATCCGGTTTGACACCTGACTCGGGCAAGTCGGGGCAATACACCCCCAAAGAGGGAGAGTCCCGACTACAGCTGTACACGAGTTGAACTGAGTCAAGCTTGGCCCAGTTCGGCTCGGCTTGGCTAGCAGGCTACCCCAGCTTGAACTTGGCTCGGCTTGGTCTTCGAGCCTAACTAGGCAGCTCGGGCCAGCTCAAGCCGAGTTCAAGTCTCGCTTTCAAGGTGAGTTCGAGTTCGAGCCTACAAGCTGAGTTCGAGTTTAGGTTTTATAGTTTTTAATAGATATAATAACAATATATATTATAATATAAATAATTTATAATATATAATTTATTTAAATATATAAATATATACAAAAATATTTATACTAAGTGAACTCGATCCAAGTCGAATCTATTCAAACCGAGTCAAGTTCCGAGCCGAGTCGAGTCGAGTTGAGCCAGTTAACCGAGCTAACTCGGTTTGTGTACAGATCTAGTCCTGACTCAACTCGAGATTGGATGTGTTGGTCTGGTTGTTTAACCATGGCCAGGCCGGGGCCTAGTTGCTGGGAAGCAGGCTGGGCTAGACCCAAGCATATGTATCTAGCTTATGGCTGAGTATGGACAAGGCTCGTCAGGCCCCATCTACAACCCTACTCTCTGATAAATTGAAAATCTAGATCTTAGATTAAATTTCATGAGCATCCATTCTGGGCCACCGATTTGTGGTCTGATTAAAGACTTCATAAGCATTCATTCATGGCTGCATAATTGTAGTCACAAAACATTAACAATAAGGTCATGGGTTCAAGTACCCATTGTGGTTTGTGTGTTGAAAAAAATAAATAATTAAAAGGATTCTTGACCTGATTTGAAAAGAACCGCTCTAGCATGATTTGCATAGGTGCATATGATTGCACGTGATATGATTGGCAGTAGCAGAGAGCCCTGTGGAGGAAATGTGCATGAGATCCTCATTTGTCAGCCTGAGAGCCCAAAAATAAGTCTGACCCAAAACTCAGGTGGGCCACACCATAGGAAAATGTTTACTCCTAAATTCACTAAGCATGGCCCATGAGTTATCATAGTGGAGCACGTTGGCCTTGTTGGGATCTCAACCATTCCCTATGGTATGGCCCACCCAAGCTTAGGATCGGCCTGAAATTCATGCACATCAAGTTGTTCCCGAGGCACACTAGTAAAAAAATTTATTTGGAAATTGGTCTTCTTTTTTATTTTCCAGCACTAAGGAAGAGGGATTCATTACTTGGTGATTTTATTAAATACCAGCTAAGTCAATTGTCTACTTGGATCGATTCATATAAAACCGGATAATGGACTCAGTAATCCTGCGTTTTTAAACTGAGGTGACTCGGATGAGTTCCAACTTATGTCCGCAGGTTTTGAATGCTGGTGTAATGCTTTATTCTATGATGCATCATCTTAGGCAGAGGTTTTTTTGTTTCCACATTCTGTGGATCCTATCCCGATCCGTCCTCCTGGTGTGCCCCACCATGAGGATCCCTGCACAAAAAGATCAGCTGTGGGTCCTTTGGCCAGGTGGTCCACAGTTCACAGAACAAATGGACAGGTTTTTACAAGCTGCCTTCTTGTTTATTCAAATTCACCCACTTGATTAGTGGAGCAGCCTGATTCTAGGATCATGGAAATACACCAATGTGACCCACCTGATGGACATTTGGATCTTGCTCACATGTGTCATGTCAGCATGATACAGAGATTGAAATTGCAGATTGGATATTAACATTTCTATGTTTTTTTCTTAAATTGTGAATAAACAGCAACCTGGCTACGATATCATAGCGCAATTCATAATCGGATACATCATGCCCGGGAAGCCGATCGCGAATCTGCTTTTCAAGATCTATGGACGGATCAGCACCATCCATGCACTTTCTTTCTTATCCGATCTGAAACTAGGCCATTACATGAAAATCCCACCTCGGTGCATGTTTACAGCTCAGGTATACTGAAAACCTCTTCAACTAATTTCTGAAGTCTCTTTCTTTTCAATTTCGGAAGAAAAATGTAATGGATACTCACAAGGGTAGCCACCCTGATTCCGACTATTGCAAGAGTGTGTGTGAATTCTGGGCCGTTCATCTGGTGGATCCCACTGTGTATGTGCCATGGCTTAAAAAACAGCTGGTCAATTCATGGGGTGGGCCACACCTTCACGGAAAACGATGTGCAGTTATAGAAAACGATCGGTGGTCAACAACATACACATAACTGTTAACCTGATCATCTGGGTCTTGAGGTAAGGCATGGTGGACCCACTAGATGAAGGCATGGATACCATGGTTTGAGAACTTGAAAAAAACTCGACTAAACTCGCCTGAGTTGACTCATACTGACCAGATTTCACGAAGGAGAGAAACTTTATCTGGTCACTACTTAGTCAAAACTCTAGAAAAACTTCAAAAAATTCAGGTGAAACTCCAGAAAACCTTCATAGGGATGTTAGCAACGTCTCCAAAGCGTTTGAATGACAGATGGTGCACCCCATTTTCAATCAGGGCAGTTCATTCAATAGTACCTTTTGGAGGAAGCCATGGTGTAAGAATCATGCCAATCAGATGATCCTAACCCTGTGAATGAGGCCAATTTGTTCCAATTCTGTATTTTTATGGGCCACAGATCGCATGGTTGGAATCACCAAATCAAAGTGCTACTGGTGGAATCATAAGCAATTCAAAGTGGGATCTGTCAAATAGATGGTTCGAGATGATGATTGGACCGATCTGGTTTCTTTGCTCAATCTCAACTGTCCATTTTCCATGTTGTTGATCGGATGCTTAGGATCATACAATTGGGACGGGTTTTTTTTTTTGTGCGCGCTTTTAAACTATGCTGGATAAATCACACATCAAGTAGGGTTTGGTAGGTTAATTTCAGGTGTGTAATTCCATCTGCTACTTTCGCAGCTAGCCGGGACGGTAATTTCAGGCACTGTCAACCTTGCAGTCGCATGGTGGATGCTTGGGAGCATCGAGAACATCTGCGACGTCGAAGCTCTCCATCCAGAAAGCCCATGGACGTGCCCAAAATTCAGGGTCACATTCGACGCATCCGTCATATGGGGCCTCATTGGACCGAGGCGGCTGTTCGGGCCCGGCGGAATGTACAGGAACTTGGTCTGGCTGTTCCTAATTGGAGCGGTCTTGCCCGTGCCCATATGGATACTTAGCAAGATCTACCCGGAGAAGAAATGGATTCCGTTGATCAACATACCAGTTATCTCCTACGGTTTTGCAGGAATGCCACCTGCGACTCCCACCAACATCTCCAGCTGGCTCATCACAGGGACCATCTTCAACTACTTTGTTTTCCGGTACCGGAAAGGGTGGTGGAAGAAGTATAACTACGTTCTATCGGCGGCATTAGATGCCGGGACAGCGTTCATGGGTGTTCTTCTGTATTTCGCGCTGCAGAATCAGAATGTGAGCCTGAAGTGGTGGGGCACCGATGTTGACCATTGCCCATTGGCTAAATGCCCGACTGAACCCGGCATTTCCGTAAAAGGGTGCCCAGTTTTCTAGCCATCGATTTACATATCACACAGGTGTGGCCATGCAGATGATACATGGTGAGGAGCCTACTATTATCACATGCATAATCTCACTCCATGGGGGCCGTCGTAAACGTGTGTCAGGAATGCTCGTCTTTGTGTCAGGAATGCTCGTCTCGCTAGCCAGATCATGGGTGGTCCACTATCTGAAAGTCACACGAAGATGATCTTAACCATTGAGTCAAGGAGTTGGTCTGGTTAAATAAAGTTAGTCAGCTGATGGAATTCAGTGTAGACAATTTAACTTCGAAATAACCGTTAGGATCGTCCGATCAGTGCAGTTTTTGGGCTGTGGCCATTTTCAGTGCAACAATCCTCCGCTTACTGAAGATTAGTTGTAAAGAAATGATAGTAGAAATCTATACATGGTACAGCTTTTTCTTTTTTTTTTTTACATGTGGGACCACCCATCAATGATGTATTTGTGGAATCCACCCATCCAGACCAGGTAAGCGTGGTGCATCAATCAGGTCCTACCAACTAGTGGGCCATATCAGGGATGGCTCTAATCCTATCCATCACTTCAATTTTCACCACCGAAAGATTGGTTGGGCCTGATCCGATAAAATGCCTATTTCCCACTGGGATTTTCCTAATTTATCCAATGATAAAGTGGGCCACACTTGCATAAAGAAATAAACATTTTAAAGGAAAGAATCCAACGGTCTACATTCAAGATGGATGGATTGTCTAACCAAGGATTACAATTGCATATTGGTAAGATATGACACATCTACATATAAAATATAAAATTGGGTGGGGCCGGATTGGGCTGGGTCAGGTCGGGCTTTTATGACTTGAGCCCTATACCAATCTGAAATTGATAGGCCATGCATTTCTGCCTCAACCTCGTCTAAAAGCCGGCTCGGGAGGTCGGCACGTCGACGACCCTAATTAGAAAACGCGTTGTGATATTGTCAAGATGAGAAATAAACGAGTCCACCAATAGGATGATCCTAGCCATCCGGGCAGGGTCCAATAGATGAACCGTCCAGATTTACAGATCGAAGTGTACACATCTCCTCCAGAGCTACGCAGATAATACTCGCAAGACCGTGTCAAGAACGTTTCACGTCGCCCTCTGCAACTTTATTTAAAGAGACTGACTTTCTCCTTTTGAGTGGCGCTTGACAGTCCACTCCCCAACTTGAATCCGTACATGTGGGGGTCATTGGAAATCTCTGCCATCTAATTTTATCTTTCCATCCTATGTCTTTATGGTTAAATCAAACACGAGGTCACACGTGTTACCGAGGGCCTGTTTTTGGTTAACAGGTATGATTAAGACTAAATTCTAGGATTCAATAATCCTCTGAACCATGGTTGTATTAGGGGTGTTTGGTGCATGGTTTTAGATAAGATTAGGTGGCATGGGATTAAAAAAAATATAATCATTGCATGTGATAGGGATTGTCCCCTATTACATGGGATACCGTGGACAAACATAACTCCATGGTCCAATTGTGTCATGGTGGCATTCTCTCATTAGTTTGTTGACCATTGAATGGATATACCAATCAACATTTAGAATAACTGAAAATAACATGTATGTGCTATATTTGTACCGTCCATCCGTTTTGCAAATGAGGTAGATCCAAAACTTACTTGGACCACAACATAGAAAGAAGTGAGGACAATGACGCCACAATTGAAATCTTCCTAGGGTGTTCATAAGGTCAAACAGACTTAAATAAAGGGAAAACACAAATATTAGATTGAGCCAAAACTTTAGTAGGCCCCAGGAAGTTTTCAATGGTAGGCGTTCAATCCCTACTGCTTTCTATGGTGAGGTCTACTTGAGCTTTGGATCTGCCTGATTTTTGGGCCCATACTCTAAAATGATCTCGAAAAATAGGTGGACGGTGTGAATATAGCCCATGCATCATGGTCGGACCTACAAAACTTGTTGTTATCAACAAACCTTTTCAAAAATTTTCAAACGGCGGGGCGGGAAGCAATGTTACAGTGCTCATAATTCAAGAGGAATTAAATGCAATTCCATTTAACCCAATCCCAACCTTTCTCATTCTCCTCAAACGTTAGATGAAATTTGTAAGGGACCAAATGCACATCCATCCCATCTAATACCGTGGGCCAAATGCCCCCTTAGTGATCGGGCGATATGTAGAAAGGTAGAAGTTTATTATTCTGGATGGAATATTTTATTTCTTTTTTGTCTTGTGTCTTAAGGACTTATTCTTTCATTGATAATTGTAGCCAAAATTATATTTCTCGACGGAACGAAAATGAACAAACTAAAATAAAATAAGCTAAAAACAATGTTAATTTTTATTTATTTATGAATTAATGTTCATTATAATTGATAGAGTAATAAATAATACTTAAAAAAAAAAAAGAGATAAATATCTAAACTGTCTATATGGCCAAACGATTTATGTGAATGGTGAGTAGGATGTGACTAGAGTATTTGATTTTTCAAGTAAGGACTCGGTTAATTGGAATTCGATAAAGGAAGGTTGTGGATATTTATCCTATTTCTAAGCATATTGTAGCGATTGCACTAGACAATTGCGATCTAATCTAAGACTAGGCTAGGCTATGCTAAAATAAAAGATAAAGGTAAAGGTAAAGACTATGAAGATAAACATCTTTAGTGTCAGCCGGGAGATCCTCACCGCATTAATTTTTTATAGTTTTTAGAGGCGGCAAAACCCTTACTGGATTTCCTTGTTGGTTCAAAATTCTTCGCAATCACGACTTTTTATATTCTATTCTTAAGGGAGACCTCCATATATTAGAAATCATTTTCAGATCTCTTGCTAGTGTGGCTAATCCATGAACCTTTAGAGCTCTGTCTCATTGGATTCGGTCGGGTCACAAATTGTGTTTATATCCCCCTATCATGACCTTGAATATTCGTGGAAGTGGTGGAACTAGTCTCATTGAATTCAGTTCAGGACCCAATACATTAGTTCTCATCTGTACATATATTGGTTTGATCTTCGAATCTTCGTAATTGTCATGAGAGCTCTAAATGTCTCTGGGAAGATCTCTCATTTTGGAAGGATTGTGAGGATGACCTTACCTATTAGTGCCTCGGTTTTGTTAATGATGTAAGCTAGGGTGTCCTGACTCGGTCAAGCCTCTATTGAAAGATATTGAAGACCAAAAACTCGAAGACTTGAAGCATCAAGGTTTGAAAACACAGGTAAAAGTGAGGTGCCTTGGTAATCCTAGCCTTAAACCCCTTTCGGTACAAAACAATCTATTAAATGACTTGTTCCATATAAGAAAACCTATTTTCATCAGGTTTATGCTGGCTAGATCATGTACAAAACACAAGATCACTATTAGAAAAAATGGACAAAGGTTACGGATAAAAGCAGTAGCTATATACTAGCTACAGTTATAGTCCGTAGTATGTCCGTAGCAATTAGTATCATAACCATTGGTCTCATATGGCTACGGATTAAATTCGTAGCCATACTTTTCGTAACTTAAAAGTACATATAGCTACGGATTGTATTGGTAGCTAAAACTAGAACTAGAGCCGTGGCAATAGGCTAAAGTTAGAAACAACTATGGTTTCCATATAACAAGGGCTACGGTTAATAGCCGTAGCTATATCATGTATTAATTTTTTTAATAAAAATGGTATTTCTTGCCTTTGTAGTACGTGCCTTGATAGAAATTATAGTACTAATGTCTCTCGTATACTGACAAGAACCAATTCAACTAAGAGATGAATGATTTAGTTTTAGAAAAAGACACTAAGTTACCTGAAACCAAGTCTTTGACGTAGTTCATAAGTTCATTTTTCATTTTTTCCTGTATAACATGAAATGGACGCAAGTACTTGGATGAAGTCCATCAATCCACCAAACTTCAAAACCCATATCCCAAAAATAGAAACCAATGCTTCTCTACTTATTACAAAGTCTACATGATCCTTTGGAAAGTGCCAAAATTAGATATGTTACATGAATCAAAACAAATCCTAAGTTAAAATGCTGAGATGAGTGGGTATTACCTAAAGATGATAGCCAACAAGAAGGTCATTGATGGAAATAACTTGGACATGACATATGCAAGTGTCGACGGAGTTCGTTCTAGTCTAGTATAATACAATATCCTAGCAAGCACAGCCTTGAAACACACCAAAAATTCAAAGTAGGATAAGACACTTGGAAAAATAAGCACCAAAAATGCTTCCAAAAAGGAACTGGAGCAGCAACATTTGAAGTAGCATTATACATATAAGTATACATGTGCAAGAAAAGAACTAACTTGATCCTTGGATTTGCAAGGAAGAAACCGTTGTTGGATTGCCTTCCAGTCATTGTTATATTCCAATAAACCCTTTGCTAATAATCTGCCACATACCAAAAGGCCAGACCTTCAGAAGGAAACATACATCGAACACATAATATAGAAAACTGCAATGAATTAGACTTATTTAACTCCTATAGATCTCTTCCTTTAGTGCCTTTTCTTAGTAATATTGAGTAAGACATATGGACAAAAGCTTCTTAATATGAAACATGGATGATTTAGATTAATAAAAAAATCGTAAGGGTTGATTCAACTATAAATCCATGCCCACACCAAGTTCAAATTTTGAATTTCTGGGTTGTTTTTGTTGACTGGAGTCTGGACAATCATTCAGAACAAGGACTAAAACACAAGCTGATAGACACCCATCATTATTACCATGTACACGTGTATATTGTGTTTCTCTGTGGAGAGCATGATATTACATCATTACACTTTTAATCCAATCGAAATTGCATGGCACACAACTGGAGTTGAAGAATGTAATATAAAACATGACAGAAAAAAGTTCCTAGAATGTATAATTGTTGCAATTTGAATTTCTTGCATATGATAAACAAGCATTTATTGTAAAAAATGAGTGTCGTGCTGAAGTGGGAGACTTCGTGAGAATGTTGGCAATCTGATCATGGGAGGCGACATGTGGTAGCGAAATGAGCCGAGACTGAAACTTCTCACGGATGAAGTGACAGTCAACTTCAATATGCTTTGTCCGTTCATGGAAAACCGGATTAGAGGCAATCTGAATGGCACTCAGATTATCTACATGTAGTAGAGTAGGATCTTGTAGATGAACACCCAAGTCAGAAAGAAGTCCACGTAACCAGATAATCCCACTACAAGCTGCTGACATTGCTCTGTACTCGGCTTCCGTGCTTGATTTGGAAACAGTGGCCTGCTTCTTACACTTCCAAGAGATGAGAGAAGTGCCGAGAAAAACACATTAGCCAGTGGTAGTTCTGTTGAGAATAACTCAAACACAACGATCATAAGGACGTTTGAAATTCCATGATCTACTCACTATTTGTTGTAACTAAGTTGGATGTGGTCAAGCCATATGTCAGTAGCTGCTTAAATCTCTCAAGTGTTAGGTACAAGCCACATGTCAGTAGCTGCTTAAATATCTCAAGTGTTAGGTGTCTTATCATGTCTATAAAACAATCTACTACGCAATGTAAAAATATAACAAAAATTGAATATACTCTGCTATCCTACAATTCAAAGAAAACAGCCCTTATTGCTTATGTGTGTTATTTGTGAAGTTTGTGTTAATTGTGATTGAGTTGTTATTACTCCAACAAGTTCTGCGTGTGAGAGTACAACCGGCCCAGTCAGCATCTGAATAAGCATGAAGGTTCAGAGGGGTCGTGGAGGAGAAGAATAGAGATCGATCCAGAGTTCCACGTAGGTACCATAAGATGCGCAATACTACAATCATATGAAGAGTTCGAGGAGCAAAAATAAATTGGCTGACAACTTGGACCGCGTAGGCAATATCGGGATGAGTCATTGTTAAGTAAACCAGACTCCCAACCAAACGACGATATAATGTGGGATCCGCAATGAGTTCACCATCGTCACGGCCATAATGAACGTTAAGTTCTAAGGGAGTCTGAATTGTCTAATGATCCGTTAAGGAGGCCAAGGTGAGAAGATCCTTGGTATATTTATGCTGGTTGACCAGGATTTCATGTATAGAATGTGAAAATTCAAGTCCAAGAAAGTATGTCAGATAACCCAGGTCCTTCATCATGAAGGATGACTTCAGAACTTCCTTTAATGCTAAGATGCCAGTATCATCGCTACCAGTCAGAAGTAGGTCATCAACATATACGAGGACAATGACGATTCCATGCTCAGAGGTGTACAAGAATAAGGATGGATCATAACCACTTTGAGTAAAGCTAGCTCCTGTAACAACATCATGAAAACGTTGGAACCATGCCCGAGGGGCCTGTTTAAGACCGTATAAAGCTTTCTTCAGGGGACAGACTTTATTGGTAGGGATTAAAGATCCAGGAGGAGGTTTCAACTATACTGTTTCGTTGAGGTCTCCATGAAGAAAAGCATTTTTCACGTCCATCTGAGTGAGTGGCCAAGAGCGAACTGATGATAAGAGTGCGAACAGTTTTCATCTTAGCCACAGGAGCGAATGTCTCATCATAATCAATTTCGTGTTTCTATTTGTATTCCTGAGTGACAAGCCAAGCTTTGTATCGATCTAATGATCTGTCAGACTTGAGCTTCACAGAATAAATTTATTTACTGCCAATTAATTGTTGATCAGTAGGTCGAGTAACAATGTCCCACGTATGGTTATCATCCAATGCTGCAAGTTCTTCTGCCATAGCCTTCTTCCAACAATCATGACTGGCTACCTAATGGTATGAAGTAGGAATAGATACAGTATACAGAGTAGTATTCATAGCAGATATAGAGTATATCAAGTGATCAGGTTGTCGATGTACACGAGTGGAATGACGTACCAAGATAGAATCCAGATCGGTTACGGGTACAGTAGGGAGAGTAGTAGGTGATGGATCTATACGTGGTCGTCGTGAATAAACCTACAATGGGTAAGGAGGTGTACTCGAGGCAACCGAAATGTCAGAAAAAATAGTAAGACCAGGAGAGTCTGGTGTGGGCGAAGAAGGAACATATGAATGGAAGACAATATGCTCAAGGAAGATAACATGTCGTGATACCCGTACACGACAAGAGACCGAATCATAACAACGAAAATCCTTCTGAGTTTTTCTAAATCCTAAGTACATATATTTGACTGATTTTGGGGAAAGTTTGTTACGTTCACGTGATGTTAGATGAACATAACATATACAACCAAAAACATGAAATGTGAAATATATGGGAAGAGAACCGGTGAGAATAAAGTAGGGAGATTTACTATTCAGGACTGTGGTTGGCAACCGATTAATCAAGTAGACTGAATGCATCATAGCTTCCGCACAAAAGGAACGGGGAATACTCATAACTGCCATTAATGTATTGGCAGTTTCAACGATATGACGATTTTTTCGTTCAGCCACTCCATTCTGTTGTGGATCGTATCAGAACAGGTGGTCTGATGAGTAATCCCATGATCCTTAAGATATGTACAAAAATTTGTGGAGAGATACTCTCCCCCTGAGTCAGAGAGGAGAGTTTGAATTTTATCTTGAAATTGTATGTCCACCGTAGAATGAAATATTTTGAATTTTTCAAACACCTGTGACTTAGAGTGCAGAAAGTAAATCCAGGTATGTAACGGGTGAAATTATCAATGAATAAAACATAATATCGTAGTCCAAAGAGAGACATAATTGGGGAAGGGCCCCAGACATCCGTATGCACCAGTTCAAACATAGATGATGATTTTATAGTACTTAGAAAAAAGGGAATACACTTACTTTTTGAAAGGCAACAAAAAGAACAAGAATGATCCAAATCACTTTTATTAAGATAAATATTCCCTAATATGCTAGAAGAAAATAGCAGAATCAAACGATCAGAATGTGGATGACCCAGGCGAAAGTGCCAGAGTTTCCATATTTTATTTGCTAAACAAATATTCGAGGATGAGGGAGAGAAGAAACAACGAGCTAGAGTAACCGATGGGTGAAAGTCAAGCACGTACAAACATCCATGCCGCCTACCCTTCCCAAGTACTTTCCCCGTTGCCAGATCCTGCACAAAAAAACAATTTGGAAGAAATATGACTAAGCAGTTATTGGATGTAAGTTGACCAACAGAAATTAAATTTGAGAAAAGTTTAGGGACATGAAACACATCACGAAGGGTAAACTAGCGATGGTCAGAAGAAGAGAAAGTTAAGGAACCAACGGACTGAATAGGTAGTTTAGTGTCATCTGCAGCAGAAATAGCCTGATTGTCAGTGTACAAACGAATATTGCAAAGATGTGATATATCATCAGTCATATGATTTGAAGCACCAGAATCGAAGAACCATGGAGAAGATGTTGTTATACCTGACATACCAACCGCAGAAAGGGCCTACACGATCTACTGGAGCATCGCAGGAGTTAAAGTGAGGAAAGACCTTCAACAGAACCAGTGGATGTCATATTAGGATCGGTATTGCTCTGATACCATGTAAAACAAAGCAAAAACAATGAAGAGAATGATTCTGTGTATTTGAGACAACCCTGAAGGGTTGAATATATAGAGTTTTACAACGACTATACAAGGTAAGATGATAAATACAGTCTATCTATAGAATTAGTTATACAAGGCATGTGGCCTATCCAACAAAAAGAAGTAAATGCTTATAGCATACTGATCTAGATTTTTTTTTCGTGTCAAAATTGAATGCATTTACTGCTTCTCGAGCCATTATGTGACATGTTTCAGCAATGCAATCAGAATTCTTGTATGAAATAAGATTCCAAGCACATACCTGTAAATTTTCCAGCATGTGTAAGCTTGTACAGGCCTTTTGCGTCCCTTGCTTCATATACTTCCAATGACATGTTCATGAAAATCATCAAGTATGTATGCCAGCTTTCTTTTACGATGCAACCCTTGGCTTAATGCACATGCCAATAAGCTTTTCCCTAAAAATTGAATGTGAGTGAGAAATAAGAAATTTATCAAATAAAATAACAAGGCAATTAAGAAACAAATATCCAACCCATGGAAGAAAGATGAAGAAAGTGATGGGACAAAATATCTAGCCTTCAAATTATGAGTAGGAACACTACCACAAGTCCCATCACCACAAAATATCCAAGCATAGATATCTGACTGTCTTCGATGCTCAATCAACTCCTAGGAGCTTACCCTGAAAGAGATGAATGACCATTGTTTCCTCTTGTATGGTCCATTTGAGTGTATGACCACCGTTATCAATGTTTATTTGAGCACTGAAAGCAGTCAGATATCTCTCCAAAAGTAGTACAGTAAGCCCATAAGGCATCGGTCAATCAGATTGACCAATCCTTAGGGTCAGGGTTAACCATTTCCTTCAAAATGTGTTTGATCTCTCTATTGGAAATCTCAGCTTGCTCACTTGTCTGTGGGTGTTATGGGGTGCTTACCTTATGAAAGATACCGTATTTCTTCATTAAACTCTCAAATGGTTTATTACAAAAGTGTGAGCCCCCATCACTAATGATGGCTCGAGGTATTCCAAATCGGAAAAAGATGTTCTCTTTTAAGAATTTAATGACCGTGCAATGGTCATTGTTCCGACACGGAATCACTTCGACCCATTTAGTGACATAGTCTACGGCGAACAAAATATTTAGATTTCTAAAAGATTGGGGGAATGGTCCCATGAAATCGATGCCCTAGCAATCAAATGCCTCTATGGTAAAAATTGGATTCAAGGGCATCATATTTCGACGGGACAACGCTCCCAATTTTTTACAACGCTCACAAGCTTTGCAAAACTCGTGAGTGTCCTTGTACATAGTGGGCCAGTAAAAGCCACACTGTAAAATCTTGGTCGTGATTTTTTTAGCAGAAAAATTATCACCACAAGCCTGTGAGTGACAGAAGGAGATGACACTTTGATACTCATCATCTAGAACACATCTTCTTAAGATTTGGTCTGTGCAATATTTGAACAAATATGGATCGTCCCAGAAAAAGTTGCGCACCTCAGTGAAAATTTTCTTCTTATCTTGCGCAGTCCAATGTGTCGGTATGAAACCTGTGGTAAGATAATTAACAATATCAGCGAACCAAGGTGAATGGGAGACCCTGAACAACTGTTCATCAGGGAATATGTCATTGATATGTGTCATCTTAAGGGAATTAGAGAGATCAAGGCAAGAAAGATGGTCAGCCACTACGTTCTCTACTCCCTTTTTATCTTTAATTTCTAGGTCAAACTCCTGGAGTAAAAGGATTCATCTTATCAAGCGGGGCTTAGCATCATTTTTAGACAGAAGATACTTGAGCGCCGCATGATATGTATAAATAATGATCTTGGATCCGATTAAGTATAACCTAAATTTGTCCAAAGCGAACACTATGGCCAAGAGTTCATTTTCCATAGTCGAGTAGTTCACTTGGGCAGGATTTAGAGTCTTACTCGCATAATGAATAACGTAGGGTTTCTTATCTTTTCTTTGGCCTAGAACTGCCCCAAGAGCATAATTAGACGCATCGCACATAAGTTCAAAAGGAATGCTCTAGTCGGGTGGTTGTATGATGGGTGCACTAGTCAACATGCCCTTAAGTTAGTGAAGCTTCCTGTCATGGCTCTGTCCACTCATATAGTGCATCTTTTTGAAGTAGATTACATAAAGGACGAGAAATGAGACTAAAGTCCTTTATAAATCTTCTATAAAATCCGGTTTGTCCTAAGAAGGATCGCACGTCCCGTATGTTCTTGGGTGAAGGTAGGTTAGAGATAAACTCGATTTTTGCCTTATCTACTTCGATTCCTTTGGATGAGATAATATGTCCAAGGACAATTCCCTTATGAACCATGAAGTGTCACTTCTCCCAATTAAGTACTAAGTTCTTTTCTTCACATCTTTTCAGCATACATTTAAGACTTTTCAAGCACTCGCTGAAAGATGGACCGAAGACAGAAATCGTCCATGAAGACCTCTAAATATTGCCCCACCATGTCAGAAAAGATACTCATCATACATCGCTAAAAGGTGGCAGGGGCATTACATAGTCCGAATGGCGTCATTCGGTAAGCAAAGGTGTCGTAGGGATATGTAAATGTAGTCTTTTCCTGATCTTTAAGGACGATCTCTATCTGATTGTAGCCTGAATACCCGTTAAGGAAACTGTAGTAGGAATGACCAGCTAACTTTTCCAAGATCTGATCAATGAAAGGTAAAGGAAAGTGGTCCTTCCTCGTGACGGTATTCAACTTCCTATAGTCAATGCACATTCTCTAACCAGTAGTAACTCTAGTTGGCATGAGTTCATTATTGGCATTGGCTACGATGGTGATTTCGGACTTCTTAGGAACTACCTGAGTTGGAGTCACTCATTGACTATCGGATATAAGGTATATGATACCCACATCCAATAGTTTAAGACCTCGGTCTTAACCACTTCCTTCATGTTTGGATTTAGTCTACGTTGTGATTGTTGAGCAGTCTTTGCATTATCCTCAAGATAAATGCGGTGAGTACAAATCGAGGGATCAATTCCCTTGAGGTCTGCAATCGTCCATCCAAGGGATCTCTTGTGCTCAATGAGAGTAGATATGAGCATACTCTCCTGTTCTTTCTCCAGGTGGGCAGAAATCACCACCAGGTATATCTCATCTTGACCTAAATATGCATATTTCAAATCAGAGGGTAAAAGTTTTAAGTCAAGCTTCGGTGGCTTGAGGTTAGACAGTAGAGGCACTACATCAGTTTGGGGCAACTCTTCAAATTGTGGCCTCCACTGGTTAACTTCAAGTACCGGTGTAGCATCAAGCATGACACACGACTCCCTAATCATGTCATCATCAAAATCATTGGAGTAGGCCAGGCACGTCTCTAGAAGGTCAGAGGATAAGGTCAAAGGTGTCCTATCTTCCACGAAAGAGTCAATCATGTTAATGTTGTGGAAATTGTCATCATCCTCTAACCGTCTGCCTGTATTGAAAAATATGTTTGACTCCAATGTCATATTCTAGAAAAACATAGTCATTACACCATTCCTGTAATTGATAATTGTGTTTGAGGTGACAAGAAATGGGCGACCAAGAATGACGGAAATCTGAGTGCTCATGTTACCGATGGGTTCGGTATCCCAGATGATAAAAACTACAGGGTAGTAAAATCTGTCGACCTGGACCAACACATCCTGAATTATCCTTCTTGGTATACAAACAGAGCGATCAGTAAGTTGTAGTGTGGTTAGGGTGGGTTTTAATTCACCCAAACCTAACTGTTTATATACCGAGTAGGGAATCAGATTGACGCTCACTCCTAAGACAAGAAGTGCGTGCTCAATTCGATAGTTCCCAATTACACATGATATGGTTGGGCTACCAGGATCCTTGAATTTCTGTGGCACATCTTACTTTAAGATGACACTTACTATTGAGGGTCAAATATTGCATATTAGACCCCATTTATTACTTAGAATTACGAGCATGATACTGTTTAACGCCCGGTTTTAACCATGTTTGTGATGCAGGGTGTATTTGAGAGCATGGATTGCAAAAAAGTTCTAAAAGCGTGGATTTGACGCTCTGAATTCACCAAGGCAAGGGCAGGGGACCAAGATCGATGGATTTACACGCCAGTGATCTAAGAAAATCAAGAAACTGAAGCTCAAATGGCCTGAAAGTCAGCCAGAATGCAAGATCACAGGGTTTCCACCATCCGTTCAGCTCGAAACTTCATACATGGCCTGAGGACCATAATTTAACCGTACACGTCAAATTTGATCCATTGGATCCTTATGAAAGTGGCCTGAAGGATAGTTCAGCCCCTAAAATCATGATTTGGGGCCTGCCTAAAATCTGGATATACTTCAGTTTTAGTCTCAACCCCTTAAATGAGGTTCTAAAATAGATGGAAGGAGCGGATCTTCCACACACATCATGAGTGGACCCCACTTGCAGTTGCCAGTGCACAGTGCACAAGTGCACTCTCGGTGTACCGGACCAAGAGAACTTGGTCAAAGGTCTTTGACCGACCTTTCTTCCCAAACTGAGAAACTCAACAGCGTCCGCACCGTGCAGACGTTGATTTCAGTTGTGGGACCCACTTCTCACTCATTTGAAAGATCCAAACCATCCATTCGTCACTAAGGTTAGCCAAAACCCATGCCTAGGTGTCAAAATTACAGAATATCGCGAGGAGCTAAATCCCGTCGTCCAAACGTAGGATGGACGGTGGAGTAAAAGATCTCGTGGGCCACATTTAAAATGCTCTAAAAATCATCCATTCGTAATGGTTTTTCGAGGGGAATACAATGGACGTAATGGATTCCTCTGTCCTCGTCAATCAGTTGGCCACGGTCCATCACAGAGCTGACGCAGAAGCTCTGTTCGCAAACAGAGTTGCGGTTTTTCATTGTGGGCCATCCCGTACAACGAAAATCTAATCCGGATCGTCCATCATGAGCCCACAGACTGTCTCACCTCATCCTAGGTGGAGAATTTCAAGAACCCATGAAGATAAAAATTCGATCTTCCAAACGGAAGAAGGACGGTGATTTTACAAGTTCGGTGGGCTGTAGCATAGAAATGTCCAGGAGTACTCCATTTCAACTGAAATTTTGAGGAGAAGCTGGTGAACGGAGTGGATCTCCTGTCTGAACTGAAGAATGGGTCTCATCGAACAGTCAGCGTTACAAAATCAATTTTAAATGCAAGGGAGTGCGTTTTGCTGTTCTCCACTGCGTAAGACTTACGTACCACGCAAACAACCGACTTCCCTGCCTATAAAGAGGCAGCTTGGAAGAGCATCTCGGGGAGGGCTGGGAGTTTTGATGTGGAAGAGAGAGAGAGAGACAGAAGGCCTTCAACAATTTTCTTTTCTTTTTTCTTTAATTCCCTTCTTTTCTTTTTATGTTATTTTGATGGAGTTTAGCTTATCCATGTCAGGCTAAAACGCCTTAGATAGGGCTAAGGGGTGAAGCTTGTAGTCAGATGGGAGATTCTATTTTATGCTTTTAATTTAATTTATGAATTGAAGTTGATTTTAGTTGATTATTACGGGAATACTTTCAGTTTTTAATGGTTTGTTGTGACTAAAATTACAATAGATCTATGATGGCTTTGAGTATTTCTTTCTCCTTTTTATGTTTATGACGTCGAAAACCCATTATTCACCATCATCTCCTGGGCATAGTCGGATGACGGTACCCTTCCTAACCCTCATAGCATGGTGATTGGTTGGTAATTAGTTTAATTTTATTGTTTGCTTTGCCTCTTGGGCATGGTTTGGTGATGGAATCCATTCTAATTCATATACCTTTCATCTCTTGAAGACTATATCAACGGCAGTTCAGTTAATTTTCATGATTCGTGAAGCAGGCGTAAGATCTCCCTGATTTCTACAAGTGGATCCTCTGAATCCCTAGTTTTTCTCCTCTGAATTCCTTAAGTTTTAATTTAATATTTTACCATTATTCCTTCGAATTCAATCGATTTAGATTTCATCTTAGGCTAGTTCTATTTCTACCTAGTTTCAGATAACGTACAAGTTCCAGTCCCTTGGGATTCGACCTCGGTCTTACCGAGTTTATTACTACATCACAACCCTGCACTTAGGGAGTGAACACTTACTTTCTCAGTCAAGAAGATTTTCTTTTGAATATTCTATCGTCTTTTGGTCGTACATAAGTCTTTCAGGAATTTGACATATGAAGGTATTTGTTTCACGGCATCAAGTAGAGGAATGTTAACTTTCACTTGTTTCAACACCTCCTGAGAGTTAGAGAGAGGTTTTGGTGCAACCAACCATTGAGAAAATGGAGAACCGACTTCCCTTGAGGTTCTAGTTCTACCTCTGGTGGGACATGGCTAGATCTATTTTCTTTGTCCACTTCCGGGTCCTTAGGCTTTTTAGCCCTAACCGGAATGGTTTTGTCAATGATCTTCTCACTCCTAATAGTAGTAATGGATTTAGCTTGTTCCATCTGATTTAAAGAGCTAGGGTCACTTATTTCATATTATGGTTTGGAATTTGGGAGAGGTACAGCAGGAAGCATTCCCTTTCCTCCACTCGTTAATTGTGACTCTATCCTTTGAATAGACGATGCAAGCGTTCCTAATACTGTATGGATATTATGGAACGCTTGTGTCGAATTCTAATTAAGTAGCTTTTGTTTTCGAATATATTTTTGAACCGGATCCTCTTGAGGTTTCTCTTGATTTGGAGTTTGATTGAAGAAACTCTGAGGAGTAGCTAGCCGTTTGTCCATTTCTCCAACTGAAGTTTGGATGATTTCTCCAACCGGGATTATATGTATTAGAGGTAGGTCCATTTAAAGGTCTTTGATAATTATTTACGGCATTGGATTGCTTAGTCAGTACCTCTTGAAAGGCATATATAGTTGGACATTTTTCAGTTGTGTGATGTTACAACCACAAATACCGCAAACAACTTCCTTACCCTTATCCTTCTTTGATTCCATGGCCTCGAATTTCCTTATGAGATTAGTCACTTTAGCATTGATATCATCATCCTCTTTCAGAAGGTATACTTCGCCTCTTTCCTTTGATTGAGTGGGCCTAGAAGTGGTACTCGATTTTGGGTATGTGTCCCATAATTGTACGTTTTCAGCAAGTCTATCCAAGTAATCCCACACATCATCGACATTTTTATTCATAAATTTTCCATTACACATTGTCTCAGCCAATTGGTGCATGGAAGATGTCAGTCCATCATAAAAAAGTGTGTAATGCGCCACGTTTCAAAACCGTGTTGTGGGCATGAACTGACAAGATCCTTGAACCTTTCCCAACATCGAAAAAATGTTTCATCCTCCTTTTGAGCAAAGTTCATGATTGATTTACATCGAAAAAATGTTTCATCCTCCTTTTGAGCAAAGTTCATGATTGATTTTCTAAGGGTGTTCGTTTTATGATGTGGAAAGAATTTCTTTATGAACTCCCTTTGCATATCATTCCATGTGCCAATAGATCTAGGACGTGGTGAATGCAACCACATCTTAGCTTTCTCCTTCAAAGAAAAGGGAAAGAGTTTCAGCCTGACTATGTCCTTAGACACGTTTAGAAAATATAAAGTGGCTATGATCTCTTCAAACTCTTTTACATGTAAATATGGATTTTCTGATTCAAGTCCATGAAATTTAGGAAGGGGTTGGATTACCCCTGGCTTAATATTCATGTGTCCCGTATTCTCAAGAAAAACTATACATGAGGGCGTACTCACCCCCGCCAGTTGTAAATAATCTCGTAAAGTACGAGGTGAGGTGCTTGATGCATCCTATTCTCATCATGGACTTCCTCTACCCCAGGTGGAGGTAGTGCGTGAGGTTGATTTGCAGCCATAACCTCAATTAACTCAGGGGATTTCGAAGATAGGGCTGGAAAGAAGTTACCAAATTGAAGTCCCTAAGTTAAAAACTTGCAAAACAAACTAAAACAAGTTAGTTTATAAAAATAGAAAATCTAAGAATAGAAAGTTTCTAAAATTAGAAAGAGTTTCTAAAAAGGGAAATCACTAACCTAGTTTCTAAAAGTAAAAGAAGAAAGTCTCTAAAAATAAAATAAAAGAAAGGAAAGATGAAATAAATTAGGAAAATTCCTAAAACAAAACCTAATCTAGAAATAGAAAGTTATAAAAACTAGAAAATCAGAAAGAGATTACCAATTTAGAAAGTATATGTCAGAATCCTACAAAATAGAAAAAACAAGTTAGTTTTTAAAAATAAGGAAAACCTAAACCTAAAATCTAAGGTTAGAAAAATCATAATCTTAAACTAATCCCAAAACTAATTAATTTTAGAAAACGTAACCGTCAATCCCCGGCAACAGCGCCAAAAACTTGTTCACACCCCAAGTATAGGGTTGCGATGTACTAATAAACTCGGTAAGACCGAGGTCGAATCCACAGAGACTGAAACCTGTACGTGATCTGAAGATAACTAGAACTAGAACTAGAATAAGATGAAATCTAAATCAGATGAATATGAGAGAATAATTGTAAAAATATTAATCTAAAATTTATAGAAATCAAGGTGAGAAACTAGGGATTCAGAGGATCCACTTGTAGAGATCAAGGAGATCTACGCTTGATTCACGAACTCAACTGGACTTCGAGTCTCATCTTCATCCAGTTGGAAGATATATCACTAAAGCACAATCCGAACTTCTTTTGAACTAGTTTTCAAAAGACAAGTCGGATATAAATTAGAATGGATTCCATCACCAAACTATGCCCATGAGACAAAGTAAACAATAGAATTAAACCAATCCACAGCTAATCTGAGAGATGTTTGAATGTTAGGAAGGATTCTATCATCCAACCATATCCAAGGGGCGATGGTGAACAACAGGGCTTCTTAACTACATAATCACAATAAGGGAAAGGACATACTCAAAGCCATCGCAGATCTATTGTAATTTAAGTCACAACACATCATTAAAAACTGAAAGCATTCCTTCAAATCAAACTAGAATCAATATTAATTCAAAAGTATGAATCCAAGCCGTAGAATTAGTCACATCACGCCACAAGCTTCACCTCTTAACCCTAGCTAAGAGGTTTAGCTCAACATGATGGAACTAGATCTCTCAAAAATAATCATAAAAAAAACCAGTAATTGAACAAATAAAGACTAAAAAAAAAAAAAAAAACTCTCTCAAACTCTCTCTCTCTCACTGACGTCCAGACGTGGATTGAATGCCCCCTTTCTCTCTTCTCTCTTGTCTCTTTATAGCCGTGAAAGGGCGGTGGAGAGAAGCCTCCTTTGCTGCTAAAGTTGGTGCGGGCGTGCGTAAGCTAGTCGGTTTACACAACCGACTCTTATTTCGCAGTCGGAAGAAACGCAAATCTGTTACGTTTGAAGGAAATTTTCGAACGATTAAGGGCTTCTCCTTCGGATCTTTCAGCAAAGCTGGGGTCGGCCTGGGCTTGTGCTCCAACTGGGCGGTCCGGATTGGTGGCACGATCGCCACCAAGGCCGCACAATGGCCGGAGAAACCGGGTAGCCTCTGGACGCACCCCGTGCGTTACGCATGCGCAGGGGACGTCTCTGTGATGATCGGTGGGACCCTGATTGATGTATTCGTGGAAATCTACTCCGTCCATTGCACTCTCCTCGAAAAACCAATTGGAAATGTCTGGTTTTGGATTAGATTTGGTGTGGACCACATGGTTTTCTTCTCTGCCGTCCGTCTTGCGTTTGAACGGTTGAAAACCGATCCTTACTGCTTTTTGCAAAATTTCCACCAAGGACTTGGCCATTAGGGCTGTGGAAGTCTAATGGACGGTTCGGATCATCATTACAGGTGATCATGGTGGGCCATTGCCGGCCCCAGCGGACGGCCCTGCGAAACGGAAACAGAGACCTTCCGTTCTCTGTTTGGAAGTCGGGCGGGCGGGGATCAAACGCAGTCAAACTGCTTGTTTGGCTCGGTGTGATGTGAGTGCACATCCAGTGTGTACTCTCTCACACAAATGGGCCCCACCTTGATGCGTGTAAAAGATCCTCTCCGTCCATCTCTTTTCTCATATCATTTTAACGGTTGTGACCAAAATTGAGGCATATCCAGGTATCAGGTGAGCCCCAAATCAGAGATTCATGGCTGATCTATCCATTGGCCCACTTATCCAAGGATCCAATGGCTGAAATTCGACATGTACGGTTAATTTATAGTCTTTAGGCTAGATATCAAATTTCAAACTGAACGGATAGTGGGAACCCTGTGATCTTACATTCTAGATGAATTTCAAGCCCGTGTAACGTGAATGGCTTGATTTTCTCGGATTTCTGACGTGTACTTTCTTCAATCTCGGTCCCCTAGGGTCCATCCCTTTCGATGGCTTGAGCATTAAATCCATGTTTTTAGTACCTCTTTTCAGTCCAGGCTCCTAAGTACACCCTGCATCACAAACACTATTAAAATAGGATCTTAAACAGTATCATTTTCGTAAAATCAAGTAATAATTTAGGTCTAATATGAAATATTTGACCCTCAACAATGATCTACATTTAAGATGAATGGATTGCATAAATAAGGATTACAAGTGCAAATTGGTAAGATATAACAAATCTACCTATAAAATAAGGAATTTTATAAAACAATACTTTATTGATATAATATTTACACCATGGTACATTTCTTAGTTAGATTTTCACTAAAACACCTAACAAATAAGTTATTGTAAAAGGAGTACCTTCCCTAGTTTTCTCCACCAGTCCTATGTTTAAAGTATGATTTTTCCTAAAATGATGAAAATGCCCACAAAGCCTTCACTCTCAATTGAATTGCATACGGTGCACTGTGGGCCCCATTATGATGTATGTGTTTAATCCACACCGTCCATTCAATTTTTCAAATCATTTTAGGCAGGATCCCGAAAATAAGGCAGATCCAAATTTCAGGTGGACCACACCGCAAGAAACAGTGGTGATGAATGCCCACCATTAAAAACTTCTTATGGGCTACAAAAGTTTTAGATCAAGCTGATATTTGTTTGTTCCCTTTATTTTAGTTTGTGTATCCTTATCAGCAGTTTGGATGACAAACAAATATTATGGTGGACGTTACGGTGGGTGTTAGGAGGTTTGTTAGGGTGGGCATAGCACCATTTTCTATGGTACAATGGAGCTAAGATTTTGATCTGCTTAATTATTGGATTCATGGCTTAAAAGGAGCTGGTAAAGGGATGGACGGCATATATATATATATATATATATATATATATATATATATATATATATATATATATATATATATATATATAGGGAAAAGGTACTATGCGCTCGAGTTGATAGGAACATCCCATGAGGTCAAGCTGTGTGGGCCCCACCGTGATGCGTTTCGAACATCTACCCCATCAGTCAAACGCACCATTCCATCGTGGGCCTATGTCTCAAAAATCAAGTCAATCCGTGACTTGAGTGGGCCACACCACATACAGAAGTTGAGAGGGGCCCGTGCACCATTAAAACATTCATAATCATTTTTTGGGCCCACCGAGATGTGGTTTGCAAATCCAGCCCATCCATTATGTGTGTCCCACTTGGATGAGGGTTCAGACCAAGTTTCAGCAGCATTCAAAACTCAGGTGGGCCCCACCAAGTGCTTTTATATGTTTTTGCCATGTCTTCACATGATTTTAGATGTCATGGCCCACCTGAGTTCCGTATATGGATGATTTTTGGGATATCCCATAATTTAAAAGGGACCCATCAAATGCACGGTGTTGATGGTCGACACGCATCAGGTGGGTCCCACATAGCTCGACCTCATGGGAGCTTATCGTGAGGCCGAGCGCATAGTACCTTTTCCCACACACACACACACACACACACACACACACATATGTGTGGGAACTTTCGGTGAGGTAGAGCTGTGTGGGCCCCACCATGATGCCTGTTGAACATCAACATCGTGCATTTGATGGCTCCCCTTTAAATGATAGGATATCCCAAAAATCAGCCGTATATTGAGCTTAGGTGGGCCATACCATCTAAAATCATGTGAAGACATGCCTAAAACATATAAAAGCACTTGGTGGGGCCCACCTAAAATTTGGATGCATCTAAGACTTGGTCTGATCCCTCATCTAAGTGGGACACACATAATGGATGGGCTGGATTTGTGAACCACACCTCGGTGGGCCCAACAAATGATTGTGAATGTTTTAATGGGAGGGTAACCCCTCTCAACTTTTGTACATGTTGTGGCTCACAAAAGTCATCAATTGACTTGATTTTTAAGCCCAAGGCTCACCAAGGAATGGTGCATTTGATTGATGGGGTAGATGTTCGACAGGCATCACGGTGGGGCCCACACAGCTCGACCTCATGGGAAGTTCCCATGAGCTTGACCACATAGAACCATTTCCTATATATATATATATATATATATATATATATATATATATATATATATATATATATATATATATATATATATATATATATATATATAAATGGCCCCACGGTCAGGACCGCAGATTGAATTGGATGTGTTTACACATGTTTTCAGCACATCAATAGAGATTAATAAGTAGTCACCACATATTGAGTAAATGGGTTCGATGCTGACGGAATTCGTAGTCGAACTAGAAAATATCTTTAGTTGATCTCATCTCCGGGGATACTCATTTTCTTATTAATGTGACAACACAAAACCTTATGTATGACTTTTGGAGAGAAACGTTGTGGCCATGATTAGTAAGGCAATTAATGAGGTAGCGTGCGCGACACGTTAAAGACCCACCAAGGGAAAGAATTGTATCACTGATCTGGCTATGATTCGATCGATGAGGATGTCTCTCACAGTTCTTTTAAAATGGAAGATCTTTCTAGAAATGTTTGGACGTTTTGTGATAATTGTGAAGATTCCGAATAACTGAATATTAGACTAATATTTAAGCGAACCATTGTAATCTCGGACCCAAATCAGGGTTGGATGGACACTAAGTGGATTGGGCCCCAGGCCAAATTAAAGGGAGACTTCGAACTGGTGGATACATTCTCAACAGTTTAATGATCACAAAGCTCTTACAAGAGGTGGTTTGATTAGGTCATTTAAATGCATGATCATAATCAATTTGAGGTCCAGGATCAATGGTAGAGGTTACCGTTATTGATCTTGAATCTAGATGTAGGGTGATGAAGGTTTCAATATGGAAACTATCTACGTAAAAGTATAAATCTGAAAACCCATGACTCTAGATATACAAAGACTTTTCTATTCGGAATGCATGCCGTAAATACGAAGGATGGGATTAGTTAAAAATCCAAGTGAGAGTTTTACCACCTCGACAACTTATAAACGGAGCACACAATAATAAGCTTGAGGCCCACGCTAAACATAGTATACATTTACTTTACTTTTATCCTAGTATAGTATAGCCTAGTCTTAGGCATAAATCGCTATTGTCCAGTGCCACCACTACAGTACCGTATGATTATATTAAATATTCACAACATCAAGTTGTTGAATCCGATCAACTGAGTTCTTACTTGGATGTTCATCTTCCTGGCACATTCTGCTAACCATTTATCTCGTTCATTTGTTCTTATAGACGAATCAGATATTTATCTCTTGTTTTATTTATTTCTCGAAGGTTATTTTAATACTCTATCAATTATAACGAGCTTCATTTAGATATTAATAAAATTAGTATTATTTTAACCTTATTTATTTATTTATTTGTCCATCTTTATTCATTTTATAAATTGATTTCAATTACTAGTAAAAATATATTTTTTAAATTGTAAGGCAAAAAAAAAAAAATCCATCAGAGAGGATTCACCCTATCCTTTTACATATCCCCCGATCACATCACAGATCACAACCAGTGGCATTTAGTCAAGTACAACTCAGACACACCCAAACCTGATAATCGCACACATACAACTAATATAGGCCATTCATCATACAAATGACCTTAAGTTTGATTGAATTGTAGGAACAAAATGCGGCTAATGGAAACTTTGTGAGTCTTTACTCATGGCTTGCTGTTAAGACTACTGAGAGTTTTAACATTAAGGTCATGGGTTCAAGTACCGATTGCATGTGTGTGGGTGCATGTGTAAATTAAAAATAAAAATAAATAAATAAATAAAATAAACTTTATAATGGTCACAGAAGTTTTGTATGAGTATGATATTTGTGCTCGCTGTTTGTCAATATTATAATAACCCTGTGAACGTATTGGATAGTCTATAAACATCATGGTCAGCTCCATCAAGGTTTCAACCGTGCACGATTGCATTCCCACTGTTTAATGTGGTGTGGCCCACATGAGTTTGTCTTGCAATATTGTGGTTTTGCAAAACTGATGGACGGAGTTTATTTGCCATGAGAATCTCTGTTGGCCCCACAGGAAAGAGGCAATCCTTTTGGCATGCATGTCTCTACAGGGCAATGACGGAAGGGAAGCTCAATTTATAAAACCACTTCCTATGGTTGGTTCATCCGGTGATAGCGTTTTGCTGATTGTTGCCCTCTGTTTTCACTCTGTATTTGAGGGCATTGCAATTGGACCTGCAGGTAAGATGAGATACATGCATAAAGATGCAACTGCCTTGCAAAGCATGCTATCAGTTCAGAGAAAGGCTAATCTGTTTGTGAGTTTTTTTTATGCTGTTTTGACGGTGTCAAAAGTGGTGTTTGGAGATGAAACCCTTGCATCAATCTGAAATGAGGGTTTTGAGCCCTGTTTGGATACCACCTGCAATTGCTGGTTTGGTAGTCACCTATGATTTACGTGACAAATTGACTAGACCCCAAAACCCAATCTGATTGGTTTTTGAGGAAACGACAATTGCAGGTATCCTGAGCAGTCAACAATCGACAATGCATCCTAATGGGCCCTTTTCTCTGTACTCTACCCCATACATAAGGCAGTCTTGCATGCGATCTGTGCTGGTGTGTCCTATCATGGAGGGGCTTACCCCAAAAATTGCAGTGGTCTGATGATCCTAGCAACTTATTGGGGGACCTTTGCCCATTAATTTTGGCCTGCTGGTTCAACCGACCATTCGTGATCTTCAAAAAGTCCTGCAATCAGCAGTTTGTATTGTCTGGTGCAATTTGATTTTTGTATGGTCCATCATACCATCCATAACAGGGCCACTAGATGCATGATGTACAGATCTCATCTTCTTCATGCGTGCCACTTTATGGGACTGTTGAGTATACATGGAAGGCCAATGGAAGCTACTAACACCATCCTCATTATAAAATCCTAATGGTGAATTGCCATCAGAGAAACTCTGACATGTTCAAAAACTGGAGAACTTAGATTCAATGTTCTGCCGTGTCTTGTTGACTCAACTCAGGCGAGTCTTTACTTGACTCAACCCAGGCGAATCTTTACTTGACTCAACCCATGCCTAATAATTAATAATTATTTTGTAAATATTATTACACAGTTGTGTGAGGATAAATAATAAACAAACTGAAGAAACTTCAAACAGCCAGCACTTGCAAAAGCTGGTTTGATATGGTAGATAATCGCAGAGAGGTTACGTGTTCAATTCTGGTCTCTTACTTCTTGTAAAGACACATTTTCCAGCGTGACTCAGTTCAAGTTGTTGGCTTGAAATCTCATCAGGTCAAGTAAACTCGGCTGAATTTTGAGTCGGGTCACTGGGTTTTAGAACTATGATATGCAATAAGAGGTTGATGACGTGAATCACAGCATAAGCACATGATTTCAAAGTCTGAGCCATTCATTAAGTGGTGCCAACGGTGACCCATAGGTCAGCACAGTCCACTCGCTGGTTGGACCACCCTCATATGAGGAAATGGGTGGTAAAAATCCAACTGTATGAGATTATAATGAAAATTTCACAATAAAATTGCAAAAATAAATAAATAAATAATGCTGATATTCTGAAAGTCTCGTGAAAATATCATCTGATTGATAAAATCACGAGATTTTTAGAATCTCGGCTATATTTGTCACAATGGCCACTCATCAATATTTTTACATGCAGTCTAACTGGGATGCAGTCTAACTATGGTTTTGAAGGTCAAGTTAATGCATGCTGGACGCACAAAATGACATCGAAAGAAATAGACAATGACCGATCTGTTCTGCCAGATTGCTTATTTCAGACATTCATGGCAGGTCGACGAAGACGAAGACAATGACCGATCTCCTGCGACGAAGACGATGACCGATCTCATGCGACGAAGACGATGCTCGAGCTCAGTCTCAAAGGAACAAGCAATCAAATGGATTCTACACAGACCCTATCCGCCATCGACGAGCGAGAGTGGAACGTTGTTCCCTCTTCACGTCGCAATCGAAAGCTGGTAGGTGATCACCGAAGCAAATACTCCTACCCCACTCTGTTCGTTAAAGGATACCCCCACGGTTGGTTTCCTTTAAACTTAGAAAAGATTTTTGGCCAAGCGGGTGCTGTAATGGACGTCGTAATACCTAGAGATAGAGATTCAGGGGCTTACTGCGGCTTCGCTCTGGTCCGCATGAGCAGCGAAGCGGAACTGGCTAGGGCGGTAGCCATGCTCCACGATGTTAGCTACGATGGGAAGAAAATGTTAGTACAGAGGGCGCGGTTTGGCCCAGAAACCCTTCCGCCTTCTTCTCGCCTGAAATGCCCCGCCATTAGACCTTCCAAACCCCTTAACCATCGGCCCGCTTCTTTGGGCCTGCCTCCGAGACAGTGCTCCGTCGGACTATCATTCAAGGACGCCCTCAAGGGTCCGAAAGATCCTAACCCGCTTAATCCTCCGCAGATTGACCCCTTGCCTAACCCACCACAGGAGGAGTGCCAGACATCTCCGATCAGCTCCGACATCGATGGAAAGACAGACAATCATCCTGACTTCTTTGTATCTATAGATCAAGCTATTTTTGAGAAGAATCATGCAGATCTGGCCAAGTCGGTGGTGATCATAATGGAAGATGGAGCGTCAATACCGGCTGTAAGATCATGGATTAGAGATTGCACAGGTTTTCAATACGGTAACTCGGATATCAAACCACTGGGTTACAATGCCCTGTGGGTGCGAGTCTGTCCAGGGCTAAACCCGGATATGCTTACAATGGCTGGGCACTTGCACGCCTCTGGCCCAGTAAAAAAAATCATGGCGTGGGAGGAGTTCTCTGTCTTTGGCAAGGAGAACATCTGGGTTCTCATTTGGGATGTTCCGATGGAATGCTGGTATGATGAATTTCTCATACAAGCTGCTTCAACTCTAGGATTCCTCCTCGAAATCGATTTTAAAACTCAGCTGGGAGTGGAATTTGGCGTTATCAGGGCAAGAGTTAGAAGAGAAAAAGGGTCTCCCCTCCCGTCTCATGTGCGAGTGAACGTTGCTAACAAGGTCATTTCTCTCCCTGTCCAGAAGGAAATTCCTGGTATGATCCACCCAAGATGGGGTGATGTTTGGAGTTCAAGGGAGCCGGCGGAGCAGTAGCCAGGGCACATGCGGGACACCCCTAGAGATGAAGGACCATCGGCTCCTTACTCCTGCGGACCATCGTTGCTGGCGAAAATCAATGTGCCTGCAGCTATCGTCTCTCAAGGCGGCATCGGGCCAAATCAAAGGAGACATGGCAGCCCTTCGTCACACCCGACATCCCGTCTGTCAGTCGAAATCCGACGCGCTAGCGAAAATATCATTCCCCTCTCCGAGAACGCGACACCTGTTCAGGATCATCAGTCTGAATCCGGCGCGGACGATATTTCTTCAATGCGCTCGGCTATAGTTGAGACACGTGGTTATCCGTATAATCGCCCCTCGAAAATTATTTATGACGGTACTGCTGATGCCATGAGATTGCGCCACGAGTCTCCCGTTCGGGTGATAGATGGTAGTAGCACTGGCCACCTAGAAGGGGAAACGTCAGTTCCTACGCTCACCTTGCTCATTGATATCGGATCCGTGGAAGCGGGTCCGTTCGCGACCTGATTTCGTCTTTCTCCAGGCAAACAGGGAGCTCTTTATCTACCCGAATCAGTCCCTTCTAACCTGAGACCCGTCCTCTTTCCGCACCCAATCCTAACCGATATTCCTATCCAAGATGGCCTCTCACTCTCAAGTGTCTCTCAGATTCCATCCCACAAACCTTTCCCATCCTTCCAGGCAGACGACATCTCCAGAGGAGATATCTCTGATGACATGCTGACCGACTCCATCAACGCTTCTCCTTTCCCTTCAACCCCGGACCATTCTCAGCCAAACAGCAGTGACTGGGAGGATCTGGGGCCCATCACCTTATTCCAGGAGGAAACCCCCAGGGATGTGATAGTCGCAGAACCTCTCTAGATATGCTCAGAGATTCCTTATCAGCATGAGGGAGACACCTCATCAGTTCGCATGGCAGGAAAGAGCAGGGAGGAAATTTACGAAGAAATCCATGACAAAAAGTGGATCCATGACGCAGTGGGTTGTGTGGGCAGAGCGCTGGGCCTTTCTTTTGGGAACTGCCAGGAAGACTACATAGGACTCTTTCAGTTCATTGATAATAGGGGCAGGCCTTTACCCCTTGTAAAGCACCCGGCTAAACCGGCCCCTCGGTCTGTTAGTAACAAAGAACTCCACCACCTCCAGTCTTTGCCTGCTTTATCTTCCACGTCCTCTGTTCGTCGTGATCGTAAGGGTACTCAGGGCAGATTGGTTCCCCAATGATAATTCTATCTTGGAATGTTAGGGGGGTGGGCTCCAAGTACAAGCGAAGCCTTATCAAAGCCTCTATCAGGAGAAAAAAGTCGGACGTCATTTGTCTTCAGGAAACCAAAGTTCCTTCCTTCTCTACTTCGTCACTAGCCACCCTATGGGGTCCTGCAAATGCTCAGTTTGTTACCTTGGACGTTAAAGGGTCTTCGGGAGGCATCCTCATCGCCTGAAAATCCTCCAAGTGGGACTTAGAGGCCTCCCTCTCACGGTCCTTCTTCAAAGCGGTCCTTCTTCAAGATAAGTCCTCTCACTTCCGTTGTCTCATTATTTCTGTTTACGGCCCTAACGATGACTCTTTAAGGTCTATGCTCTGGGATGAACTAACTGTCGTTCGACAGTCCTTTTCAGGCCCGTGCTCCTACACGAGTGACTTTAACGTCATTTGTTTTGTTGATGAACACTCTCGAAAGAGACGTTCTTCCCCGGCCATGCAAGCCTTCTCCGATTGGATTCAGGATCAGGAATGTGTTGACCTTCTGCTTCATGGTGCCAGATTCACTTGGTCGAACGGCCAAAGCTCACAGACTCGGTCCAGACTTGACAGATTCCTCCTGTCCATGGATTGGATAGAGGAATTCCCCTCTGTCTCTAAATCGGCCCTGCCTAGGTCGACTTCCGACCATTGCCCTATTCTCCTCTCGGTCGTTGAAGCCGATTGGGGCCCTAAGCCTTTCAAATTCAACTCGGCTTGGATCAACATCGCCGGCTTCAAGAACTTGATCGCAGATTGGTGGGACTCCTTTCACGTTCCAGGTTTCGCTGGTCACACCCTTCTTTTCAAATTGAGACTCCTCAAGGAGAAAATTAAAGCCTGGAAGATTGAAGTTTTAAGGAAGAGAGAAATAGAATCCGAAAGCCTTTTCGCTGAGCTTCAACAGATCAATTCCAGGGTCGAGGGTGAGACCCTATCTTCAGAAATTTTAGCCAAACGAATCCAGATTATCCAATCCTTATCTTCTAGAGCCATCGAGGACGAAGTTACTTGGAAGATCAAATCACGGGTGAGGTGGATATCAGAAGGAGACAAGAACACTAAATACTTCCACGCTTTAGCTAACATGAGAGTCCAGGCAAAGGCTATCCACAGCATTATGGTTGATGGCAGTCAAATCGAAGACAGAGAAGAAATATCTAAGCTTGCAGTCGATCATTTCTCCTCTCCTTTCTTTTGAAGGATGGACAAGACCCCTCTTGGATGGAACCCCTTTTCTCTCTCTCCTAGAGTTGGACGCCCTCTCGCTGGAAATTTCGTTCTCGGAAGAAGTTAAATCGGCCCTTGCTGCCTTAGAAGGAGACAAATCCCCTGGTCCTGATGAGTTCCCCATGTTGTTCTTTCAACACTTCTGGGACATTGTTAAACCTGATGTAATGAACTTCTTGTCTGAATTTCACACCAGAGGTAAGCTTTCTAAAGGTTTAGGAGCTTCCTTCATCGCCCTTATTCCCAAAGTGGCAGGTGCTTCTTCATTTTCCCAATTCAGGCCCATAAGTTTGATTAGTGGGCCTTAAAAAATCCTGGCGAAGATCCTATCAACAAGACTCTACTCAGTGATGGGCAACCTGATTTCAAAGTACCAAAATGCTTTTATAAGAGGAAGACAAATCATTGACGGGGCCTTGATAGTTAATGAAGTTCTTCACACTTGCCATTCATCCGGAACTAAGAGCGTCTTCTGTAAGCTTGACATTGAGAAGGCGTATGACCATGTTAACTGGGGCTTCCTGCATTACATACTTCTCCGAATGGGTGTTAGCGTTAAATGGAGAACATGGATCAAGGCCTGCGTGGAATCGTCATATTTCTCTGTCCTTCTTAACGGCGTTCCTAAAGGTTTCTTCCCAAGCTCATGGGGTCTTCGTCAGGGCGACCCCCTCTCTCCCTTGCTTTTTCACCTGGTTGCAGAGGCCCTTTCTCAGTTACTGCAATCGGGCTAAAGCTGTTGGTTTTTTCGGGGTATCTCGATGCCGGGCCTACCTACTCCTATTTCCCATATACAATTTGCTGATGATACACTTATTATGATCGAAGCAGACCCTGATACTATCTATAACCTACACACTACCCTCAAATGTTTCGAAGCTGTCTTTGGGCTAAGAATTAATATGGCCAAATCCAGGATTTTTGAGGTCAATGTCTCGGAGATTGACCTGCACCGCTTCACAAAGATTCTCGGTTGCATGCCCGCCTCCTTCCCGACGCTTTTTGTTGGTCTGCCACTAGTTTTAGGGGCCCCGTCGTCTTCGATGTGGGACAAGGTCATTGAAAATTTTCAAAAGATGCTAGCCAAATGGAAATGTAGATATCTATCCATGGGAGGTAGGCTCACTCTTATTAAAGTTGCCTTATCCAACATCCCTACCTACTTCATGTCTCTCTTCATCTGCCCCCCTGTTGTCCTGTCTCGCATTGACAAGCTGAGAAGAGATTTCATGTGGTGTGGCAAAGATAATCAGCATAAGTTCCATCTGCTGGATTGGCAGGAGGTCTGCAAACATTTCCAGGATAGAGGAACAAGTGTAAAAAACTTGAAGGTTATGAACAAGACCCTTTTGGGCAAATGGACTTGGAGATTGGGTTCTGAGCTGAGAGCCTTATCGAATATAATCATCAAAAACAAATACAGTACGTCTCTTGGAGGGTGGTGGACTAGGGACTCCACCTCTTTTAGAGCTTCCCACATCTGGAAGGGTATATTGCGGTCAAAATCCTCGGTTGTTCAAAACTCTGCTTTTCATTTGGGGAACGGGGCGGCTATCGGATTCTGGGATGACATCTGGCTGGGGACAGAAAGCTGAAGGAATGCTTCCCCGTTATTCATCGCCTTGCTGTTAACAAAGACAGCGTTATCGTTGATTTCTTTTCCCAATCCGCATCTGGTATAGTGTGGGATCTTAGATGCTACAGAAGTCTTTACGACTGGGAGGCCGACGAATACTCTACCTTATTCGAGCAGTTATCCACGATCTCCCCGACCCAATCCGAGCCAGACAAACTCATCTGAATGAGAGACAAATCCTCCTGTTTCTCAGTCAAATCCCTCTACGACGCTCTCCTGCCCCCTCCCCCCCACTCATCGTTCGCCAGCCTGTTTATCTGAAAGTATCCTGTGCCCCCTAAGTTCCTCTACTTTAGGTGGTTGGCGACTAAAAATCGAATTCTCACTATAGGCAACCTCAGGAAAAAAGGGATGCAAATTGTTAACATCTGTATATGCTGCATGGCAAGCGACGAATCAGTGGACCACCTCTTCGTCCACTGCCCCTTTGCCACGCTAATTCGACAGGAATTCTTCTCTCGGTTTGGTATCAGCGGGAGCGTTCCCGCTTCAGCCCATTCCTTGTTGGCGTACTGGCATGGGTTCAGGTTGGGTAAGGCCAAATCTAAGGTGTGGAAGATGGCTATTCTGGCCATTTGATGGGCAATTTGGAAAGAAAGGAACAACAGATGCTTCAATAACTCTCAATCCTCTCCTCGGGTCGTCGGTTCAAGGGCCAAAAGTCTAATTATTGAGTGGGCAGCCAATGTTTCTTCTCTTAGGGACTTTAATTTTCTCTTTCTTGGATTGTAATGTCGGCTTCTGCTATCTCAGCAGCTGCCCTCTGTTGTGTTTTTCCTCCTTTTTAATATAATCTATCGTTACTTAAAAAAAAAATAAAAATAAAAATAAAAATTAAAAAAAAAAAATTCAATATTTTTTCATGCGAAACCCAGGACCATATTTAAAAATTGTCCAGTATGAGTCATCTTTGTCCGAATCGTATCAGTTCCGTTCTGAAATGATACAAGTCACCAGACGGAAATGGGACTGAAGCTGACTGATACGGGGTGAAGTAGCGGTTTTCAGTCTCAAAGCGACTCTACTCCAAAACCGCTATCTAATCCATGCCCAGGACCCAACTCTTGAATAGTTAGATCTTTTATTCCTTAGTAGGTGACACAGTGTGTGGTTCCTACCTTCAACATCTTAAAATGCTATGATCATGTTTAATCAAATAACTTCTTGGGGCACCATGCAAAGATCATGTTTAATCAAATAATCATCATAGCCATCGAAATCGTTGGCCTTCTATTTCTAGTCAAGCTGTATATGGGTTGGTCAAGATTGTTTCTTGTGGTGATAAATGAAACCAATGGCAATCCAAGCTACTAAATCCTCTGTCACCATTTGCCATGACTGCATATTCCCATGTTTGATTTGTCAGTAGTAACATTGTAATAATGGCATTTTCAAATTACTTTAATGTCTAATCATCACCAAAATATATTAATGTCACTGTTTGGATTTAAGATTTTGATAGCAATACCAAAAAAAAAAAAGGGTAATGTATATACATTCCATGTCTCCTTAATACATCTGCATTTGATGGACGATTTTCATTTTTTGGTTTGGTGGCAGTAAAATTGCAATGACTCGATTGACTCATCGTGAGTTGGCATTTTTTGGGTGATTGTTTTAAGAGTAAAATGTTGCATTTATGTCTATGTATCCCAATATTTATTAGTTATAACATATATAAAATATGAGTGTTGGCATATGTGATCCCCTATGTCATTTTGGGTCCTTGGACTGCATATGCTATAGTGGCATATGCAGTTTTTGGACCCACCATGTTTATGTGATTATGCCATTGCATACTCAGCACGGATGTCATATCTTCCACCCTGATTCTCTCATGTTTTGCCTATAAATACTCAGCCCCATGCACATATGCACTACATTTTCCTGCAGATAGGGCAATCGGTGGGCTGGGTTTAGAGCATTACTGCCTTTGGGCCAGGCTTCAGCTGGAGTATCAGGCCCATTAGTTTGAACTGTGTACAACTACACAAGCTGAATGTGCCATGCTCTCTAGTCTATTATTATTTATTACGAATATTCTTATTAATTTAATTATTAAATATCGAGTTGATTCAATTCAGATCAACATTGAGTGAGTTTTTGGGTTTTTTAAATATGCATACAGAGTCCACAGGCCTATGAACACAAACAATTCTTGGGAGTAATCTGTCTTTTGTCGTTGCTTTCATTGTTTCATTCTTCCAGAAGAACAATCACACGGTTCTGAAGAAGACACTTGCGCTCAGATGAGTAAAGAACAGAAGGAAGAAATGAAGAAACTTACTATGGAGTTCCCCCAGAGCTCATTTGGACATTTGAAACTTCTTTCTCTTCTCCAAGAACTGGTTCGAGTTAGATTCTGATAGCCCTTCTCTTTTTAATTGGGAGCAGCTGTTTTCTAAACAAATTCCAAGGGGAAAAAAAAAAAAAAAGTATCACAGGATTATTAGATCAGAGGCTCTGGACCTTTTGTGATATGTCGTGAGCGCATTCCAATATGGTTTGTTGAAAACAAAAACATGAATAGGAAATACGTCGGAAGATTGGCCTAAGAGCTTTAAAGGTCCCGATGAAGAACCTTCTCGAAACAAATTCCAACTATGATAGGCCCCACTAAGTCTCCAACAGCACAACCTGCAGCAAAGAAGAGTTTGTGATTTAATTAAAATTGGATTTCATAAGGTGAGATTATATTTCTGGAGGATGAATTTTATAACATGCATTGATCAGGAAGGGGCATTCATGGCCAACATGCATTTCATAAATTTTAAAATAAAATAAAATAAAATAAAATAAAATAAAGAAGAAGAAGAAGAAGCTTGGATTTTTCTAAAGCCCCAAAATAATCTTTCTGGGTGTGAGATGACCCAAGCACCCTCAATCTGTTTTCTTTTTCTAAATTAGTAGAGTCGTGTGGAGTCCGGCATTGTGGGGCCCACATGGTGCGTGTATGACATCCAAAAAGTCCTAAAGGTGCAGTCCACCATGTTGATTAGATGCTCCAAAAATCCGGCTGATTCAATCATCAAGTAGGCCACAGTGTGGAAAACAGTGTAGACCACCCAAAAGCTCCAAATTCACATGCAGCCCACCTGATGATTGGATGGCCTGAGTTTTGGGTTGTCTAATCCTCATGGTGGGGCACACCTGTTGAACAGGTTGGATGTCATACACACATCCACAATGCTTGACTCCACATTTGCATTTAAAAAACAAGGCGAAGGGCATGGTCATGTCACCTCAAAGGGATCATTCTGGGACTATAGAAAAGTGAAGTCTTTTATTGGGAAGATCAGAAATCTTGAGGATTTTTTTGATAAAAATCCCTAAAAGATAAACACATCTGCATTGTATGTCTTTCAAAAAAATAAAAACGCTGTACAAATTTCCATCGATAATGTATGTGTTATGCTTACCAATCCACTGTCCCGTTGAAGGACGGATGAGGATAGCACCGATTCCGGCCCCAATGGATGCAAAAACCAATGATGCACCGCACCTAATAGTTGCACCAGAGACCTTTCTCCTGAGAAGCTCGAGTTTTTCAGCTTTATCAATCTCTTCCTCGTTCAAATCCACATTCTTAAAACAACGATATATCTCAATTCCAACTTGGACGATCCAAGATGCAGCAACTCCTAACAGATGTCCTGTCAGCAGAAAATGAGGTCAGAATAAGTCATGAGAGAACTATAGATTTGAAGGAAGCAACTGGCTACTCAAGCATGGCTTTAAGACTCATCCGAGTCAGGTGCAACTTGGACAAGTTGACTTGGATTCAGCACTACCCAATCCGGTTCAATACCACAAGTCACTCCCAACTCGGGTGAGTCACAACTCGACTCAGTCACCAAATGAGTCAATCCAAGTGTAAAAACCATGCGCTTAGGGGAATACCAACAAGAGAAGAATGCTAACCTCTGAAAGTCGTCTTGCTGACATTAAAGAAGAATAATGAAGTCGGCATCCCCCTTTCAGCCTTTCGCTTAGCTGATTTAGGAACATCTGCATGTGTAGAGTTAAACTGTTAGTTGTTTTTTGAAAATCTAACCCATACAGGCTGTTTGGTTACACATTGAATTGCAAACATTCTATTTAATTATGCGGAAATTTCAAAATTATCAATGTTTCCTAGCATTCGTGAGGGGAAGTTTTTACTAACGTTAACATCCTAGTATTCATGAGAGGAAGTTTTTACTAAAATTATAGTTGCGTTCCTTGCAAGTGTTCCGAGACTCCTGCAATTTGGAGCTGCAGTGCTGAATATGAATGCTAAGGAAATTAGAATTTAGTCACTTCCACTTCTCAGACCAGTATCTGCAATTAAACTTGAAAATGTATCCAAACACACCCTTATTGTAGCAAAGACGAGGATTACAGCAGTTAACTGCATGCTAACAAATGTTGGGTCTAGCAATGATTGTGCCGATTTGAAGGACTGCGGCAAAGGATCGCTCTGCAGCTGCAGACTCAAGGACAATTCTTCTTAACTAGAAGGGTTGATGCAGCCCAGGAGCGGGACTCATGATCCATCGAGATAGCTTTATGGCCATTTACTGTGGTCTGAAAAGTCTAAGGCCCCCATATCAATGGCCCATCAGTCTGTGGACTCAACATGAGTGGTCCAGTCATTCATGGGCCCACACACTCAAATTTTCTACAGCACCAGTTAATAACTTGTTGCCAAGGTCAATTTTCGAGTGCAAAATGATGTATGACATGAAAATGGTCTTGAAGGAAGCCTATTGAGTTGGCTTTCAAGCAAGATCTTGCGATTCGAGTTATGGCTGATTCATGGAGAGGTTGTCTGGTTGTGATAGGATTTACAGATATTTTAGTCTTTCTTTAGCGTTGCATTAAAAGAGGTCTCAAGTCGAACTGGTTGGAACATAAGGTACTGTCCACCCCATGGATAACTTCCAAGCCCTCCAATTAGGTTGGCCTCTCCATGAGGACCAGCTAGTGCAAAAATCAGCCTTATCCACTGATCATGTGGACCAAACCATGAAAACAGTGTGTAGCCATTGAGAAATAGCAAATTACAAGTGTGATCCACTGATGAGTGGATAATATCTGGATAGGTCATGCGAAGGAATGGGTAGTCAAGGATGCCGCAGGAGCTGCAGGGATTATCCTCATAGTCTGGGATTCTTCGTTATGGTCCAAAGAGGACAGTTGGGCAGGGGATTTACTCTTAGTGTGGTTTTTTGAGACAGGGCTTCAAGATTCAAATGGGTGTTTTTCCGCAGTTTATGGCCTGAACACTGCCAATCTCAGCGACTCCTTCTGGGTGGAATTGGATTCTGTTGGAGCGAGATGGGGCTTTCATGGTGTGTGGGAGGGGTCAATGTCCCAAGATTCTCGTTCGAGAAATCTTCAGGTGGGGAAATCACTAGCAGCATGGCAGCAATTTTTTTTAATTGGAAGCACAGAAGTAATTTGGTGGATTTGCCAATGGGGGGTAAATAGCAGAAATCAGCCTGTTCTTTCCAAGTTGGATCACTTCCTTGTGTCAAATAACTGGATTGATAGATTCCCCTTATCCAGTCAGCGAGGTCTGCCGAAGCTGATTTTCGACTGCTGCCCAACATTTCTTGAGGTAAAGATGGAGGGCTTGGGTCCAAGGCTATTCAGGTTTGAATTATCTTGGCTCCAATGGAGAGGTTTAGGGATTTAGTGAAGAGTTGGTGAGATTCTTGCCAGGTTTTGGTATAGCTGGGATTTGTGCTTTTCCTGAAACTGCACTTGTTAAAAGAAGATTGTCCAGTGAAAGAATGAAATTTTTTTCACAATAGAGAGGCAGTTATGGATGACACTTTATTAAAAAGGGGCGACCTTATCGGAGGATGATCGCAGCCGTAGGGGTTCCCTTAAGGTTGAATACAATAATTCTTTGAATGAGCAGGAAATCAAGTGGAAGCAATGGTCGAGAGCGACATGGCTAAAGGAGGGAGATAAAAACACAAAGTTCTTTCATGGAATCACTAGTGCGAGAGGACGCGCTAACAAAATCAAAAGTGCTGTAGAGGATAGGGTTCGTGTAGAAGGGAAACCAGATGCGTGCGATGCTATAACATCCTACTATAAGGATATTTTATTTGGCCCCAAAGTTGTGAGACCAAGATCAGATAATCTGGAATTTGAGGTGCTGTAGTGGATGACGTTGCTTCTTTGGAAGGGATATATTGGAGGAAGTAAAATAAAAAATAAAAAAAAATCTTGGAGTTTGGTAGGGACAGGTTTCCTATTGCCTTTTTTTTCCAGATTTTTTGGGAAATGCTAAGGATGAATGTGTTGGGTTTCATTTGTGAGTTTTTTGTGAAAGGTAAGCTAGCATCAGAATTGGGAGCTTTCTTATATTGCTCTAATTCCGAAGTAGGAGGGAGCCGACTGCATTTTAAGGACTTCCGCCCAATTAGTCTTATTAGCACTCCATACAAGATCCTCACAAAGATTTTTGCTTTTAGGTTTCGGGCAATTCTTAGGCCAAGTCATCTCTAAGGTGCAGGGAGCTTTTGTGGAGGGGAGGCAGATCTCGGATAGTTCATTGATTGCTAACGATATCATCAAAATTCGCAGCATGAAGAGCGGAAGAGTGGTGTGGTTTGTAAGCTAGATCTGGAGAAAGCTTATGAGCATGTTGATTGGGCTTTTCTAGATTATAAGTTGGGCTGAATGGGTTGTGGGGTTAAATGGAGAAGCTGAATTCTGGAGTGTGTGGGCAGGCCAAGTCCTTAGTTCTCGTCAACCATGGTGTGCCATAATAGCCTTTATGTAAAGGTGTTACGGGGGCCATTATAAAAAAAAAATGACCCATAACGGGCTATTATGCTCCCCATAAAGGCTGCAACAGTCCATTATGGGGCCGATACAGGTTCGGGTTTTTTCTCAATAAAAAAAGAAAAAGAAAAAAAGAAAAGAAAGAAAGTAATGGCTGTTATAGCCCATATCGTAAAGGTAACAGTGGTGACCTTTACGGCCACCGCTACCATTACGGAATGCCTTGTCGTCAACAACTCTCCTAAAGGTTTCATTAAATTGGTGAGGAGTTTAAGGCAAGGAGACCCGCTTTCTCCCTTTCATTTTGTTGTGGTGGCAAAAGCCTCGAGCATAATGCTTTCTATGGAGGACAACGAAGGTCTATTTTGTGGCTTCAAAGTGGCCACGGGGGATTTTCAAGTGTTGCATCTTCAATTCGTCGATGGCACGATTTTATTATATGAGCCAGATGCTTCCCAAATCCATAGTCTTCAGAAAGTGAATTTTTGGTTTGAAATGGTATCAAGTCTCAGTGAACTCACAAAAATCTACAGTGTTGGGTATTAGGTTGCCCAAGGAGGAATTGACTTCTCTTGCTCATGTGTTTGGTTACAAGGTGGAGTCGTTCCCAACCATTTATTTGGGCCTCCCCTTCTGTACTGGGAAGGTGAAAAAGAGCTTGAGGGATCCGACGATTGAAAGATTTGAAAGGAAGTTGTTAGTTTGGAATAGTGGGTTGTTGTCTTTGGGGGCAGAATCGTCCTTATTAAAACAGCACTATTGAACCTTCCATTATATTTCATGTCTCTCTTCAAGTGCCCGAAAGAGGTGCTCAACAAACTAGAGAAGTTTAAAAGGGATTTCTTATGGCAAGGTGGGGGAGGCTAAGAAAAAATTCATCTTATGAAAAGGGCCGATGTTTGTAGACCCAAAGAGGATGGGGGGTGGGTATTCCTTGGGGATCTATGAATGGAGCTTTATTAGGGAAGTGGATCTGAAATTTCAAAGGGGGGTCTGGTCTTTAGAAGGAGGTGATATTGGTGGATCAGGTAGGGTGTTGGCCCAATAGTGCCTCCATATATAAAGCGTCAAGAGTGTCGAAACAGATTTTGAGGCTAAAAAAAGTGGTCCTTAGAGGGGTGAACTTTCGTAGTGGGAGATGGGTCAAGGGTGAGATTTTGAAAGGATGTGTGTGGCTTGGTGATCGGTCTTTGCAAGATCAACTCCCAATGCTTGCTCAAGTGGTCATGGATCTCGACATTTCGGTTAACTATTGGTTTTCTATTCATGAGAATCGTGGGGTATGAACTCCATTATGTAGAAGGGACCTCCATGAGAAGTTCAAGAATGGTTGGCACTTTTAAATCAGTTGGCAGGGATCTCTATTTCAGAAGGGGTTGATTCAGTGCAGTGGCTAGAGGAGAAATCTGGGAAGTTCTCGATAAAGTCATTCCATACTTTGACTTTAAGTGGTAAGGGGAGGCTCAAGCGGCTGCAAAAAAGTGCATACTCTGTTCCTTTGGTCATATGGAGCTCCCTCTAAGGTGGCAAATTTTGCATGGTTAGGGGGTTGGAATAGGGTGTTGTCAATTGATAATTTGAGAAAGGGAGGCCTTTTCATTATCAAATGCTTGCTTGTTGTGTTGGTAACATGAGGAGTCGTTGTGCTATCTCTTTATGCACGGTCCTTTCTCTAGGGAGGTGTGGGCTAGTATTCTCTAGCTTCTCGGTGTCTTATGGGTACCTTTCCAAGGTCTATAGAAGATTTGTCCAAGCATCGGTATGGTGGTGATCAAGGAAGCTTGGGTAGAAAGGAGTGGAGGTTGTTCCTTCTAGTAGGGTTGTAAGCTATTTGGAAGGAAAGAAATTTTAGATGTTCCCGAGATATTTGTGGCAATCCTAAAGAGGTGATCTTTAGAACAAGATCTTATGTTCTAGAACAGGTGGTGGCTTCTCCTTAAGTAGAGGCATGTAGTTATGGGTTGGAATTTGGGTGGCGTCCTTTGTGTTTTTTCTCTTTTATTCTATATTCTTTCGGCTTTGCCGTTTTCATCAATAAATTATCATCCTTAAAAATAAAAATAAAAAGAGTGGATATGGCAAATTTTTGCACAAGGTGATCCTTGTGACAGGGCCAACCTATTGGATGGGTAGGATCTAGCACACACATGAAAGATTGGAAGTTATCCACTAGCCAGGTCCATACTTAGTCCAACGGACTTGAAACCTTCATCATCATCATTGTCATCATCGTTATCATCATTTAAGCCTTTTCCCAATTAAATTGGGTCAGCCACATGAAAGTTGTTCTGCCATTCCACTCTAGTTTTGAATGTCGCATTCTTCATATTCATGATGAAAGTTATGCCATAAGTTTGATGCCGGACGCCAAGCTGATGCAACCCTCCTTTATCTGGCTGGGGACTGGTAGTGGGAGAACAAAACTCCCACAAGTGCAATGTAATACACTATTACATAGGTTGATTATAATCAAGAGCTATCTAATAGTCTATTACATAGGTCGATTAAAATCAAAGATTCAACGGGCTGACTACATAGGTTGGACTTGAGACCTTCATTCAATTAAAATAGATGGTTTTGATTGGATTTAGTTAATGGCTGGGATTATTGTAGGGATTTATATATGTTTTGTAGATGTCACATGGAAAAAGGATATTAATGAATTGAAATCTCGTTTTTAGTCTTTATTTAAACCTGCAACGGTCTTTCCCAGGGTTGGGATGCTTGTTTCCTAGAAGTGTCTCATGTAGATCGTGTTATTAGTGACACCTCGCACAACCACGATTTATAGAGATTAGAAATCATCTATCATCATTTCCTTCCAACCCCTTTCTCCTATAGTTTCTCTATTGAGCCCACATCACTAGTTTTCGAAGTTACCTTCTAAATCTTTTATATTCTTCATTTTGTAGAACCAGTAGAAAAAGGAAATGCTTTAAATGCATATTCAAATTGTTTCACATTAGAAAAACGCTAAGTACCTTTAAGAAGCTTCCATGCCATCCGATGGGAAATGTAATGGACAACAAGTCTTTCCAGCACCCGTCTAGTCGTTACAACAGTAGTCTGAAACATTATTTTTTTTAAAAAAAAAAGGAAAACTTCAGCTTCACTGACTGCAAAGAATGATACAAAGAACAACCACGTATGCTAATATTAAACAACCTTCGCTTGTGAAAGAGAAATGTGGAGGCCATATTGCAATTTAAGATATGTTAAACTCCAACATGTCGTCATCAAAACAAAAAAACAAAAACAAAAACAAAAACAAACAAAAACAAAACAAAACAAAACAAAAAAGAAAAGAAGAACTCCAACATGATACTATATGAAGAAGCTAGAGACAAGCCTTTCCTAGATAAAGAGGGTTGTAAAAAATAGGTGTACCTTGACTAAGACACAACAAGCTTAGATAGAAGGGAACAAAAGCTCCAACATGAACAAAATGATGAAGAGAAAGATAAAGGTGTTGAAAATCGGATACCTCAAATCTATGCTGAAACAAGGTCATTGATTGATAGACAGTGTGGTTGACAAGTTGAAGGATATTGAATATATTCATGGTTTTTTGACAAAGCTCTTTGGACTGTTTTTGGAGTTTTCAAGAGGTCGAAAACTTTGGTTGATAAGTCAATCTGACCGATCGACGCGTCTCGACCGATCGAATCGAAAGATCGACGGATTGCGTAGTTTTGCGCGATTTATTTCTATTTCCATTTTATCTTAAATATATGGGTGTAATCGAGATTAGAGAGAGGGCTAGGGTTTTTCTCTTGGTGCTTTGAATCGGTAAGGTTTCATATCTTGTAACTTTGTTATTCATAGTATATTATTGCTTTATGCCGTGGTCTTTTCCTACAAGGGTTTTTCCACGTAAATTCGGAGTGTTCTCTGTTGAATTTGCTTGTGCGATTGTGATTATTTTGTTTGATTCCCCTCTGAGTGCTTTTGCAAGTCCTAGCAAATGGTATAAGAAATTTGATTTTTTTCATGATGAGTCAGAGGTTTACTAGGAGTGAGTCTGATCATTGTGTCTATTTCAATTAAGTGATGGAAAGTTCATTATCTTCGTATTGTATGCTGATGACACGCTTATTTCTAGTCATAGCATGTCTGAGATCGACATACTGAAGGCTCAGCTCTCAGGAACATTTGAGATGAAAGATTTGGGGGTTGCAAAGAGGGTTTTTAGCATTGACATATATAGAGATAGGAATATGAGCAGGCTATGGTTATCTCAGGTTGAATACCTTGAGAGGGTATTGGTGAAGTATGGGATGGACAAGACAAAGACGGTCAACGTTTCCCACATGGCTCATTTTCAGTTTTCTTCTTGAATAGTGGCTTGAAACGGATGAAGAAAAATAAGTTATGTCTCGTGTGCCTTATTCGAGTGATGTTGGCAACTTGATGTATGTCAGGGTCTGTACGAGACCAAATATTTCACATATGGTAGGTGTTTTTAACAAATACATGTCTAACCCCGGCAAGCAACACTGGGAGGTAGTGAAATGGCTAACTTCAATATATTTAAGGTACGCAGGACTTCGTCTTGACATTGACAAATATAGAGTGAAGACGAAGTGTGCACGAGAAGCAATGATTGTAGAGCTATAATGGAGATGAAGTAGAGATGGAGGATCGAACATAGCGTGTTGTAGCATGAAGATTAAAATCATGGTTGAGATTGTTGAAAATCAGATGCCAAATCTATGCTGAAATAGGGGCCATCGACCGATCGACAAGTCAAAGGATATTGAAAATATTCAATTTTTTTTTTTGCAAAACTCTCTGGACTGTTTTTGGTATTTTCAACAAGTTGAAAACTCTGGTTGACAGGTTGACCCAACCGATCGATGTGTCTTGACCGGTCGAATCGATAGATCGACGAATTGTGCAGTTTTGCGCGATTTGTTTCTATTTCTATTTTACCTTAAATATATGGGTGTAATCGGGATTAGGGAGGGGGCTAGACGTGCTTAAGGGTTTGAGGGGGTTTTGGGGCTTTCAATCGGTAAAGTTTCATCTCTTGTAACTTTGTTATTCATAGTGCATTATCACTTTGTGCCGTGGTTTTTTCCCGCAAGGGTTTTCCACGTACATTTGGAGTGTTCTTTGTTGGATATGCTTGTGCGATTGTGCTTACTTTGTTTGGTTCCTCTCTATGTGCTTCCGCAAGTCCCAACAAAAGGTAAAAACACATTGGTACAATCTTGGGTCATATGCAAGGTTTTAAATATTGGCATTGAGGGACTTACTGGTCGGGCCCAAAAAGACATTATACCGGGCGTAGTAAGAAATAGGAAAGTAGAACACCGAAATCCATCATGCTTTTATGTTTTTAACATATATTCAATGGTTGATCAGAGTGATCCATGATAAGACCATTGTCTGATGGCCTGACCTGCTAAAAGTCAACCAAATAAGCCCTAATTGAACACAAATCAACCATGATTTGATATATTAGGGATCATTACATTGAACCCAACAAGAAGAAGATGTTTTTTTAAGTGATAGTTTTCCCTTCCAACATCTCCCAAAATGTTTCATTCCGATTCGATTTATCGAATCTCACCCAGATATTGTATTTTGATCTCCATAATTGTCTAGATCTAGTATAAAATGAGTTTTTGAGCTTCCTCCATGGTTGAAATGAAGAAATAAGTGAAAAAACTAGAGAAGTTGGAAAAAAAATGAAATGGGCCTTTATGGTCTGGCCAATCTCGGCACCGATATGATCTACATCGGCTTGTATTGGTCAACATGGCCCTTTTCATGACATGAAACAGTTTGCGCTCAGGATCGCATAGGGGGGTGACCAATACAGTTATGATGCGGTTAAATCATAACCAATTTCCAAAACCCGATCACATGTATGATCTCCACAATGTAGGTTGTTGTTTTGTATCCATTTTATATCCAAGGTATTCAGTAATAGTAATGTTGGCCATAATGGCCACTTCTATTACCATTACGATATGGGCCACAATGGTGGTATATTAGCCCATAACGAACCATTACAGGGGCGTAAAGGTCTGCTATGGACCATTTTCCTGTAATGGCCATCACAACCCTATAATGGTGACCACCATTACCGTTATGCAACGGCTGTTACATAACAGCCGTTACAGAACTATTTTTTAGTACCTTGGTTATACCGGCCATATCATGACCGATCTTCAAAACCACGGTCACATTTACCATCTCGAGAAAGTAAGTGGCTATTCCATATCCTTGTTACAGTTTGTACATTTTCTCTTCTTGTTAATAAAGTTTTTGCTACCAATAAAAAGGAGATATTTATATCCACAAGACTGAAAAGTGGCAAACTATCTTGGATTGTTGGGAGGATAATGAGGTTAGGAAACAATAATTAAACACGCCAGCATAGTCAGCTCTATTGAGAACAAGTAATCAGCCATTCACATGCATGCACGTGCACATATAGACACAGAGAGATAAATTGTACACACGCACGCACATGCTATTGTACAGTTATTGTGCCCCCGAAAAATTCAAATGGATCAGATAATAATAACCTCTTCTTGATTCAATTAAATAATCCAGTCACAACTCAACTATTAAAATGATAAGGAATCATATTAATAGCATCTTTTCAATTTGGCTATTGCCCATCTGCAATCATTCCCACTATCCAGATGGTTTGAATACATGATAGTATGCTTATATCATTCATCTGATAGCCCCGTTGTACATGAATCACAGGCTGAAATTCTTCCCAGATGGAACAATCCAAACCCTTCATTTCTTACATACCCAACATGGTGGCATGTTTGGGAGTTTTAGCTTACAATGGGTTATAGCTACACCACAGGGTATTCACACCATGGTTAAGTGATCCAGACCATCCATCTGTTTGGCCCAGTAGTAGTGGATGGATAGATTGACCCTAGCCCTTACTCTTAGGTCCAATGAATAATTAGGTCAGGCTTAGTGGAATGCGGGATCACCAATGATTAAATGTAAATGGTTGCATTATCTTTCTTAACTGTCCATCTGCTAGCCAAACAACTGAATGATTAGAGTTTTTTATGAAAAAGATTTTAAAGCAATTTTACACATGATACTTCTTTTACTAGTTTTTATAAAATTATAACATTATTAACTATCATTATTTTCATGTAGACATGTCTCTCGAAACTTCATGTTTGAAATAATAGTCGCAGAAAGATATTTTTCTTCATGGGTTTCAAAAGAGATTTTAATGGATATAGTTAAACATTGTGAGATTGATGCTTATATTTGAATACTGACTAATGATCCATTATCAAGGTATCCCGTATCGGTATTGGTTGGCATAATGGTGCCCTCCGATACCGATACAGATACGGGGGTGTAACGGCAATATGGGGGTGTAATGGCCCGTAACGGTGCAATTTTTATTTTTTTTTTTGCCAAAAAAAAATGAAAACATATGGATTAAATCCGGAATATTCTAAGCATTTCAAATATGCATTCATTTATAAATTGGAACATGTTTATGGTGGTGTAACAGTTCACTCGTTGGTGAGAAGTTGTATCAGATTGTCTGATGAATTTATGAACCAGACAACTTGGATTTGACTGCAAAACTCATATATTTAATTTTCTAACTATTTACTATCAATGATAGATATATTAGAATGAATGTAATATGAAAATATCTTACATGTGTAATATATTCGAATTTTTTTTAAAAAAAGGGCCAAAAATAGTGTGTAAATAGAAAAAAATTATAAAAAAATATAAAATGACAACAACAATCTGTAAAATGGACATTAACATGTTCTACTATGATTAACACATCATATTCTACCATTAAAACAACAAAACATTCAATAAAAAATGATTTTTTGAATTTAAAAAAAAAAATTGACCAAAAATAGTGCGTAAATAGAAAAAAATTATAAAAAAAATATAAAATGACAACAACAATCTGTAAAATGCACATTAATATCTTCTACTATGATTAACACATCATATTCTACCATTAAAACAGCAAAACATTGAATAAAAAATGATTTTTCGAATTTTTAAAAAAAAAAAGGCCGAAAATAATGCGTAAATAGAAAAAATTAAAAATATATATATATAAAATGACAACAACAATCTGTAAAATGGACATTAACATGTTCTACTATAATTAACACATCATATTCTACCATTAAAACAGCAAAACATTCAATAAAAAAAGATTTTTTGAATTTTTTTTTTTTTTTTTAAAAGGTCGAAAATATGCGTAAATAGAAAAAAAAATTATAAAAAAATATAAAATGACAACAACAATCTGTAAAATAGACATTAATATCTTCTATTATGATTAACACATCATATTCTATCATTCAAATAGTAAAACATTGAATAAAAAATATAAATACCTATTTTTGAGGAATTTCTAGAATATGGCCCACGAAGCTTCGAATCAAGAAAATCCTTAATATAAGTTGTTTTTATCTGTAATATCAAGCAAAGAGTGGTCGAAAATAGCAATAGAATGATTTAGGAAGAGTTTGGAAGAAAAAAGTTTTTTTTTTTTTTTTTTTTTATAGTGAAAAAACGGACCTTAAAAAGCAAAAAAAAAAAAAAAAAAAAAAAAAAAAAAAAAAAAAAAAAAAAAGGGTCATTTTTTACCGTTACGCCCTAACCGTTATGGGGCAGTAACAACCGTTACGGCTACAGAATCGGGGGGTGCCCCATTACGACCCCGTATCGCGTAACGGCCACTGCCGTTACCGATACGGCCGTATTGTAACGGATACGGGACACCCTGTCCATTATTGGAGGAGTGGTATATTAATTGAGCAGTTTATTCTCGCTCACTATGAACAACATAGAATGTTAGTATTTCATAAAAAGTTGTTATAACAAGTAGGGACGATTGATAATGAATACAAGGAACCCTTCACTTTCATTCATGATCTCTACACCCAGACTTGATCTTCAAATCTAACTGTAGATGCACAACACATCATACAGTGATTGAATGAAGGAGATTTGTGTAGATCAACTTCCAAACAATGTTCGAAATATCAGTATCACGCAATGTATTGCAACCTTGAGATACAGATGCATATCAGTTATCGCACTTTTTGGGAAACATGGGGAAACATTGGGAAAATGGTTGAATTTTTCAATGAAGCTTCAAGAATTATTAAAAAAGACCTTAATACACTTTTAAATCATAAAATCTCAAAAAAGAAGTGTACATAATAGGTTTCATTTGTATAAGATCCCAAGCTATGCATTGTCTGATTGAACTAAGGCAACTATATTCAAATATGATGCATAATATTTATAAATGTATCGAGACATGTATGAAAACACAACCAATGCATTCAAAAGCAAAAGATATAGTAGAATTTAAAAAAACATACCTATCAATGATGTAATTGGCTATGGCCTAGACCCACATAGAGTAACGCAGTAGCTCGTAATCAATGTCTTCATGGGCCACAAAAATTTTGGATCAAGCTGATATTTGTGTGATCTCTTCATCCAGGTCTTTGTGACCTTACCAACAAGTTGGATGGCGAATAAAAATTCCGGTGGACCCACGAAATTTTTAGATCAATCTAATCTTTGTACATTACCTTCATTCAGGTCTGTTTGACCTTATCAACGGGTGGATGTAAAATAAACATTATTGATCTGCTTAAACTGGGCCCACGAAAGTTTTTAATGGTGGACGTTCAATCACACAATTGTTTCTTGTGGTGTGGTCCACTCGGATAACACCTTAGTGAGTGTTACTCTAACGTCTGGGGCCCGCCTTGATGTAGTTTTTGTATATCCACACCATCTATCTATTTTCCCATCTCATTTTAGGGCATGATCCCAAATCTTAAGAAGATCCAAATCTTAGGTGGACCATACCACTAGAAACAGTGATGAGTGACCGTTAAAAACTTTTTATGGGCCACAGAACTTTTGGATCAAGATGATCTTTGTATTTTCCCTTAATCCAGATCTTGTTGACATTATCAACAGGTTGGATTACAAATAAACAATATGAAAACCTTACGATAGGCCCTTCGGAATTTTTAATGGTGAGACACTCAATCACCACTCTTTCATGTGGTGTGGTCCACCTAAGATTTGGATCTGCATAATTTTTAGGACCCCATTGTAAAATGGGCTGGAAAAACAAATGGACAAGGTGGATGTAACCAAATCATCAAGGTGGGCCCACAATAAGAGTAAATACCATGTCATAACACACCTAATCTGCCCCCCTAAAAAAGGGGCGTTGATTGGGTAAATACCTGAGCACAACTTCGGCTGGACCTTAATAGTAGGGCCCACCTCGATATATGCATTGTATATCCACATTGTCCATCTATTTTTCCATTTTATTTTAGGACATGGTCCTAAAAATGAAGCCAACAAATATTTTAGGTGGACCACACCACAGGACACATGATGGTCATTGAACTTCCACCATTACAAGCTTCTCGACGTCCCCCATAATGTTTATTGACCATCCAACCTATTGATAAGGTCATACAGATCTAGATGAAAGACAAAATATCACTTTGATGTAAAACTTGTGGGCCACAAAAGGTTTTCAATGGTCATTAACCATCGTTTCCTGCAGCGTGGTCCACCTGAAACTTTTATCTTATTTATTTCTGGAACCATGGCCTAAAATAAGGTGAAAAAACATATGAACGGTATGGATATACGATTCATACGTTGAGGTGGGCCCCTACCGTCAAGGGTCCCACCCACATTGCTGGTTCCAAGGTCTCACCCAAGTTGGGTCCGCCTTTACCTAGCAAGGGAGGAACGGACCTATCAAGGGTTGTATGGGGCCCACCATATTATACGTGTTTTATCTACGTCGTCCATCCATTTGACAGGTCATTTTAAGGCATGATCCTAAAAAAGAGGCAGATTGAAGGCTCAAGTGGACCACACCACATTAAACAGTGATGATTGAGATATTCGGAATCCAATCTGTTCAAAACATCATAGGGCTCATCGTGATGTTTATTTGGCCATCGAACTTGTTCATAAGGTCACATAAACCTGAATGCGGGTAAAAAATAAATATCAGCTTAATCCAAAACATTTGTCCCTACCGAATAGTTATCAATGGTAAGCGTTCAATCTCCACTGCTTGTTGTGGTGTGGTCCATTTAAGCCTTAAAAATGTCTAGTTTTCGGACTCATGCCTTAAAAATGATCCTCCATAATGAATGGACGGATTGGATAAAATATATACATCAAGGTGGACCCACAAAGCCCGTGACAGGACCGTTCGTCTCGAGCTAACGCGACACAACCTACATCTGTAAAAGGCTTTCAAAGCCATTTTTGAAACAAAAAAGGGTTCCGGAAGGACCGGAACCCTAAAATCTCTCAAAGAATCCCCAAAATCCCTCAAACCAACCTAAATCTCTAGGGGTTTTTGCAGATTTCTTGCCAAAATCTCCTTTGCAATTTGAATCTAGCATTTATTTGAAGAAAAAAAGAAAAAAAAAAAAAAAAAAAAAGGAAATCAAGATTTTGTGGAACTTACAACGTACCTCTGAGGATCGATTAAGTGGCCCACCAAATTCTACTTCTGATCACACAATCTTCTTCTACAGGTACCGAAATCCCATCTGAATTGAAAGCTTTTCACTGTTTTTTCTTTTTTCTTTTTCGATTTTTTCGATAATTATGTAAGCCCGACATTGTCTGCCCTTTTATCGTTGAAATTAGCGTTGAAATGGTTATTGGCTACAACAAACCCGTGAGTCTGTGATAGAATCTATAATAAATCTGTGAGCCTGAGATAAAATCTACAAATAAATGGATCATCCGCATGTAATATCTATGATATCGCAAAAAATTGTGCGATATCGTGTGATATATTGCACAATACATAGAAAGTTGTTTTTTTTTTTTTAAATAATAATAATAATAAATAAATAAATAAAATTACGAGGGGTTTTCGACATGTTTCATGTCGTTGGCCAGTGATAATGATAATATCGGCCGATAGTATCGGTATTGCAAACACTACCCCCAAACAACTTTGTGTTTCCCCTTGTGGAGAATAAAAAGGAAGAAAAGAGAAAGAAATTGAAAGAAAATGGGAAGGAACGTGATACCAAATCTTTTACTCAATGATACCATATTCCTCGAGTTAGATTGATAAGGAAAAAGAGAGAGTATTGCAAAACCAAAAAGGGGATGCAAATAGATCAAACAAAAGAAGAAACAGATTGGGAGAAAGAACTGAACAATCCTCTAACAAAATGCTAAAAACCGAGAAGAACCCTCTCTCCAAATCTTCTACTAAACAAAGAAACATCAAACCAAATAAGTTTTATTTTCATAATAATGCATTACACTTCCATAACATAGCCTTATATAAGCTTAAAATTAAAAAAGACGAAGAAGAAGAAGCACTAATAATAGAAAATTACCAAACTGCCCCTAAATCTTGTCACGACCATATGAACCTTATATGAATGGGCCATATCTTCTTTTTTTAAAAGACACAAGGTGTCCCCACCTCTTTTTTGAAGTGAGACTAATCCCTGCGGATACACGCAATCACCCACAACCACGTGTATTGGATAAAGCCAATGAGGGGAATCGAACCCTCACCTATAGGGAGCAAACCTACAATGCAGACCATTCGCCCAAACCTCGTTGGGTGTGAATGGGCCATATCTCACCCAAACTACCTCGAAATTCACAATCTTGGGCTTGTTTGAAAGTGTACTTGATAGGTTATCAGGAGGCACTAATTTTACATCATTCGCACATCATTTAGTGCCCACAAAAAACGCAACGAAAATATAAAAGAGAATTTATTAATTAAATCATGATTGAATCTCACCCTAAAAACTAATTAAATAAATAGAACCTATGAAATTGATGACCATATAATTGATCCCACAGGCCCTACAATTTAAATTGACCGTTGATCCCATCCAATTAATCATTAGACCGTTGATTTGGTCCAGATCATCAATCAAGATAATGTGAACGGATGGATTCTTCAAATCTTTGTCAATTGGCTTGTGTAGCCATTTTGCATCAATTTCACTCGGCTAAAACCATCATCGAGTTTAAATTAGTGGTTATAATCTCCTATGAAGATCCTCGTTTGTACCGCATCTTCTTCAGCTTCATTGGCAGCTGATAGTGGAGACCTACACACTTGGCGGGCAACTTGCGCATAATACAATGTCAAAATATGCGCCATCTTTTCTTTCACTTCTTGGTGGTCCTCCTGTTCTAAACATCGATTATGATCCCTTTGTCATGGTTAGCTTTTGATCTATGGGCCTTGATTGACATTGAGATGGCATTATGGGGATCATGAATTATTTACTTTACGATCATTGAATCGTCCATACTTGTTGATCCTTCGATCTCCTCTACCGTGTCATTTGATGGTTGATCATCCATTTTCAATGGCACTTCCTTCGATTGAGTTGTTGATCAATCAATAGGTGTTTCCATGGATCCATTAAGTAAGCCAATAGTGGATTCCTCTTAACTCGCCACACCTGCTTCAAACATGTAATTCCTCGAAACTCCAGAGACAATGGATTGAACTCCATAGCGCTTTTCTCATTCAATCAAGGGCTCGAGGTAAGCCCTTTCGCCTCCTTGAATTCTTTTGCAATATCTTCCTTGAACGCTCTAATCTCCTTCTTGAGTTCCCACATATTCTCCTCTTGCGTCTCTTGAACGTTCACAGTCGTCCCTGACATTTTCGTGTGATAGGAGGCTTTTGAATTACTAAAATGTGGTTGTAATTGTTTGTAACATGGAGAGGGGTGTTGAAAGGAATTGTCATAAGGCATTTGAGGATGGGTATAACTCGAGGTGATACAAAGGACGATCTTGATCATCGAAGTACCTTGGATAAGAATAATGTGATGGATATGGAAGGCATATGAACATATTCCTATCCATGACATCTCTAAGAAAGAACAATGAAAGAATATAAGGTGAACTTTAGGCTTGAGTTCTAGATCTAAGGGTTTTGGAGGGTTTTGGATGGGTTTTGGGGAAGGAAAAAATAGGGGCAAGAGAATTGATAGGTTGGAACAAGATTAGCATTTAGTAAGGTTGGAAATGGGTACAGTCAAGACTTAAATTGTGTTTATTCTTTTATTTTTTTATTTTTATTTTTGTAAGGTTAGGGTTAGAAGGGTTCAAGAAAAAGAGAAAAGATAAACATAAGGTTTAGAATTTCGTGATTTGAGAAGGAATGGAAAATGAAAAAGGAAAAGAAAATGGAAGATGGGGATTGAGGAAGTGGGGGGAAATGAAAGGGAAGAATTGAGATGTTTAGTTCCTCGAGAGCAAAACTTACTTTCATACCAATTTAATGCAAGCCCCAAAAGGGGACACAAATTAGAATAAAGAAAAGAAGAATAGAGATTGTGGAAAATAACCCAACAATCCTCTAGTTGAATGCTAGATACCATGAAAAACCCCATCTCCAAATCTTTCACCGAATAAAGAAACAACAAAACAAAGAAGTTTTATTCAAATCATCATAATAATGCATTACACCTCCATAACAGTCTTATATCGACTTTAAAAAAACCTAAACATGAAAATGACTAAACTGCCCATAAATCTTGTCACTAGCATATGGTCTTTTAAGTAAATGGGCTATATCTCACCCAAATTACCTCAAAATTGCATGATCTTGGGCTCATTTGAAAACTTACTCAATAGGCTATTAAATGGGACCAATTTCTGGGCATTCGCACATCATTTGATGCACCAAAAGGAGCCCACTAAGAAAGTTTTTTTATAAAAATATATATACAAAAGAGAATTCATTAACTAAATCATGACTCAATCTCACTCTAAAAACTAATTAAATAAATAAAACCTATGAAATTATTGACCACATAATTGATCCCGTAGGCCCTACAATTTAAGTTAACTGTTGATCCCATCCAATTGATCATTAGATAGTTGATTTGGCTGAGATTATCAATCAAGACAAATTGAATGGGTGGATTCTTCAACTCTTGATCAATTGGCTTGTTTGGCCATTTGATTGCATCAGAGAGTATGAGAAGAAGTACGAGAAAAAAGATAGAAGGTTTAGAAGGTGTTGATGCCCCTAGCCTCTCCCCTTATTATCAATAAGGCTTTCATGATATATGTAAAAGTACAAAAATATCCCCATGCTTACGTTAGTCCATATCCAAAGCCTATATGCTCAAAACTCTATGGCCTATGCTAACACATCACCTTAAGGATTAAACAAAATGAATAACGAAATGAAACAATAGAAACCATAATCTCCATGTGAAGTGGGCTACATGTGATCATCACCATCCATCACGGTCCCTCAACATGGTGGAACCATCAGATCAACGATCTAGGTCTATGTCAAAAAAAAAAACTCACCTCCCGGACTATTTGCTTCACCGACTTTTTGAAGGGAACAACCAAATTAACAGGTGGCCTCTCTTCCGATTCATCTTGTAGGAAATCGTCGTCATCATCATCTTCCATGCGTGTGCGAGGTTCCAGGAGAGGCAGATAAAACATTAAGAAGGACCTCAGTGATGTCAGTGCAAGAGACTTTGGTCCGAAAGCTGAGAATAGAGGTTTTAGCTCTATAGGATATTCCTTGGTACTGTATTCGAGGGAATCATGTTGAAAGAAATTTTCAGAAGCACTGCGTAGATTAGAAACATAATCTTCAGTCCATGATGGGGCTGGGGCAGGGGCAGCATCACAAAAGGCTGTTGAGATTCCACCGTCACTGAAATGTAACAGGTTAGAATCAATAGAAATGAAGGTAAAGTCAAACAAGAAAAGGTATTTAGGATACAAAAATGAAAAAATAAATAATAAATAATAAATAAAATAGGTGTATATGTACATGTGCTTACTGATCATCAAATAATTTCACAAAAGAAAGCATCAAGGAAATATCTTATGCTTCCCTTGTCAAGTTATAATATGAGTTCAATCAAGCGAACATGTATTTCTCTATTACTACTGTTATTGGGTTCTTACGAGATGCTAAGAGCCCACTTGGGTGCACCAAAAAACAGGTTCCCCTCATTTCAGCCTGCAAGTGAGATGCCAAAAAGACTGCCCTGCCCCTGCCCCGCCACCCCCCCCCCCCCCCCTGATTTATCATCTCCCACAGACATGCAAATGTGCGCCATGTGTGGAAGATCCAAATCGTCCATAGGATGCGCCATCACAAGAAAGGGCCTCCCTTAAAAAATCAAACCTGTTAGAAAAACAGGTGGGCCACAGTTGTGGACACAATCTCAGCCATGAAAACAACTTCCAACAGGCAATAACACCACCTGTCACACATGTCGGAGTCTTGGAGAAAAATTCATTAAACCCCTTTTTGGGTGGCACACAAACACACCCTAAAAGTTGTTTCTCAGATTTATGAGAAAAAACTTGTCGTGATTTATTTTTTTTTAGTATTTTCTATAAAATTGAAGATGGAAATGAATATGTGCACATTAAACACATACTTTTTTAAAAGACATCTAAAATATCTAACATAAAATACATAAGGAGAATACTCTGTTCCTACTTCCTAGTCTACAAGGAACCGGGAAATTTAAGGGGCACTATGCAATTTTGATTGCTAACAAATGCTTGACCAAATTTTTATTGCTAATAGATGTCTAAACTCAAGAAGTTGGTTGGGCAATCCGAGGATAGTGTGCAAGATTGACATAGAGGAGAATGACCACTTTGATTTGGAGTTCTTTTATATTACTAGTTCATTAATATGCATTTGGACAAGTCAATGCTTGTGAACTTCATTCTCTGTTCTCTTCATGGATTTTCCATAAGGTTAGGGATCTAGGACCAGGTACTCCCTATCTTCATTCCTTTTATTACTAGCTCATCAGTATGCATTTGGACAAGTCAATGCTTCTTGTGAACTTCATTCTCGTTGATAGTTTTGTTTTCTTCAGGGATTTTCCACAAGGTTGGGGACCTAGGACAAGGAAACCCCCTATCTTCATTCCTTTTCACAATTTTGGGAGAAAAGTCTCCTATGGTGCTCAATAGTCAGAGAGCCTTGGTCTTTTTGGTTATCGGGCATGCCCAGTGGCATAAGGATATAAACAAAGACTATGGGATTGGTTATGATGAGACCTTTGTTCCTGTACCGAAGAGTCGAAGACAATTGTTTGCAATTTGTTAGCTGTGGCTTGATGTTGCAGGTGACCATTCTATCAACTGGACATTCTACACAGTGAATTAAAAGAAGTGATGTATATGGCTCTGCCTCCTTGATTCTCATTACCTGCCAATCCACGCCTTGTTTGCCGTCTCAAGGAATCTATGGATTAAAGCAAGCACCACAGGTGTGGTTTGAAAAGTTTTTAAGTGTTATTGTGGATTCAGGATTTCAACATTTTTCTAATGCTATTCTGTTTGCATACATCATGGAATAGTTGGAATTGTTATTTTATTAGTTTCTTTGGGGAAGAAAAAATTATCATTTTTTTGTGATGATAGCGCTGGTACAACTGAGCTGAAGGAACTGGTTAAATCTTATTTTAAGATGAAGGATTTGAGTAGCGTAACTTACTTCTTGGGTTTGTAAGTTTCTTCATCCTCAGTTGGGATCACCATTGCTCAACAGAAGTATACCCAGGACCTTCCTCAAGCCAAACTCATTGACGATTAACTTTTGGACTCCTCTTGAGTTCAATGTCAAGTACCACAAAGATGATGGGGAGCCGATTTCAGATCCTACAATGTGTCAACATCTAATAGGGTGATGTGGCCTGCCATTTTCATGCAGTTAATAGCATCAATCAGTTTTATCTCTGGTCCCAAATGACTCCACTTGACTGCAGTCCATACGATCCTTTGATATCTATGGGGCACCATTAATTGTAGCCTTTTCTTCCCATTTCCTCTTCCTTGTCATCTATTGCTTATGCAAATTCGGCTGGGTATCCAAACACCCGTTGTTCCATTATGATTGCAAGTCCATAGAATCCTTCAATGTTTATGGGGCACCATTAATCGTGGCCTTTTCTTCCATCTTACTCTTCCTTTTCATCTATTATAGTATATATGGGCCTGTCATGGGCCCTTGGTTTAGGTTGTGGGCCTTTGGGCCTATTAGTTATGTCATTTCTTAGGTTTTTTTTCTTGGTTCCAATTTTGCCCTTTTACTTAAGGGTATTTTATGTAATTTTCATATTTTGTCCTATAAATACAATAGAGTTGGAGGTCCAACTATACTGGTCTTTCCTTCTTTCAAAGCTTTTCTACTTTGCATAGTATCAGAGCCTACGGATTATTATTAGGGTTTCTTTATTAGTTCCTCTCTTGATCTTTCTCCTTCAAAGCATTTTTCCCCTCTCTTCTTCTTTTCTCTTCTGTTTCTTCTTCTTTTCTTCTTCTTTCATGCATACACTTCATCTTGTTTTGAGGGTGTTGAATGTTTTTTACCCACTAATCTCATTTGATTTGAGAGGAGGAGACATGCAGTTGGAGATTTTTGAAGGTTTTTAAGATTTGTCGTGGAGTTTTGCAGCTGAAGTTTTCTGAGGCTTGAGACTTGTGACTTGTTAGGGAAGATCTGAGAGAAGATTTTGCTGGTCAATCTTCTTCAATTATGGTTCTGAAATTTTCTTTCAGTTTTTTACAACTACTTTACGGTCGCAGTTTATTGTTGGAAGTTCGTGTTCTGTAACGACTAGAATGGGATCGAGTACCACCTCGAAGTTAAATTAATTGTGCCTAAAGTTAAGAAGTACTAAACTCATTTCTTAAATACGATGCAAGACGAAAACTTGCAAAACAAGTATTAGGTTACCCTAAAGTTTTAGAACCAAACTCATTTCGCTGGACTTGTCCCACGACCATTGATTTCGATTCAAAGCGGCAGTGTGAAAAACACTATTCCCATCCTAATAAAAATATCGGGAATAGTGATCCGCATCGTTCAGTTGCACGTCGGCTTTTTCACATGCACTCACACACGCCCATAGGTGGTGAGTTTAGGTCTGACGTTTGGCTCAAGGAGGGCTACCAGAACCTCTCACTCACACCTATATTACAATGGGTGCTCGAACCCATGACCTCGTGTTGAAACTCTTGTGAGTCTACCACTGAACCATAGAGTAGCAGGCATGTTCGCTAGACTTTTTGGGCAGTTTTTCCTCCAGAATTGCTGACATCTTGTTTGCAATGATAAGGTTTTTTTTATGTTGATTGTTGTTTGGACAGATTTTAATGTCCAGATTTATCGAAATTTGCGTACGGTAATCCTTATCTTTCATATTTTCGGTAATCTAGCCATAAGATCTTCCCTCTCTCTTCTTGTTTTTTTGTGAATTGGGAGTTGACTATTATTTCAATCTTCTTTTGATCTATATTTTGTGGATTCAATATGGCATCTTTGTCAAGGTCTGAGACCGTTGATCCAATCAACTTTAAGATGAAGAGATTTAATAATAATAATAATAATAATAATAGTAATATTATTATTATTATTATTATTATAGAGAGAGAGAGAGAGATGGAGACCTTTATTATTCATTATGAAAATCCTAGGTTGCATATTACAACCCATTAACTAATTGAAAGCAATGTTGTCAAATCGCATGTGCCATCATATGTGACCGGCATATGTTCTTCGCATATGCCAAAACTATATATATATATATTAAAAAAATAAAAAAATAAAAAAAGGAAAAACCATGCCTCTAGCTTTTTTTTTTAAAAAAAAAAAAAATTTATGTAAAAAAAAAAAAACAAAAAAAAATGGTAGGGTACGACCTAGAATGGATCATGTTTGGGAATGATACTGAGGAGGTACCTAAAAAATTAGGAAAAACAATGCCTAATTACTACAAGTGATTGGATTGGGTTCTTTTACCTCCATTATAGTATAAGTGTTTGAGACTATTAGACCATCTATAAAATAAGTTACATATTTACTTACCTATATTATATTTACATAAAATTTAACAAAACAAGCAATATGTTACATTAAGAGAGAATTAATTATTAAAAACTTCGCACAGAGAAATTTTATTGATCAAAAATAACTTGAAGAACTTATAAATTACTAGCTATAACTTAATCTACAAATACAATTTACAATTTATCCAAAAAAAAAAAAAAAAAAACAACTTCAAAGTATGCCATCTTGATGTGGATATCAGTGGTGCACCCTTTAGAGTGTACCAGAGGAGGAGGTGTCACCGACAAAGTACCGGAGCGGAGGAGTTGATGTGGATAGACGTTGGTCCATCGGACCCATTTTCTGACGTGCTATGAGTGCAAGAGCAACATGACCGCACCCTGACCATAGATCCATGGGTCGAATTTCACACCCTACCACACGGATGTTTTAGTTTTAGGCATTTTTGTTCTTTTCTTTATTTCAGGAGCTTTATTGCACTTTCTTTACTTTTCATCTTTTTTGTTAATTTTCTTGTTTTCAGGCAATTTAGTGCACTTTTACTTTTTCCATAGCTTAAATATACATTGTGAGAAACCCTATTTTGATTATTACTGAATGAATAGAAATTCATCTCTTTTTTTCATCTTTATTCAAGAGATTAGGGTTTCAGGATTGGCCCATGGGTGTTGAGGATTCCACCCCGATTTTAGGTTTCCTTCTTTCTAGATCTTCAAGGTGTGGGAAAATGTAAGAATCATCCTCCTTTTCTTTTGACAACAAAAGGATTTGTACCTTCTTCATCTCGAACCCTTCATTCTTCACCCATTTCGTTCCTCTTTGGATATCTTCTTTCTAGTTTGAATGGAAAAGAGGGATGGTTAGTCAAAAAGAGAGATGGTTAGTCAGTAGGATCAGATACAAACTTGACTGTGGACTGACTTATGATAGATTTGGGATATCCTCATATCCCTAGGTCCTCCTTTTTTACTGTTTACGCGATTTTATGCTAAGGGGCATATTTTGTTGAGTTTAGTCAACCCTTTTTCCTAGGTTTTGTTGAGTCCCCATATAGATTTAGGCCATATAAGATAGTTGCATTGTATTGGTATTATCGTTTTTACCCCTTTCTCGCACATAGATCTAAGACCATTCACTTGCCATTCCTGGTGTATGCCCACGCGCACTAGTCGTGAGTTCGGTCTCCATTACACCATAGACTCCAATCAATTTACCAAGGCTATAGAAGGCTTAATTAAGAGAATGGATCAACAGTTTTGAACCTTGAGGGATAATATCACACAGCAGTTTCTGCATCAGGATGGTAGGTTCACGCGTCTAGAGGAGAGAGTTGTGCGTCTAGAGGTTGGTATTCCAACCGCCGTTGTAGGTGGAGCCCAGGGGACCCCCAACACTGGGGTTGTTGATCAGTCCCAAGTTGTGGGCCTTGATCTGCCTAGGGACGGTTTGAGCGCAAACCAGGCCCATGGGCATGGCAACAGACAAGATGGGGTGTATCCATTACCACCCACAAACAATCGTGATCATGTTCTTCCCGCCCAATGGGAGGGCCATGATGGGGTGCGTCGTCAGCACCCCCAAAGATATCATGAGCACGAGGACGCTGTTTCTAAGATCGTGAAGGGCATCAAGGTTGACGCCCCCAATTTTTATGGGAGATTGGACCCCAAAGTTTTTTCTGACTGGTTAGCAGACATGGACCACTTCTTTGAGTAGCACGGTCTGTCAAACCCACAACAAGTCAGGTTCGTCAAGATGAAATTGGTGGGCCAAGCAAAACTACATTGGGGGAATGTAGAGCGTCGCCGTGAGCGATTTAGAGAGGGGTCAATTCTCTTTTGGATTGAGATGAAAGAGTTGCTGCGAGAGAAGTATGTTCTCCTTTCTTACTGGCAAAAGTTGTTGGATCAATGGCACATTTTGCGCCAAGGATCCATGACAGTGACGGAATACATCGCCAAGTTCGATAAATATATGATGAGGTGCGATGTGGATGAGGACCATACTGTGGTTCTCTCCCGTTTCCGTATGGGCCTCAGGCCTAAGCTTCAGCGGAAGCTCATGCTCCACATGGTCACCAGTTTGGAACATGCTCATCAGGTGGTGTAGGAACTGGAGCATTGTGTGCGCCAGTCCAATGTGAGGGGGATTGATTTTCGACCTACCATGTCTAGAGTAGCTCTGCAGGGAGCAAGACCTCAGGTCAAAATTCAACCCAGAGCTCAACCTGGTACACAGTCAGTCAACAAAAATCAAAGTAATAATATGGCTGAACCAATTACTAGGCCCGCGAAGCCAAGGCAGTGCTACCGCTGTAGTGGCATGGGTCACATCGCTGCCGAGTGTTCAAATAAGTGTGGGCGCGTTGCCTTTGTTTCCGAACACCCCACAGAAGAAGTGGCAGATAAAGTTGATGGTAACCAGGGTGATGAGGAGATCATTATCCCCTCCCTTGACCCGGCTAGTGATGTCGAGGATGATACTGTGGAGACTATCTTGCAGTGGTAAGGTACGCCTTGACTCAGATGAAGGAAAGCGAAGATTGGCGTAGAACCACCATTTTTTACACTTACGCCAAATGCGGAGAAGAGAGTTGCAAAGTAATCATATACAGCGGGAGCTGTGCGAATGTAGTTTCCCCAGTTACTTTGAGTTGCCTGGGGCTGAAGCCAGTCCCCCACCCCAACCCATACAGAGTTTCTTGAGTGGATGCGACATCTCTCCCTGTGACTCAGCGATGCCTTGTTCCGATTGAGTTTGGATCATACAAGGACAAGTTGTGGTATGATGTGGTCACGATGGACGTTGGCCATATCATCTTAGGAAGGTCATGGCTCTATGACAAAGATGTCACAATATTCAGGTGTACGAATAATTGTGTATTTAAGTATGAAGGAAACAAGCTTGTCTTGAGCGTGCTCTCTCCCAAATCGTCAACAAGAGTGAAAGATGTTGTGTCCCCAAGCGGTCCTAAGAGTCAAAGGGCGCCTCAGTCGAAGTCTCCACATCATAGATGCTAAGGAGTTTGAGAGAGAGACTAAGGCGGGGACTATGGTGTACGACCTACTGGCTAGGGAGAGTACACCTGAGGTTGCTATGGGGATACCCCAGGAGGCTCCTCCGATCCTAAAGGAGTTTCGGGATGTCTTCCCTGAAGACCTTCCAGACGAGCTTCCACCAATGCGAGATATTCAGCATACGATAGATCTCGTCCCAAGGGTGACCCTACCAAACCTCCTTCACTACAGAATAAACCCCATCAAGCATGCCGAGTTGAATTGGCAGGTAGATGAATTGTTTAAAAAGGGATTCATTCGTGAGAGTCTGAGCCCATGTGTCGTGCCCGCACTTCTTACGCCCAAGAAAGACGACACGTGGCGCATGTGTGTTGATAGTAGAGTCATGAACAAGATCACTGCCAAGTATCGGTTTCCCATCCCAAGGCTTAATGACATGCTTGACATGATGGCCACCTCTACTATCTTTTCGAAAATTGACCTCAAGAGTGCTTATCAACAAATTCGTGTTCGCTCGAGAGATGAATGGAAAACTACATTCAATACGAAGGACGGGTTGTACGAGTGGTTGGTTATACCCTTTAGGTTAACCAATGCCCCAAGTACGTTTATGAGGGTGATGACCTAGGTGCTGCGACCTTTTATGGGCAAGTTTTTAATTGTGTACTTTGATGATATCCTCATCCATAATACGTCCCCTAGCCAGCACATCGAGCACTTGAGGCAGGTTTGCAACGCCTTGCGCGCAGAAAAGCTCTATGCGAACCTTAAGAAGTGTTCCTTCTTAACTTCCCGTGTTATCTTCCTGGGGTTTGTTGTATCGTCGGAGGGTATGTCTGCAGACCCTGAGAAAGTCAAAGCCATTGTCAATTGGCCTAAGCCGCGTACCATACACAACGTGCGAAGCTTTCACGGCCTAATTACGTTCTATCAGTGGTTCATCCATGGATTTAGCTCGATTATGGCTCCCATCACAGATTGCATACAAAAATGGGAGTTTCAATGGACTAAAGTCGCGACATGGGCTTTCTCGGAAATTAAAAAGAAGATGATGGAAGCGTCGGTCATGCGTCTACCTGACTTTACCAAAGCCTTTGAGGTAGCGTGTGATGCGCCAGGAATTGCCATAGACGGAGTGTTAAGCCAAGAGGGACATCCTGTGGCCTTTTTCAGTGAGAAGTTGAACGAAGCCAAACAACGCTGCTCCACTTATGACAAAGAGTTCGTCTTGTTCTCTGATCATGAGGCCTTGAAATATTTGAGCTCTTAAAAGAAGTTGAGCCCTAAGCATATGCCAAGTGGGCACAATTTCTTCAAGAGTACACGTTTGTGTTGAAGCACAAGGCCGGAAAAGAGAATAAGGTTTGCTAACGTGCTTAGCCGTCGTATCAGGACGTTACGGTCCATGAGTATTGAAGTTACAGGATTTGATCAACTCAAGGATGAATACTCAAACTGTCCTAATTTTGGGATCATTTATGCGTCATTGTCTAATGACCCGCCCTCGAGGAGTGCGGAGTTCGTCCTTACAGATGGATATCTTTTTAGAGGGGATAAGCTCTGTATCCCACGAACATCCCTCCGTGATTTTCTAGTTTGGGAGTTGCATGCTGGAGGGATGGCAGATCACTTTGGTCGAGATAAAACAGTTGCTCTTGTGTCTGATGGTTTCTATTGGCCTAATCTCCAACGAGATGTGACTAAGATTTTAGGACAGTGTCGGAGATATCAATTGGCGAAGCAGAGGAAGCAAAATACAGGTTTGTATACTCCTTTGCCAGTTCCACATACCCCGTGTGCTTGGGCTTCCCAAGACTATTCGTAAGCACGACTCCATACTCGTGGTTGTTGATCGATTTTCTAAGATGGCTCATTTCCTACGCTGTTATAAGACCTCGGATACCTCCTATGTTGCTAAGTTATTCTTTTAGGAGGTTGTGTGACTCCATAGAGTACCTAAATCCATCGTGTCTAACAGAGATGCTAGGTTCACTAGTTATTTTTGGAAGACTCTCTAGCATCTTTTGGGTACGATGCTCCAGTTTTCTTTAGCATATCATCCCCAGTCAAATGCTCAAACAGAGGTAGTGAATCGTAGCCTAGGGAATTTTTTAAGATATCTGGTTAGAGACCAGCATAGGACCTAAGACACTGTTCTTCCCACAGCAGAGTTCGCATATAATTCTTCAATGAACAGGTCCAAAAGAATGAACCCATTTGAAATTGTTTCAAGTCTTAGACCCCAAGCCCCCATAGATTTGATCCCCACAGCATCCTTCAGAGTTAGGAGAGTCCTTCGCCTAGCATATACATGCATTGCATAATGAGATCAGGAGGAAGATTAATTCAAGTAATGAACATTATAAACTTTCTGCTGACACTCACAAGAGATTTAGGAAATTTCAACCTGGAGATGACGTCATGGTTCGTATTAGGTTTGATCGGTTTCCACCTGGATTCATGAAGAAGCTTCATGCCCGTAGCATAGGCCCACATAAAATTGTGAAAAGGTTGGGGTCTAATGCTTATGTTGTTGATATCCCTACTACCATGGGCATCAGTTCCACATCTAATGTGGAAGATCTAGTTCCCTTTCACGAGCCATTACTTCTATCTACTGGTCCCCCTATTTCTTCCCAGACTCTCCCTATATATGGACCTTGGCCACAGCCTGATCTTCCTGTACCCATCTTACCTTCTCTTCCACCTGTACCGAGAAGAGACGAGATTAGAGGAAATTTTGGACTCCGAGACGGTTTCCACTCGCTCCAGGGGTTTTCAGAAATTCCTAGTCAAATGGAGGAATAGGCACATTACAGATAACTCTTGGATCACAGAAGCAGAGCTACAGCGCATCAACCCCGATTTGCTTGAGAGAAACAGGAGTTTACTTTCGCCAGTGACGAATTCTTCCTACCCGACGAGAATTGATACGGACATCAGTGGTGCACCCTTTAGAGTGTACTAAAGGAGGAGGCGTCGCCGACAGAGTACTGGAGCGGAAGAGTTGATGTGGATGTGACCCATTTTCTAACGTGTTACGAGTGTAGGAGTGGCATGACCGTACCCTAACCATAGATCTAGAGGTGTACACGAGTCGAGGAGAGTCGAGCTTTGCCCAGCTCGTGCTCGGCTCGTCCGAGTTCGAGCAGAGAGGGAGGAAGAGAGGGAGGAAGACGGACCGTGCGAGTAAGGAAGGATGAGGGAGAGAGTAAAGAGAGAGGGGAATTCGGTGTTTGGAAAACATCATCATGAGCTTACGAACGGTCATGATGCGGAATTGCTCGAGCACATCCATGATTAAATTCTCTTCTTGGAGAAGATCTTCCATTAAGTCAGTGAAACCAAGCCAGATCTTACCATCGGTATGGCGGTAGAGCTGGAGGGAGGGATGTCGTTCGATGGAGGGGGCCACCTTACGGCCGCGGGGGAAGCCGAACTCGCGGTGGAGCTTTCCGGCTTCATCGAGAAGAGAATGTGATCGGGCTGGTTGAAGAGGAAGGATTTCGTCCTGGTGATGAATCGGAAGAATGTGTCGCGTTGAACGATCCTCTCAAAGGCTTGGATGCGTTGGGATTCGTGTTGGACGAGCTTGGTGCGCGGAGAGTCCTTTTTGAAAAGGTGGGGTAGGGTTTTTTTTTAAGGGTATATATACCCCGTACCGAGTCGAGTCGAGTCGAGTTCAAGCATTATTCGAGTTGAGCCGAGTTGAGCCAGGGCAAGATCGAACTTGGCTCGAACTCATTTCAAGCTCCAAAAATCAGCTTGACTTGGTTCGAATTCAGCTTCGATCCGAGTCGAGTCGAGCTTTTTCGAGCCTGGTCGAGCAAGTTACCGAGCTTTTGCTGCTCGTGTACAGCTCTACATAGATCCATGGGTTAGATTTCACACCCTACCACATGGGTGTTTTAGTTTTAAGCGTTTTTATTCTTTTCCTTATTTCAGTGGCTTTATTGCACTTTCTTTACTTTTCGTCTTTTTTTGTTAATTTTCTTGTTTTCAAGCGCTTTAGTGCACTTTTACTTTTTCCATAGCTTATATACATGTTGTGAGAAACCCTATTTTGATTATTATTGAATGAATAGAAATTAATCTCTTTTCTTCCTCTTTATTCAAGTGATTAGGGTTTCAGGATTGGCCCTTAGGTGTTGAGGATTCCATCCCGATTTCAGGTTTCCTTCTTTTTATATCTTCGAGGTGCAAGAAAAGGTAAGAATCATCCTCCTCCTTTTCTTTTGATGACAAAAGTACCCGTACCTTCTTTATCTCGAACCCTTCATTCTTCACCCCTTTCGTTCCTCTCTGGATATCCCCTTTCTAGTTTGAACCAAAAAGAGGAATGGTTAGTCAGTAGGATCAAATCCAAACTTGACTGTGGACTGACTTTTGCTAGATCTGGGATATCCTCATAACCCTAGGTCTTTCCTTTTTACTGTTTACGCGATTGTATGCTAAGAGGCATGATCTTGATGGAATGACCTCATCTTTGTTTTGGAATTGACCTAATCCCTTTGACTGGAAACGGTTAGTTAATTGGTGTATTTATTTGAACATTCTTTAACCTAATTATACATGTATCTAGGATTAGGTCATCACATGTCCCTACATCACATCTCATACTTGTTGCACAAAAAAGAATGTTATTGCATACTAACCTTCACACATACCATAATGGCATATGCAATCCTTCTAAAAAATGGCATATGCGAATATGTGATCGCATATGACAACAATGGAGCAAGAAATTTATTGGAGGAAAAAAAAAAGTTAGGCTATATAGTTAGCAGTATACCAAAACTTGCTATATCAGATCCTTCTTAAGGAGATTGGAAATCAAATACCATGCTCATTATGTCCCCGCTTTTGAATTCTATGGAACTAGAAGTTAGCGACCGGTTTTTTCTTATTATCTATTGTCAACGAGATTTGGTTGACTGCTCATGAACTGCAAGCTAGTCGGAATAATATAGCTTGGATTTATAATATTTACTTGAGGATTGAGACTTTGAGACAGAGGGAACGTTTGGTTTCTAATTATTATGCTAAGATGCATTGTTTATGGCAGGAATTATCTTTCCTGGATGATATTTAATTTACTTGTACCATTGATGTAGAGACATATAAACTAGATATTGAGAAAAAAGAGGATATTCAAGTTGTTGGGGGGTCTTAGTCCTGATTTTGAACCTATGGGGACTCAAATTCTTGGTTCACCTACTCTGCCTTCCCTAAATAATGTTTATACTTTACCATTAAGATAATTGTGCAACTATGGGACCTGTTGTGCTGGAAAAATCTATTATTGTGACTGGGCTTAGAAATTTTACTGATGCTGGTACTGGAAGAGGTACAACTACTGGATGAGGAGGTCGAGATGCCAGTTGTGGGCGTGATCGTGACATTAGTTGTGGTAGTGATGTAGGCCGTTTTGTGTGCTCATTGAAGTCGATATGGCCATATTGTTGATTATTGTTAGGTACTTCATGGTAAACCACCTCAAGGTTGTTCTGCTGATTCGATTACTACAAATGATAAAGAATTTCCGAGTACTATTGGGGAAATGGCTCCATTGACAAAGTCACCAGTGGTTTAACCAACTGGGGATACGATCAATCTCTCAAAAAATGAGTATGACCCTGTATTAAGGGACGCACCTTGGAATAAAGCATCTCCATTTACATCTTTGGCTAAAAAAGGGTCATACCTTCACTGCTCTTCATGTTGCTTCTATGTTCGGTCCTTAGATAATTGATTTAGGGGCTACTGATCATATGAGAGGTATAACTGTTTCTCTTTTCTTTCTTTTTTTTGTTTACCTCAGATGCTCATTTAGGTCATGTGAAGTTAGGAGGTGGTACTTTGATACCTATTAAAGGAAATGGTACAGTTTCAGCTTCACCATTGTTCTCCTTGTCTTATGTATTAGTGATCTCTAATATTGGTTCTAATTTATTGTATGTGATTCAGATTATAAAGGATCTGAATTGTAACATGACATTTTTTCCCAGTCATTATGTCTTTCAGGATCCGAAGACGAATAAGCTTCCTGGTTGACTTAAGAATGATGGATTGTACATTCTTCATTTGAGTTCTTCAAGTCAGTTTGGAGAGTATCATACTATAAGAAGAGAGGATCTTTATCTTTGGCATTGTCATTTTGGTCATTCTTCTAATTCAAGCCTACAATCTTTGTTGGTCAGTCAGTTGAGTCTAATGATATTAAGAATTTTCAACATGAAGCTGGTGTTTTGACCAAACACCATAGGTATGTTTATCCCTCGGTGAAAAAAAAAAAAAAAAAAGTCAACTAAAATTTTCTTTGTTGGTTAATGTATGGGAACTGATTTCAACTAATTCTAATATATTTAAATACTTTGTCTCCTTCATTGACGATGCTTCTTGTATGAAATGTTTCCAAATTTTCCCTTTTAAAAGGGTATTTTATGTACTTTGCATATTTTGTCTTATACATACAATAGGGATGGACGTCCAACCCTACTAGTCTTTCCTTTCTTTCAAATCAGATTGTTTCTCCTCATTCCTCTCATAATCAACTAGCAAAAATCTTCAGTACGGCGCTTGACAAAACTCACCATTGTATCTGGTTGGCAAATTGATACCCTTATGATCCACATCAATTTCAAGGAAGTGTAGAAAGATGTAGCCTTTTAAATCAATATTCTTAGAAAGTCATAATCTTGTACGGCTTGTGTAGACCTTGCACAGTCATATAGGTGCACGCGCTAATGGATGCGAAGCATGTGGTTGATGAGTGTCATATACACAAGTGGTTGCATACAAGTGGCCCCCACAGGTCTATATCCAACAGTTTCCACAAATTTTCAATTGTTTATATCGATGGCTTCAATCGCGGAACTATGGGCTAAATCCCAAATCCGCCACTACACAAACATTCGATTCCGAGCATAGTATAATTCCTCTTAGTAAAAATCCAATTAGAAAAAACTGCTACAGAAGCACTGAAAACATCGCCTATCTATTACAAAAAATCCAATTTACAGTCAATCCCAAGTGACCGAATTCCCTAAAAAAATCCTCTTATTCACTCAACTGAAAGCTAAAACACCAATACCCCAAAAAAGAAAAAGATATTGCAAGAAAGAGTAACTGATCAAAGAAACCCAGAAGACAGGATTCGACCGACATACCCAAACAAGAATCTTGAAGCAAAAGGCCTTCCCGCTGCGACGGACGCAGCGGCAGCAGAAGCAGCTACGGTCGCCGAGAATAACCCGTAAGAGTGCAGGGATTGGCTTGCGAAGCTGGGATTTTTCTTCAGTAAATCCAATAAAAGAGCTATTCCAGCCATTCTCTCAGAGCAATCAGACACTCAAGAGCTTCTTCTCACTGCAATTTCCATAAGAGGAGAGCAAAAAGGGTTATTTTTCTTTTTTTCTTTTTCTTACTCTTTTTGATGGATTTGAGATTTGGGTTTTTTATGAAACGAGGGGCTTGATATTGGATTGGATTTTGGAGAAACAATATAATCTGCAAAAAGAAAAAAATCAGAAGTTGGATCTCTGATGAGAGTAAAGGAGAGAAATTTTCAGGCAATGTTGGAGAGGAAAAGATGGGATTTGGGCACTGGGTAGTGTCATAAAAGAGCTGACAAACGCTAGAGCGATCCGCGCGAGTTTAGATTGATGGTGTGATTCGCAGCACACGTGCTCATGTGTCACGCGTGTGTGAGATCTTGGAGGTGTGTTTTTAACTCTCCTGAGAAGGGGCGTGCTACAGTGGTACAGGTACCACCATAATCTTACAGTGCTACCGGGCAGATGTGGGACCCACATGATTGAACGCCCATCCGTGAATTTCACAGGGGCAAATGAATCGCAAAATAGCCCGAGTTTTGGTATGACCGTTCATCTTGATTGGATGAAGGGAATGGACGGACTTGATTACATACACACAACACCTTTGGTACCCCATTCTAATCAACGGTAAGCTTTCCCTCTCAATACGTCCACTGTGCTGTGGCCCATTTTATTTTTATATCGGGGCGAGTTTTGGCAAAATAAGGTTTTCAGAGGTTAATCATCTTATGGACGGTTTGGATGGTTTGAATACTTCAGTGGCCCTTCATCTTCCGGGTAACACTGTAAGCTGGACGCGGATTTCCTGTTAGCTGGTGACAATGGGCGGGACGCGGATTGGCTACTCCCCCGACACCAGCCAATGGCTTGTGGTCGGTGCTCCGTAGGACCCACCATGATGTATGTGTTTCATCCATGCCGTCCATCTATTTTTACGGATAATTTTACGATACGAGACCAAAAATGAGTTAAATACTAATCTTAAATGGACAACATTACATGAAACAGTGTTGAATGAGCATCGATCAATAAAAAAATATTTTGTGGGCATAAAAGTTTCGGATCAAGATGATTTTTGTTTTTTCCCTTAATATGGGCCTGGATGACCTAATAAACATATTAGATGTCATATAAACAGTACAGTGGGCCTTAGGAGGATTTTAATGATGGATATCCAACCACTATTGTTTTCATGTGGTGTGGTCGACCTGAGATTTATATACCTTGAATATTTGGGATTAAGATATAAAATGATCTGTAAAAATGGATTAACGGAATGGATGAAACATATACATCATGGTGGGGCCCACATAGCACCGATCACCAATCCGAGGCTGGTGGTCAGTGCTCTGTGGGCCCCACCATGATTTATGTGTTTCATCCATTCCGTTCATCCATTTTTAAAGATCATTTTAGGATTTAAACAAAAAATAAAAGGGATATAAATCTTAGGTGGACCACACTACAAGAAAACAATAATGATTGGATATCCATCATTTAAATCTACCTAAGGCCCACTGTACTGTTTATCTGACATCCAATCTGTTGATTAGGTCATAAGAACCAGATGAAGGTAAAAAACAAAGATCATCTTGATCCAATACTTTTATGGCCCCAAAAAGTTTTTAATGGTCGAAGTTCATTCAACACTGTTTCGTGTAATGTGGTCCACTTGAAATTGCAATATATCTATTTTTTCGTGTAATACCATAAAATAATATAGAAAAATAGATGGACAGCATGGATGAAACACATACATCATGGTAGGGCCCATAGAGAACCGAACACCTGCCATTGGCTGGTGTCAGGGGGAGTAGCCCATCCGCTTCCGTTGGTGTCAGGGGGAGTAGCCAATCCGTTTGCGAGTTAGTGGGCATGGCTGTCCCAATCGCAGGGGGCGGATTCGGTCACGCCGCGCTAACACCGACTTCGGTCTGGCCATAACCGTCGGTCCCACCTTGATATATATGTAACTTATCCTCACCGTTCATCCATTTTGAAAGCTTATTTTAGTGCATGTGCCAGATCCAAATCTCAGGTGAACCACATCAGGAAAAAACAGTGGTGATTGAATAACCATCATGAAATCTTTCTAGGCCCACCATTGTGTTTACTTGTGATCCAACCTGTTCATAACATCACACAGTACAGACATGGATGAAAGGAAAACACAAATATCAATTTGATCCAAAACTTTTGTAGCCTGGGAAAAGTTTTGAATGGTAAGCATTCGATCATCATTAATCATGCGTCATCTACCTAAGATGGTAGGTAGATGGATGAATGGCATGGATATACAACAAATACATCAAGGTGGGTCCATCATCACGGCTTAACCAAACTAGCTGTTACCTGGCTTAATGGAACGTGCCCCTCAATGGCAAGGTTGGTCCACTGACCTCTGGCGTTTTTTTAATGTCCAATTTCCTTGTAAAGGTGTAGGTCATTGATTGGTTGATGGGCCTGAATCATAGGTAAGAGGGTGTTCGTAATGAGCCACACGTAATGAATGGATTAGATTGCATACACGTGTGACTTGCGCTCAATGAGCCGAATGGGCTGGAGTTTACCTATTCCATCTGATCATGTATGTACTTGCAGCCTTTCTAAAAAATATATGTCAGGTGTTTTTATTTTATTTGTAACTAGGTTTATCAATGGCATTGATAGACCACTCGATCCCATCGAGCCGCCGTCGATTCCATCAACAACTCACTTGACTTCATCGAGAAAATTTCATTTTTTGACATTTGCTTGCCGGACAGTTTTTGGGTTCAAATCAATCTTATTGAAGATGGCTTTGATCTCATTAATGGGTTGTCGATAGGACTCGATCTAATCAAAGTTTCCATCGATTGACTTGTGCAATTTTGTATAATTATGAGTTTTGTTTCCTAATTCAGTTTTAAGTCAATTTAATAGTTTGTAATTAGGGATTAGGGTATTGAAAATATGATATGGCTTTTGTGATAAGATAGAGATCAAGCTAGGATTATTTTTTATTATATGTTTTTCGAGGTTTATTCTCAAATCAGTAAGTTCTTCCATCTGGTGTAACATTGATTATCATAGTAGATTTGTTGTTGCTTTGTGTCGTGGTTTTTTTCGTAAGGATTTTTCCACGTAAAATCTTGTGTTATACGTGTGTTTGGTTTATTTGATCTCTTATTATTTGATTCTAACTCGGGATTGTTTCTTCGTGTCCCCTAACAAGTGGTATTAAAGTAAATGTTGGAGTTTTTAACTTTTTAAATTCAAAAACATGTCTTCTAAGGAATATAATATTACGTATGAAACAAAGAAGCTCAATGTGAGAAATAACTTTGAACTATGGAAGGTTAAGATGGGAGGCCTCCTAGCTAGAGGTGGGCATGTTGGACTTGATCCGGTAGATTTGACCCGATCCGACCCAATCCGACCAGATCCGACCCGTTCCGAACCGAACCGACGGCCGAGATCGGTCAGGTTCGAGTTCGTCCATCCAGATCCGAATGTTTTTCGGGTCGGGTTCAAATAGTGGTCCAACCAAACTGATCTGATCCGAAAACTCGATCCAAATGGATCCGGACCAATCCGATCCGACCCAATCCGGAGCGGGTACTTCTTCAGTTATTCTTCTTCAAATCTCGGTTTTCCTGTTCGACCCTTTGCACTGCTCTTTTCCAGCTCCGCCACAACCAATCTCAACCTGCCCGCCACCTCTTTATGTAGATCGATATCCTTTCGAACGCCATCCACTTGTTTCCTCAGCTCCTTGACCTTAATCTCTTTCTCAACCACGGCCCGCTCGATCTCTTCCTGTCTCTGACGCTCTCCTCCAACCTTGCATATGATCTTGACTGTGGGGCCCACATCAATGCATGTGTTGTATATCCACGTCGTCTATCCATTTTTCTAGATTATTTTATGGTATGGTGAAAAAACTAAGGCAGATTAAAAACTCAGGTGGACCATGCAGTAGGGATTGAATTCCCACCATTAAAACTTCTTGGGAGCGACAAAATTTTTTGATCAAGCTACTGTTTGTCTTTTTCCCTTAATTCAGGTTTGTGTTACCTTATCAACAGGTTGGATGGCAAATAAAAATTATAGTGGGCCCTAGAAAGTTTTTAAGGTGGACCTTCAATTACCATTGTTTTCGTGTGGTGTGGCCCACTTGAGATTTGGATCTGCATCATTTTTTTGGAACATGTGCTAAAATGATCTGGAAAAATTGATGGACAGGCGTGGATATATAACATATACATTAGGACCTGTTTGGCCGGGCGCTGGATATGATATTAGATGGAATTAGGAGGGTTATCCTGCGCCTTCCCATTCCATCCGTTGTTTGGGATGGCGGGATGTGTCTTGCCTCGTAAACCGCACTTAACTTTGAGACGGATTCTGCCAATCTGTGGATGTGAGGGTTCACCGCTATGTGGGGCCTGCTGAGATATCAATGAGATATCCACTCCCTCCATCATTTTCATCAGCCTACAGGCAGCCAATAACCTGTTTTGAGACGGATATAAAACAATGAGTGGGGCACACCACAAGAAAATGTGGAGATGCAAGCCCATCCATTTGCGACCGTCCAAACAGGTTGTTGTATATCCCATGGGCTATCCCAAACCCATGGGATCAAGGGACAAACACTGACACCACTATCATTGCCTTAAAATCCATCCTATCCCTCCTAATCCCATGGGATTGGTCTGGCCAAACACGCCCAAGGTGGGCCCCACGGTCAAGGAAACAGACGCGGATTGCGTCCTACCCCCGCCCGGATGGTAATCCGTCCGGGCAGGGCTCTGTGGGGACCACCGTGATGTAAGTATTTTATCCACACCGTTAATTGTTTTTACATGATTATATTAAGATATGAGCCAAAAACTTGAGTAGGTTCAGGGCTTAAGTGGACCACAAATTGTGGATTAAACTTCCACCATTAAAAACTTCCTGGGAGCTGGAGAAGTGTCGGATCAAGATGAAATTTGTGTTTTCACTTCATCCAAGTCTGCATGACGATTGGGTGGTAAAAAAAACATCACGGTAGCCCTTAGAAATGTTTTAACGGTGGGTGTCATTATCACTGCAGCTTCCTTTGATGTGGTCCACTGGATCTGTTTATCTCTTAATTTTCCTTGTAATATCTTAAAATGATAATATAAAAGCGATTAACGGTGTGGATAAAATACTTACATCACGGTGGGCCCCACAGAGCCCTGCCTGGACGGATTACTGTCCGGGCGGGGGTAGGACACAATCTGTGTCCCAAGGAAACACCCTCGAAGCTGTTCCCCTGCCTCACCTAATCCGCGCTATCAGTTACCTGCATGCCACGTACAACCGATGATGAGAAATACTTTCATACTCTGGCAGAGTGTGATGGATGATACTCAGGCACTTAGAAAGTACCTAGAGACTGCACACGCAGAATACAAGTAATTCAAATTAAACCGTTCAAATTGTAGGTCCCATTTTATATGCTTCGGCAACTAAAATTTACTTTTATCGGGTAATCATACTATTAGATTGCTGGGCATTTAATGGATGGTTAAATGGAAAATATGAAATGATCTTATTTTATAAATACAAGTATCCACAAATCACAGGTCAAGATTGTTCAACCCAATTTGGGTTTGAAGAATATTTTGGAAACACGTGGTTTCAAAATTTAGTCGGTTTAATTTAAGCTAATACAGGCCACGTATATTTATTTGTAAGTGCTACGTATCGACTGTCATACGCAGCCAGAGTATTAAATCACTCCCATTGAAGATAAGGGAAACGGATTGGCTACTCCCCTATCACCGTCTTGTTTATTTGACATCGGTCATGATGGTCGATCTTTTGGCCCCCAAAATTTTTTTTAATGGGGCCCACCATGATGTATGTGATTCATCCACTCTGTTCATCCATTTTTAAAGATAATTTTAGGGCTTGAACCCAAAAATGAGAGATATATAAACCTCAAGTGGACCACACCACATGAAAACAATAGTGATTGGATATCCACCATTAATATCCTCCTAAGGCCCACAGCATCTTGTTTATTTGACATCCAATCTGTTGATTAAGTCATACAGACCGGATGAAGGATAAAAACAAAAATCAAACTTTTATGATCCAAAACTTTTTTATGGCCCCTAAAATTTTTTTGGTCCAATGGTCGACACTCATTAAACACTGCTTCCTATAATGTGGTCCAATTAAGATTAGGATATATCTCATTTTTGGTCATCATTGGCACCACCATCATAACTTAAAATGACCCATTTTTAAAGATAATTTTAGGGCTTGAACCCAAAAATAGATATATAAACGACATGGATAAAACACATATCATCATGGTCCTAAGGCTCCATCTTGTTTATTTGACATCCAATCTGTTGATTAAGTCATACAGACCAGATGAAGGATAAAAACAAAAATCACTTGATCAAAACTTTTATGTCGAATTTTTTTAATGTAGTCATTAAACGTTTTTCGAATGTGGTCCAATTAAGATTGGGATATATCTTATTTTTGGTCTCATAACTTAAAATGACTCCCGGCATGGATAAAACATATACATCATGGTGGGCTCCTGAGCAGAGCACCGACCACCATTGGTGGTGTCGGGGAGTAGCCAATCCGTTTTCGAAGGACCCACCATGATGTATGTGATTCATCCACTCTGTTCATCCATTTTTAAAGATAAATTTAGGGCTTGAACCCAAAAATGAGAGATATATAAACCTCAGGTGGACCACACCACATGAAAACAATAGTGATTGGATATCCACCATTAATATCCTCCTAAGGCCCACTGTATTGTTTATTTGACATCCAATCTGTTGATTAAGTCATACAGGACTAGATGAAGGATGAAAACAAAAATCAGCTTGATCCAAAACTTTTATGGCCCCCAAAATTTTTTTAATGGTCGACACTCATTAAACACTGTTTCTTGTAATGTGGTCCAATTGAGATTGGGATATATCTCATTTTTGGTCTCATAACTTAAAATGATCTGTAAAAATAGATAGACGGCATGGATAAAACACATACATCATGGTGGGCTCCACAGAGCACCGACCACCAGCCATTGACTGGTGTCAGGGGGAGTAGCCAATCCGTTTCCGAAGATAAGCACGCGGCACGCACCTAATTGCGCACCAAAAGTAACGGACGTAGATTAGCTTTAGTAGCGAGACTCACTGCTGAAGTTACGTAACCTAATTACGAGGGTCCCACCATGACATATTTTTTTGTATCCACACCGTCCATCCATCTTGATAGATCATTTTAGGGCATTATGCAAAGAATGAATTAGATCCAAATATCGAGTGGACCTCACCACAAAAAACTGTGGAGAGAGTCACGCCCACCATTAAAAACTTCTAAGGACCACGAAAGCTTTCGATCAAGCTGATATTTGTGTTTTCTCTTCTTTATTATTTGTGTTAACTTAAGAACAGGTTGGATCTCAAATAAACATCACGGTGGACCTTAGTAAGGTTTTAATGGTGGGTGTCACTCTCTCCACTGTTTTCTGTGGTGGGGTCCATTTGAGCTTTGGATCTGACTCATTCTTTGGCTCTTGCCCTAAATTGATATCTCCAAATGAATGGACGGTGCAGATACAACACATATATCATGGCGGGTCCCACGGAACTTGGTCACGTCACTTCAGTAGGCAACTTGGATCACACGCAAGCTACATAGGTGATAACCTACTGTAGATACATGTAGTGCGAAGACGAGCGCCTACGCGCCTCGAGTTCCAAGTGGTACGAACGACTCAAATGAGATCAAAGTCACATGGCCCCACCATAATGTTTATTTTCTATCTAATCCATTAATAATGTTAAAAATACATAGATGAAGTAAAAAAAACAAATTTCATATTGATCTGAAACTTCTGTGATCTGAAAAGGGGTTTTAATGGTAAACGATCAATCCCCCACTGTTTTTTGCAGTGTGGTCCAACTGATCTTTAGACCTGTCTTATTTTTCGACTCAAGCCTTAAGACAAGCTCTCCAAATGGATGGACGGTTTGGATATAACACATACCTTGTAGTTTGACCCAGAAAATTTATTGAGGAGTGACGCTAATACACCACCGGCCACTTCTCTCTTCTGATCTGAACGGTACCCAACTCGATCCGATTCGGTTCTACTGACCAAGTCAGACTCGGTTTAGGTCAGGCTAGCAGTGCACCGGATCGGATAGAGTCAGATAACCCGGACTCGGTCTCAGATCGGATCGAGTTCGGGTCAGACTAGGGCTGAAAGTCGGGCGGGTTGGGTTGGGTTGGTGCTCAACCCTAACCCAACCCAAGGTTCCTATACCTCAACCCTAACCCAACCCAACCCAATCTCGGGTTAGGAATTCTCTACCCAAGCCCAACCCAAGCAGGCTCGGTCAGGTTGATCGGGTTGGTCGGGTATATACATGCTAATATTTTCGTTATTACATTAGTTTATTAGATTTCAATATAGGACTTATTGTTTGTATCTATAATTTTATTAATTATATATGTGATTATTCATTATAAAAAAACTTCATTTTTTCTTTTGAAAAACAAGCTAAAATATAAGACAACTCCTCCTTTAAAAGTCATGTAGCATAGCATGGAGTCTATTTGGGAGAGAGAAATCTGGAAAATATTGTTAGCTTGAATCCTTGGAAATGACGTAGATACATGAGACTCGACATCACTGGTGTGCCTTCGATACAAACGATCCACACTCAATTGAAATTTATAAGTAACTTATATATTGATCGGGTTCGGGTTGGGTCGGGCAACCCGAGACCTCAACCCAACCCCAACCCAAGTTTTATCGGGTTAGTGTTTGTATGACCCAAGCTTAAGATCGGACCCAATATCTTGCCCAAGCCCAACCCAATGTCAGGTCGGTCACGGGTCGGTCAGGTTGAACCCGCCCAACTTTCAGCCCTAGGTCAGACCACGTAGAATCCGGACCGAGTCGAGTTGAACCCAATCCGATCCGACTTGGTCCGATGCCCAGCTCTACTCCTAGCTCAGCATTGATTATAATGCGATTTCCTTGGCAAGGTGAAATATCCTACATATATGACTGGTGAAGAGTATGATGAACTAGATGAGAGGGATACAACCTCGATACAATTGTATCTAATAAAGAATGTCATATATAATGTCTTGGATCAAAAGATCGCTGCAGGGTTATGGACAAAACTGGATAGTTTATACATGAAGAAATCCCTGGGTGGAGTTGGGCATCGAGTCGAGTTGGATCGAGTTAGGGCTGACTCGACTTGATCCAGTTTTGAAATAGGCCTGACCCAAACTCGATCCAACTCGATACCGAGTCTAGCATGCTTGACTCGATCCAAGTCCTGTCTAGCCTGGACTGATTCGGACAGAGTCCGATCCGGTCGGAAGTACTCAGTCGGGTTGAGTTGGCACCGAATCAGATTGAGAGATGAGGGAGGGAGAGCCCGAGAGAGTGGAGAGGGGAGAGAGGAGGAGGAGGAGGAGGAGGAAGGTGATGGTGGTGGGTGGTTGTCGGGCTTGGAAGATGAGGAGGATGAGGGATGGAGGTAGGGATTTTGGGATCGGGTCGGGGGTAGGGTGAGGCGGGTAAGGTTAGAGAGTCGGGTCTAACTGGTTCGAGTTTCAAGTCGAGTTACTAGGTAACTCGAACTCGACTCGGTTTAAGTTCGAATTAGATGAAGCCTACTCAATTCGGACCAACTCACCCATTCGGTTCGGGTCGAGTCGGATTGGAACGAGTCGGACAAGTCAAGTTAGCCGAATCGAGTCATCCGGTGCCCACCTCTATCCCTGGGTAGTCATCTGTATCTTAAGAAACAATTCTATAATCTTAAGATGATAGCGGAGTCTGACATTAATAAACACATAAACACTATCGATAAATTATCAAATAAAATGATGAATGCGAAAGTTATGATTGAAGAGGAAGATCAAGCCTTGATTCTTTTGAATTCGCTTCCACTATCTTTTGAGAATTTGGTAGACACACTGATCCACAGTAGGGATACCATTGATGTAGAGTATGTCATTTCAAGCATTCATGAGAAGCACTTGAGAAAGAATGACAGTGGCGGAGGCATCTTTACAGATGCGTTAGTTGCTAGGAAAAGGAACACTAAAAGGGAGAATGACAATTTTCAATCCTGATCTAAATTAAAAGGAAAGTGCAAGATGAAATGTTGTAATTGTGGGATGGAAGAGCATATGAGGAAGGACTGCAGGAACCCTAAGATTCAAAAGGGAGAAAAATTAGAGAATGTGTCAAAAGAGGCCAACACAACGTAATCATGTAAGGAGGTGGATGAGGGTGATGTCTTGACTACATCCAAATTTAGTGACCTTAGTAACAACTAGATTTTGGATTTGGGGGCTTCATAGCAAATGACTTCTTATAGGGATTGGTTCACCACATACAACGAGTACACGGTGGACATATTTTTATAGGCAATGGCATTGCCTGTAAAGTTGTTGGAATTGGTTCAGTGCGCATCAGAATGTTCAATGGAGTGAAGTGTACTTTGACAGATGTTTAACATGTTCTGAACCTTAGAAAGAATTTAATATCGTTGGGGGCTCTTGAGGCACTTGGTTGTAAGTTCACTAGTTATAATAGGGTCCTTAAAGTTTAGAAAGGGGTACTTATTTTAATGAAAGCGTAACGGAATAGTAATCTATACATGTTTATTATAAACACCGAAGTGGGTGGAGCTGCAACATCTATAGTGGAATCCATGTCGGCATGATTGTGGTATGTGGCCCAGGTCACATAAGCACCACAACATGAAGGTATTTTCTGATCGTTGCTCGATTCTCATTTTTAAAAGTATTGAATTTAATATATGCAAGCATTGTATATATGGCAAACAACAAGGCAAACTTTTTTAAATCGGAAAAGTATGCTTGTAAAGGCATGCTTGAGTATATGCATTAAAATTTATGGGTCCTGTCGCCCGTTGTTTCTGCTGGAGGATCATCGTATTTTTTCTCATTTATCAATGATTAGTTTATGAAAGTGCAGGTTTATTTCCTCAAAAATAAATTTAATATTTTTACCATATTTAAAGTATATAAGACAATTGTTGAAAGGCTAACAGGGCAGAAACTAAAGGTATTAAGGATTAATAACGGAAGTGAAATTACTTTAAAGGAATTCAATTAGTTTTGCAAAGATGGGGGATTGTAAAGCACAATACAGTGAGACACTCCTGAGCAGAATAGAGTGGTAGAACAGATGACTCAGACTCTCTTAGAGAGAGCTCAAAGCATGTTGAATAATGATAGATTGCGCAAGGAGTTAGAGATGGAGGCCGTTAACACGGCTTGTTACTTAGTGAATCGGTCCCCGTCTACGCTGATAGACTGCAAGATTCCTGAAGAAGTGTACAACGATCATGAGGTAGACTACTCACAGTTGCGTGTATTTGGTTGTGACGCTTACTCTCATGCACTGTCAGTTGAGAGAGATAAGCTAGACTAAATGACTAAGATTTTTATTTTTTATTTTTTTGGGCCATGGTGATAGTGTGAAAGGGTACATTCGTACGATTGGGTCACACATAAGATCATAATTACTTGAAATATCAGGTTTGGTAAAGATTCCTTATTCCACAAAGGCGAACGTAAGGAACCGGAGAAATTAGTGGTCATTGATGTCGAGATTGAACAAGTAGATACATTAATAGAGCCTGATCCGTAGGCAGAGTTACGGGAGCAAGTGGAGTAGTCACCTCTTACAAGAAATCCACCGAAAGATCACATATTTCTAGTCAGATATGGGAAGGAATTGAATGTTGCATTCGCCCTCATTACAGATGAGGGGATTTGTCTACCTTTCAGGATACATTAGATGGTTTGAATGCTAAGAGGTAGATAGCGGTCATACATGATGAGATTGATTCCTTGCATAAGAATGAGACATAGGAGCTGGTGGAGCTTCAAGTGGGGTGTAAAGAGATCAGTTGTGAGTGGATATAGAAGAAGAAACATGATAGATATAAGGCAAAATTGGTCGCGAAAAGGTATGCGTAGAAGGAGGGTGTCGACTTCAATGAGATTTTCGCACATGTAGTCAAGTAGGTGTCATCATATTTGTATTGGCGTTGATTACACATTACAATCTGGAATTTGAACAGATAGATGTGAAGACTGCTTTCCTACATGGGGAGTTGGCGAAGTAGATTTACATGAAGCAACTAGAATTATTTAGAATGAAAAGGGTAGAGAATAAAGTTTGTAAATTAAGGAGCTCGTTATACGGCCTAAACACAGTTGCTTAAACAGTGGTACAAAAAGCTTGATACTTTCATAATGAGTCAACGATTTACTAAAAGTAAATATGATAATTGTGTTTATTACAAGGATTGAATGATGGATAATAATGATATTGTACATAGATGACATGCTTATTTCTAGCAATAGTATGTTTAAGATCGATACGTTGAAGACTCGGTTGTCGGAGACATTCGAAATGAAAGATTTGGGGGCCACAAGAAGATTCTCGACATAGATATTCACAGAAACAGAGAGAAGAACAGGCTATGGTTATCACAGGTAGAATACCTCGAGAAGGTATTTATAAAGTTTGGTATGGATAATGTGAAACTTTTAGCACACCCCATGTTGCTCACTCTAGACTTTCTTCTAAATAATGTTCTACTACAAATGAAGAAAAGTAAGTGATGTCTCATGTGCCTTATTCGAGCACTATTGACAGTTTGACGTATGTCATGGTCTTTACGAGACATAATATTTCATATGCAATGGGCGTTGTGAGCAGATACATGGCTAACCGTGGTAAACAACGCTGAAAGGCAGTGAAATTGTTACTTTGGTATATTTGATGTACAATAGACTACGCTTGACATTTGAAAAGTTTGAAGACAAGTTGTGATGTAGAGCGGGTCGCGGACAATTACATGGCAAAGATGGATCAGAAAAGGCCCGGTCGGCGAAAGAAGTAATCTGGACCATCAGACCTTAAATCAGGCGTATCTCACAATTCGGGATGAGTTAGCCGACGAAAAATATATGATTTTGGGGTAGAACGAGCTACTTTAGCCAACCAAGCCAGCTATGCTGGGTTGCGACGCTCGGAATTGTGACAAACCCCTGATTTGACGGTCGTTTCCCCCTTTCAATTTCGTTTTTACTATAAATAGTAAGTTTTAGTTTGCTTATAACTCTTCATCCGTCGGGCTTTAGGAGTTGCGCCCAACGTGAAAAGAGCTTAGAATAATTAGGAGAACGGTTTGGTGAAGCCAAATAGACACTTACTAATTTTGGGCCGAAAACCTTGCGCACTAGTAGACATCACGACCGTCTATAAATAGTAAGTTTACTATTTATAGTAAGTCGCGATTCTAGAGTTCTAGTTGTAGTTTGATTCGATTTCTTTCCCATTGCTTGGTACCCCTATTTAAAGGGTTGTGAACTCGTTTTATTAATCAATTAATCGGCTTTCGAATTTTATTAGAATTTATTTATATTTTTCTCGCTTTTTTCCTCGTGGATTCGAGAAGTCTCTGTGTGAGGAGTCCAGAGAAGCTCGTGGATTCTGAAGACTGCGCGTTAAGTTGAAGGCTATGTGAATGTTGATTATGTAATTAATGTAAATAATATGAGATCAACTTTTAGCTACTCATTTGTACGAGTGGGTAGAGCGATCAGTTAGATGTCGAAGCTTCAGCTTGTGGTGACTCTTTCCACAACCAAAGCATAGCATTTAACAGTGACGGAAACATTCAAAGAAAGTGTTTGGATGAGAGGGATGATAAATAATCTTGGTCTTCAGTATGAAGCCATGCTAGTAAATGACAGCGAAAGCTCGATCAATTTGGTGAAGAACTCAACTTACCATTCTCGTATTAAACATATCGATGTTCATCATCATTTTTATCTGACAAGTGCTTGAGGAAGGCAGAGTGACTCTTGAGAAGATTCATATAAGCATGAATTCAGTGGACATGTTTACAAAGGTGGTTCATATGTAGAAGTTCAAGTTTTGTTCAAACTTTTTTGTTTTGGCGAAGGTTTGACGAAAATGTAGCGTGCACGAGAAGTGACGACGATGATGGAAGCAATTAGAGATGGAGCATGAAGCTATGGTTTGTAATAATTCCAGACATGGTAGAGATTGTTGTCAAATGTCTTCAATTTGTATATAGCTAGGTTTGTCGATGTCAACACTTAATTCAATCGAGAAAATCTTTTTTTTTTTTTTTTTTAGTCTTCGCACGCTAGACAATTTTTAGGTCCAAATCGATTTGATTGAAGATAGCTTCAATCTCATCGATGGGTCGTTGATGATACTCGATTTAGTCAAAGCTCCCATCAACTGACTTATGCAACTTATGCAATTTTACAGAATTGTGGGTTTTGTTATCTAATTTAGTTTTAACTCTATTCAAGGATTTGCAATTGGGAATTATGGTATTTAAAACGTGTTTAGGGATTTTGTGAGCAAATGGAGATCAAAGCTACGGTTTTTTGTATGTCTTTCGGGGTTTATTATTGGATTAATTAGTTCTTCCATATCTTGTAACATTGATTATCATAGTAGATTCGTTGTCGCTTTGTGCCGTGGTTTTTTCCCACAAAATTTTTTCCATGTAAAGCTTTGTGTTCTCTATGTGCATAGTTTATTTGGTCACTTATTGTTTGATTGTAACTTGGGATTGTTTCTGTGTGTTCCCCAACAAATCGCCTGCAAAGAAGCCTTTGATAGGGGTTTTGTGCAAGGGAAAGTTAGGTGGGGCCTGTCATGATGTGTGTGAGAAATCTACTCCATCCATTTGTTTTACTGGATCATGTTAGGACCTGAGCCAAAAAATAAGGTAATTCTAAAACTCAAGTGGGCTGCAAGCCATGAAAAAGTGAATAGGAAAATCCTTCCGTTGAAACCTGCCTAGGTCCACATGATGTTTATATGCCATTTGTACCGTTCATAAGGTCATTCCTACTACGGGTGAACTGAGAATACATGAATATTAACCTGATCCAAAACTTCTGTGGTTACACAAATATTTCAAACTGCATACGTTCAATCCTCACTGTTTCATGTCGTGTGGCACACTTGAGTTCTGAATTTGCTTCATTTTTCAGCCCATGTCCTAGCATGATCCATAAAAACAGATAGACGATTTCTCAGTGGATTTCCTGTCGCAGGAAGTTCCTGTATTTGCACCAAGTGGGCCGCTTTACAATACAGCACATCCAGCTAAGGAGTCATCTTCATCCATTCGCAGGAAGTTCCTGTGGGCATTTTACAATGGTTTGGCGTCCAAGTCCGCTTTACTCAATACAGCACATCCAAATTTTTAGGGTAGTAGGAATTCTCTGTTGACCTGGTAACAGAGGATCCAGACTCCATTCAGTGATGTGTTTTTGCCATGTGATAGGATCATGCTGCATTATGTGGTGGTGGTGGTCGTGCGCATGATGCACCGTTCGGACACCCTACACGCTTGCCAATTTGGCACGTGTTTGGAACATGGATTAAACGGATGGATTGCCTCATAAGTGTCAACCTGTCACACTTATGTGCCTACATCCTATGGCACTGGAAACGGATCGGCTGCTGACCCTGCCAGTTGCCAATGGCTAGTGGTCGGTGCTCTGTGGGCCCCACCATGATGCATGTGTTTCATCCATGCCGTCCATCCATTATTCCAGATCATTTTATGGTATGATCCCAAAAATTAGGTTGATCCAAATCTTAAGTGGACTGCAAAGTTTTGATTGAACTCTCATCATTAAAAACTTCTTGGGGCCACAAAAGTTTTGGATCGAAATGATATATATATATATTTTTTCCCTTCATCCAAGTCCGTATGACATAATCAACAGGTTAGATGTTAAATAACCATTACAGTGGGCCCTAGGAGGTTTTTAATGGTGGACATTCAAGTCACTAGTTTTCCCATGGTGTGATTCACGGGAGATTTATATCTACCTCATTTTTGTGTTCAAGCCATAAAATTATCTTTTAAAATGGATGGACGGCGTGGATAAAACACATACATCATGGTGGGTCCACATAGCACCGACTACTGGCCACCTGGGTGGTGGTAGCGTCACTGGCCAGAACCCCTTCCATTTTCCCAGCCCTGGGCCAATCGACACGTGACTCGGGCGAGTCAACTCAGTCCAGTCACCGGTTGGGTGACTGGGTCGTGATGCACCCACTTTCAATCTGTTTCGGGTCTAAGTCGGTTAGCCAACTCAGGACTCGGGTGAGTTCACTCGGACTTGGGTGACCCGCTGGGTCCCTAGTCAACTTAACCCAGTGACAGGCCGAGTCCAATCCCGGGTTTCCCAACTTGTGTGGTGAACATGAATCTTCGCTAGACAGGGGTAGTTTGGACGGAAACGGAATCTTCGCTAGACAGGGGTAGTTTGGACGGAAACGGATTGGCTGCTCCCCCTGCCACTAGCCATGTGGCTGATGGTCAGTGTTCTGTGGGCCCCACCATGATGTATGTGTTTCATCCATGCCGTTTATCCATTTTTACAGATCATTTTAGTACTTGGAAAAAAAAACTGAGAGGGATTTTAATCTCAGGTGGACCACACCACAGGAAAACAATAGTAATTGGATATCCACCATTAAAATCCTCCTAAAGCCTACTGTGCTGTTTATTTGACATCCAATCTGTTAATTAGGTCATACAAACACAGATGAAGGGAAAAAAAAAAAAAAAAAAACCAAGATCCAAAACTTTTATGGCCCCAAAATTTTTTTAATGTGGTTCACTTGAGATTGGTATATACCTCATTTTTTCTCTCATATCATAAAATGATTTTAAAAAAATAGATGGACGGCATGGATGAAACACATACATCATGGTGGGGCCCACAGAGCACCGACCATCAGCCATTGGCTGGTGGCAGGGGGAGTAGCCAATCCGTTTCCTGTTTCGACATTACCGGTGTGGCTCACTTAGTGAGTGGATCGGCCTGATCTTTATTACAGGTTATATTTACAGTTTCCCACCTTTTCGACGGCTTGGATGTCCTAGACACATCACACATCGGTAGGAAAGATGGGGTTGTGGGTGATTGCTAGCATCCCATCCATTTAAACAGTGTGCCCCACCGTGGAGATCAGCAGCTGCGAGAACCAGTTTGATCCACCCATCTGGCAGGCCTCACCGTCAAAATCAATGGATGGATGATGGCATGACTCAATGTAAAGGTATGGTCCATGTCATCCATCTAATCAATTGATGGGCTTGATTTTTGAGATGTGTGATATCCATGGTGGGGCATATCGTTTACATGGCTTGGATGTAAACTGGATTCCATGGAAATAAAAGAGTTCTTACAAGGAAAGGATTTCATGAGATTTGGTTTTGGGTGCGTTTGGTTTCACAAAGAAACCAAAAAAAGAGCAAAATTGTGGAAAGAGAATCCACATAGATGCGAATTCCCCTGTCTCAAACATAAGCTTTCCATGCGTCCAAACAGCCATTTTAAATGAAAATCTAATAATCTATGCAATGTACTGTGCTGATTAGAGCTCTAAGCAAACCTAGTTAGCTCGATTAACTCAATCGAGTTAGCTCAATTAACTCAATCAACTCGGCAAGCTGATTTTTGAACTCTCAAATGAAAAATTTTTATTTTTAAGCATAAATCCGAGCTATTATATATTATATATATTACCAAACTCGACTTGACTCAGCTTGAAACTCAACTCAAACGTGACTGACTCGGTTCAAATCGATTCGACTCGTATCGTGTTTACTTATTTTTTATATTTTTATATATTTAAATAAATTATGTATTATATAAATTATAATATATTATATATTATATATATTAAAAACTCTAAAACCTAAACTCAAACTCAACTCATAGGCTTGAAAGATTAAGCTTAGGATCGGCTCGAGCTGAGCCAGGATGCCTAGTCAAACTAGAGGACTGAGCCAAGTTTGAGGTAGCCCGCTGGCTGAGTCGAGCCCAGCTGGGCTAAGCTCGACTTGTGTACAGCTGAAGTGCTGATTCTTGTTTGGACAAATCATCCCCAAACAGGGTGACGGGAATGAGCGCCAACGGACGTCACATTCTACATCTGATCAAATGGCGATTTGGGGTTTATCCAAACATGCCCCCAACTACAAATTCCAAAGAACATGGTCTGATTACAGCTCCATTTCATGAAATCACTCACTTCCAAACCGTCGATCGAATCAGCCATTTAAGACCATCCAATTGATTAAACGAAAAACCAATCTCATGTAGCCCAATCAACCAAACAGATGTTGTCCCCACACTCAGAAAACCAATCGAATGGCTGTTAAGATTGCATACTAAAGAAATTCAATTCAAGTGATTGCACCATATCATTACTCTCTTTGGTCCAACATCATGTTCTCACCATCCCCTTGAAATCATATTCCTACCAAGTCAATGGATTTCATTTATTTCCTCCATATCATTCCATTGGCATGCCATACATGATATCATTGCATTCCACATGGCGGGAAATTTCGAACTGGCAAACTACTAACTGCTCTGATCGTAACCGTTAACAGAGTGATCATTACCGTGGTTGGCGTACCATGCAAGCAAAAAATAGAGGAGAAGAAACAGAAAGAGAAATGGGTCTGGTAAAAAAAGAATAATGTGGCAAAAAAGGATGAATTACAGCCTCAGCCATTGATCTCCATCTATGAAATTCTTACCTGGAAAAGGCCTTGCTTCTTCATAAGTGATGAATTACAGCCTCAGCCATTGATCTCCATCTATGAATTTCTTATCTAGAAAAGGTCTTGCTTCTTCATAAGTGAGTGACTTGGCCCATGGAACTCTGCCTGGGGAACTGGCTCCTCTTCCTTTACACTTGAATTCGCCGAATAAAACGGTCCTGCATATTTCAAATGATCAATTTTCTCAAGATATTCAAGAGAATGAAGTGCAGAGGTTTGTACTATATTATGGTGAAAATGGTTGCTGTGGGCCCCACCTGATCACATTGGCTCTGATCATCATGCATGTCATCTCTTGTTTGGCCATCTCTCTCAAAATCAGGCCAATTCATGATAGGTGGGCCACGTGAGTAGAAAGTGTTGAGAGGGGATCACCCACCCTTGATTCTTGTAAGGGGCCCATTGTGTTGTGTACATGTCATCCAATCCATTGATACAAAACAACTGTCCCCGAATGATGGCACCCCTTAATAGAGCTGGGCATTGAGTCGAGTTGGACTGAGTTAGGGCTGACCTGACTTGATCTGGTTTTGAAATAGGCATGACCCAAACATGACCTGATCCAGCATGCCTGGCATGATCTGAGTCTGGGTCTAGCCTGGACTAATCCAGACCAAGTCCGACCTGGTCACAAGTACCGAGTTGGGTCGAGTCTGAGTTAGGTCGAGTGCAACAGGTATCCACGGGTTGAAATCACAACTCAAAACTTAGATTCACTTGCTAGAATTGTAGCCTCATCAGCTACACGACATCTCAGATATGAAATGTCATATCTGAGTTTTTGTAATATATATGTATGAGTGGAGTTTCGGATAGAATCGAGTCAATACCGAGTTGGATTTCGGGTCGAGTTGAGCTACTGGGTGACTCGAACTCGACTCGGTTTGAGTTTGGATTGGATGAAGTCAACTCGATTCGGATCTACTGACCCACTTGGTTCAGATCAAGTTGGCTCGGATCAACTCACCCACTTGGTTCGGATCAAGTCGGGTCTGAATGAGTCGTACGAGTCGAGTTTGTAGAGACGGTCATCCCATGCCCAGCTCTACCCAGCTCTACCCCTTAAGAACCAGGCCATTCTGGAGGACCAGCAAATCAATTGTGGGCGCCCTCTCAACTGCTCCTGCTTGTGTGGCCCACCTGAAGTACAGATTAGCCTGATTTTTGGGCCTAGATCCAAATAAAAGATGGTGTGCATTAATTATGGTTAGAGTGGATGTCATGAACACATCAGATTGTCCACACAACTCATTTATAGAGCAAACTTTTCACTAGATCATCGCCATGCATATATGGATTTTTTTTTTTGCCCTCTTTTGGTAATACAAGTGTACCTCTGACGCTGTTCTAATACCAAAAGTAAAATGTGGGTGCACGAATAACAAAACATTTCCATACATGAACACATACAGCCTTTTACGTGAACTTTCACATACACAACCCTTTTCTATGCCTGCTATATGTAGAAAATCTGAGCCATTCAAGAGGTGGAGCACACCATGATGACCAGCTGGTTCAAAAATCAGACCGATCCACTTGTTGGGTGGGACACGACGTAAAAATCAATGGACATCTGATAGAATGACTCAAACATACAGGTATGGAGTTTCAACACCGGGTCAAGGGTTCGAGTACCCACGGTGTGCGTGTGTGGGGTGTGTGTGCGTGTGGCGTGAGTGTGTGGGGGTATGTGTGCGTGTGTAAAAAAAAAAAACATATAGGTATGGACCAACCAATGAATGGAGCGAAGTGATCTTGGTGCCCACCTTTTGCAAGGATCAGATTCACTAGAGGTGACTAGTTGGAGGGAAAGCAAAGCATATATACGAACGTTCACATACATGGGCTGTATGTGACTATTTCTCTTTGTAGAATACATGGTTTGAAGTCCTGGGTTGGAGTGCCCATGTGGGGTTGTGGTTAAAAAAAGTATGGTACTTTGGGAAAGAAGAAGGTGTAAGTGTTCAAAGCGACCTAAGGCAGACAATCCATGGTGCTGTAATCAGCTGAAGCACAGGGAGCGAGACCACTTGTCAAAACCATACATTATTTTGAGTGGCCTACGAGCACATACAATGCTTGTGTACATATGCATGTATGCCTGTTGGTTTTTCTTATATTTTAAGAAAACTTGGGCTTTAAGTAACTGTACTCAAATCAATTAGGAAATCCTAATAACGGCTAACCCTAAAAGGAAAATGAGTCCTAGTTAAATTTAATTCCTATGATGGAAGAGAAAAACTAAACACGAATGAATAGAAGACTTGTATGAGGTTTCCTATCTTTACCACAAACTTATGATAGAAATAAGAAGAAAGTGAGCTAGGAGAGGAATCTACACTCTAGAATGTATGTAGACCACAGATCACGGCCATTCATCTTAAAGACTGAGCATCCTCAAGCGTTGCATGCTGTATGCATTTCACGATCCTAGAACTGGAACCCTAATAGTTGATCGTGTTCCAATTAGTGTTCACAACACCACCTGAAATGATGGGTAAGCCTATCTTTAAGTGATTAGTTTTTCTATTTTTCTGCATCAACCCTAACAGGACCCACATGCTTATTGGTGAATCCCTGATTAAGGAAAAAAGTGGGCCCATTGCCTCAGCGAGTGATACTCCATGGACTAACCAATCTGGTTCATTTTCTTCTTTGAGAGAGAGAGAGAGAGAGAGAGAGAGAGAGAGAGAGAGAGAGAGAGAGAGAGAGAGAGAGAGAGAGAGAGAGAGAGAGAGAGACCCTCTTCTTGATGGATCTCCCCAGTCACTCCACCCTTGTGGGATAATGATGCCTTCCAAATCACAGAAGGAATAGACTACCCTTGCATATCTGCCCCAGGCTCTTCCCAAGTAAATGATCCCGGATCCAGTCAAATTACAATTGATGAAAGAGAATCCTGAATTTTCAGATGCTGAATTCCTCTGAGAAGCTGCGACAGCTCCATAACTATCCGCAATTGCATGAAGAGTACAGCCCTGGTCAATGTCACACAATTCTAGTATCAGAATCCAAAAGACAATGTATCAAACATGAGTTGAAATGATCATATAGCAGTGAGGGCATGTACCAATATTGAATTGAATTGCAATTATCAGTCTAAAATTGGAGATACCCAATTTGTAATTCCTTAGTGTTTGCGACATGTTACTAAATTTTGGATCAAATTCCAATTAAATGATGTGATAACATTGAGGGTGCGTTTGGATGCACCATCAAATTGAGCTGCAATTGCTATTCTAGAAAGTGGAGGCAGCCAAACTGTAGTTTCCGTAGTGTTCACAACGCCCAGTTCTAGTATCAATATCTAAAAGAGATTTGGATCAGACATCAAATGATCCTATACTAGTGAGGGCTTGTTTGGATGAATGCTGGGATTCAATTGCAATCAAAAGTATAAAAGGTGGACATTACCACATTGCAGTTCTGTTAGTTGTCATGACAACCAGTTCTAGTACACAATCCAAAAGAGAATTTAACATGATCCTCACCAGATTTTGGATCCAACATCAATAGAAATGATCATAGAGGGTGTGTTTGGATACACCATCAAATTGAATTGCAATTATCAGCCTCATAAAGTGGAAATAACCAAATTGTAGTTTTCTTTGTTCAAGATACTCTAGTTTTAGTATCAGTATCCAAACAACAATGAATTGAATTCAGTCAGAAAATTTTAAACAAGACCCTACTTTATTTGAATGGTTGATGTATGTATCAGCCAGGATGCGTTTGGATGCACCCTTGAATTGCAATTGCAATTACTAATCTAATAAAGTGGAAATAACCAAATTGTAGTTTCCTTTGTTCAAGACACTCCAGTTTTAGTGTCAGTATCCTAACAACAATGCATTGAATTCAGTCAGAAAATTTTAAACAAGACCTTTGATTTTGTATGGTTGTTGTATGTATCAGCGAGAATGCGTGCGTTTGGATGCAACAATGAATTGAATTGCAATTACTAGTCTACTAAAGTGGAAATAACCAATTTGTAGTTCCCCAAGTGTTCATATTGAGAATTTGGTCCCCAAATTGCTACTAACCCTACTTTTGAGCTGGGGTTATATCACTTGAGGGTCAGGATTCCATACATGGAAGCCCATGGTTCTGTGATCCAGACCACTGATCTGATGGACTCCTCCATGGAGGGGACACCGGAAAATTATCCAAGACTGTAAGATCCTAACTCTTCAATCAGTCCCTTACAAATAGACAGAGTCTACATTCAACAAAATATGAGCCAAACACTGAAGGCATGGGATCTTCCCATCTTGGATATTTTTTTCGTGGGTCCATCAGATCAACGGTTGGGGTTACCTAAATACGGGCCCCACATACATTGAAGCCTGCACATCAAGGAAATATCAACATTGCTGTGAGGTTTTGAGTGATATATATTTAAAAAAAAAAAGAAGAAAGAAAAAACAAGGAGATGCTCTGATTTGAATGATTTTTACCTGATACAGCGATCTTGCCTTCCCGAATATGAAATCGATGGATCCTTGAATGTAACATTTGAAGAAGTAATGCCTTCCTATGTGATCAAACAGCGTATCTTGCGACCCCAAGATCCTGCAACTATAAAACATGGCTTTATCTCCCGATACTCTCAATGCGACCGCTTGCATCCCGTTCGCTCCTGGCAATGCACTTGGAGCTGTATTCTGTGATACCATTGAGGCCACAACTATCAGAATCTATTCTTCTTTATGGTATTCGTATCCAAAGATTAGTGATCAGATCATTGATTTGCCAGTCCCCACAGTGATCCATGATGGCCCAAAAATCTAAGTTTTACAATCCTAACCTATTGATTGGTGGCCTGAACACAAGTGTTTTAACAAACCCGAATACAGGACGGCCAGAATCCTCAAGGTGGGGTCCGCTATCTCGACCATCTAGATCACTGAATAATGGACCCCACTTCTAATTACTCAAATCCTGGGGATACAATGCTTATCCCTGGGTGGAAGATTGTAGAATTTGTCATTTCATGTTCTGCTTATTTTGATTGGAATTTTCATTCTTCGTTACCTCGAAAGTGATCCCTTGAGCACAAAAGTAATCAGAGTCAACAGCAATGGAAGCGGAAGCAAATGTCCCAATAATCTTCCCATCGGAACTCCTATCAGAAGCTTTGGAATTCCAAGAAATCACCGTTTCGTAGCTTCGATTCCCAATAAGTGAAATGTAAGGCTTGGTGGCCGGAATGGTCACCTTTTCCCTGCAGAAAATTCAGTAATTAAATCGCCATACCTGAGAACTTCTGTAATACAAGAATTCCAAGGAATAACAGGGAATTCAAGTTCTTTCAACAACAACGGTTATAAAATCCAAGAGCATGGAAATCATATCTGCGTCTTTCCATTTCTTTTCATTCTCCTTTCCTCACACACCAACCTGTAAATCCCCGGTAATATGAAGATCTTCACCCTCTCCTTATTACCATCTGGAACCAAATCGACCGCCCCTTGGACGGTCCTCGAATCCCCTGTCCCATCCTTCGCTACGACGATGACTCGGCCTTGAGCTTTGTTATTCAAATTCAACTTCCCCAAGTACTTATCCATGCTCAAGTCCCCCCACGAAATGAAATTCTGCGATGGGAATCTGTCGCTGTAACAAATACCCATTTGAGTACTGAAAATTATGAATAGGACAGCCATGGAGAGCCTCAAAATGGAGAAATCCATGGCTTTTACTCTCTGAATTTCCTGCTATAGAGGTTTTCCTATTTGGGTTTCTCAAGTTATAGAGATTCGAGTTGAGAGAGAGGAAGATAGAGTTTAAGAAGGGGAAGAGAGGGAGATTGTGGAGGGAAAGGTGGGTCATGACATGTGTAACAATGCTAGAAAAGGGATTTATTTTTATTTTTCTTTTATCTTTTTAGAGATCTGAAGAGGTGGCTCATGAGTAGTTAAAGGCAACGGTTATGTTTCAGCTGAAACGAAAACTGATTTTTAAATGGGGAGAATGAAATGACTAAATTGCCCCCAGACTAAGGTCCTGATGGATTATGAATGGTGAGCTGATGCATCTACATTGTACATGTACGGACCACATTCCAGCAATCCAGACTGTTCATAAGATGGTCCCCACCATGGATGGACGACGGTCCAAAATTTCTCCAGATTAGGTGATCCTATACATTCCTTCGACGCAGTTATTATGAAGGGATGTTGTTTTCTGCTAACCCTGATTACCTATTTTTAGAATACTAATTGATCTGGGAATTTCTGGATACCTTAGATCCATTTCGTGTTTCTTACAATGAACGGTCTGGATCATTGACCCATGGGCCCCACATGTACGGAACTGGCCTATCTGGACCTTCAGGTTATTCCGAAAATGCCCGCCGTATCATACTCCTAGAGGAATGTTTTTCCTCAGATCTGTACACATTATAGCATTGTACTTAGGTTTTCGATATGTACAAGTGGGTGCATGTGCGGCCAAAGCTTCCTTGATCCAGACCATAGGTCTGTTGGGCCACACTCTGCATGGAATATGCTAGGAAAATCTCGAATATCAGAAGATCTATTCACCCAACCTTGGCTTTTCTTCATTTGAATTTGGAATTTTGTTGTTCTTCTGTTTTAACCATTGATTAGCAAGAAGAAAATTGAAAGGTTGAGATTGTCATTTGGAGAAGAATTTTGGGGGATGGTCAATCCAAGGTTGGCCCGGAAAGACCAACGGTTTGGATAAGTGAACGCTGGGCCCCGGTTATAGGTATTGAAAATCCAAGTACATAAATTCTGTAGGGTTGTACGTAGAAGTAACTACAAACGGCTATCTAATTCCGCACGTGTAAAAATGCCCATGCATGCGTCTATTGTATGAGAACTGGTCTGGTGCATGTGGTTCCATGATAACTTATCATTTCATTCCATCTTTCCAACCAACATGCCACTTGTGTGGGATATCTGTACCATGAAAAGGGCAGGCCCACCATGAAGATCACCTGGCACACAAAAATAAGGCCGTTCAGCTTATTAGGTGGGCCACATTGTTGGAATCAGTGAAAAACCGACGGTCTAACTCGACACATAGGTGGGCCTCCTGCGTACGGGGGATTGCAGAAATTTGTCAGTGACCTGGCATGCATCGCCTGTGTCAGGGATTTTGCGTCGTATACACCCAACGTACTACTCACCTTTTTTCATTGGACCCGAAAAAAACCTTAACTACCGAAGTCGACCTCCATGCGTACCAATGAACCTAAAAGGATGAAAATATCCCTGCTTTTCTTATGTGCTTACCCTATACGCAGGGGTATTTTCGTCAAATACCGAAAGATCGTACCCTACGAGTATCGTTTGGTGAGATTTGTTTCTGGTAGAAAAAAAAAAAAAAAAGCGTCGTTTAGACTTGTCTACAGTGCTAATTTTTCCCCCATGTCATGGTAAGTTGCCTATACATGCAAGTGTATACATGTTACACTTGACCCGGGACGTGTTTAAGATCTGTGGTTGGTGTCATGGACTGAATATTGGTACCCAAGTACGTAAATTTTGATCCTGTGTTCTCAGGTGTGATCTTAGTAAAGATGTATGTGGGTGGTTTCTCACATGCCTCCATAATCGGATTAACATTTATATATGATCAAAATCAAAGTAGCTTTAAAATCAGCGGTATTAAAAGTTAAGTAGAAATAACTAAATTCGAAAATATAATATTAACATTCAAAATGTACAATTTTGAAAGGGGTGTTTATAGAAATGAGAATTATACAAGCCACAATATACATATAAAAAACGATTAAACTGTAAAGTTTAGTTTTCGCTCAATCCTCCAAAACCTAACGGTGGCAGTGCAAGCCATCTAAGCTTGCCCGTCTGATGTCTCAATAGTACATGCATCAATAATATTATCTAGTTGGTGTTTTAAAAAACCGTCCCAGAGTGAAAATGAGTGATCAACTTGGTGCTTCCGTTAGCTTTAAGTTACGTATGTTATCAACTCTATTAGCACAAGTAATGATCAAGTAATTTAAACACGCAATTCTTAAGTACTCTTATTCATGCACATGTATGATGTTATGAAATAATGTATGCTCTTACAATCCAACACTCCCTTATAAGTGATTTCGACACCTAATTCGCAAATGACAACACTCCCTCATCACGCAACTACAACGCTCAATTCGCCACAACTTATATAGTGTAATGCGGTGAATGTTCATGTTAGTCAAGTAATTAATTAAGCTTATTCATCTGACATATTTGGGAAGCTAGAATACCTTCATTTTGGTCATTAGTCTCATCTGGATCACTAGGCGCGGGACCGCCATAGCCTCCTCACCTGTGTCCCTTAATCTGTTTCTGGGCTCATCACCTAAGCGACAACTCCCCAGCCAATGAGGGACTAACGTCCAACTGATCACAAAGGACCCGGATGACACAGCCTGGACACACAGGGTTAGGCACCCCATCGACATGTGGAGGACGCCCATAATTGATGCAGGAGTCATCACCCACATACAATTGTGGGGCGGTCGCGACATCAATATTCCAGTTTAATGTAATAGACTCATAGCTATGGCTTTACATGAGCCAAGATAGCTCGAAAAGCTCGCTCAGCTTGGCTCGATCTAGCTTAACTTGACTCCGCTTGAATGACGACTCGAGGCGAGCAAAGCTTCATATGACCTAGCTCATTTTGAAAATAAGCCGAGTTTGATCATAGTGGATCTTAACTTGACTCGAAGCTCGAGCTCGGCTTGACTCAAATATATATTATATATATATATATATAATATTTTAAAAAATAAATAAAACTTAAAGTACCCTACCCTACCTGTTCGTCCCTTTCTTACTCTTTCCCTTCCTTACCCAACCGGCCGTGCTCGAGCTCCTCCCTTCTTTCTCTTGTGCCCGAGCTCCACAGTCTCTCTCTCTCTCTCTCTCTCTCTCTCTCTCTCTCTCTCTCTCTCTCGACTCGATGTACGCCCAACTTGTCTCAGTCGTACAACCTGCACTCAACCACTCGCCTGAGCTCTCTCTTTCTCTCTCTCTCTCTCTCTCTCTCTCAGCACCAACAACAAGGTACCTTTATGGCTCTATCTAATATAATATATACATTATTAATTGAATATTTGATTTGAGAGTTGGGTTGGGTAAGTTGGGTCAGGTGGATGGGTTGGGTTGAATGGCTAGGTTGAGTTGGGTGCTGGTTGGGTCGGGTTGCTGGGTTGAGTTGGGTGCTGGGTTAGGTTAGATTGGGAGCAGGCTTGACTTGGCTCGAGGTAAGCTTGCCTCAACTTGATCCACTAGCTCGCCTTGAGCTCGACTTGAAAGGTTTGGCAAACAAGCCAAGCTCTAATGGTAATCTCGAGGTTGAGCTCAAGCTCGAGCTCGAACTCGAGGAGAGCACGAACGAGTCAAGCTAAGCTTGGCCCACCTCGACTTGATTAAGCTCGATGTATAGCTCTACTATACCCTTCTTGATTGCTCATTGGTCACTACAGGGAGGCTCGTCACCCCGGCATAAGCAGACAACACGGTCACGGTGTCCCATATCACCTTGCCCAGCTCATGAGACTTGAGGATCGTACTGCTAATGATTATTAGTAGACTTTTCAAATGGTACGGGGTATTATAGATTTAGGCAGTCGTATTCAAACATGGTGAACATACGTGGTTAGTTGTTTGTTAGATGACTTCGGTTGACTCGGGCGAGCCTTCTGCGCAACCAACATTGGATGCAAGCATCTTGCGTAACCTAGCTATTATCAGTCGTCCGTGTTCGGCTCGGATCAATCAAATGAGTCTAGGGTGGCCGACCAAACCTGGGCCACCTCTCGTGTTCCGCAATTTACCAACTAACTCAACTACTCAAGTAGTCCTAATTACCTGACAGAACTAGTTAACCCACAATAGTAAATAAGAATGAAACATGAGTAATAAATCTAGCAATTTACTTATTCGGGCATTTTATCAAAATACAAGCTTCACCACATCAGTAATAGTAATTTATGAAAGAGAAATCAATACACATACACACAAGTTAGCATGCATTCACATATTCACAAGCATAAATCATTGATTGAAGCATAAGACTCGATAAACGATAACTTAGGGATAATGGTCCGCACATTAGGTTACATCATCTAATCAGGACTCGCTCCTAGGGTTAGGGCTTTGCAGGACGGTTTACCAATGCCCTATACTAGTACTATTAGCTTGTAAGGATTCATGCATCCAACTTTCAAGACTCAAATATTCAAAAAGAACTCGTTGATTACCTCTAATTGTTGTCGGAGTAACTCCGACGATCAAGTTGCTGGCTCTTCCCAATCAATCCCTCTCCCACACTTCCTACCCCTCTTCTCATCTCTCTCTCAAGCTACAATTGAAAATTAGTATGGGAGTGAGATGGTGGAACTGGGAGGCTACTTATAGTGCCAAAATGTGTACAAATAGCTCCAATGATTCTTTTCTCAATAAAACTACTGTGGGAGAGGTTGTTCTCAACTAATGGGGGCCTTTTTGGGCGTCCATTGGCTTATATACACCATGGGGCAGGTGCCTTATTATGAGATTTATGTTTAGACAGCCGAGCGGGGATCGAACACTCCAATTAGCTATGGAGGCTCTACTTATGATCAATGGTCATCGATGATTGATTGAGGCCGAGGCTATACGAATATGTGCGGAAAAATATCCTTAACTCGCACCTTTAGTTTAGTTGAAATCCAACAGTTAGAAAGTCACAACTTTGCGAAAGAGCAAAGAGTGCAGTTCACTTAAATTACAAGTTTATGCCTTACTGAAGAAAACAGTTGTTGCATAGACAACTACCCTTGAGTTTTCTTTTTTAGGGCCCACTATAATGATTAAATGATATCCACTCCATCCATTACATGAAACACTAAATTTTAGGCACTGTATATAAAAATCAGCCTTATCCATGATTCAGGCAAGCTACACGAGGGGATACAGTTTGGAGGGTGGGTGTCACCCTTCACACTGTTTTTACTGGTGTAGCTCACTGGAATCACAGATAGGGCTAATTTTTGGCCCTATGTCTAACGTGAGTAGTTAGACCGGATGTATGGATTGGAGTTCACATACGCATCATGGTGGGTCCAGCTACACTGGTCTACCTAAGTGCTTATTTAAGTGATTCACATGGAGGAGAGAGATTTGCATTTTTCTCAATCAAGTAATATTAAATACAGTTATGATTTGCGGTAGTATTCATATTCATTGAGATGAAAATCACAATACCACGGATGATAATTAGTTACACAGTCATGATTTTTGGTAGTATGAATGTGGATTGAGATGAAAATTACTACACCGAGGATGGTAAATTAATGCAGGGATGGACGCGACGAAGAGTCACGATCAAACTAAAACTTATTATAAATAGTAAAAATGAAATTAAATTGGAGTTTCGACCATCAGTTTGATTGAATCTCTCAAATTCAGCATGGGCAACCCGGCGTACTGGGTTGGCCGGCTAAAGTAGCTTCTCCTGTCCCAAAATTCATATATGGTACATTAAATAACTTATTCTCGTTTGCATGACATGCATGCATTAGGGTTCTGACGGTTCCGACCACTTCCGCTTCCGATCAGGCCTTTTCATGAAAGTGTCCGTGATCCACTCTACATCATAAAATCTCAACCGTAGCAATCAATTGATACATGGTTTAAAAAAACTCAGCCTGATCGCCTGACCAGAAAAGGCCGTCTCGTGTGAAAAACTTGATTACAGTGAGTTTTCCTTCCTGACTCAGTTGACTCGTTGTGTCTTGATTAAAAGTCAATCAAGTGGAGTCGACTCATCCAACTCGACCAAGTTCTTTCAATCGTCATGCGGCACTTCTTCTCTTCTCTTACAACCACCTTGCCACACCTATCCCATCTCCTGTGGTAGGTTGGCCTCAGGGGCCACACCACATGAACATTAGGGATGGAAATGCGCACCGTTGAAACCATCATGGTCGCACCATGATGTTTATATGCCATCCAACCCATTCATAAAGTGACTTCCACATGGATTGAGGGAAAAGACAAATATCAGCCCCCCAAATGAAGATTTCAATGGTAGGCATTCAATCCACACTGTTGTTGCCCACTTGAGCTTTGGATCTCTCTCTTATTCAAGCTCATGCTCTAAAATAAGCGAAGGAAACGGATGGATGGAGTGGATGCAATATAGACATCAGGACGGCCCCCATAGATGTTGGGGCTACATTCAAAGAATGGTTGCTTAAACCCGTACGCGTGTTTATGAGAAATCCACCTCGAAAAATGAGGGAGATGTAAGACTCAACACTCAAGTGGGCCAAACGACAGGAAACAATAGGAATTGGACACCCACATTGTAATATTAATGGGCTTGTGATTTTCATGAGAAATCCACTCCGTGCATCTGTTTCACCAAGGGTATCTAAAAAATAAGCAGATCCAAGACTCAGTGGGCCATACGACAGGAAACAAGAGGGATTGGACGCTCACATTGGAAATTTCATGAGGGCCCAATGTGATGTTTGTATGCCATCCAAACCGTTCACACCCAGATGAACTAAAAAAACCAATATTAGATTTAGCCTGAACCAACAAAACTTTTGTGACCTAATGAAAGTTTCAATGGTGGGTGTTCAATTCCCTTTGTTTCCTTTCATGTGGCCCACTTGAGTTTTGTATCTACCTCACTTCTGGGTTCATGTCCTAACATGAGCTGGGTAAATAAATGAACGGGATAGATTTCTCATGAAACATTGTGGTGGGCTGCAGGGTGCTTCTGCCCACAACAAGTTGGATTTGGCAGGGTCAATGGTTAAAATGTAAAATCCATCTCTCAAAATGTGTGAAAATGAAAATTATAAAGTTTCTTTTAAGAAAACTAAAACACCTTTCTTGGAAGGAAACCTTATAAATGAAATAATTTTCATTTGTTTCTTTCCCAACGAAAACTGAATTTATGTAAAGCCTGCTTAAGGAAAGTAAAAGGAACATTTTTCCTAGTCTAAAGAACTTTCCATTCTTTATCAAACCTTTCTTCCAACATTTTTCACCATTTTGGTTGGAAAATGAATAATTTTATTTTCTCACTTCCAACCCTAGGAAAGATATTTTCCTGCAATCAAAGAAAAATAAATTTCTCAAAAGTTAATCCCAAATGTGCAACCATCCGTCTTCTTCAATGTTCTCACATGTGCCACAGATGCCAAATGAGGAATTGTCCATATTCGGTTATGCCCTGCAAGCACGGCTATGGCATGTGCCACACGTACTAATGTACTACATGTGCCACCATTCATCTTCTCTTGCACCATACTTGCAAGTGCCACATGTGCCACCATCTGCTTCTTGTGCCCCCCATGTGCTAATATTCCACAAGTACCATTCTTCATCTTCTCTTGCATCTCACACGTGCAAAGCATCTTACATGCACGAATACCACATGTGCCATCATCCATCTTCAATCATTCCATATGTGCCAATGCGCTAATGTGCAGCCTGTCTTCAAAGCGCTTGCACGAGTCAAATGTATCAATGCATGCCTCGTGCATATGTGCCATTGTACACCTTCAAGCACTTCAAACATGCCATGGGTGCTACTATTCAGCATCAAGCCCCCCACATGCCACATATACTACAGGTGCAGTTATCTATCTTTAAGTATCCCACATGCTGCGTACCATCTAACAATTGCCAGTGACTTCTAAGAAACTTCTCCAAGAACATGAAACAAATTCAAAATTAGATTCCACATTACTAGAAAAATCTTGTGAAAAAACAAAAAAAGAAAACAATACTTCCTTTCCCATGTTTCCCAGTAATAAGGTTTCCAGAGAAACACTATTTCCTTTCCTATGCTTTCATGAATCGAATCAGGCCCTTAAGTTTTATTGAGGAAAAAAAAATAATGTTGCATCTCTTAAGGAAAACCTTGAAATGGAAAATGATTTCTTCCCCTTGAATGGTCTTCCCAATACGATGAAAATGCCTTGCAAGAGGAAAACAAATCATTTTCCACGAATCTCTTGACTATTCGGTATAAACAAACAAGCCCTTGAATGCATAACACCTGAATCCCAAGGCATAAAGCATTTCAAAGGAAAAGGAATGTAACATACCGTGCATCCTGAATCACAATCATTTCCAATCTCCATTATCCACGCTCAGAGATTAGAACTGTTGGACCCAACAGCCATGTTGCACCGACCCATCTACGGCATCTTAGGGCAGCGCTTCTACATGGTTATATTAATTTGGACTGAAGTAGCCTGCTCTCCCTGCTAAACGGTCCTTTGCAGTGATTGGAACCGTTCATCCAATGGACCATAATACATTTTAAGGAATTTCATTTTCTGCCTCCTAAAACAATGCCTATAGATAATTAGTATTAATTAGGCCCGAAGTAACCGGCCGGTCGGCAAGCACTACTATTTCAGGTCTTCCAAACAGTCAGCCGTTCAATGGATTTAATGAGAAAATCACAACTGTTCACAAAAGAGAACGTAAGTGGCAAAAACCATTTCTAGCTTCCTTGATAAGGTATCAATTAACATCTTTTTGCCCAAAGATTGTGGCTGTTTGGTTCCTGAATAGTTAAGATATAAGGCTATGATGATCATGATCATGCCTTATTGGTCAGAAAATTACAAGGACTTCCATTGCTATATCGAAGGCTAATCATGTTATGAGTCAGCTTCAGACGCTTCAGCAGCGGAAATCTCTGAATCAAGCACCGTTGTCAGCTGTTGACTCACATGTTTTGCCACAGATACCATGTCGAGAACAATGCTCGGGTCTAAGCCTGCACCCCCGCGTTTGGTCAGCCCACAGATGTGCCCGTGCCTGTTGACGGAAACTGAAACAGCAGAGTTCATTTGGGATTCCTCTTCTGATGTTGCGTCCACAATGTAGTGCCTACCAACCTATGGCAAGCATTAGTCAGCAGAAAAACCATAAAAATGAGGCAGTTGCTACCATGAGAAATGATCAGGTACAGTCCATAGGCACCATAAGCTTACCATATGGCACCTTTTTATGGTCAATGTGTTATGTACAGGATGCCTGATGGTGCAAAAGGTAGGACCTATCATGAAGATCATCTGGATTGAAAATCAGGTCGATCCACTCAACAGGTGAGCAGCCCCTGTAAGTTGGGTCAGATCAAATAGCTGTTGGTGGTTAGACAGTGCGGCCCAACTGAAGAGGGAATCAGCCTGATTGGCATGCCTGGTGATCCTCATGGTGGAGCCCAACGTTTTCACAGCAATGATGTCCTACACAGGAGATAGCTGGGAAAAAAGGGGTGTCTTACGGTGAGTGCATGATCATTCTATTCTTTTAGGGGCAGTTTAGGGTGAGGGATTTGGGCAGGGATTTGTGAACTCCATGGATTTCAAGTCCGCCCTCTCTGTTGGGGGTTTCTCAAATCCATATCACCATGAATTCATGGATTTGGGTAAATCCAAATCCCCCCAAAACAACTTACAACTGGGCAAATCCACACAACAAGAGATTCTCTTAAACACAATAAAAGCTATGCTTTTGCATAGACCCGACATTGCAATAGCCAACAATTTCTCTTCAAACCCATGGATTTGAAGCTTGATTACCAAACAAGTGACTTTGATATTTGCCCAAACTAATCAAAATTCAAAACAAATCCATGAATTTGAAAAGTTCATGGATTTACCAAATCCATATTCTCATTTCCATGATCACATACAGGCCCTCAGTGTACAGAATGGAAGCCCTGTTAAGATCACTTGCATGAGTAGGAATCTCAACTACTCAAATCCATACTGTCCAATAGGCAGGCCCCATCATGTGCATGCAGGCTGGAAGATCTGGCTGGTCATTTTTCCTAGCCTATCTTTTCTTCATACACATGTGCCCCACTTGATGACATGACCAGCCTGAAATACTGACCACTACATGGTGGGGCGTGCCTGATGAACACCATCAATGTGGCATGCACGCCAAAGTGGCACATCCAGAGGGTGCAGGAATGAAAACCAAGTTTGCATATCTCGAAGAACCTAGTTCCAAGTCACCTTTGTTAAAGTTATGATGACAGGAACTCCAGAAGTGTCGAACTGCAAAAACTCCTCGTCGCTGATATCGACCTCTGGTTGCTCATCCATGGAAGCGCTGGCTTGGGCAACTTCAACTTTCGGGATGCCTGTATTGCTCAAAGCAGCCTAATAGGAGAAGAACATCATTTAGGAGTATATCAATCCACAGTAAGCTGTATGACGATCATATCAGAAATGTCCTTATGGAATAACAACAAGAAACAGGGAACAGAAGAAAGAAAATATCAAAAACAGCTACTTACGAATGGCAAGGTCTATGAGATCACGCCATGGTTCAGATTTGGGTCAGGTTGGGCTTATTCAAAATCAAAATTTGCTTGTAACAGGCTGGGCCCACTGGCAGCCTTATTATGATCATAGCAGTAGGGACCATTGTAATTTGTATGGTACCCAAGATTAATATTAAGCCCTGGTAGTAATCTAGAAGAGACAGCATATTGCGTTTGAAGGAGACAGGAGCAGGTCATTGGGGTGGATTTCTTGGTGTTCTTGGATAGATGAGTCATCTAATCATTTCTTGTTGCTGGGTGTCATTTGTGTTTGTATTTTGAGCCCTTTTGTGCTTCTTCTGCTTGGACACTTTTTTTTTTTTTTTTTTTTTTTTTTTTTTTTTTGAGAAATCACACAAATTTATTAAAGACGAAGATGAGAAGTCCTCACAACAAGCTACAACAAGAAAACCAAAGAAACTAAAAATAAGCTACAAGAATTGACGAGAAAAACAAATTTTTGTTGCATTAAGAAAAAGAAAAAAAGAAAAAAAAAAAAAAAAAAAAAAAAAAAAAAAAAAAAGAAAAAGAAAATACAAGATAAGTGCACCAGCGGCTCCACACCATGCTTGTATGGGATCTTTGAAGTGTGTCTAAAAGGAAACAATGACTGAGTCAAAATCAGAGAAGGCTAACCCCAGGTTTGTGTTCCAACACAAAAGCTTAACTTTTAGGAGCTGTTTGGGTGGGAGGTAGAACAATAAGGCATTACCACCAGTTCAGTGTTGACCCTAAAAAATAGTATCTCATGACTTTTGCAGGAGTTTCGTCAAATAAAGCAACAAGACACTGCCAGCAAGTTAGAGAAACTGCAATACATGCTATTCTGTATTGCTGGGAGAAAATACCATCTAATGCTGCATCCATTTTCCATCACTTAAACAATGGAGATTCACCCACCATAAATGCAGTATGTAATTCCAGATGTTCAAATTGAGGGTTTCATTGTAGATGAAGCACGGCCCAAACATCACATTGATTGTAGTAACCACCTGAAATCAACCATTCAATTTGAACCATTGACCATTTTCCTTCTAGTTAAATTTTTTTTTTTGAAAGATAACTTATATTAAAAGAAAGGAAAAAACAGGAAGAAACACAGGACACTGCTGAGATAGCAGAAGAAAAAACTAAGCCTCAAGGCTAGATCTACATCCGGCCCACCCATATGGGAAACCCATTCCGCAATTAGACACTTGACGGAGGAAGCCACGATGAAAGAAGGCTTCAAATTGTTGTGGAAACAGCGGTTGTTTCTTTCTGTCCACACCGCCCACCATATTGCCATAATCGCCATATGCCAAAGACGAGATTTCAGCTTACCTATTCTAACGCCATGCCAAGCCTTTAGAAGCGCTTCTACATCCCTAGGGAAACATCAACTGACCTCGAAGCAAGAAATGATGTCTGACCAAATGGATCGAACAAACGGGCAGTGGATCAACAGATGGTCCACAGATTCTTCCACTTTCAGGCAGCAAATGCAAACATTGGGTAAAACCATACCTTTTCTTCTAAGGTTCTCAATGGTGAGGATTTTCCTGTTCCCAGCCAACCGCCCAAACACAAATAGTTTGGAAGGGGTAGCATACTTCCATAGGAAATGAAGACCCTGCGAAGAGGAGTTGCCGAGGAAGAGAGAGAGCTGCTTGTAAAGGGATCTGACCGTGAATATTGAGGATTTGTCAGCTTTCCACGTAAGATTATCCTTCAACATCTGGTTCGGAAGAACTTGCTGCATGCAATCCATCAGCTCTACCAATTCCTTGATTTCCTAATCCTCCAAATTCTTACGGCATTGAATATTCCAAACCACTTTGTTTGCTATGATAGAATAATTATCAGCTATGAAGCTGTTTATCTTCACAGCGAGACGGAAAATGGAATGGAATTTGTCTTTCAGCAGGATGTCTCTAAGCCAGATATCCGTCCAAAAGTGAATGCAATCACCTTTGACAACTGTGTAACCAATCCTTTGGAGGACCTCTTCTTTCAGACGATAAATGCCTTTCCATATGGCGGAAGCCCTATACAAGGACTCCGATGTCCACCAACCTCCTTCCGAAGTCCCATATTTGCCTTTGATAATTTTATTCCACAAGCTATTCTTTTCCGAACCAAGACTCCAAATCCACTTCCCTAAGAGTGCCCGATTCATCGTTTTTAAATCCTTTATGCCAGCTCCCTCGTCTTTTATCGGCTTGCACACTTGACTCCACTCCATCAAATTGAAACTCTTCTTGTCATCCTTACCGCACCAGAGGAAATTACGCCTGAGGGAGTCTATGGATTTAAGGATCGTAGCAGGGCAGCGAAACAAAGACATAAAGTAGGTTGGAAGATTGGATAACACTGCTTTAATCAGCGTAAGTCAGCCACCAATAGATAGGTAGCGACACTTCCATGCAGCCAGGAGATGGTGAAATCTCTGGATGACCTTGTCCCATTGGCATTACTTTGGCCGACCGATGCATAAAGGGAGGCCCACGAATGAAGTCGGGAACGATCCCGAGCTAACCTGCTGACTGTCCATATTGACTCCATAGATTTTGGATTTGAACATATTTACCTTCAGCCCCACAACCGCTTCAAAGCACCTAATGACTGTATGCAGATTAGAAATAGTTTCAGTGCTAGCCTCAGAGAATATTAGGATGTCGTCCGCGAACTGCGCATGAGATATCAGATCTTGCAACGCTTTTACTTGGACACCCCTTAGAATCCCTTCCGTTTGACCTTTAAGAAGCATTGAAGATAAGGCTTCGCCGATAATTAGAAAAAGAAAGGGAGATCGAGGGTCTCCTTGTCTTAGGTCGCGCGACTTTTGAAGAAACCTTTCGGTGATCCGTTCAGGAGAACAGAAAACTGCGCCGAGCTGATGCATTCCTTGATCCATCTCCTCCCTAACTCGCCAAAGCCCATACGCTTCAGCATATAAAGAAGGAATTCCCAATCGACGTGGTCGTAGGCCTTTTCCATGTCCAGATTACAAAAGATAAACTTTTTCTTCGATCGATGACTGGAGTGGAGACATTCATTTGCGATGAGGGTCCCGTCGATTATCTGTCTGCCCGGGATGAAAGCGCACTGATTCAGATTGATGATTGATCCTATAACTTTCTATAGACGGATAGCTAGGATCTTAGCCAAGATTTTATAAAGACTTCCAAAAAGACTGCTAGGCCTGAAATCTTTGAATTTTGAAGCTCCCGAGAACTTAGGCACCAGCGCGATAAAGGTCGCCCCAATGTTCAATAAGATTCTCCCTCTGACGTGAAATTCATTGAGAAAGTCCATCACCTCTTCCTGAACAAGGTCCCAGAAGACTTGGAAAAATTGAATCGGATAACCATCAGGGTTGGGCACTTTGTCTCCTCCTAAGGCGTTTACAGCCTCCTTCACCTCTTCTACTGAGAATAGCAGCTCCAGGGCCGCTACATCTTCTTCACTTATAAACTGGAACGAGAGATTAACCAGCCGAGGTCTGGACCATCCCTCATTTTGGAGGAGACCTTGAAAATAGGAGATGGCTTCCCGAGAGATAGTCTCTCTGCCCTTAGTAGACCGATTACCATTGATCATTAAGCTATTAATGCGATTGACACTAACATGCATACTGGCGATGCTATGAAAGTACTTCGTATTCCTGTCACCTTCCGTGATCCACTCTGCGTGAGCTTTTTGCTTCCAAGAGATTTCATCTTCAAGGACTTTGGCAGAGAGAAGCTGGATGAGCTGAATTCTCTTCGCCAAGGAATCCTTTGTCATTGGACTGTTTTCTGCACGACTGTCGATCTGCTGAATTTCCGACAAGATTGAGTCCATCTCCACTTTAGATTTTCTTCTTTCCTCCTTGTACCATTGCTTGAGTTTTTCTTTTAGCATCTTTAGTTTGGAACATAGTCTGAAGCTTGCAAAGCCTTGAGCTTGAAGATCCTTCCACCACTCTGCCACCATAGCTTTGAATCCTGCACGATGCATCCAAGAAATATCAAAATAGAAAGGCTTTGGACCCCAGTCTACCTCCTCAGCAGAAAGAAGAAGGGGCCAGTGATTTGATGTAGTCCTGGGAAGGACAGACTGAGAGGAGGAAGGCAGAAGATCCAGCCAATCGGGAGAGAGGATAAAACGATCCAACCTGGACATAATCGAGGATAGTCTCCCATTCATCCAGGTGAAGCGAGAACCGATTAAAGGAAGATTTACCAAACCATTGCTATCAATCCATGTGGAGAAGGCTACCATATGGGCCTTCGTCCTAAGCCCAGACGATTTCTCGATCGCGAATCTGGTAGTGTTGAAATCATCAACGAAGCACACTGAACCATCGAAGCTTTGGCGGATCATGGTCAGTTCTTCCCAGAAGTCATCCCTTAGAGCATTGTTGGTGGGGCCGTAAACTGAGCAGATGAGGAAGTTCGTTGCCGAGGTATTATTTCTGAGAATAACTGTAATCGAGAAAACACCTATAGCGCTCTTCGCGAGAGACCAAAGAGTGTTTCTCCAAGCTATAAGAATTCCCCTTGAAGTACCCGACGCTTCTTTAGCCACCCATTTAGCATCCGAAGCCTTCCACAACGTTCTCATTAACCGGTCGTCGAAAACTTTTACTTTGGTCTCCTGGAGACGGATGATCTAAGGGTTGCATCTACTACAAGAGCTCTTAATGAGTCGTCTTTTTTGTTTCGACCCTACGCCCCGCACATTCCGTGAGACCATTTTCATGGGAGAACAACTCTTCCCCGCAAACCCTTTGATTCTTCTTCGGACCTGATATCAACTATGCTTTCTGAGGAGTTGCCTTTACGCTTCAGCTCCCTTTTTGTGCCTGCCCTTGGGGTGCGTTTCTGAGGAGTTCTGTTAGGGTCCAAAGATCTGCCTCTAGATTCGACGCAGTGGAAAAGGGCGAGAAAATCCTCCGGACAATCACCAAACGTCAAGCCAAGAAGTCTCCCAGTGTGCCCCATCGCGTCACGAATCCATTTCTTCCTAAGAATCTTCTTGACTAGGGCAGCTCTCTGATCTTCCTCTATTAATTTAACTGCAGCATTCCCGTTTCTGATCTGGAGCGGCTCTGTTATAATCACCTCTGCACCTGAAGAATCTTGAAATAGAGAAAGAAGGTTGAGTTCAGAGCCCTGGTGGGACTTAGAGAGAAGGTCACAGTGGAAGTTCGTTGAGGATATGGGGGATTGTAAGTCTAAAGAGGGGTCTTCTTCGAACGTTTGAGCTTCAGATTGAGCGTCGAAAGGAACAAGTTGTAGGTGCCTGATCATGTTTTCCTACCCTGTATCCCCCTTAAGGATGTTGCTAGGCTTGTGGAACACGTCCGCCGAGAGATATGTGGCCTTTGGAGAGGAGCCAGGATCGGAAGCCCAGGTGTTTCGACAGTGGGAAGCAGTTGTGCTATCTGGATTCGAACAGAGAGCAGGAGTCCGGTTGAGGTCAAATGAAACAGGGTCGGGTTTGGCTATGGTCTCCCGACCTGACGTAGGAGAATCCAACCCATCTTCCGCTCTTGACTTTCTCTCCGGATCGAAATTAAAAGGAGGATCGTGTCTGAGGCTGATTGGGCGAAGACAAACCGAACTGCCACCCATCAAGAGAGGCAGGACAGCTGTGCGCTACAGATCCAGAGGATTTGAAAACCCCTCTTGCACGTACGAGACAACTGGCGATCTATCCCCCGCGGGATAGAGATGAAGAGACTATTGTTCGCCACGTGTAGGCGACAAATCTCTCCTTTCATAGATGAAATTATCGGGATGGCGCTTTAAACTACCCAGACCACCACGTGTCCCCGTTTCCCAGCTCGAAAGGCCGTCGGTGGGCCAATGATCACCTTCTGATTGGTCACGTCTCTCTCAATCCCAAAGCTCTGACACTTTGGACGTCTCGATGGGGAGAAGAGAGACGAAAGCCGCCACGTGTTTGCATATCTGACGTCGATTTGACGCCGCAATTAAGGTCTTTACCTACCTCCCGAAAAATGGATGTTGCTCCGCAGGTACACCGAATACTCGTACCTTCTTTCTCCCTGTGAGCGTCACTGCTTGGAACTGGAGGCTGAGGAGGCTCTCTACTACGCCATAGATCTCACCAGCGAGGGAAGGGATCAAATGGATTTTCCTTTTGGATCGGAAGTTCAATTACTCTGTCTTCCACCCGAACGGGAATAAGATTTGGGAGGGGTGAGCCTTTCCGTCTTTTGATTTGAACTCTAATCACCCCCATCTCCACTCCCAGCTTCGTCTTCCAGTGTAATTCAATAAAGGATCCCAAAGATAATGCGGCTACCATAAAAAATTCTTCATTCCAAAGCTCTAGCGGTACTCCCCATATGAGAATCCAAACGTCTTCCATGCCAAACGAGGAGAATTCATTCCAGGATACCACTCCCCTAACAGGACCCTCCCTATGGATCGCCCCCGCCATGATTAGGGGGTCGAGGTTTACACCCGGGTTGCCTTTTACCCAAACTTCGTTGTAGCCGATTGGGCGTAAGGTGAACGTGCCTGCGCTAATTCTTGTGCATTCATCAATCGAGTCGCTTATCTGCGAAATGGTTGCGTTCTCTCGAGCTAATATCACCGCCGTATCCTTCAATGCATCTTTAGCACTCTGCACTTCTTCGTTGCTAATCCGAATAGAGCAGGGAGACTCCTTACATACCTTTGGTTAGGTATCCTCCTGTTCTGGGTTCAGATCTATCGGGAATGAGGGCTTTCGCCTGACAAGAGTCAGGTTTATCAACACGTCCCGGTAAGAGGTGGTCAGGTAAAAGGTGGTGTTTGGGTCAGCTGCATTCCCACGGTCCTGATTTGTAGTACTTTTCTCCTTCCTTTGCTTTCGCTCTGGCCCAAATCGTGCACGTTGCACAAGAAGTCTCTCCTCCAAAACTCCGGCCATGTAGCATCGATATAGCTCGCGTGAGCTCTTCCTCCGTGCTCATTTTGATGAGAGCAAAGCTCCTGAACTGGCCATTGCCTTTGTCTCTAGGCATGATGACGTCCATTACTGCCCCTGCTCTCCCAAAAACCCTCTCAAGATTGAGGGGGTACCAACCTGAAGGGAATCCCTTGACAAACAGAGTTGGGAGGGAGTCATATTTGTTACTCACCTTTCGATGTTCCCGTATTTTCCTCCACACCTGGGTCCATTCGTCATCCTTCTTCCCCTTTTGAGTCTCTTTGTTCCTTTCTGTGGTCTGTATGCCGGATTCGATCATTGTCGTGCCATACGTTTCATCATACGCGTCTTTGCTTAGGTCTCGCTGGCCTCGTTTGTCAGAGGAGGCCATCGTCATCATTGTTGCCATCGATCAGTGTTGCTTCGGAGCCATCGTCGCCTAGTTAATTATTTGATAGTTTCTAAAAAAAAGTTAATTGATTGATACTGAGGATAAACACATTATAAATAGTTTTTCAGTTTTTTGCATGTGGGGTGTAGATTTGGTGATCCGGACAGTTTGCCTGTCAGAACCCACCATTGGTGGACCATGCCCCAAATAGGTTAGAACATCCTAACCTTTCAATTTGGTTCCTAAAAATGGATGGTTAAGAAATATAGAAACACTCTACATTCACCTGAAAAAGGGTTCATGATGGATGGCCAAGATCTTCCATATTAAAAGATTGTCGGCATACTCCATCCAGTAGGGCCTCAAGGCCCTCAACGCACCAATGGCATGGATCACTAAACCCAGGGCTCCACTTACCCAAACTGAAAGCTTGAGTAAATTGCACATATCATTTATGATCGAGGATAATATAATCAAGGCATTAAAAAACGGTTACATAACAGCGGCAAGGTATGCTAAAACGGTTACGTATCGGCCGTATCGGCCGATACGTAACGGTAACGGCCTGAACTGATACCCGATACGGGGTCGTATCGGCCGATACGGGCCCGTATTGGGCCGATACGGGGCGTAACGGTCGACCCGTAACGGGCTAACCCGTAACGGTCGAAAAACGACGATTTTTTTTTTCCATTTTAAGCTACTTTTTGCTGTTTTTTTTTTCAAATTTCTTGCTTTCAAAGTACTTCTCACCCCTTCTACTGCCAATTTCGACCAACCTTGGTTGGGTTTTTGTGATAAAAACGTATTGTATTGCCGCTTTTGTTGAATCAAGCTCGGGGCCATTTTTCAAATTCAATTAAGTCAAAAATAGGTATTTACACTTTTTTAACATGTTTTGTCTGTTTTTAATCATGCCATATGATGTGTTAATCATAGTAGAACATATTAATGTGCATTTTGCAGATTTGGGGTGCCATTTAATATTTTTTAATATTTTTTTCTATTTACGCATGTATTTTTACCCTTTTTAAAAAAAATTCGAAAAATCAAATTTTAATGGTTGTTTTACTGTTTTAATCATGCCATATGATGTGTTAATCATATTAGAACATATTAATGTGCATTTTACAGATTTGGAGTGCCATTTAATATTTTTTATTATTTTTTTCTATTTACGCATGTATTTTTACCCTTTTTTTTTAAAATTCGAAAAATCAAATTTTAATGATTGTTTTGCTGTTTTAATCATGCCATATGATGTGTTAATCATAGTAGAACATATTAATGTGCGTTTTACAGATTTGGGGTGCCATTTAATATTTTTTTCTATTTACACATGTATTTTTACCATTTTTTTTTAAATTCGAAAAATCAAATTTTAATGGTTGTTTTACTGTTTTAATCATGCTATATGATGTGTTAATCATATTAGAACATATTAATGTGCATTTTACAGATTTGGGGTGCCATTTAATATTTTTTATTATTTTTTTTCTATTTACGCATGTATTTTTACCCTTTTTTTTTTAAATTCAAAAAATCAATTTTTAATGATTGTTTTGCTGTTTTAATCATACCATATGATGTGTTAATCATAGTAGAACATATTAATGTGTGTTTTACAGATTTGGGGTGCCATTTAATATTTTTTTATTATTTTTTTATATTTACGCATGTATTTTTACCCTTTTTTTTTAAATTCGAAAAATCAATTTTTAATGGTTGTTTTGCTGTTTTAATCATGCCATATGATGTGATAATCATAGTAGAACATATTAATTGCATTTTACAGATTTGGGGTGCCATTTAATATTTTTTAAATATTTTTTTTCTATTTATGCATGAATTTTGACTCTTTTTTTTTTAATTCGAAAAATCAATTTTTAATGGTTATTTTGCTGTTTTAATCATGCCATGTGATATGTTAATCATAGTAGAAAATGTTAATGTGCAGCACAGGTATGCTCGAGAAATTCCTCAAAAATAGTTGCAAACACCTAACGTAAGATATTTTCATATTACATTCATTCTAATATATCTATCATTGATAGTAGATAGTTAGAAAATTAAATATATGAATTTTGTAGTCAAATTTAGGTTATCTGGTTCATAAATTCATCGACATCCGACAACTTCTCACCAAAGAGTGGACCGTTACACCACCATAACCATGTTCCAATTTATAAATGAATGTATATTTGGAATGCTTAGAATATTCCGGATTTAATCCATATTTTTTCATATTTTTTTGGCAAAAAAATTTTTTTACTGCCGTTAGGGTCAAGCACGCCCCCCGATCGCCGTTACCAGATCCATATCGGTTTTGGAGGTCACCGTTACGCCAACCGATACCGATACGGGACACCTTGAACAGCGGTAACAGGTAACGGTGGGAGCTGTTAAGCGATATGGGGCTGTTACGGCCATTTTGAGATTTAAAAAAAGCCCATATTATGGCCAATATTGTAACGGCCACCATTACCGTTATTGAGTACCTTGCATATAATTGTTCTTTTCCTTTTAACCATCCATTTGATGCCCATCGCTGAACGTTCAATGAGGGTAAATTTTGGGATCTATTTGGTGCAACTGTATCACCAAGAGTGAATCTGCTGTCAGACATACAGGATTAGAGGTCAAAGTTCTGCACAAAGTCCACACAATTGAGGAAATATGCAAAGGGCTGTTGGAGCAGACCAATCAGCGCAAGGTATGCAAAAATGGTAACGTAACAGCTGTTATCGAAAAATGACCTGTAACGGACCTTTACGCTGCCATAACAGCCATTACGGGGGTATAAAGTCTGTTACAGGCTGATATACATTTTTCTCAAAAGAAGAAGAAGAAGAAGAAGAAGAAGAAGAAGAAGAAGAAGAGGGGATGCAACGGTCATTAGGGCCCATATTCTAACGGTAACAGAGGTGCCCATTACGGCCACCGTTACCATTATTGATTCATTGAATACCTTGAATCAGCCTCGCGACTAATGCTAGAGGTAAAATACAGAAATACATGCTTGGATTAAGCAATGCATGCTAAGAGACAATAACAACATATGCTGACATGTATATTCTATTTAAAAATCAATTACCATGACACAAACATGGGATTACACCCATGTATCGTCCAAAACTGGCACATATCGCCTGATAAATACTGGTATCACCCATGAATGATAAGGGTGTATCAGCCCAAAACAACCTAATACACGGCAATACAGGGAGATATAACCCCCTATTGGTGGTGATTAATACAGTATGCTGAAACTGATTTGCAAACCCTCACTATAGCCCTTACAAAGCTGTGGACAATCCCTGTCAATTATTCAGATCCTTGCACTAATCTGCTTCCCCTACTGGTTATTCCAGAATAATCTGATCTTAATCTAAAGAAGGCAAGGACATTAGGACTCTAATTTCTGAGCAGTAAGTAAGAAAGGAAGAGCAAAACATTCTAAAATCAGCACATACTCCAACAGAGGAACTGCTTTCAAGTATACCATAAGGTTGACTGGATTTCCTTCCCTATAATGTCTCTGTTGATTGCATAGAGGATTGACTAGCTGTGTATGACTGTAATACTCCTAAAATAGGATCCAGTTGATGTATGATGCTGGAAATTGAGTATTTCTTCTGGTGATGGCCCACAAATGCTGGAAATAGAAAGTATATTTCTAAAATGAGGATACAATTGGATGTGTGGGCCCCACAGTCCAATTGGATGGGTTTGGAGGACTAGATCTGCACATACATGGCCCATCTCGATGCATATGCATTTCAGTCACATTGAGGCCCACAAATTGGATAGTCTGGATTGACTTGCATATATGCTACTAGTGTGGCAGATGAGGCACCACCATTTAAGAAATGGTGGAAAATGCACATAGAAGTCTAGCGCGTTAACTAATATGCCCTCAGAAACCCAGAGGCAACAGGCAGATCTTTAATCAGCCACCCATAAAAGAAGTACTGCTTTTGTAAAACAAGAGTAGGCTGCCCACTGTAGATATCAACCAATTCATTTGAAGTGCATATAGGTTGTGTTAGAGTGCATTATTGAATTCAATTGCAATCTTTTAGCTCAGTAAAGTTGATATGGCCAAATTACATTACCTTCCTAAGTATTCATATTGAAAAATTGGGCTCCACATCACAAGGATGTTGTTACCTTTGGATTTGGAAAGAATGCAACTTCAATCAAGGGCTACTTCATTATGGACTCCAAAGCAGGTAACTCCACTCAAGGTCATTTCCTCTCTAGTTGACTAATTTTTGCAATTCAATCCAACAGTGCATCCAAACACAACCTTAGTTTCTAAATTTCAAAGCAAAGAGCTGGAATCCACCATTTTGTGGTGACATACTTGGATTAAAAAAGAAATGGAAAAAAAAAAAAACTTCTGACATGAAATGCATATGCAAGCATATGTTACCTTGATAGCAGCACCTAATGCATCAAGGAGATTTCCATCTGAACTGACAACAAGGCCGTCAATATATAGGTCCCAACACAACTTCCCTTCCACAACCATCAGAGAGGAGAGATCGATTCCTGCTCCTGATGCAGATTAATTCAGTTCAAACACCAATCGAGTCAGTTAGACTAAAACGTGATTCCACTAAATTGAGTAGAAGAAAGACTGTGATTTGCCACATGCATAAAAAGGCCAGTATGAAGTTATATATGTAAAACTAAAGCAATCTTGCACAAGTAGTTCACAAGATAATTCCAAGAATCAGTGTTAGAAGGAAATGAATATTGAATTTATAAGATTCAGGAATAGTAAGTTCCATTCCAGCTGTGAGAAAATTACATTTCAATTGACCATTACTCAAACAATTTCTTAAGATGATATAGATAAAATTTCACATGAATCAGTAGCATTGTCTGCTTGTCGCTGCCATGGTAGGCCCATCTTTCAATGATCCAACGTCTAATCCAATGGGAACTGGTGTGGATCAGCAATCTTGCATAAAAACTCCCAAATCTGATAGTCTTAGCTATCCAATGATTGACCTGTGAATGGTCTTAGAAGCAAAACACAAACAATGGTCAATGAGAAAAATAAAAAAAGACATGGCTTGATGGACAAAATCATTACGCTTGAGGAAATCTTCTGCTCACCTCCATCCAACCATTGTGGCCACACCAAATGAGTAGGATGTTTTTGGTAATATGAGGGTTGTATTTTCTAATATTCCTAAACAGGCAAGCAAAATAGCCAATTCCATAGCTAAAGGAGTGATGAGAGGATCAATCAAAATTGGCTCTTTGGCACCTCTTAGTGTTTGTTTTTTTCTTGCTTCAATACAATTTAAGTTACCATACACAACAAAAACGTTTAAACCAGATGACAATATGGAAGTGCATGATAATTTGGGTACGACAATGGCAGTACGATGCAATCGTACGAAAAAAAAAAAAAAGTAAGATGGGAGGGAGGGAGAGCATATGAATCCGATGTAGAATGAGGTTAGAGAGAGCTTTAGGAAGTGTAACAGACATTCACTATTTTTCCTCTTTTCTATATTTATCATTTCTTGCAAAACAAAAAAACACAGATATGCAACATTCTAAAAGTACATAACATGAACATCAGATAGCAGAAATTAATTTTGTTTTCCCATTATTTATAGTCCCATTATATCATGGCACTAGTAATGGGGAAAATATTTTGTATGAACTATTAATTTTGTTGTATGGACTGACTGTCAAGCAAATGCATAGAGACAGTCACATCAAGGACGAAATGCATTATCTTTCACAAATAAAAATAAAAAAATCAATGAAGATATGCATTTATGCATATGAAAATGTAAAAGTATTTAACCAACTGACACGTGCAGATTCAAATTTTAAGCAGATAAACTGTCTTATCTGGTTTAGCAAGAAAGCATAATGGTTTACTAAAATGGTGTTGTTGCAGTGAAAGAATTATTTTGAAAGGAAAACCTTTCCTGGTGATTTGTCAGTTTATGTAATTAAGGGGAAAAGTTTTTGTTGAAGACTTGTAGATTTTTTCTGATATTAAAGAAAAAAAAAAAGGATTCCTGGTGACTTTTCAATCTTTTCTAATTTAAAAGCAAGAAATTTCTGGATGACTCCTTTGGCCTTTACTGAGATGTACCTGTTCCGCTCTTACCACCCAATAAACATCTCTGAAGTGAAACTGAGAGCTCTGCTGACAACTCTTCACCTCCTCTCCCCTGCAACAATGCGGCAAATATGATTGAAATGCAAATAAAATGCTGACAAAAGCCAAATGGTGAATGATGAATTATGGAATACATAACAGACAAATTTCAAATAGCAAGAGGGGAAGAAAACTATGGTTTCAGTTAACAAAGGGAAGAGCAATCAAGATTTTTCGAATAAAAAGGAAAAGAAAAAGAACACAGTATATGAATTTATGGAAATTTGTATCTTCAGTTCACCAATTTCTCAGTCACAAGCAGGAACAGGAAACGATTTTGTTAAATTTCTATCAGGTGGTTTGAGTTTTGAGGATTGGAAGGAATGGAAGCCTCTGTGGTGCATCTGATATCTGATGCAAAATGCTAACAATATAATGGTCCTGGCCATATGAATGTGGAATATTCAGCCTGTAGAACACTAAACAGAGAATTTATCAACCCTACATTTTATTGATGAGAGCAACTTCGGAAAAGAAAACCAATTCTCAACACATGCAGATATAAAGTGCTTGCTGATATAAAAATGGTCTCAAATTTTGGTTCAATTGTAGTGGAGTTCCTGTTAAGTGCTTTCTCATACATGTACAGACAGACAAAAAACTATGAACATGAACACACATGGTCTCAATTGCACAGGATGATGATCTAATCAAGATTCTTTTATAACTAGCACCTTCAAATAACCACAACCACAGCAACAACATAATTACGAATTCAAGTAAACCACCTACCTCAAACATCGGGGCAGCTGTGGGACTGCAGTCAACAAATATAGCTACTTTTCCTTTGTCAGGTTGAAGCATACTTGGTTTGCCAAGTTCAGCCTGTCATGAAATATTTATAGAAAAAGCAGGGTATAAAGAGATAAAAAGAGGTCCATTGTCAAAGACAGTTAAATGATGGCTAACATTAAAAAGAGGTCCATTGTCAAAGAAAGTTAAATGATGGCTAACATGATCAAGAGATTATGCAATCAACATCCCAACTTAATATGGTGGAAATAAATCCCTCGATGAAGAAGAAGAAAAAAAGGTGGAAAGGGAAAGCTGGTTTGCATAGTTTGGTCAACTTGATATCAGGGAAGGTAAGGCACCAGGCGTTGAACTAAACTGCTTGCCGGCGATAATAATAGACACTAGACGAATTGAGGCATCAGGTCGTGATGAAGATAATAGAAAGAACCGTATGCAGGGAGGTGGAAATGCTAGGTCTTTTCATTCAAGTACAATAGATTCGTAAGTTCCATAACATCAAAGATGTTGAGTGTGAAATATTGCAGATTTTCCCCTATTTATACCTCGGTTTTATAAACATGATAGTGCTTAATCGATTTAATTATGCATGTTTTCATGTGCGAGGTGATTTCAAGAGCTTAAGGTGAAATTGATGCCAAAAGGAAGATTTATGTTCAAAATATTACTAAATGAAGATTTAGAGATTTGGAAATCATTCATGAGGAATTCACATGCCAAAGATCCAAAAAAACCAAGTGAGGAATGAAGAGAATCAAAATTTGAAGTGAAGAAAAAGAATTATGAAATTATCCTGAAAACAAACGTATTCTTGAAATTGTCCTGAAAAAGCATATTTTGAAACTCCAAGTATATTTTGGGAAACTGCACGGAGTGCGTAAATTTGAGATGGTTTAAACTTTGAATTTATTTTGGAAAACTGCGTAGAGTGCGTAAATTTGAGGCGGTTTCTAGATTTTTCTAACTTGGTGCGTAAGTTGGAGTTCCACAACTATAAATAAGACTCCCTAAGATGCTCCAAAGCATCTTCTAGGGTTTGGAAAGGTCTCAAGGAGCATACACAAGGGTGGAGCAGTTGCCAAAGAGTTTTTCTTCTTCCGTAGTTTATTTTTCATGCTTTATTTAAGAGATTTGGTTTCAATCATGTCTATGGTTGGCTAAACCTCTTAGCTAGGGATAAGAGTGAAGCTTGTAGCATTTTTAGATGTTTATTTTGCTTTGATTCTTGTTCTTATTGAACTTCATTGATTTCTAGTTTGATATTAAGGGAATATTTTCAGTTTTCTATGATTTATTATGACTCAAATTACAATAGATGTTGTAATAGCTTTGGATATCTTCTTTTCTTATTTTGAGATAGTGAGATTGGTAAATCCCGTTGTTCACCATCGTCTCCTGGGCATGGTAGGGTGATGGAATCTCTTCCAATCATCACAATTCTCCTCCATTGAAAATTAGGTCAATGAAAAGTTCAGATTTGATTTAAATTGCTTTATCTTCCAATCGGATAGGATAGGACTCTGATTCTAATTGTGTTCCTTGAATCAAGTAAGGTAGCATCTTGATAGCTACAAATGGATCCTTGGCACCCTAGTTCCCACCTTTAAATTCATAAGTTTTAATCAACATTATTCACCATTACTCTCAATTTAGATCTTTTTCTAGTTCTAGTTTTAGTTATTTTCATAATACGTACAAGTTTAGTCCCTGTGGATTCGACCTCGGTCTTACCGAGTTATTACTACATTGCGACCCTACACTTAGGGTTGTGAACAAAAGACAATTACAAGAACTTTGTTAAAGTGGAAACCTACCTATGACAATGCAAGAACAGTATAGACAAGCAAACTAACATGGTTTTGGGAATGACCATTTCAAAACTTGCAAACTGACTTCATTTTAAACAAAGTAAGATGGTTTCTTCCCTTAAAAAAAGAAATGAGCATGGGACATTTGGGATCTATCAAACAAACAGCTCCAACAGTAGAATTTCAAGTAAAGTTGTATCCGGGGAATATAGAAGCATCATGTGATAACAAATCAGAAACAAGAAAGAGGATTTCGTAAGGGACCTGCATGAGAGGATTGAGAATCCTCCTCATGGGACGTGTTGGCAAAATTAGCTAATAGCTTTCCAAATTTCTGGACCCAACTTGCAAAATTAGCTAATAGCTTTCCAAATTTCCAGACCCAACTCTTCCACTGCATTCACCCTAGATCCACCCTCTTTTTCCATCTCCATATTTAGTGATATGATGATCAAGCTTTACGGGTAAAAATCAATATGAATCACACTTAAAAAAAACGAATGCTAGAATCACACTTAAAAAAAGAATGCTAGAATCAAACGTAAAAAAACCAACAAAGACATGAATACCTTCACGCTGACAATAACATCCGTTGCACCCATTCTAACTCGTGCGGAACCATTTGCCTATTGCCAAACACACAAATGAAGTTGCAGTCAGACCAATATGGAAGCAAGCACAACAGTCCTAGTCAGTTGTGGGCAATGAAGAAAGAGCCAAAAAAAACCACGGAAAAAAAGGGAACATTACGTAATCTGTAAGGAACATTATATCATCAGTAAAGAACTAAGTTTACCGATGGATGGTGAACACGTCAATGATATAGAGCTACATAGCATACCTGAGCAATGACTCCAGTTTCAACTGAGATTGGTCGATAATGCAGTCTTTTACGACCATCAGTTCGAAGGTCTTGTGCAATCCCACCTTGTATAAAATGCTTCTCTGCAATAGATAATCCCACCATCCCTACATGTAACAAAAGTGGAGAGATAAAAACTCATGGAAGATTGAGAAAAGGATATGAGGAGGGAAAAAACCCTTCAGGGGCGGGCCATTCTAATATCTTTCTTTCCTTTTCTTTTTCTTGGTTTTTAATGAATAAAGGTTTGGTCATTGATCTCACTGACCATCATTGGTGGCTATCTTTGATGTCCCATCCTTGTCAACTTTCACTTTCAATCACTTTCATCAGATGAAGTCTGATCAATGATTCGGAGGATGGACAATCCATATTGATTATACTAAAAGGTTCCATCATTGATCTAGACCGTCCATCATTAGCCTTGACACTTTAGCCAAGTAAAAATGTACATCAAATTCTTTCTGAACTGGAGAGGGACTGATGATGCAATTGCGCCTCATACAGCTACAAAGTATAACATGGTGAGCACGAAATCAATAACCCTCAATTTAGCTCACAGGTACCCATAGTTCCCATACCTAGCACATCAAGATAGGTGTTATTTCTCAAGTAGATGTATTTTTCTACTACCTTAATTTCCTAGAATCTTCAAAGAACTGTGATCACACAATGTGCTGGTTGGAAACCTGAATTAACCAACCATCTTTTGAGGTCATGGTAGGCATCAAGCACTTTGAGTTACATCTTTTGACATCATGTGTGGGTTGATACCTGAATTGATCAACCACCTTCAAATGACTTCACCTCTAACATCACTAGTTGCATTTTAAGATATACTATAATTGCCACTTGATGGATCTATTTTTATTAGGTGGAGTAGATGATTTAGGATGAACATGCATTCCGTTTTCCTCATCTACATACTAGAACTAGTCCTATTTAATTTCTCAGTCTTCACTGGTATAAATTCTGTTTATGTCACGTTTAAAATTTAATTTACTAAACTTACTAGAATTTAATTTTTTAAGGTGTACTGTTTTTTCAAGTATATATTAAATTTCTCAAGTGTAGTGTAGTTTTTAAATTTTTTGATGTTCGCTCTTTGGGGCCCACCATGCTGTTCGAGTGTAATTCATTCCGTCCATCAGGTGATTCCTCTAATTTTCACCATACATCCCAGAAACCAGCCAGTCCAAAACTCAGGTGGACCACACCATGGGGAGCAATGTAAAATCAAGCAGTGTTCCAGCCTAAGTTTTGGATCTGGTTGATTTTCGAAGTGTATGAGACGCTGATAAAAAGGTTAGATGGAATATCCACACCATGGTGGACCCTAAAACAAATCTATTAGGTTGCCGTCCACTCTCCATTGTTCCCTGTGGTGTGGCCCGCATGAGTTGTGAATCAGGCTAATTTTGGACTCCATGAACTAAAACCAAGAGAGACCTAATGGACAGGAAGAATGTTACACACACAACCTGGTGGCCCATAGAGCTCAAGTGTTTTGTGTTGTAGAGGATTCCAATCTGAAGGAAACCATCACAGTGCAAAACTCCTAGATAGTTTACACCAACCAAACAGATTACAAGGTTGAATTATTACCAGGAAATAGAATTGATGATATGCATGTACAGATGCATTGCCTACTTAAAGCCCATCAAGAGTACTAATCCTCGGTCTTTATTTGTAAAGTCTCTATTATTTGGTAACTGAAGTCCAAAGATCTATGCACTAGCTCATGCTTGACTAGCCAAGAAGATGAGATTTGGTATGATACTGATGAGATTGATGGTATCAATGAGATTGGTATTCAAATGTTGATTTGAGCCCATAAGCGAGATCACCACCCAATAGCATGTTGCTGCCAGAAGCAGAACCCTGCATTTCTTTCAGAGAATCTCCCAATGGTTCCAGAGCAACTAGAAGAGATTCTTTAACTAGAAAGAATTCGGTTCAGATGTAGGATACCTATCCAGAAGTTTCACAACTCTACCGTGGGAATTCGGTTCTCTACGGCTCAACCGGTATCATAATTCCTGAATTTCTACGTGAATCAAGATCGAGGAAAGGAAGTCTTCAAATCACTGACTCAAACCCATTGTCGAATCCTACTCAGCGGAATATGGAGGTACTTATGGCAGAACGGGCCGATCTGGTTTTTCACAATAAAGTGATAGATGCAACTGCCATGAAACGACTTATTAGCAGATTAATAGATCACTTCGGAATGGCATATACATCGCACATCCTGGATCAAGTAATCCCCAATAAAAAAAAAGGCCCATTTTACCCCCTAACCATTTATCCTCTTTTTTTGTCAGTGGTTCAAAATTAGCTATGTTTCTCATTCACTCTACTCTTTCACAAATGGGTCCGACCAGAAATGTTTCTCTCTTATCACAAGTCTTGTGATAGATATGATATACGTACAAATGCCCATATTATGGGCAAGGAATCTCCATTATTGAATCATTCACAAACACAATCCACCACTTAGGCATTTCATCGAACACATAAGAAGCACAGAAATTGAACATCATGCCACAAATTGAAGCAGTTAAAAATCAATATAAAAATGGAGTACATAGTTGAATGAACAAAACCCAAATATCAATATATGCCAAAGGACTCATTGAATAATCTCAACTTGATTATAAGGGGGATGCTTGTAAGTGACTTACAGGTTAACTGTTAACTGACATACAACCTGTAAGTCCCTGTAACTTACATGGGGAAGGGGTGAGAAGTCACTTCCCTGTAAGTGACTGACTTACAGGCTAACGGTTGAAATATTCAACAAAAAAAAAAAAAGGTGGAAGAGGGGGAAACGCACCTACAGCAGCAGCAGCCTCTCTCTCTCTCTCTCTCTCTCTCTCTCTCTCTCTCTTCTCTCTGCAATTGGCGCAGCAACTCCGCTCCCTCTCTCGCTGCAACTGGCGCAGCAGCTCCGCTCCTCCCCTCCCACCAGCCGGACTCTCAACGGAAAACTTCTCTGCTCCCCTCCGGTTCGGCAGCAATGTCGGCGGTGTGGATTGGGTACTAGCCCCCACCAGGACCTAGCTAGAGACGGACGGTCCTGTTAGGGGGAAACGGATTGGCTACTCCCCCTGACACCAGCCCCGGGGCTGGTGGTCGGTGCTCTGTGGGCCCCACCATGATGTATGTGATTCATCCATTCTGTTCATCCATTTTTAAAGATCATTTTAGGGCTTGGTCCCAAAAATGAGAGATATATAAACCTCAGGTGGACCACACCACTTGAAAACAATAGTGATTAGATATCCACTATTAATATCCTCCTAAGGCCCACTGTACTGTTTATTTGACATCCAATCTGTTGATTAGGTTATACAGGCCCAGATGAAGGAGAAAAAAAAAATCAGCTTGATCCAAAACTTGGCCCCCAAAATGTTTTTAATGGTCCGCACTAGTAAAACACTGTTTCCTGTAATGTGGTCCAATTGAGATTGGGATATATCTCATTTTTGGTCTCATACCTTAAAATGATCTGTAAAATAGATGGACAGCATGGATGAAACACATAGAACCGACCACCAACCATTGGCTAGTGTGAGGGGGAGTAGCCAATCCGTTTCCCTGTTAGGGGATCTGTGGGGTCCACCGTGATCTATATTTTTTAAAATCTAGGCCGTCCATCTATTTTATAAGATCGTTTTAGGTCGTGGTCCGAGAGGGAGGGCTGATTGAAGGGTAAGTGGGGATTGAATTCCCACCGTTGAAAACTTCCTAGGGCCCACCGTGATTTTTATTTGCCATCCAACCACTTCATAATGTCACATGAACCTGTACGAAAGGAAAACAAAAATATCAGCTTCATCCAAAATTCCTGTCCACTCAAGGAAATTTCAACGGTAAGTTTTCAATCCCCACTGCTCGTGGTTTGCTCCATTATTATTATTATTATTATTATTATTTTTAACACACGCATACACACCCTAACGCTGGTGGAATTTCACCACCAATGGGTACTCGAACCCTTGATGGGAGTTTAAACTCCTGAAAGCCTCCCACCCGGGTGAGAGTAAAGACTCTTGGGGCCTGTTTGGCTAGGCAAATCCCATGGTATTAGGAGGGATGGGATCGGCAATATCCTGGGATAGGTACGACGAGCCAAACGGATCCGGTGAACTTGTCCGGGGATATAAGCAATCCCATGGATCTTAAGACAATCCACTGACATCACTACATTAAAATTGATCCTACCCCTTGGTTGGATGGATTGGAAGGTAAAATCCCGGGATATGCAGGCCGTGCCAAATTGACCCGGTGAACTTATCCCAGGATATAAGCAATCCCATGGATCTTAAGACAATTCACTGACACCACTGTCGTTACCTTAAAATTGATCCCATCCCTCTTAATACCATGGGATCTGCCTGGCCAAACAGGCTCTTGTGGTTTGCTCCATTTTGAGCCTTCAATCTATCTTTTTGGATTCGTGCCCTAAAATGATCCTAAAAAATGTACGGAGGGCGTGAATAAAATATATACATCACGGTGGGCTCCATGGAGCCCCGGCAGGACCGTCCGTCTCTGCATATGTCGTGGTGGAGCCCCAAGGTAGCAGCTTCCGCTCCTTTCCCCCCTTTTATTTTTAATTTTTAATTTTATTGTATGCCCACATGGATGTGTAAGCCATCCAAGCCGTTCACTTTAAATTAGCTGTGTGGGCCTACTCTCATGGGGTAGTACTGATCAATCTAAATAGTTTTAAATCATTCCCATTTAAAAGTGGGAAATTTTCTCATCCAGTGCTCTTGCAGCCGTACAATGCTTTTGTTAGATTAGCTGTGTGAGGCCTAATCTGATAGGGTAGTGATCAATCTAAATAGTTTAAAATCATTCCCATTTGAAAGTGAAAAATGATCCCGTTCACCCTTTCAGCCGTATAATACTTGGTCCATTGAGTTTAAGATACATTCATGAGTTATCATGCAAGAATCATAACGATAATCTATCCAATCTATCTTTAATTTGTCCTAATTTTAATAGCTATCTACTTTCGAAGAGATGGAGGGGACGGTTAGGATTGACCTATGAAAGTAAATTTTTAGAATCATAAGCAATTTATGATGGCCACCTACAAATAAATGGATTAGATTTTAAGGTTTTTGAGATTGTAGAAGTAGTATTTAATGGAAAGTCCAAAATGATTGATTAGACTAAAATTTATAAGAAGTAATTTATTTAAGTAATGTAGTAATTATGATTTGATTTATTATTAATATTTTTTATTATTTTTATTGTTTCACATATTTTAAATTTGTGAGTCCACTTTTGATTGAAAAGTTTCACTTGTAAGTCATTTGCTGCTAAACCTTAAATTTGAAAACTTAGAAAAGTTTTGTTTTTGCTCACGAGCATGTAAGTAAAAGTAGATAGGAGATGAAATTGGATATAAATTGACACAGGGATAAACTTGATGAGGTCGAGCATCGTCTTCCTCATGGGATAAGTACTCCGAATCTACAAAGCTTCTCTGGACTCCTCAGAGAGATACCTCGAATCCACGAGGGAAAATAAGAAAATAGAAATAAATTTTGGAAATTTTGAAATTTTATTGATAGATAATAAAAACGAATTTTCAACCCTTAAAATAGTGATACTAAACCTTGGAAGAAGTTTCAGCATCAAACTCCAACTCAAACTCTTTAAAATTCATAACTTACTATAAATAGAAAATAAGTGTCCTACGTGGCTTAACCACGTTATTTTCTTAATTTTTCTAAGCACTTTTCATGTTGGACACACCTCCTAAAGCTCAACGGATGAAGAGTTATAATCAAACTAAAACTTATTATAAATAGTAAAAATAGAAATAAAATGGATTTTCGACCATCGATTTGATGGAATCTTGCAAATTCGACATTAGTAACCTAGAATAGCTGGGTTGGTTGGCTAAAGTAGCTTCTCCTACCCCAAAATCAAATATCGTACATCAAGTAACTCATTTTGGTTTTTAAGATATGCCTGTTGTAAGGTTCTGACAATCTGGATCACTTCCGCCTCCGATCGGGCCTTCACTGGTTTATCTTGGACATGAAAGTGTCTGCGACCCGCTCTACATCAGTCCCCTCTACTTCAAAAGAACTCGTCTTCAAGTTCTCGTCCTGCTTCGGTTCATGATACTCGGTCGGGTGCGCCCTATAATGATACCCGGATCAAAAGTTATGGCCAATTTACGGTTTGCATATTCTTTTGGTCCAACCATGTTAGGAATGTATCGATGCCACGTCCTACATCAAACTCTTTTATTTGGAAAAAACTTGTTCTCGAGTTACTTAAGGGACTTTGCTCACGATACTCAAATAATTTCTAGCATTGATGTTTATCAACCTTTTCTTTATACTTTGCATTACGCTTTTGAGCTAACATAATATATGTACTCATGCTCTCCTTGACTTGACTAGTATGGATAAGTTCATTCACTTGTGCCTGTAAGATCTTGCATTTTTTCTGATAATGTGGGTAATTAGGTAGACTTGCCCTTGAGACGAGATCAATGTGGTTTTGTATATCTCGTATGAGAGAAAATTTATTAGAGAGTTCATTGAGTACAATTGCCTTGAACTCTTGCAACATTGGTTTTAAATCCCCTAAGATGTTTACAGGCTCCATATATTTTTCTTTTTCAACTAATGCATCTACGTTTCCTATTTCCTCATATTGTTTAACAAAATCCTGTTCGGTTAGGAGAGACTGTTCCTCTACTTTAAAAGTCTTGAGTTGGTTCTTTGTTCCCATAGGGGTGAAGAAAATCCTTTTACCATTTTTAATAAATATAAATACGTTATCCCGGCTTCTATGCGTAATATCAATATTATATTATCATGGTCGACTAATTAACTTGTGACAAGCTTCCATGTTAACTATGTCGCACATTACTTCATCTTTATAATATTTACCAATGGAAAATGATATACGACATCGTTCGGCTACCTCTATTTTGTTGACCTCATTAATCCATCCAACTGTAGACGGATATGGGTGCCTTTCTGTTTTTAGTCATAGCTTTTCTACCATTATTTTCAACATGAAATTCTCACAGCTCTTAACATCGATGATAACATTACAAACCTTTTGGCTTACAATGCACCTTGTTCGAAAGACGTTGTGCCGTTGCAAATCTATTTCTATATTTGGCAAGTACAACGGCTTCCTCACGATCAAAGTGGTGGCCTACGATTCACTATCATTGGGTGGTGCTTCGCGAAAATTGGGGTTGTGTCGTACATCGATCACAGGTAATTAAATATCGCCTTGGGCTTAGGGCAGAATTAACGCATTCGTAATACGATTGAGGGTTGTCTGCAGCCCTTTCATAGTCAACTGACTCTCTCGATGGAAAACTTCAATTTTTTCGAAAAGATAACGAATTCCTAGATCATCGTCCACAAAAATTTGGTCCATACCTTCATTATTTCCCATCGCGAGGGGAGTCCTCGCTCTGATACCAAGTGACGCAGGGATGAACGTGGTGAGGATGAGCATCGTTTTCCTCAGGGGAATAACTACTCTGAATCCATAGAGCTTCTTTGGACTCCTCATAGAGATACCTCAAATTCATGAGAGAAAATAAGAAAATAGAAATACATTTTAGAAAATTCAAATTTTCATTAGTAGATAATAGAATGAATTAAAAACCCTTTAAATAATGATACTAAACTTTGGAAAAAGTTTCAACATCAAACTCCAACTCAAACTCCCTAAAATTCGTAACTTACTATAATTAGCAAATTTACTATTTATAGTAAGTGTCCTATGTGGCTTAACCAAGTTATTCTCCTAATTTTCCTAAGCACTTTTCATGTTGGACACAACCATTAAAGCTCAAAGGATGAAGAGTTACAATCAAAGTAAAACTTACTATAAATAGTAAAAACGGAAATAAAATGGATTTTCGACTGTTAATCTGATGGAATCTTGCAAATTTGGCATGGGAAACCTAGCATAGCAAGGTTGGTTGGCTAAAGTAGTGTCTCCTATCCCAAAATCATATATGGTACGTCGAGTAACTTATTCCAATTTGTGAGATATGCATGTTGTAAGGTTTTGACAGTCCGGATCACATTGTCCTCCAATTGAGCCTTCTCCTGTCCATCTTAGAGACGAAAGTTTCCGCGACCCGCTCTACATCATAAATGAATTGAGAGTAAATTGCTTGCTCAATTGTGTTTGGATGGTAGTAAATGAAATGCATTTAAAATCTAAATATTTTATTTAAGTGGAAGTAATGGGGGAGGAATTAGAATGTATCTGAATATTTCAATATATTCACATGAGTATATGTGATATCCCAAATCATTTTTAACATCTTAAAGTAGTGTAGATGACTTAGCTACAAGGCCGAAAGCGGCAAGCCCTTAATTGATTGACCATTGCTTAACTAGAACTATCGCTACTAGTCTTATTTTCAAGTCCAAGATGAAAGCAGTCGACTTATGTGATGTTTAATATACTGATGTGATATTTAATATAATGACTATAATAAGTTCTTTGAAATATATATTTTAACTACATGCAAATAAGAAAATTTTAAGCCTCGGATGAGCCACAAACATAAGGATCACAAACAATTAACTCGCTAATAATTTATGACCGTCTATTTAAATAGCAAACTTTTGGATGATTTAGATCATTCTATTTATATAATTTTAGTGACGTAGCCGATAATTAGATTGTTTTAGATTATCATCAACATACCATGTGTATAATGAACATGTACCTAGCAACATATTTAATTACTCATGTGACTCTTTCAAGAAGATTAAAAAGGCATTTCACCCCATATATACTTCTAGATCCTCTCTCATAGAGAGAATTTCATTGAATCCTCTTTCTCAATTAACTTGGATCGAAATACATTGATATTCCCAATATTTCCATTTTATTCTGATATATATTTAGCATTTGCAAGTGGTCATGAGCCTAGAAGATTTTGAGCTGAGATTGGGCATCCCATTCAAGACCTATTGACGCTTAATCATAATTCACTAACAAAATTGATAATTATAAAAGTAGAAGATAGGATCAGAGCTTCCCTTTCCCCTTTCTTAATTTATTTATACTAATAAAGTACATCAGAAGTTGTCTGCCAATCTGTAAAACTACGGATAAAGTACATCATCCCCTTAACATAATTCTTACACACTTCATACACTAGCTCTCGTATATTTCACCTTCGTACATTTGTGGATGTAGCAAACATGTGTGACATCTAATCCATCCATTAGCTGACCCCCAAGAAGTAGATACTCAACTCCAGGAATAAGCTAAGGGCGTTTTGGCATCAATAAGCCACACTATATTAATTCTATTTAAACATCGTGCTGACCCACATGAAGAGCGGATCATCCTGATTCTTGAGCCAGACACCCACACACCCTTTCTACTGTATTACTCGCTAGGCAAAGGAACACGAGGGATGGGAATTAAGTACAGGTTAGATCTTCTATGGACTGTTATCCCAAAGACCTCAGTCATGTCCAGATCCTTACCATTCATTTCATTGGGGAGTTTCCAATCAAAGTAGTAGAGAAGGTGAGCAAGCAGGAGTACCACGTTGGCTATTCCAAGTGGTATAGCTGGGCATACCCTCCTACCAGCTCCAAAAGGCAGAAGCTCAAAGTGGGCCCCTTTGTAATCAATTGAACTACCTTCGAATCTCTCGGGCTTGAAGTTCTCTGGATCATCCCAATGTTGTGGGTCCCTCCCAATGGCCCATACATTAATGAGGACCCTTGACTTTATAGGTATTTCGTAGCCGTCGATCTCACACATCTCCCTACATTCTCTTGGGACCAGCAATGGCCCAGGAGGGTGAAGCCTTAGAGTCTCCTTGATCACCTGTTTCAAGTAGTTGAGTTGGGTTGTGTCTTCTTCTTCTATCTTTGCCTTGCCTTTGAGTGCCTGCCTCACTTCTGCCTGGGCCTTTTCCATCACTCTAGGGTTTTTCATCATCTCTGCCATGGCCCACTCTATGGTAACAGCTGAACTGTCGGTCCCACCGGAGAACATGTCCTGAAAATAGAATAAATGAAGAAACAAATGGGTGCGGATTAGATACTTCAGTATCCAAATCGCTACTGAAGTGATGTCACCAAGCTATGTGGGCCCCACCATGATGCATGTGTTATATCCATACCGTCCATCCATTTGAAGACATCGTTTTATGGCATGATAAAAATAATGAGATAGATATAAAGTTCAAGTGGACCTCACCATAGAAAACAGTGGGGACAGTGACATCCACCGTTCAAAACTTTTTAGGGGCCATAAAAGTTTCCGATCAAGCTTATATTTTTGTTTTCACTTCATCTATCTCTATATCTCTATGTTAATTTATGAATAGGTTGGATCTAAAAAATACATCATGGTGGGCCTATAAATGTTTCAACAGTAAGTGCGACTGATCCCACGGTTTTCTGTGGTGGGTCCGCTTGAAGTTTAGATCTATATCATTCCTTTTCTAATGACATAAAACGATCTCTACAAATGGTGTACGGTATGGATACGGATACAACACATACATGCATCATGGTGGGGTTCATACAGCATGGTGACGTCACTTCAATAGTGATTTGACTACTGACACCGACAGGTTGAGTAGTCATGTGGAGAGAACGATGTGAGCCAAAAAATGAGTCAAATCCAAAGCTAAAGTGTACCCCACCACGGAAAAAGGTGGGAAGTGGGTGGAACACGTGTTTTAAAATCCTCCTGGACTGCCACCGGTGCGAAAGAACTGCACCATTCATTAAATAGCATTCAGTGTAAACATACCGTAAAATCAAGGCGGTACACTCATCAAATGAGCCATTCATGTAAGTTGAGTTTGGTCTACTGGACTTTCTTAACTGCCCATTTTTCTATGATCTGCCTGATCAGCGGGCCATTATTTTTGGTCCATGGCATACTCATAGTGGGAACTGTCATATGAGTGGCCAGGATCTGATGTAGATCAGGTTGCAAACACTTTCATGGGAAAAATGGACCAGAGAAGGCCCGATTGGAGGCGGAATCGATCTGAGCGCCGGATTTGTGAGATTCCATCAGTTCAATGATCAAAAACATCATTTAGCTTCATTTTTAATATAAATAGTAAGTTTTAGTTCAAGTATAACTTTTGATCCTTTTGGGTTGTGGAAGTCGTGCCCACCACGAAAAGAGCTTATAAAAGTTAGGAAAATAATGTCGATGGGCCAAATTGAGCAGTTATTAGTTTTGGCTGAAATTGTGAAGTCTTGTAGGAATAGAAGTCTCCTATAAATAGTAAGTTTATTATTTATATTAAGTTATATTGTTAGGGTGTTTGAGTTGGAGTATAAGTCTAAAACTCCGTCATAGGTTTGATTTCCTTATTTAAAGGCTTATAATTTCATTTTTTAAAAATCATTAATGACCCCATCAGGTCCCTCCCTCGTGTTCCGATATGGTTCCTTATTGAATAACCGTCTTAGAATGGGTACAACGGACCCATTATTAATGGCTAGCCATGTCTCAAATGGGCCTGAAGCATGAAAATCATATAGATTGAATGATCCCAACCACCGAATCAATGGACCCCTTTTAGATTTTTCTTTGAGGACAGTGGCATCTTGACAAGATGAAATAAGGTGCATAAGGCAGGTGAGGCCCACCTGACTTTTGACTCTGGGTGATTTTTGGATTGTCCTTCTTTTTTTTTTTTTTTTCCTTTAGCAAGGCTCACTTAATTAAGTATTGGATGGAAACTAAATACCATGGAATGGCCCCACACAAACACATGTTCTCCTCTTGTGGCCCACCTAAGTTGTTGATCGGTCAGATTATTTTGCCCCATGGGTACAAGTGGCTCAACCGATGGATGGAGAGGATGCTTCACGCATAACACAGTGACCCCACAGATCTCAAGTGTTATTCAGGCAATGGACTGCTAAAAGGATGGATTACATGCCTCTTATCTTTATCATCTTCACTTGATAGAGTTAGGTAGCCGTTAAAGAAGAGGGATTGTGGTTTTGTATGTGAGGATAAAAAAAATTGTGAGAGAGGCTGCCACCCAAGTTCTAGGGTACGGTGAAATATGCATCTATAAGGGTGGTCCGTTGATTGGACGGTTGGATTTACTTGGACATATATACTAATGGTATGATTTTGATGACACCATCTACGAATATCACCTTGTTGAGAGTAAAACGAATTGTGAGAAATACTTACAAAGAGGATGGCTTTTATGTTGTCAGTCGTGAATGGAAATTCAAGGTACTGATCTTGCTGAAGGCGAAGGAAGATGTCAACCAAATCCTCACCATCCGCTCCACCCACATCCGTTCTCGTCTCCTTCGTCGCACTCTCTCTTTTGTGTTCGTCAATGATGTCATTGAACATCCTATCTAACTTCCAGTGAATCCTCTCTAGCCGGAACTTCAATCCGGTAATCACTGGAACAAATTTCAATGAAGGGAAAAGATCGGCCACCGACAAACCTCCAGCCAATTCGAATGCCTCCTTCAATGCTGATAGGAACAGTTCTCTATCCTTCCATCTATTGCCAATCGTGGCCCTGGCAATCACATTGTTGGTGAACGTGGAAATCTTCTCGGTGATGTTGGTCGGAGAATTTCGTGATTCGTAGATGGACTGGATGATATTTAATGCTTCTTCTTCTCTAACGAACTGGAACGATGCAAAGCGCTTGGCATTAAAGAGCTCGATCATGCAAATCTTGCGAAGGTACCTCCAGTAATTGCCGTAGGGTGTAAAGGCAATGGCCTTGCACCCGTAGGACAAGATCTCCCCCACCAGAAGCCTTGGCCGTGTCGCGAAGCTGAGATCATGTGTCTTCATCACCTCTTTGGCCAATCTTGGAGAGGAGACCACAATGGTAGGGACCTGACCCAGCATTAGGTGCATGATCGGCCCATGTTTTTGAGCCAGGTTCCTAAGGGTGCGGTGTGGTAGTGGTCCGAGCAAGTGGTGCATGTTGCCTATGATGGGTAGCTTCCCTGGGCCGGGGGGAAGTTTGGGAATTGGGTTTTGGGTGGTGGGCCACTTTCCTCTCTTCATCATCATGATCAAGATGAGGAGGAAACTAAAGAAAAGAGTGACAGAGAGGGATTGGAATTCCATGGATGCTGAATGAGAAGGTTGTGGTAAAGGTTGGAAGGGAGATGCTCTATATATAAACTTGCACTCCACTTGTACGTTTGTATCCATACTATATATACCAAGAGAGCTTTGATACACTTGCAAAGTGTGATGATGATATTGGGTTCCTGTCCTTGCGTGAGTGGTAGACTCCTGAGGACTTTCAATACGAGGTCTAGGCTTCGAAACCCACGTGTGGTGAAATCCCACTACGGCCTGCGTGGGTGTGTGGCGGGTGCGTGTGTTAAAAAATAAATTTAAAAAAAAAAAAAAGACTGTGATGATGATATATAAGCAGGCAACTTCAACGTGTTTCAAAAAAAAAAAACAAAAAAAAAAATGTGTGACAATGATATGTAGGTAGGCAACTTCAAATTGAATTGTCCAAGCTATGGGCGCCACTATACACCGGCGGCTCCCACTTTAAGATTTAAAGGTTTTTTTTTTTTAAAAAAAGGTTGAAATATGAACCCGAAACTTCTTACTTTCTATTTCACAATATTTGTTGTAAATTTTCACCGTTAGACATTAACCCACTAGTTATTGGTGAATTATGCGAACGAGTGTCTCTGTATATTTTATACATCACAACACTCGTACGTGGAGCTCACCCTGATGTTTGTGAGAAATCTATCCCATTCATCTGTTTTGCCAACTTATTTAAGGGCATGGACCAAGAAATGAGGCAGATTCAAAGCTCAAAATAGTCCCCACTATGACCCCAAGATATTTCGACGGTGGGCATTCTTTCCTACTGTTTCCTCTCGTGTGGCTTACTTGAGCCTTTGATCAGCTTTATTTTTGGACACATGCCCTAAAATGAGCTGGAAAAACAGATGGGTAGGGTGGATTTGTCATAAACAATCTATGGCCCCACGAATATTCCCATGAATGTTTCAACAGCATGCTTTCAATCCGCAATCTTCTGTTTCGTGTGGTCCATTAAAATGAGATGGCAAATCAGATGGATAGAGTGGATTTGTCACAAACATCATAGTGGCCCCACCTACAATCAGGCAACCCTCCCTATGGACTTACATGTCTAGCAACCTCTTTGGACCATGTTTTTATTTTTATTTTTTAAGAAAAAAGGATATTTCATATATGATAGAGTAAGGAAATGTACAAGAATGACAAACAAAAAGGAAGAACAAACTCAACAGAGAAAAGGGGGGGGGGGGGGGTGGGAACAGAGGAAGGCCTAATGATGGGAGGAAGCTTGGCTAGGGTTTGGAAAATTCTGTGGATTTTGCCGCCACTACCCATGCGGGCAAGACCATCTGCCACCGCATTAGTCTCCCTAGGAGAATAGTGTTGGGATGCCTTGCACAAACCTTAGGATCTAGCCTCCCGAAACAAACCAGAATTATGGATAATAAAGTAATGAAATAAATCAAAGCATCAATCACACACCACACAAGAGATTTTTACGTGGAAAACCCTCAAAGAGGTAAAAACCACGGGACCTCATCCAGATCAACAATCCACTATGAAGTAGAACATTACAATCTTCTTCACTCACGCAGGAGTGGATAAACAATAAGAGAAATAGAGAAAACGAAGAGATCTAACCGATTACGAGGACGTAGAAGCACTGAGATATAGATTGCACAGTAGAGAACCTCCACGAGCAGAACCTCCCTTCTATAAGCTTCCTCTCTCTCTTTCTTCCTCTCTCTCACCTTTGATAGCCCTAAACCCTTTAGTAAATCCCTTGTAAAGCTTTAGGAAACCCTCTTGTTATACTTAGAAAAACCCTAGGTAACCCCTTTTATAGTTTAGGAAACTCCTTTCCGCATCCCTGTTGCGAAAGGACTCAAATCCGCAGTTTCGTGCAAAATCGCGGAACAAACTGCGTAACCTTCGACTAGTTGAACCTAGTCTTCGACTAGTCGTAGGTCCCCTTCGACTAGTCGAACATTCCTTCGACCAGTCCTAGCTACAGTAAAAAATAGCAAAATTACTCGCTGAATTTTGAGTCGAAGTTACGACTCGAACCTTCGACCGGTCGACCACCAGCCTTCGACCAGTCGAGTAGGGCTCTCGACCAGTCGAAGATGGGTCGAAAAAATCCATCAAATCTCCCCCTTTTTGACCCAGGAGGGATCCACCTTCTTCAAGCCAGCCAGGTTTCTACAAACCTCAAACTTGCCCTTGAGCAAAGCCTTGGTCATCATATCTGACCCATTATCGTTCGTGTGGACCTTCTCAAGCTGTAACACCTTCTGTTCCAAAGTATCCCTGATCCAGTGATACCGAATCTCTATGTGCTTCGATTTGGAATCCTGACTTGGATTCTTGCTCAAGTGTATAGCACACTAACTATCGCAATAGACCACGTGCTCCTCCTGCTTTAGGCTAAGTTCCTGTAGGAACCTCTTCACCCAAAGCATCTCTTTACATGCTTCTGTGACTGCGATGTATTCGGCCTCTGTTGTCGACAATGCTACGACCTTCTGTAGCTTGCTCTGCCAAGAAACCGCTCCCCCTGCAAACTTGAGCATAAACCCCGATGTAGACTTCTTAGAGTCTATGTCACTTGCCATATCTGCATCTGTGTAGCCCTCTAACACAGGTTTACCGTCACCATAGCATAGGCTCAACCTGGATGAACCTCTTAGATACCGTAGTATCCATTTCACCACTGCCCAATGCTCTTTGCCAGGATTGGCAAGATACCGGCTGACAACACCAACCATATATGCTATGTCTGGGCGTGTACACACCATATCATACATCAAACTTCCTACAGCTGACCCATAGAGTATTTTCTGCATCTCTTCCACATCTGCCTTCGTCTTGGGACACTGCTTGTCACTCAATCTGAAGTGACCATCCAGTGGAGTACTGACGCTGCATTCATATTGAACTGCTCTAAGATTTTCTCAATATACCGCTCTTATGACAGCCAAAGCTTCCTGGTGCTTTTGTCACAGGTTATCTCCATTCCTAGGATCTGTCTAGCCGGGCCCAAGTCTTTCATCGCAAAAGACTTGCCCAACTCTTGTTTTAGCCTGTTAATCTTCTTGATGTCTTTTCCCATGATGAGCATGTCATCAACATATAACAACAGAACTAATAAATCACCATCTGAGAACTTGCACGTGAACACACAGTAGTCCGACTCCGTTCTGTCATACCCATCTTTCAACATAAATCAGTCGAACTTCTTGTACCATTGCCGTGGAGCTTGTTTCAGCCCATACAAGCTCTTCCTCAGCCTACACACCATATGCTCCTTGCCCTTGACTTCGAACCCCTCTGGTTGGTGCATGTAGATCTCTTCTTCTAGGTCACCATGGAGAAAGGCAGTTTTAACATCTAACTGCTCTATCTCCAGATCCATGCTAGCTGTCAACCCAAGCAACACCCGTATGGATGTCATCTTCACCACTGGTGAGAATATCTCTTCGAAGTCTATACCTTTCCTCTGACCAAACCCTTTCACCACAAGTCTGGCCTTGAACCTCGTCTGTGAATTCTTCTGCTCAATCTTATTTTTGAATACCCACTTGTTGCTCAAAACTTTCTTACCCTTAGGCAGTTTCACCATATCATAGGTGTGGTTCTTATGCAAGGATTCCATCTCCTCTTGCATAGCTTTCAACCACTCCCCCTTATACTCGTCGGCTAGGGCCTCAGAATAATCTTCTGGCTCTCCCCATCAGTTAGTATAATGTACTCGTGCGACGAGTACCTCTTGGATGACTGTCTGTCCCTAGATGACCTCCTCACCTGTGGCTCAACAGGTGGATCAAGTGGGGGCTGCTCCCCTGGTCCATCTTTTGAAGGAACTCTCTCATCCTCTGCACCTTGCTGTACTCCCCTGTCATCAGGCACTACGGGAGGAATAACCGGATCCATGTCCTCTAGCTCACCTGAACTAGGCTGATTCTTCTCTGGCTTACCAATGTCTTCTATACACTGATCTTCAAAGAAAACCACATCTCTGCTCCTGACGAGCTTCTTCTCGGTCGGATCCCATAACCTGTAACCGAATTTTTCATCACCGTACCCTAAGAACACACACTACCTGATCTTCATATCGAGCTTGGACCTCTCGTTCTTTGGTACATGAATGGATGCCCTGCATCCAAACACATTGAGATGACTATATGATGGATCATGTTCAGTCCACACCATCTCAGGTACTTCATTCAATGGGGCTGATGGAGACCTTTTTATCAAATACACCGCTGTGTGCATTGCTTCTCCCCAGAACGTCTTGGGCAACTTCGCATGTGATATAACATACATCTGATTCTCCAACAATGGTGCGATTCATTCGCTTAGCTACACCATTATACTGGGGGGTCTTGGGAACCGTCTGTTTATGCCGTATACCCAGGGACTTGCAGTACTCATGAAAGTCGCCAATATATTCACCACCATTGTCAGTGCGGATGCACTTCAATGATCTACCTGTCTCTCTCTCGACCATATCATAAAATAATTTAAACACACCAAAGACCTCGTCCTTGGATTTCAAGGCATAAACCCAAACCCTCTTAGATGCATCATCTATAAAAGTGACAAAATACAATGTCCCACCCAAGGTTTTTGTCCTCATAGGACCACAAACATCAGAATAAACCAAATCTAATGCATGCACTTTATTAACATGAGAAGCAGTTTTAATGAATGAAACTCTATGTTGTTTCCCTGATAAACAATCAAGACAGGTTTTGAGAGGTATACATCACGTCCGGAAGGAGCTGCTTCCTCGCTAGTAGCTGAAGCCCTTTTTCACTCATGTGGCCTAGACGCCTGTGCCACATGTCAATAGCTGAATCTTCCACTGCATTCAATCCACCCTTGCATATACTGACACTTGCCTTGTACAGGGTGCAACACTTCTTTCCTCTAGCCATGATCAACGAACCCTTGATGAGCTTCCATCGCCCACCAGCAAACCGGCTTTCATAACCATCATCATCCAGCCTTCCCGTCGACATCAAGTTGAGGCGAAGGTCTGGGATATGCCTTACATCCCTGAGAACCAATGTACAGCCCACATCGGTCTTCACACAAATATCACCGACTCCCACGATTTTTGATACGCCAGAATTTCCCATATTCACAGTCCCATAGTCACCTGAATTGTAACTTATGAAGAAGTCCCTGCGTGGAGTCGCATGAAAAGAAGCTCCCGAGTCAACCACCCAATCGATGTCCTGACTCGTAGCCGTGAGACATACATCGTGATCTGTAGAAAGAATAACTACCATGTTGCCATCTGAAGCGACCGCAATGGAATCTGATTCATCTTCCTTCCCTTTTCCTTTCTTGTCGTTATTCTTACCAAGACATTCATGCTTGTAGTGGCCCTTCTTGCCACAATTCCAGTATTCAACATCTTTTCTGTTACATGACTTGCCTCTTGATTTATCTAGGGCCTTCCCGCCCTTCATATTGTTTCCTCTCCCCCGTTCCTGTGTCACAAGGGCCTCTTACTGAGTAGACCCCTGAGACTTCCTCCTTATCTCTTCATTGAAGAGAGCTAGTTACCTGTTCCATGGATATCTTTCCGTCTGGCGCGGAGTTACTTAGAGACACCACCAATGTCTCCCAACTGTCAGGCAATGAACTAAGCAATAGTAAAGCCTGCAATTCATCATCCAAGACCATCTTCATAGAGGTGAGTTGGTTCACTATATTGCTGACCTCATTCATGTGCTCGGCCATAGAACCACCATCCTTGAATTTGAGATTCACAAGTCGCCTTATCAGAAAAATCTTATTACTGGCTGTCTTCCTCTCATACAGCCTTTGTAATTTTAGCCATAGGCTTGTGGCTGAGGTTTCCATAGACACATGGTGGAACACAGAATCATCCAACCATTGTCTAATAAACCCCACCGCCTTTCGGTCCATTTTCTTCCAATCATCATCAGTCATATCCTTGGATTTTGCTGATATGCCTAAGATTGGAGAATATAGGTCCTTGCAATAAAACAAGTCCTCCATCTTAGCCTTCCATATGGTCCAGTTAGAACCATTGAGGCTGATCATCCTTGAACCACCTTCCATAATTTAAAACCGATCCTACCCGTTCAATGAACTTTAGCTCTGATACCACTTTGTTGGGATGCCTTGCACAAACCTTAGGATCTAACCTCCCGAAACAAACCACAATTATGGATAATAAAGTAATGAAATAAATCAAAGCATCAATCACACACCACACAAGAGATTTTTACGTGGAAAACCCTCAAAGAGGTAAAAACCACGGGACCTCGTCCAGATCAACAATCCACTATGAAGTAGAATGTTACAATCTTCTTCACTCACGCAGGAGTGGATAAACAATAAGAGAAATAGAGAAAACGGAGAGATCTAACCGATTACGAGGACATAGAAGCGCTGAGATATAGATTGCATAGTAGAGAACCTCCACGAGCAGAACCTCCCTTCTATAAGCTTTCTCTCTCTCTTTCTCCCTCTCTCTCACCTCTGATAGCCCTAAATCCTTTAGCAAATCCCTTATAAAGCTTTAGGAAACCCTCTTGCTATACCTAGAAAAACCCTAGGCAACCCCTTTTATAGTTTAGGGAACTCCGTTCCGCATCCCTGTTGCGAAAGGACTCAAATTCACAGTTTCGCGCAAAATCGTGGAACAAACTGCGTAACCTTCGACTAGTCGTAGGTCCCCTTCGACTAGTAGAACATTCCTTCGACCAGTCCTAGCTATAGTAAAAAACAACAAAATTACTCGCTGGACTTTAAGTCGAAGTTACGACTCGAACCTTCGACCGGTCGACCACCAGCCTTCGACCAGTCGAGCAGGGCTCTCGATCGGTCGAAGATGGGTCAAAAAAACCCATCAAATAGGAGATGGTGTCATCAATGCTTTCCATGAGGGACCTAATTCTGATCCACCAATACCGAAGGGCCCAAGATTGAGAGGCCTTGTTGATAATAGAGTCCACTGTTGACTTGGAGTCACTGATAATTTCTACCTTGGCGAAGTCTCTTTCAATACAAAGGGATAGGCCCTCCCAGATAGCCTTGGTCTCTTCCCAACCATTAGATCTTATCTCATAACCCGAAGAAAAAGCAAAAATAAAGGAACCAGAGTTGTCCCTAGTGATACCTTCACCACCTGAAGGACCAAGATTGTCCAGGGTTGAGCCATCAACATTGATCTTTATCCAACCGGCAATAGGTCGCACCCAGTAAACAATCTGCATCTTTGTGGGTCTAGCTTTATCACCGTTCAGGCCCAAGTTATGCAAGGCAGCAACGGAGGAACGGAGGACAGTTTTGGGAAGAGGGAGGCGAGAAGTGAGTAGCTTTATCCAGTGGCTGATTTTGGATATAATTCGACAGAATCTATAGTTGAACCATCCATACGAGTTGCATTTTCGGCGCGACGGAGCTCTAGAAGATAAAGGCAAGGGCTAGGCCTCTAAGGGAGAGGAAAAGGTCGGTGACCAACCTAGCAACGGACCACCAGATGGTGGCCCTAGCAAGGGGAATGATGGGAAGAGGATTGCGGGATGAGAAAAAGATCTTCAAAGTTTCTCCACACCTTTGAGGCTAACTGACCTTTGGAGAAGACATAATCTATCGTCTCGAGATTGGGCATTGAAGGGGGCAAACAACAGTCACATTTGGAGGCCATGGAGATGCCTTTCGCTTCGGGTCCTGGAGTCGACTGGGAGTGCATGATGAATGAGCTTCCAAGTGAATAGGAAAATCTTCGGGGGAAGGATGGAATGCCAGACCCATTTGGACCAACTCTTTTTAATGCCAGAGAGACGAGAGCACAACCAGGCTGAAGCAGTAGAAAATTCTCCTGACAGAGAGTGGATTCAAATCCGAGAGTCGTTTGAAGAAGAGGTGTAGAATCCCTCTTCACTAATATGGTCAGTAACTACTCGAGGAAAAAATAGACTTGCATGAGGGGGGTCTCACCATCCATTTGGGCCAATCCAGTCCAAGACACGCATGGGTTGAAGAAAATAGGGCCGTAGGTTTCAGTTTGGCAATGGCCCAAGATTGGACCAGTCAGTATCCCAAAAATTGCATTCTCCACAACCGATGATCCAGCGAGAATGGGCAGGGATGGAAGGGAAGAGTGAGCAAAATTTTCTCCAAATGGGGGAGGCAAATGGGGCGCAGCTGGAATCTCCTGAATCTACCACATCAGAAGTGTACTTCTCCTTCATGAAGGAAGCCCAACAGCTACCGTTATCTTTGCACAAAAAAGTCCAAGCCATCTTCAATCTGAGCACCTTCATGACACTACTGAGGCTTTTCACATTCAACCCGCCTTCAGCTTTAAACAAACAAATGGATTTCCAGCTAACCCAATGATGGTGTTTTCTGCTGCCCTCCCAGCCCTAAAAGAAATTGGAAAAGGCTTTTTGTAACGCCCCGGATTTTTGCCAACCTGGGATTAGACGTCCTTAGGCAATGGATCGATTCTAAGACCTTATCAACTTGTCAGAACTAAATCCCACAGTCTAAAAATCGCTCCTTAACCATTTTCTTCACAAATTCCACCCTTCACTACCTTGTGCTTTCAATTTTTTTAAAGCACTTCCACCCTAGACACTATCTTAAACTAGCTAAGTAGTATAACTTGGATCACTTCAGATACAAACTACAAATGACTAAGTACCACCTCAGACAGAAATCTCATAGGACTAAATTCTTTAGAAATGAGACAAAGTGACTAGGTGCTAAACTAGATTAGCTACGAAATCTGTTTGAATCGCTTTAAATACGATCTGCAAGACCCAAAACTTGTAGAATCATTGACGCTAGGTTACTCTAAAATCTAGGATCAATCTCATTACCCTACCGCTCTCGGGAGCATCTCAAAACTTCGTATTAGGTCTAGACCGCACATCGGAAGTCCGATTAACACGGTAAGGAACTAGGACCGCCCCACCGGGCTTGACAATCATCTCAAAAATCACTCGACCGATGTCCCACGGTCATTTATTTCGATCCGGAGCGGGGAGTGTGAAAAACACTATTCCCATCCTAATAAAAATATCGGGAATAGTGATCGGCATCGTTCGTTGACGCGTCCGGTGATTAAGCAACTCGGCCGTCGAATCGACCAAATTACACCCTCGGATTAAGAAAAATTTCGAACATTTACATGTACTTGGAATTTCGATCGCGACCACCGACCGTCGAACTGAAAGTGGTCCGCCACGTGCGATCTGGGTATCCGATCGAGTCAAAAACGTAATCCCACGTAGATCCATCGGTGGTGAGCTTAAGTCTGACGTTTGGCTCAAGGAGGCTACCAGAACCTCTCTTTTGAGCTGGAAAAGTGACGAATATCCTATATTAGCAGTAACCCTTGAACCTAAGCCTATTTTGGGAAGATTTAAGACCATATAAGGAGCTTAGAGCACCCTCTCTTCCAGCCATACGAATTTGGGTTTTGGGAGAGAGAAAAGAGAGAGAAAGTGAGGAAGAAGTGGGAGAATCTCCCTGCCGTCGTTCCCTGCCATCCAACAGGCCGCACCACCACTTCCTTGACGTTTTTCCGGCGTCACCGACTCCGTTTTAAGGTAATAAAACCTAACCCTAGGTCTGAATTTTGGTAGGATCGTTGTAGGCTATGTAACAACTAACCGATTCCGCTCTTTAGGCTAGAAAACTCCCGTATACGGAGGTTCTTCTCGCTTCTGCTGATTCGTTGAGTTTCAAAAGCCAAAGGTGAGGACTTTAAGTGTATAAGTTACGGTTTTCAACGCTTTCAATGTCAGATAATGGTAGATTCATGATCTCATGCAATTGCACATGTATAAAGTGCTTTTTTCTGTTTCGATTAACGTTGTAGAATTTGGAATTTCACATACTCTTGGTATTCGTATAAATACCATATACGTATTTTTTTGGGATAAATATTTGACATGTTTATTTAATGTATGATTATATAATATATGAATAAAATACTAGTTTGGCGAAAGGAATCGCCAAAATACATGTTCACTTGTAAATGTGACGTATGTTGAAATTGTGTATGTTAGAAATACCGTATACGTATTTCTTTTGGAATAATGTTTGACATACTTATTTAATATATGATTATACAATATATGAATAAAATATTAGCTTGGCGAAAAGAATCGCCGTATTACAAGTTCCCTTGTAAACACTATGTATGTTGAAATTGGGTATCCTGGAAAATACCCTATACGTATAAAATTTGCTTGATGCAATCTGTCATGATTATTTGCTGTAGTAATATATTATACATGGATAAAATACTCACTTGGCTAAAGGATAGCCCTAATACATGTTTTGCTAACATACGCCATATATAACGTAATAGTGTATTCTAAGTTTTGTGAAAATGACTGAATGAGTATAGAATCCTCATTCGTGCTCGCCATGACTAATTGTCATGGAATCATGATTGTTGTATTGGCGATACCCTTTTGACGAAAGGATTTTCCCTAGTTCACGCCACGACCAATATACACTATATATGCTGAAATGTGTGGCCCAAGTGTTTGCGGAAATGATTGAATGAATATGGAACTTGGATTCCTGCTTGCCATGACCATCCGTCGTGGGTGTACACGTGTTATGATTGGGGCAACTCCCTAGGGAAAGGATTTGGCCTAATGCCTATGTGATCGACATATGTCATGTATGTTGATGTATGTTTGTTTAAGTGTTTCTTGAAATGCCTGAATGAGTAGTGGTTAGTAAATTGTAATGTTTTAGGGTGTTGAGATGGGATTCTCAACTACTCTAGAGACATGAATGACTACCTCCATGAGGTTATTTGCTTAAACCGCTTACTTGTAATATATGTGTTTGTATTCCTATTGATGAAGTGCTTTACAACATGCTTTCTATCATGCTTTATAACATGCCTTATAACATGCCTACTAGCATGCTTTAATTACTTTGTTATCATGCTTTACTCCACATGCTATGGATGCAAATTGATTGTGTTTGGGGCTATGATTATAGTCCGACAATCGGTACTAGAATTGAATTCGTGGTTGCATTCATTTGCCACGTGAGATGTGTTCGACGAACCCCGCCGTACTTCGGTTGGCGATAGTGGTCGGCCACGCGAAGTGCTTATGCACTTCATGTCGTTCAACTTGTTGTGCGCTCGAGCTAGCCGAGCTCGTCAAGTAACCCGATTTGTCTAATGTATGTTCACCATGTTTGGTCGCCTCTGCTTGAACCTGGGTACCAAACTTACCAGTGAAATCCTTTTAACCATGGTACCTCGATCCGCTAAGACGCATGAGCCGGGCATGGTGGTATGGGACACCGTAGTCGAGCCGTTTGTCGGCCTCTGGCCAGGGTCATGTACCTCCCGTAGTGACCATTGCGCAACCAACCTCGTGAGCCGATTATGGTGGTATGGGACACTATATTCGAGTTTGTCGATACTTACGGCGGCCAGAGCCGAGCACGGTGAGACCCGTGCTTGTGTCCGACGGCGACGAGTCCTCCGTAGTATCTTCGAGTATACTCAGGGTCTGTGATTGACGACGAGATCTTTCACAACAACCGGAGTATGAGTTGATGAGCGTAGTACGGTGAGACCTGTATTCGAGCTGACGGCTAGTGATTGAGCCGAGTATGGTGAGACCTTTACTCGAGCTGACGGTCAGCAATTGAGCCGCATACGGTGAGATCTGTATCCGTGCTGACGGGTGACGAGCCCTTTGCGATGCCTTCACTACGCTTCTCAAACCATAACATCGTATGAGATTAACTAGGATTGACGACCCTAGAATGGATCATGTTTGGGAATGATACAAGGGAGGTACTTTAGTTTCCCAATATTGCTGTTTGAAATGGACTAATAAAAACTTGGTAATCATGAGCATCATCGCACCGCATGTGCTTTGTAAATGTGGCGCACTGAGGGAGTAAGCATTCGCGAACGTAAGATGATGTCGCTTGAGGGTGGTTTGGCAAGGGCATACAGCATCATGTCATTTCATTTTTGCACTTAACAAGAGTAGTTAGAAATGTTTGATTTGTACTGCTTTATCATTACTGCTTGATTGAATTGATAACATGTTAACATATGCTTTACTGTTCCACTGAGTTGATCACTCACTCCCACGTTACGGGACGGTGTTGTACACACCAACCAGATTTGTTGAGTTTCAGGTGGTGGCGATGCTTGTGAAGCGAGCCGGACTACTTCTATGATGATAGGGGAATTCTCCTATCTCAGATCTCTCTCTGGCAGTCAATGAAGACCTGATATTGTATTGACGGGCTATAGTACATGGGATAGGAGGCATTACACTTCCTCACAATTGGTATATTTTAGAATCGCACTTGTATTTATTTAACCCGGTAATGTTATCACACTGGAGACTCATCATAAGTTATATATTTTATCTATCTATCAGTCTTCCGCTTGCAAATTTAACTGTCTCTCGAGTATGATATGTCTTTGTTTTGGCTTAATCTCACTCATGTTCAATGCACGAATACAGTCAACATTCAATCATCATTCATTTTGTTGCATAAGTGATGTTCTGGAACTCGGGAGTTGAGTTTATGTTCGACCCCCGATTTTCAGGTCGTTACACTTTTTCCAGCTCCTCTATCAGTCCAGATGGGACCACAGCAGCCGCCATGATATGAATAGGGATACTAGAAAGGACGTGGTTGATCAGGGTCAAGTGGCCCAATGGAATTCTACTTTTCCAACTAGATAAACAAAGAGAAATTTTTTCAGCGATGGGCTGGAAAAGGGCCGGACTTGCGTGGTCTACCTTTGTAGATCGGAGCACCTAGATAGGAAAAGGGGACTGCACCTTTGTTGAAACCCAGAATGTGTTGGATGGAGCGAACTCGCAGCTTAGATTGGGCAGCCGAGGAGATGAAAAACTCTTGTGGGTGTTGAATTTCATGTCGGAAGCTTTTTGATAGAGAGAAAGGAAATTGTTAATGCGCCGGAGAGTATCATTGCTCCCGTTGGCTAGGAGGACCGTGTTGTCGGTGAACAACAAATGGGAGATGGGCTTGCAATTCCGGCAATTGTGATATAGACAGAAAATCCTTCTCTCAATCAGGTGCTTATAACCACGGCTAAGGACTTTGGCCGCAATGATGAAAAGGGCTAGAGAAATAGGATCCCCTTGGCGGAGGCCTCGAGATGACTTGAAGAAATCGCTAGGTTCTCCATTAATAAGAATAGAGATCCATGAGTTGGACCAACATTTTTCAACCAGAGAAATCCATTCGGCGGAAAATCTAAATTTGCGAACAATAGTTGTGAGGAAATTCCAGTCAAGTCTATCATAGGCTTTCTCCATGTCGAGCTTGATAAGGATATTTCTACCTCTCACCTTGCTATCGATGTCGCGGAAAACTTCCTGGGCTAGAGCACAACTTTCGGCTATAGATCTCCCTCTGACAAAAGCTTCTTATCATGTAGAAATAATATTAGGGGGAATCTTTCCAAGTATGTCAGCAATTAACTTAGAAAAATTTTCATACATGCAATTACAGAAACTAATGGGACGGAAATCAGAAAATTTATTTGCGGAGGAGGTTTTCAGAATGAGGCAGATGAGGGTAGATGTAAAGGCCTTGGGCATGGGTCCACCCAAGAAAAGAGAACGACCTACATCTAGGATATTGATTCCCACTGTGTCCCAGCATTTTTGGACCATGTTTTATTAACACCGATTGCCGTACAACAATCACCAAATAGTATGCAGGGCCCACCTTGATATTTGTGAGAAATCTACCCTGTCAATCTATTTTGTGACTCAGGGATAAACGTGATGAGGTCGAGCACCATCTTCCTCAGGGGGATAACTACTTCGAATCCACGGAGCTTCTCTTGACTCATCACAGAGATACCTCGAATCCACGAGGAAAGATAAAAACCAGGAAATCAAAATTTCATTAATGGATAATTGTCTACTATGTATGTCCCTATTACATCGTTAATATAGAAAAAACTCAAAATTTGTAATTATCAAAAACAACAAAATTCTAACTCTAATAAAAATCCTAATAAAACTCTTTTAAAGCCTAATTTCTAAAAATAAAAATTCCAAATAAACTTTTACGAGAATAGTCCTAACATGATTACAAGTTATTTCTAAAAAGGAATAAAATCTAAAACTCTAAAAATAAGAAAATATTAAAAAATTGGAATTACTAAAAATAGTAATTTTTCTCTAAAAATCATTTTTGAGTTGAAAGCGCGTGTTTTCTAATGAAACAAACAGATGCGACCCACTTTGTGGGTCGGTTTACCTCAGATGGCCCATTCCAGTAAAGATTGATGGGTTGTGTGTCTGATAATGATACCTAAATCAAAAGTTATGATCAATTTACGGTCTGCCTTCTTTTTGCCCAACCATGCTAGGAATGTATCTGTGACACGTTCTACATCAGACCCTTTCACTTGAAAAAAACTTATCCTCGAGTTACTCAAGAGACTTGGTTCATGATTCTCAGATAACTTCTGACGTCAATGTTTATTAGCTTTTTTCTTATACTTTGTATTATGTTCTTGATCTGACACAATACATGTACCCATACTCTCCTTGACTTGATTAGTATCGATCACTTCTGTCTTCAAGATCTCACATTCCTTTTGATAATGTGGACAATTAAGGAGACTTGCCCCTAGGACAAGATCAATGTGGTTTTGTATATCTTGTATGGGAGGCAATTTATTAGGAAGTTCATCTAGCACAATCGTCTTAAACTTCTGCAATACTGGTTTCAAGTCTCTGGGATGTTCATAGGTTCCATATTTTTTTTGTACCTTTTCAACTAAAGCATCTACATCTCCTATTTTCTGAGATTATTTAACAAAATCTTGTTCAATTATGTGAGACTATCCCTCCACTTTAGAAGTCCTGGGTTGGTTTTCCGTTACCATAGGGGCCACATGTCCGCCATTGAGGAATCATGTGGCCTGTCGCAACTTTGTTTTGACACGGTTACCTCTTGTCGACAAATAATGGGATTACTCTACATAACCCCTTACTGATCGACTATCCTGCTAATAATTTTAGTTTTGTTGAAATAATACCTAATCGTAGTTGCTAGGGAGGACTCACATGCGCAATGACTGCTTCATTCGCGATCACGTGCGGATTGACGGCTTCATCTGTCTCGTTCGCTCGAGTTAAAGTTGTTTCCACCAAGCTAAAGCTCCACCTTTTAATTTGTAGGCCACAAGCTTAACCTTCTTTGCTTAAGGAATTTCAATATATTCAAAGAATCTCTCAACTTCAAAAAGCCAATAAAGGAAATTCTCAATGTGAATTTGGCCATTGAAATTAGGAAGATTGACCCTCATCTTGAATTCTCAATCTATCCGATCAATGCCTCATCCAGAATGTTATGGAATCATCTCGTTGGATCTCACCTTCTTAGGAGTAGAGCTGGGCATCAAGTTAAGTCGAACCAAGTTTGGGCTGACTTGAATCGATTCGATTTTGAAATAGGTCTGACCCGAACTCGATACCGAGTCCAGCATGCCTGAATCGATCTGAATTTGGTCCAGCTTAGACTGATCCAGACTGAGTCCGATTCGATCAGAAGTAACGAGTTGGGTCAAGTTAGCACCGAGTTGGATTAAGAGATGAGGGAGGGAAGGAGTGGAGAGGAGAGAGAGGAGAGAGAGGAGGAGGAGGAGGAGGAGGAGGGTGATGGTGGTGGGTGATTCACCTGGCTTAGAGGAGGATGAGGGAGGGAGGGAGTAAAGAGGAGAGAGAGGAGGAGGAGGATGAGGGAGGGAGAGAGAGAGGTTGGGATTGGGTCGGGGTAGGGTTAGAGAGTCGAGTCGAGTTGAGTTTCGAGTCGAGTTACTGGGTAACTCAAACTCAACTCGGTTTGAGTTTGGATTAGGTGAAGCTTACTAAGTTCGGACCAACTCACCCATTCGGTTCGAGTCGAGTCAGATGAGTTGAGTTAGCGGATCGATTTGTCCCGTGCCCACCTTTACTCAGGAGTGATCTTGTGGTTCACTGCTGGCACCATCCTACTTAGGAGTGATCTTGTGGTTCACTGTTGGCACCATCCTTGGGTGGTGGAGGTATATGCAGAAACGATAAAGGGAATTTTCTGTTCGCCTTTTCCAATGCTTATGGCCATGGCACAAACACGAGTGCAGAGATTCGGGCCATTCTTGACGGGATCTCACTTTGTATTCACCGGGGATTTGATAAGGTGGTGATCGAATCTGACTCGAAGTTGACCGTGGACATTCTGAACGGCAATTACTGTTCGGGTTGGAAATGGACCTACCGGATTAATAGGATTCATAATATGAGAATGATGGCACAAACATCCATGATGCACATTTTCAAGGAAGGCAATTTTCTAGCCGATGCTCTGGCCAAGATGGGGACTGAATCTCAACGCTCTAGCTTCTTCTCATTTGTGGCAGAGCTGCCGATTCAAGTTAGGGGTCTGATCTTCTTAGATAGAGCGGGTCTGGGGGCGGTTAGAGACCGCGACGGCAGGAAGTAATCCTTTATAATTAATTTGTTTTCCTTTTGGCTCATGATGAGCTTGCCTAGTTTTTTTCTTTGGGCACGCCCGAATGTACTCCGGCCTTTTGTGAATGGAAAAGTTCTATTTTTTTTTAAAATCCTATGATTAGGGCGATTACGAGTTCCAGTAATTACTGGTGGCGGATCACCGCTAGGAATACGGAGCTGCCCTAGGGCCTCGGATATGCGATCCGTCATGCGATCGATGGAAGCCTGTATAGCCCTTACATGACTTGTTGATCGTCTCGCTGTGCCACTTTGAAAGCCGCCGCCGTTAAAGGATAATTTCCTAGAGCACCATCCATGGGATTGTTGCCCGACCCGTTGTTAGAAGTCATAAATCTGAGGAAAAGCCTCGCTGTGATACCAAACTGACGCAGGGATGAACGTGATGAGGTCGAGCATCGTCTTCCTCTCAGGGGGGTAACTACTCTAAATCCACGGAGCTTCTCTGGACTCCTCACATTGATACCTCAAATCCACGAGGAAAGTAGAAACTAGGAAATCAAAATTTCATTAATGGATAATTGTTTGCTATGTATGTCCCTATTACATCATTAATATAGAAAAAACTCAAAATTCATAAGTAACAAAAATAACAAAATTCTAACCCTAATAAAAATCCTAATTATAATAGAACTCTTTTAAAGTCTAATTTCTAAAAAGAAAATTCCAAATAAACTTTTACAAGAATAGTCCTGACATGATTGCAAGTTATTTCTAAAAAGGAATAAAATCTAAAACTCTAAAAATAAGGAAATATTAAAAAATTAGGAATTACTAAAAATAGTAATTTTTCTCTGAAAATTCGTTTTTGAGCTGAAAGAACTCGTTTTCTAATGAAACAGACAGATATGACACACTTTGTGGGTTAGTTTTTCTCGAATGGCCTGTTTCAGTAAAGATTGATAGGTTGTGCGTCCCATAACGATACCCAGATCAAAAGTTATGATCAATTTACGGTCCACTTTCTTTTGGCCCAACCATGCTAGGAATGTATCTGTGACACGTTCTACATCATTTTGTCAGATCATTTAAGGGCATGACTTTAAAAATGAGACAAATCCAAAAGACAAAGAGGGCCCCACGGTGGCCCCAAGATATTTCACAGTGGGCATTCTTTCTTACTATTTCCTCTTGTGTGGCCCACTTGAGCTTCAGAGTTGCCTTATTTTTGGGTTCATGCCTAAAATGAGTTGAAAATACAAAAGGATGAATAGATTTCTCAAAAAAAACAATCTTTGGTCCCACAAATGTTTCAACGATGGCCATTTAATTTGCAATCTTTCCTGTTCATGTGGAATAGTCGAGTTTTGGAATATCCTTTTTTAGCCCATGCCCTAAAATAAGATGAAAAATCTGATGGGTTGACTGGACTTAACCTAAAATGTCTAAAAACTAATGCAATCAGTGGATCTATATATATATATATATATAGATCATCACGTGTTCCACGTCGCATTTGTGTGGGGCGCAGAGGCTTGCATTAGGTACGCCCATGGGACTACATGCTCTTAGAGCTGGATACAAACCAAGGCAACTTAAAAGCTTGGCTCAAATTTGTTTGAAAATGCTTTGTTTGGATTGGTTCGAATAGAAGTTTAAACTAAACCAAGCCTCGGAGTCAAGCGCGTTTAAAAAAACAAACCAAGATCGAATCATCAAGGGAGTATCGGCTAGGTTCAGCTCAAAGCTTAGCTTGATTTAGCTTGGTTTTGATTTGGCTCATAGATTGTATGCACACTGTTTCTTATGGTGTGATCCACTTAAGATTTGGATATGATTTGGGTTTGGGATCATGTCCTAAAATAATATGTAAAAATGGATGGACGATGTGGATAATACATATACATGATGATGTGGATAATACATATACATGAATGCACACTGTTTCCTTTGGTTTAGTTCACTTGAGCTTTAGATATGATTCAAATTTGGATCATGTTGTAAAAAGACATGTAAAAATGGATGGATGGCGTGGATAATACATATACATGACGGTGGGCCCATAAAGTTTACTCAATACGTTAAAGCGGAATTGGAATTGGCTAGTTATGATTTTGAGAAGGATGAGGACGAGTACAAGAGTTAAGGCGAGACTGCATCTGCATGAAGGTCATTTTTTTTTTTTTTTTACTTACATTGAGATGTTCCTTCCATGTAATTATATTACTTTGGTCATGACCTTATGTGATGGGGAACTTTGAGACCTATATATACTTGTGTTTTAAGTCATAACTTTTTGTTTGTTGTTATTATTCTATGGAGGATATTAAATTTATGTTATTTTTTAGTATTAGTTTTTTCTAATATTAGTTTATAATGTTATTGTTGTCTAAAAAAGATTATATTATGTACATATTGTATATTTAATAAAAAAAAACCAGTTGACCCTTAAAAAAAAAAACTAACGATTGTATATTCATCTTTGAGGAAACTTTATAGAGGAATTATAATTATCGAATGTTCCTCCGTGACAAAAAGGAGAGGAGGAAACAACCAAACTAAACCTATTCTTTGAACTCTGAAAAGATAGGACTACGTCTCTTTAATAGTTCCAAGCCATCGAGGAGGATCTCTCCTTAGGGCAGGAGGGTGAGATCAGCAGCCTGGACAAAGTCCTTGTTCAATGCTCTATGCTACCCAAGTGAGCCAAACCATCAGCCACTCTATTCGCCGCCCTTCGAGTGTGGTTGATAGAGACCGAGGCAATTCCCCGAATGTAATATACCCTCTTCCTCTCTATATTATTGGGATTTGTGCTATGGAATCACACAGATATGGATTTGGGATAGCAATCCAAGAGCACCAAGCAAACACAAGAGAACACAAAGATTTAATGTGGAAAACCTTTGCGAGAAAAAAACCATGGCACAAAGTGACAGATCTTCACTATTAAAATAGAAATTACAATGAGAAAGGACTTACCCGATTCGAATAACCTCGAATCTTACTCTTGCTACATCCTTTGATAACCCTAGAACCCTTTTAGAAACCCTTAGAATACCTTTAGGAAGCCTTAGAATACCTTAGAATGATCTCAGGGACTCCTATTTATAGATGAGGAAACCCCACTTACGCACCTCCCTAGAAACCACTTCAAATTTATGCAGTCCATACAGAGTCCGCGCACCATCTGTGTAACCTTTGACTAGTTGAGTCAGGGCTTTGACTGGTCGAGCCTGACCCTCGACTGGTTAAGCGGCCTGGAAATCCCAAATATATTGTTGCTGGACTTCGAGTCGAACAGGCTTCGACCAATCGAAGGGACCTTCGACTAGTTGAGCCAGTCTCTCGACTGGTCAAGTACCTCGGACAAATTTAAGACATTCATTTTTTACAACAATTTCCACCATGTCTTCAGTCTTCAAACGTGTATCTTGTAGCCCTCTTCTCTTATCTCTGCATTACATCATAGCCTTAATCAACGCTTCTCGTGCACACTCTATCATTCTTTTACGCCATCGCCAAACCTAGATAAGTTGCACAAAACTTGAACTTTTCTGTAGGAACAACTTTGGTGAGCATGTCTGCTGGATTTGTGTTGGTGTGGATCTTCTCCAGTGTTAAGCTTCATTCATCAAGCACTTGTCGGATAAAATGGTGACGAACATTAATGTGTACATGATTGATAAACAGAATTTTTAGTAAAATTGATAGCGCTCTCACTATCACAATTAACTAGCACGACCTCCTGCTGAAGTCCCAACTGCTGGTTTATCATGCCTCTGAACCAAACATTTTCTTTAAACGCTTCCGTCACTGCCATATATTCTTCTTTGGTCGTGGAAAGAGTCACCACGGACTGAAGCTTTGACATCTAACTGATTGCTCCACCTGCTAGTACAAACGAGTATCCTGAAGTAGACTTTATGGAAGCAACACTACCTGCGTAGTCAGAATCCACATACCTTACCAACTTTGTCCCTATCTTTTTAAAAGTTAAGACGTAGTTTTTTGTACATCAAATATATCGAAGTAGCCATTTCACCGCTTCCCAATGTTGCTTGTCGGGGTTTGACATGTATCTGCTCACAATACTGACTACTTGTGAAATATCTGGTCTCGTACAGAATATGACATGCATTAAACTGCCAACCGCATTTGAATAAGGCACATGAGACATAACATGCTTTTTCTCATTTAATTTAGGACATTGTTTTGAGGAAAGCTTGAAGTGAGTCGCATGAGGATCGCTCACCGACTTTGCCTGGTCCATCCCATACTTGATCAATACCTTTTCAAGGTATTTTACCTGTGATAACCAAAGCCTGCTCCTCTTCATGTCTCTACGAATATTTATGCCGAGAACCCTTTTTACAGCCCCCAGATCTTTCATCTCGAATGTCCCTGATAATTGAGTCTTCAGTATATTGATTTCAAAATATAATGACTGATGATCAACATATCATCAACATACAATACTAGGATGATGAATCCGCTATCACTCAGTGTCTTGTAATAGACACAGTGATCATATTAACCCCAAGTAAATTTTTGACTCAACATGAAAGAATCAAATTTTTTATACAACTGCCTAGGCGACTGTTTCAGGCCGTACAACAACCTCATCAACCTGTAAACTTTTTTCTATCCCTTTAACTTCATTGCCCTCTGGTTGCTTCATGTAGATCTACTCTTCCAACTCCCCGTGCAAGAATGCAGTCTTGACATCCATTTGTTCCAGCTCGAGATCGTATCAGACAACCGACGCCAACACGAATCTAATAGACACCTGCTTAACCATCGACGCGAATATCTTTATGAAGTCAATTCATTCTATTTGAACATAACCCTTTGCTACTAATCTAGCTTTGTATATATCCTGTTTTCTTTTGAATAATCATTTGTATCCGATCACTTTTCGGCCCACTAGAAGCTCCACTAGCTCCCATGTGTGATTTTTATGTAACGAGTCCATCTCATCATCCATAGCTGCCTTCTACTTTTCTGTATCAGGCTCACTGAGAACCTCCTAAATAGTAGACGGGTCTCCCTCATCTGTAACAAGGGCATATGCAATATTAGAGTCATCTTTGTATCTTACTGGTAACCTGTGATCATGCATGCGCTGGGTTCCTTCTAGTAGGTGGTTGCTCCACCTGATCCTGTATCTCTTTTTGCGCATTCATTCCTGCTTGAGTATCATCTGTATTAATCTGGACATCTACGATCAACATTTCTGGTTCCTTTTGCTCCTCTTGATCATTCTTGTGGAATAGAGAGTTTTCATCAAATTTGACGTCACAACTAGTGATGACCTTGTGTGTGATCTTGTCAAATAGCCTGTAACCTTTCATACCAATACCATAGCCAACAAAAATATACTTTTTGGCTCTATGGTATAACTTTTCTCTCTCAACGGACAGTATATGAGAGTAAGCCTCACAACCAAATATACACAAATCTCAGTAGTCAATCTTATGACCACTCCATACTTCCTCTAGAATTTTATATTCAATTGTTGTTGAAGGAGAGACCAGTTCACCAAATAGCAAACCATGTTAACATGTTCAGTCTATAAGTCCTTGTTCAATGCAACATTATTAACATGCATCTGGCCCCTCTCCAAGAGAGTCTGATTCATTCGCTCAACTAGTGTGGCGCACTGTGTTGTACCTAATAATTCATTCATCCTTGCAATGTTCATTAAACTCAGTGGAAGTGAATTCTCCACCATTGTTAGTCCTTAAAATCATTATTTTTCTCCCTGAATATTTTTTTTACCATTACCTTCCATTGTTTGAATATGGTGAAAACTTTATATTTACTTTTTATGAAGTAAACCCAAACTTTCTTGGAGTAGTCGTCAACAAATAAAACAAACCATGACAACCTCCAATGAAAATTTCTGGCGATAGCCCCCATATGTTAGAGTACACATAATCAAGCACTCCCTTACGTACATATTTTCCAGATTTAAAAGATAATATAGATTGTTTATCATATATACAATGCTCGCATATATCTAAATTAGAGTTTTTAAAAGCTGAAATTAAACAACGATCAGATAGTACCTTCATGCCTCGCTCGCTCATATGACCCAAACGAGCATGCCACATACGTAGAGATGTGAAATGTGCAATAGCTGCTGCCACTCCACCTGTTGAAATATTCCTGATCAACCTGTAAATGTTTCCTTGCCTTTGCGCCCTCATAACTACGAGCGCCCCTTTTGAAACTTTAAGGATACTATCAATACCAATAAACTTGCACCCTATAGCCTTGAGTGCACCTAGAGAAATTAGACTTTTCTTCATATCAGGTACGTGCCTGACGTTAGTCAAGGTACGCTCTATCCCATCAAACATCTTGATGCTCACTGTACTAATAGCCACAACATTACAGGCATTGTCATTGCGCATAAAAACCTGTCCATCATTGCATTCTCTGTAACTGGTGAACTAACTCCGATGATGAGTCATGTGATATGACGCTCCTGTGTCAAGGATCCACTAATGTCCATGATTGTCGTGTAAGTGTCCGATCATAGACACAGACAAAACATCACACCACTTGTCTCTTCATTAGATGTGACAACATTAGTCTCCTTGGAAGAAGTCGCTGAATTTTCTTTATTCCCTTTAGGTTTGGTATAATCATTCTTCATGTGTCCAGACATCCCACAGTTCCAGCACTTTAGTTTTTCTTTGCCCTTGCCCTTGGACTTGGATCTAGGTCTTGAAGATCCTGTATCTCGCTCAGAATTCCTGTCTTTCGTAATCAGTGTATCGGAAGATGTCCCTATGTCACCGTTTAACTTTCTCATGGCCTCCCTTGAAGGGTTGAGATAACGGCGTCAACACTCAAGGTTTTATTTATGGTACACATTGTATCCTTGACTGACTCATATGATGTCGGAAGAGAATTCAATAATATACATGCTTGTTCCTCATCTTTAATCACTTCCTCTATATTTAGCAATTTACAAACCAATTTATTAAAATTGCTGATGTGAGCCTCCAGATCTCCACCCTCAGCCATCTTGAAGTTATACCACTACCAGTTCAAGTGTAAGCGATCTTCAGAGAATTTTTTTGCATAGATATCCTCTAATTTCGCCCATTAACTAGCCGCAGTTTTCTCTCTCAAAATATTATAGAGAACCTCATCCATGAGACATAAACGGATTGATGATAAGGCCTTCTTATCAAGGGTATTCCATTCATCATCAATCATGCTAAACTTTCTCGCCTCAAGAGTACCATCCTCGCCTTGCTTGGTTAAGGAACTGATCATCTTCATCTTCCATAACTCAAAGTTATTTTTGCTGAATACTTCTCAATATCATAACTAGTACTTCTCATTATTACTAATTCTGCAGATTCAGATCTGTGCCCCCAATGATTGCTCTGATACCACTTGTTGAGATTTGTGCTGTGGAATCACACAGATATGGATCTAGGATAGCAATCCAAGAGCACCAAGCAAACACAAGAGAACACAAAGATTTAACGTAAAAAACCCTTGTGGGAAAAAACCATAGCACAAAGTGACAGATCTTCACTATTAAAATAGAAATTACAAAGAGAGAGGACTTCCCCGATTCGAACAACCTCGAATCTTATCCTTGTTACACCCTTTGATAATCCTAGAACCCTTTTAGAAACCCTTAAAATACCTTTAGGAAGCCTTAGAATACCTTATAAAGGTCCTAAGAAATCCTATTTATAGATGGGGAAACCCCACTTACGCACCTCCGTAGAAACCGCCTCAAATTTACGCAGTTCACGAGGAATCTGCGCACCATATGTGTAACCTTTGACTAGTCGAGCCAGGGCTTCGACTGGTCAAGCCTGACCCTCGACTGGTCGAGCGTCCTGAAAATTCTAAATACATTGTTGCTAGACTTCGAGTCGAACAGGCTTCGACCAGTCGAAGGGACCTTCGACTAGTCGAGCCATTCCCTCGACTGGTCAAGCACTTCGAGTAGATTTAAGACATCCCTTTTTGACAACATATATAACTAGGCAGATTTGCTTTCTTACACGTCTCAAGTACGCCACAAACATACATAGTGGTGTAAGGAAGAGGGGGCAAAATAATTCTGGACGGTGACTGCTGAGGAACCTATTACCTGATCATACAAAGTTGCTTACTGCATGCAATACAATGTATTATCAGCATTGGTTTTTGAGAAAAGTGGGATTACACTAATTTTATTGATTTTTCTTTAAAACTTTACATGAATTTAACATGCAGAACATACCAAAAATGAAAAATACATGGATGTACAATCTCTAAAAGCAAACTTAGAACAATGCAATTGTACGGATGATCATAAAAGGATGCAACCTTTTACACGCAAAAAGAGAGAAATACAGACAATGTGTACAGCCAATACGACCATTAGTTGAGGATAGTCTATCCTTACTCAGAGGGTTGATTAAACCGTACATAACAAAAGTCATGTGTGCATGTGGAATAACTTAACACTCCATGCACATATGTTATCACATGTTTTACAAATTTGACCATCCATGTTAAAGTACTGAATGTGCAACTATTAATCTTCAATTGCCTCACATGCACCACATGTCTCAGTCAATGTGCACATGCACCATAATCTTACCTTGTTACCGATCATCTTAAGCTCCCATATATTCCACCAATACATGTTTTTAGTATATGACAAACATGATAGAAAACAAGTTGGCATGACCAATATAGCATGTGTAATATGTTGGGAATTGGCAGAAGCAAATCTTGAATTGGGATCTCATACGATTAAGAAAACGTAAATAAGTACTCACAAAGATACACAATTTTATGTGAAAAAACTCTTATGGGAAAAAAAAGCCATGGCACAAAGCGATAAAGAATTACTATGAAAGCAAAAGTATAAGAGATGAAATCACTTACACTAATTCAAAATCCCCTTTTCACATTCTCAGGCCCTAAAAAATGTTTTATCCCTCTTTAAAATAGCCTAGGAAATCCTTGGAATAACTCTAATCCCCCAATTACACCCATATATAGTGTCGAACCTAGAATAGGAAACAATTCACGTAGTTCTGCAAAACCGCGTACTTCTGTTGATGGGATCAACAACCAAAGAAGGCTCTTTGATGGGATCAAACCCACCTTTGATCATATCGATTTGGAAAAAAAAATAAATTCCATCGAGCATATGAAATAAATCGAGATTTTCTTGAGGAGATCGAGTGGCTATCGATGGGATCAACAACTGCTCGATGAGATCGAGTGGTCTGTTGATGCCATTAACAAACTTAGTTGCAGACAAATTTAAGACATTTAATAATGATCTCCACCATATCTTCAATTGTCATGAACTATAGCTCCAAGTTCCATCTCTATTTGCCTTCATCATAACACTCCATCTTCATATCTTCAATTGTCTTCAATTATCATCGTTATCGCTTCTCATGTACACTCCATCTTCATCAGCCTTTCGTCAAACCCAAATAAGTCGATCAGAATTAGAACATCTCCGCAGGAACCACCTTAGTCAGCCTATCCATTAGATTCACGCTTGTGTGGATTTTCTCTAGAGTGACATGACCTTCCTCAAGCACCTTCATGTCGGGATCGCTCATGTGGCCTATACGTGCAACTACAAATGTGCTGACGTAGACTCCACTACAGACACTGCAACTCTACCCGATACAATTTTCCCGATTAGCCTGTAAAGGTTACTATTCCATTCTGCCTTCATCACTATGAGTGCCCATTTTGAAATCTTTAGGACATGATCAAAATCAGTGAATTAACACCCAATAGCCGTGAGAGCACCTAGGGAGTTGGATTCTTCCATAGATTAGGAGTGTGTCTCACATCTATCCATCCCATCAGACATCCTTATGCTCACTGATCCAATTCCAACGTCCTTACAAGTAACATCATTGCCCATAAACACCTGGCCACCATTACGCTCGGTGTATGTGGTGAACCAATCCCAATGCAAGGTCATGTGGTATGACGTCCCTATGTCTAAAATCCACTCATTGCTGAGTGGATTGGATTTTAATGCAGTCAGAAAATCACTAGTGTCCACATCCTCACTTGACTCCACTATATTGGCCTCTTTCGGTGCTTCATCTGCCTAGGATTCCGGCAATCCTTATTCATATGCTCCTGTCTTCCATAGTTTCAACACTTCATCTTCCCATTGTCCTTAGATTTGGACCGTGAATGTAACGAATTTCCTTTTTTCCGCTCTTAATTCCTTCCCTTAGCTACCAATACATCCATGAAGGAACCTGCACTACTATTTTTCTTTCTCAACACCCTCGACTGAAGAGTTGAGATAACAGTCTCAACATCAATGGTCTCTCAACCATGACACATAGTATCTATGAAGCCATTGCAAGACTCTGGAAGAAAGTTTATCATAGTTTGTGCTTGATCTTCCTCGCCCATCTTCACTTCCACCTTGTCAATTTGCAAAGGATCTGATTGAATGCGCTAATGTGTTCATTAAGATTCGACCCCTCCACCATCTTCAAATTATAGAATTGTTTCTTCATATACAATCAATTTGACAACGTTTTCACCATGTACAAGCTATTTAACTTCTTTCAAAGTCCTGCCGTAGTCTTTTGATTTAGGACGCTGTAAAGGAGATTATCCGCTAAACATAGTTGGACCGATGTTTTCACTCATTTATCAAACTCTTCCCATTTTTCATCTCTCAAAGATGTTGGATTCTTCTCAATACAAAGGATTGCCTGTTTTAGCCCTTGCTGAACTAGAAGGCCTCTCGTTTTCACCTTCCATAGTTTGAAGTTATTTTTCTTGGTAAACTTCTTCATTTCATACTTCACGTTTAATCCCTTAATCGTTATGATGCCAATATAAACTTGAATCCCAATGTATGCTTTGATACCACTTGTTAGGAATCTACAAAAGCAAACCCTGAATTTGGATCTCACGCGATTAAGCAAGCGTAAATAAGTAATCACAAAGCGCACACAATTTTACATGAAAAAATCCTTTCGCGAAAAAACCATGGCACAAAGCAATAACAAATTACTGTGAAAGCAAAAGTACAAGAGATGAGGTCACTTACAGTAATCCAAAAACCATCTTTCACTTTCCGGAGTCCTCAAAAACATTTTAGCCCTCTATTGAGTAGCTTAGGAAACCCTTGGAATAACCATAATCTTGGAATTACACCCATATATAGTGCCGCACTTGAAATATGAAATAATTCCCACAATTCTGCAAAACCTCTCACTTTTTTCAATGAGATTGAAGCCACCATTGATCATATCGATTTCAACTAAAAAAATCCACCGAGCAAAGGGAATAAATCAGGATTTTCTAGATGAGATCGAGTGGTATGTCGATGCCATTGACAGACCTAGTTATAGACAAATTTAAGATATTTGATAACATAATGTAGTACTTCGTGTGCATCTAAACAACCCCTAAGAATAGGCCTTTCTATGGTTGAAATGTTCCAAGGTTTGAAATGATGCAAATTAAAGAAAAAAAGAGTTATTCCCTTTAATTATGATTAATTCCATCATATAAATGGCTTTGGTTATAAAATTATTACCGTTAGATTAAAAGTTAATATACTTTTAAACTACACATGTATATTGGACAAGATTGCTTATGAATGTCGTCTTATTGACCAATGATGAATCATCGAGGATTTGATCGGGCCAATGTATTTGGTGGGTTATTCATCATCGGCCCCAACCTGGCTTGGCCCTTACACTACACTAATATTCTAAGATCAAGCTTGGCCCTAGCCCTATATGCTGGGCCACTAAGCTAAGCTGGGTAGCCTACATTATTGTCACCCTTATATACAAATTCCTAAATTTTAATATATTATATTGCACATGAATTTTTATCTACATTAATTACTTCTATAAAATTAGACAAGCGAAAAGTACAGCCCAGAAGAATTGCCCATGTACATACACATGAAAAAGGTTGGTAGTTCTAAAATGTCATGGATTAAAATGTAAATTAATTAGTACCTCATGGAGAGTTATTTGATACTCAAGCTAGGTATGATGCTTGATATCAGAGGCACTTAAAATTGGTATATATGAAAGTATTAACTAAAATTAAATTGACTAAATTTGGATCATGTTATCAGTGAGTTACAATCTAAAAATTCATATTGATTGAGTAATTTTATGTTATACCTTAGTTTTGGTACTCGAGCACGCTCGGCCCAATCATTGAGTTATCGGTGTGAATTGAGCATGAATTATAAATATTCACATAAACATTCACCACAATTAATATTCATAACCAAATATCAATGGAAAATGCATCAATAATATTCAAATAGTCATATTAAAATTATCCACTTACGATCTCAAACTATTGAATTAATGTTGTGTAAACATTTAATATCTAAGAAGCATTATTCTGAACTTCTTCCATTCATAGTTTGTAAAATATTCCTTTTCTTTCTCTTTCTCTATTGGGGAATGTCTTTGAAATCATATGACTAATCCTGAAGGTGTTTGATACTCTCCTCATCCTAGAATGTTAAGTCTCAAGCAGGGTGAGCTATGTGTTTGTACGTTCACAACACTGCTATTTATAAGATTAGCTAGTGTTTGATACTCTCCTAATCTGATTCCAATACACGTTCACGACACTGCTATTTATAAGATTAGCTAGTGTTTACAAAAGATATTGGATGAATATTCAAATAACTAAGAAGATGCACGATTAATCTGCAAATAAGGGGAGGATGGATTTGGTTTGTACGTCCCAACAGGATTCACTATTTATTGTCAATGGATCGGTTACAACGTCTCATTCATGTCCCGAGGGTTTGGGAGGTGTCGAAGGCTCCTTGTGTTCTCTTAGGGGTGGGTTTCTGTCTCCCTTCCCCTCTTTCTTCCTCTCTTTCTGAGGCTTTGTTTTGTAGGTGGTGATGGCGTTTGCTGACGTTGAATACTGCTGCTTTGTTGGAGGGCTTGCATGGGCTACCAACGACCGCTCTCTCGAAAGGGCTTTTAGCTCATTCGGAGAAGTTATCGAATCCAAGATTATTAGCGACCGTGAGACAGGGAGATCGAGGGGCTTTGGATTCGTCACCTTCAGCAACGAACAGTCCATGAGGGATGCCATTGAAGGGATGAATGGACAGAACCTTGACGGGAGGAGCATCACTGTCAACGAGAGGCCCAGTCCAGGGGAAGCGGCGGTGGCGGTGGTGGCGGAGGATTCCGTAGCAGTGGTCGCCGTAGCAGTGATGGCTATGGAGGGGGAGGGGGTTATAGTCGCAGTGGTGGTGGAGGTGGTGAACGGGATCGTGGATATATATGGTGGGTCGGATGGAGGATCTCGTTACCGTGGTGGTGGTGGTGGTGGTGGTGGTGCTTCAAATGGCAACTGGAGAAATTAATCGTTACGAGAGTGGCGTGTTTGCTCCAGATGGTAAATAGAGTAACTAAGTAGTAGCACTACTAGTACTAGTTATGGATGGGTTATCTTTATCTTGTGTTAAATGGTGTGTAGAGAGGAATGACTGGGTTATTTTCTTCTCTTATAATGTTTTTGATCTCTGGTTATGGTTTTTGATTTCTCAAGAACTACAATTAGTAATAGTAATCGGTTCTATATCACGTGGTATATAAAAAAAATAATTAAAAAAAAAAAATAACATCTCATTCATGTCCCATAAAAAATGAGCAATGTTTCGAGGACAAAAAAGAAGAAGAAAAAAGGTACATCTTTTAATGCACTGGCTGCGCATGACCCGTATAATTGATAGACACGTTTTTCACAGGTTAGACATACTCACCTGAAATGTTGGCTGAAACTCAGCCACGTGATTTGTTGATCAGTTTATTCAGGCCAAGGTAATTCTCAAGGTATGGGAATCTTCATATATATAATGATCTCTTTCTTATTGACAGCTTGAATGCTTGTGGTCTGCGATGCTGACATGTTTGATTGGATCGCGCCTGCATTAGTTGAGTTACGCACCACCACATATGCCAGCTACCTGCTAGCTACTGGCGAAAATGCAAGCCACTCATCAGTTGGACCTCACTGTGTAGGGAAGCGGATTGGCTGGTGTACCACACACCAGCTATATAGCTGGTGTAGGTACGTCTCGTGGGAAGATGAGCGCTGACGCTCCTCCAGCTCCGAGTTGTATGAATGGTTCAAAGGAGATCAAAGTTACCTGGGCTCCACAGTGATGTGTTTATTATATCCACACCGTTCATACATTTTTTGAGATAATTTTAGAGCATTACCCAAAAAATGAATAATATCCTAAGATCAAATGTACCACACCACAAATAGCGGCGGAGATAATGATTTTCACCGTTAAAAAATTAGTAGGGCACACATAACGTTTATTTTCCATCCAATCTGTTCACAAGGTCACAGAGACCTGGATGAAGAGGACAAATAAATTTCATATTGATCCAAAACTTTTGTGATCCCCAAAAGGGTTTCAATGGTAGACGTTCAATCCCCCACTGCTTTTTGCAGTGTGGTCCACTTGATCATTATATGTCTTATTTTTCGTCTCAAGCCTTACTACAAGCTCGCAAAATGGACGGACAGTTTGGATATAACACATACCTCATGATGGGACCCACTGCTGGCGTCAATACACCAGCTATAGAGCTGGTGTGTGGTACACCACCCAATCCGCTTCCCTAATCCCTGTGTAGGTGCTGGTGCTCAAAGATAAAATAAAGGTGGCCGTTCAGCAGGTATGCTGTCATATTAGAAATTTGTTTTATTTTTCTCGATACAAATAAACCACATTACAAATTTAAAAAATAAGTTGAAGGGTTAGAAAACTTTGGCTGATTTTTCACATCCATACATTTATTTAATTAATTATGGTCCATTTGACTAGGTATACTTAATTCTTGGAATAGGAAATCTACATAGTGGTACCCTTCTGATGGATGGCTTCAAAATTGCACTAGTCTGCCATACTAATACATTAGCTGACTTATATATGATGCGTGGACTCAACGAAATGTCCCTTACTAAACATTTTGGTTAGAGAGGGTTGCTAATTTTAGGCCCCTTGGGGAGCATGCTCATCCACAGGCATGGAACACTCGTGGGTTGGTCAGTCGAAGAGTGCCTGGACTCAATTCCATTAAGAAGTGGGTCAGAATTTTGGACCCAAACCTAACCCACAAAAATTAAGGTTGGGTCTAAGTCAGGTCCAAGTAAGAAATAACCGAATGGATTAGGTCTAGCATAAGTGGGCCCCGACCTCACCCATTTGTCATATTGTCAATCATGGAATTTATCATATTGTCAATCATGGAATTTAGGATTGAGTTTTTGTATAAATTACAATCCGTGATGGCTATTAAATTTAATTCTACATATCAAAGGTGATGTGGAGAGTGTCACAGACACTTTCATGGCCAAGATGGGACAGAGAAGGCCCGATCGGAGGTGGAGGTGATCAGGACCATCAAAACCCTAAAACAGGCGTATCTCACAAATCAGAATGAGTTTTTCGACGTACAATATATGATTTTGGGGTAGGAGAAGCTACTTTAGGCAACCTACCCACTATATCAGGTTACCCACACTGAATTTATGAGATTTCATCTGATCGACGATCAAAAGTCCATTTTATTTTTGTTTTTACTATTTATAGTAACTTTTAGTTCGATCATAACTCTCAATCCTTTGAGCATTAGGAATCGTCACCAACATGAAAAGGGCATAGAAAATTAAGTATAGACTTTAGCTCGGGTGCCGGGAGGGTAGGATCACATAAACTTTTCATGCTCCAAAGATGTAGCACCATTCCCCACCCCACTTTCTTAGCTTTTTTATTGAATGTGGATCCATCCACCAATTGGAGTGCAGTTTGCATCATACCCTTGATAGTATATTCTTGTTTATCGACAGTGAACCACATCCACATGTGAGAGAATCCCACAAAATTGGTCCAAGAGTTTGTAACCAATGTGCCCCTAGGACCACATCGCACCCGCCTAAAGGAAGTATATAACAATCGGTGGAGGTAATGAAGTCTTGCAACCGTAATGATAGACTCGTACACTTACCTTGGCTCATTAATTGGTCACCGTTAGCAACCATCACTTTAAATGCATCCCCGGCCGAAGCAGAAATTCCAGCCTTCTTGAGAGTAGTAGGGTCCACAAAATTGTGGGTGCTCACAGAATCAATCAACACAGTGACCGAGTTCTGGTATAAGTAGCTGCGAACATGCATGGTTTGAGGAGTGGGTGAGCCCACTATCGCTTGAAGTAAAATTTCAGGTGGAGTACTTGATTTATGGTTAATTTCTACTTCATTTGCATCTTTGGTGTCATCTTCAGGCATTGGTTCCCATGGCTCATCGATCAGAAAAGCCTTTGGGTTTTGCATCGATGCTCGGGGTAAAATTTTTCATCACAATTGTAACAAAGCCCCCGATCTCGACGTACTTTTACCTCAGCAGGAGAAAGCTATTTGATGGGTGGTAATAATACATTAGACTCTCCTTCTTTGGCGGTCACGGAAGGGGTCCTACTAAAATCTGGTTGGCCCAAACGTCGTCTTGTGGCTACTTTTTCCTCTTGAAGTCGGGCCAAGGTAATGGCCTGTGTTAAGGTAGCAGGATGAAACATTTGGACATCCAAACGGATGTCATCCCATAGGCCACAAACAAAGCAACTGATGAGAAAAGCCTCAGTTAGACCATTCGTCCGATTGGCCAATCTTTCAAATTCAGTTTGGTATTCTCGTAGCGAAGAGGTTTGACGTAGCTTGGCGAGCGCTCCAGAGTGATCTTCATATTTGGTCAGCTCGAAACGATCATTTAAAGCTGATAAGAACTCCCTCCAGGACATGTAAATTTGTGATTTCTCATACCATTGATACCATTGTAAGGCGTCATCCTACAAATGGAATGAGGCAATGGTTAATCGCTCCTCTGTTGGCGTGTGATGATAGGCGAAGAATTGTTCCACTCGATAAATCCATCCAGATGGGTCACCTCCGCTGAATGTCAGAAAATTAAGCTTCACTGTTCTGGATTGGATGGGCCCTGTGGACCCTGAATGAGATGATCCATTAGTGTTACCAGTTCCACCAACGGTTGTTTCCTGCCCCTTTTTAAGTGAACTGGCAATCTCCTCATAGCGGCCATCAAGAAGAGCGAGTCGTTGCATGATATCTAAGAGTGTCTGCTGAACACTGATGTTTTTCGGGGCTTAAGAAGCTCGTGAATCAGCCATTTGATCAGGCTCTGATACCAAATTGATAAGCCTGGTTCTCCTTCGCTGGCCTATGGCTGCATGAACTAAAAGAATAGATGAGATAATGGTTCTCTTTGAGGGGAACCGTTCCTCCAAACAGCTCTGTAAAGAGTCAATAACAAATGTCTTGCTTTCCATTATCTCCAGACAACTTTTTATATAAGAAAAGCTTTAACAAAAAAGAGCTAAAAAAGAGGAAAGAGCTAAAAAAGAGGAAAGAAACAAATAGTAGTTATGGTAACGTTACAAATTAAGATTTATTCCAACTAAGACCTATTCAAATGCCTAAAATCCCTCTCATAACAGAGGCTGCCGGACAGGGGCTGCGATGGGTTTTTTTAATCTATATGGGTTTTGATCTACAATGGGTTCGGGTATCAGATATGGTTCTTAAGGGAAGAGAAGAAATCGAGTTGGAAGAAATGAGAAGAAAAACGAGAGAGAGAAGAAATCGAATCGGGAATAAATGAGAAAGAAAAATGAGAGAGAGAGAGAGAGAGAGAGAGAGAGAGAGAGAGAGAGAGAGAGAGAGAGAGAGAGAGAGAGAGCTGAGAGATTAGGGTTTGCAAGAGATTTAGGGATACTTGGAAACTGTTTTAAACCATTTGTGTTAGGAACAACCTTAGGCGGTTCGTAAACCAAATACACGGCCATTCCTAAACCAAAGTATGGGTTGGTACATGGGTTTAGATGGGATTTGGTGGGAGTGTATTTTAAGATCCGTATCATTGCAACATTTCTTTGGGACTCACACAAGGTATGGGTTGTGAAGCCCCTTGGAATCAGTGCCGGGGTAAGGGTTTCTGCAATCCTACTTTGGGTTTCGTGTAGCTAGTGGTCAGTACTATGTGGACCCCACCATGATGTATGTGTTTTATCCATACCATCCATCCATTTTGAAATATAATTTTAGGGCTTGATCCCAAAAATGAGGTAAATATAAATCTCAGGTGGACCACACCATGGGAAAACAGTAGTGATTGAATTACACCATTAAAAACCTCCCAGGGCCAACTGTACGGTCCACTTGAGATTTGAATCAAACTCATTTTTGGGCGCATACCATAAAATGACATGAAAGAATGGGTGGATGGCAAGGATGAAACACATACATCATAGTGGGGCCCACAAAGCACCGACCAGTAGTGGCAAGATGAGTAGCCAATCCGTTTACCAAACATGAAGTGGGATGGCCTCCAAGCCATGGGATTAGACGAAAATCCTTAACACAACGTAATCATTACATTTTGGTAATTCCATCCCACTTAAAAAAAAAAAACGAACGGCCTCTTCATTATTTGAAAAAATTTACAAACATTCAGGAGTGTCCCGACAAAAAGGGCGGACAACTATCGTATACATTGATCTGCACATGAAAGGGAAGAAGCCCCACCTATAAAAAGTGAAAGGAAAAGGAAAAATATGAAAGGGAAGAAGCCCCAACTACAAAACACGAATGTTCTCAATGCCGATTTTATCAATGATGAGGTTTCCCCGCACCTGTCTCGGAAGGGTTGCTCATGATTCAAACAATCTGTTCGGGCAGCCTTCGCTAGCCAATCTGGCTAAGGCGTCAGCAACCGAATTACCTTCACGATGAATATGGCTGAAAATCAGATTAAGAGATCGCTGAAATAGCTGAATAGCTCCTATTATGTAACAAATTTTCCAAGAGCTTGAGAAAAATGGATCTTCTACCGATCTAAATATGGTCATCGAGTCCGTTTCGACGATAATGTTTGAAAGGCCTAGGTTGGAGCTGATCTTTAAGCCATCTAATATGGCTTGAGCCTCAGCAAAAGTGTTTGTTGATTGACCATAGCTTCTGTGGAATGCAAAAATAAGATTGCCTTGATGATCCTTGCAGATTCCTCCTCCCTCGCTTGAGCCTGGGTTGCCCCTAGAGGAGCCATCGACGTTCAATTTCAACCAGCCCGGGGGGTGGGTGGCTTAAACCAATTGACAATGATGAATTTTCTAGTTGGGAGAGGCTGAAATTCATCAATTTTGAGGGCTTTAAGGGAGATGGAGTCCGATATAGAGTCCCTTTCCGGCGCCGAAATGGTGTTGCCTAGTTCATTCAACCAACGGTTGATCTTGAAAAGGATTTGATAGTCAAACCTTCATAACGAGCCTGGTTACGGCTAATCCAAATTTTCCAAAGAATAATGGCAGGGGCAAGACCAATGAGGTAAGAGAGACGAGATTTCTTACTTGCCTTAGATGTCCAGATTTGAATTCGCTACATAGTTGTTTGGTTAGGAGAATTGGCAACTCCGAAAAGTCTGCAATAGTGACTCCATATTTGAGTGGCAATCACACCTTGGCTGAAAAGGTGGTCCTGATTTTCTACTTCACCAGAATCACTCATAGTTGAGCCCTGTTGTCCCCTGTTCAGATTGCTTGGAAGCAGGGCTGATGGCAAGAGACGGTGCTGCCAGAAACTAGTTGTCAAGCTCTGGCAAGTGATAGGATTTGGGAGATCCAGCTGGGAATAGAGATTTCGTTCCCGATGGTTTCCTTGATGTCTTGAAGATGAATGAGATCTCGTTTGTTGGGATGGAAAGTATGGAGCTGCCAAGTTCTGGAAATAGTAAGATGTCATCCTACAACATTCGCATCGGGAGGCAAGGGCGATGCCACAACTCTGCACTGCTTGGTCCACTGGGACTGCTTGGTGGATGACCTTCCAAATGAAGATGCTCATTTTCGGAGGGAGGGTCTTGTTCCAGATCCATTTGGCCCAACTGCGAGTTGGTTGGTGACGCCTAATCCCATTCCAGGCTGATTTAACAAAGAACTTACCAGAAGCTGAAAGGTCCCAAATTAACCGATCAGGCCTATTTGATATTGCCAAAGGGAGAGCTGAGAGTGTCTGCATTGTTGTTGAGGAAATAACATGTTGAAGATCCATCAAATTACGAGCTGCAGGTTGAGCAAAAAAATATCTGACTGAAGCTTCTTTGAGGTGACTTAAGATGGCCCTGATTGTCGCACCTGCTAGAAGGCCCTTACCTGTCCAATTTTGGGACCAAATGTTTATCTTCCCTTCACCAATGAGCCATCTAGAATGATGAATGGAGAATTATAAAGATCGAAATATCTCTTTCCATGAGGAGGAGCAGGATAACTTGGTAGATCCTTTAGCTGCAACTATCTTCTGGAGATATTTTGCTGAGAAAAGGATGACCCATATAGATTTACCCTGAAGGACCTGCCAACCCATCTTAATCTTGAATGCACGCATGGAGTTTGCAAAAGTTCTTATACCGAGCCCACCTTCCTGAAGAGGGGTGCACAAGGTCGACCATTTAACCCAATGTAACTTGCTGCCTTTTTCTGATGAGCCCCAAAAGAAATTCGCGATTGCCCGATCAATAATTTTAGAAATGGATTTGGGAATGGTAATGGCCGAAAGCATGTGTATAGGAATACTGGTCAATATGTGCTTAATCGGCACCAATTTAGCCGCTTGGTTGAGAAGCTTGGCCTTCCAACCCTCAATTTTGCTGAGAATCTTCTGGGTTAGCTGATGCAACAGAGGGGCTAGACATCGACCTTTTGACAGGGGAACTCCAAGATACATAGTTGGGAGGAAGGCCTTCCTGTAACTCATCAGGTTTTGCAACTTGATGGTCTTGTTCCTGGATGATTTCTTCCGGGTAATAAACAATGTCTTGGAAGCATTCACTCTTTGGCCTGAAGCGTTTTCATATTGCGTGATGAAATTGAGAAGAGAACGTACATTAAATAACCGGCCATTAAGAAATAAAATTGCATCATTAGCGAAAAAAAGGTGGGTGATCGAAGGGCAACTCTAGGGCAGTTTGTAAGGTTGGTAGTAGCCCGTGGAGAATAGCTTAGACAGGCCCTTGCTGAACACCTCAGCCGCAAGGATAAAGATGGAAGGAGGTAGTGGGTCTCCCTGCCTCAAGCCCTTGGAGGATCTGAAGAAGTCAAATCTTCTACCATTGATAATAATAGAGAACCAGATGTCTTCCCAGCAGCATTGAATGGCCGAAATCCATTGGGAATCAAATCCAAATTTTCTGAGAACTTGCAAGATGAAACCCCATTCCAGGCGATCATATGCATTTTCCATGTCAACTTTGATAATTAAGTTGCCACCAAAGACCTTGCGGTCAATTTCATAGGCCATCTCCCTGGCAATATATATATTCTCAATAATGGACCTCCCTTTGACGAAAGCACCCTGCTCCTCAGATATAAGAGCTGGGAGGATGTTGGACAGTCTTATCGCCATGATTTTGGAAAAAATCTTCATGATACAGTTACATAGGCTGACGGGTTTGAAGTTCGTGATGAATTCTGGATTATTTTTTTTTAGAATGAGACATAGAAGAGTGCATTTAAATGCTCTGAGAATTGGCCCGCCCTGATAGAAATCCTTTGCAGCTTTGAAGAGGTCATGCCCAATAATATCCCAGCAAGAGGAGTAGAAGGCTCCTCCAAAACCATCAGGATCGGGGGCGCTGTCGATCGGAATGGATAGAGCGGTTGCCTTTACCTCTTCGATCGTAAGGGTTTTCGCAAGTTCTGCATTCATCTGGCTTGTAAGAATTCGGGGGATGCAGTTGACAATGTCCCCAATATGATTGGAATTGTTGGAGGAAAAGAGCTCCTTGAAGAAAGAGACAGCTTCCTCTGCAATCTCCTCGATCGTCTCGATAGTCTCCCCTAAGGCTTTTTTCATCTTTTTTATTTCCAGCCGTCTGCGTTTATCTAGGACTGAATCATGGAAGAAATAAGTATTTCTGTCTCCTTCCGATAGCCATTTGATCCTAGACTTTTGTTTCCAGAAAATCTCCTCCTGGAGGTAGGCCCTTTTTAAATTAGCTTGGGCCTTATTAAGCTTGATGGTGTCCTCTTCAGAGTGCGAGTGGAGAAGAATAATTTCAGTCCTGAGGGCATCCATCTCCGCATCTTGAACATTCTTGTTAACGTTTCCAAATACTTCTTTGTTCCAGGATTTTAGGGCAGCTTTCAGTCTTTTCATCTTGAGAAAGAACCTGAACATCGGGGTAGCAAAGATTTCCTCACTCTAGGAGACCTTTATAGTCAATAAAAAATCATCATGGGTAGCCCACATACGCTGGAATCTGAAAGGGCGAGGAGATGGCTCATGTTGAACTTGAAAGGAAAGAAGGGTTGGGGAGTGATCAGAATATGTTCTAGGAAGATGCTCGACCTTTTCGAAAATATCCGCATCCAATCGGGATTGATAAGAATTCTGTCAAGTCTCGCCCAACGCCTACTTCTCCTAACTCTATTATTACACCACGTGTAAGGAGATCCTGAAAATCCTGCGTCCAGCAGCCCTGCATCACTGATAGCTTCCTGGAAATCTATCATGGCTGATGTCATCTTCTGCTGTCCACCGAGCCTCTCGTCAGGGCTGGTAGTTCCATCCCACTTAAACCCATCTAATTCCATGCTTCAAATACTCCCTTACAAGTCCTTAAAATTCTTTGGAACAAATTAGAAAGCACTGAGATACCCCCTATTCCTGATTACACCCATATATATATAACCTTTATGAGGATCACAATCGAAATAGGAAACAAATCCCACACTTACGTAACTCTGTGCAACTTAGCTCAATCGTTCGATGGCATCGACAAACTATCGATGGCATTGAGCATCTTCGATGACATCGAACTAAACACTAAAACGTTCCAACGATAAAAAATAAATTAAAAAAAAAATTTCAAAATTTTCCGTAGGCATCGAGCAACCTTCGATGACATCGAGTTGTCATCGACAAACCTGTTAATTTTCAGATTTTAAGACATCAATAACAAAAACTTGTGTTTTCATTTGAGAGCTTGTAAATGAAAGTAAATAGAAAATGAAAATGGAGATAAATGAATTGAGAGTAAATTGATTGCTCAATTGTGTTTGGATGGTAGCAAATGAAATGCATTTGAAATCATCCAAATATTTTATTTGAATGGGAGTAATTGGGGAAATTGCAATGTATTTAAAATTTTCGATATATTCATAGGAGTATATGTGATATCCCAAAACAAGTTTAGCATCCTAAATTAATATACATATGTGATATTTAATAGAATGATTACAAAAGTCCATTGAAATATATACTTTAGCCACAAATGAGAAAATTTCAAGCTGTAGATAAGCCACAAACATAAGGATCACAAACTAGTAAATTGCTAATAAATTTAAAATGTCCATTTAAATGGCCAACCTTTGGACAGTTTGGATCATTCTATTGGTATGATTTTAGTGATGCAGCGATAATTAAATTGTTTCGGAGTATCATCATCATGCCATGTGTATGATGGACATATACCTTTTTTTTTTTTTTTCTTTTCTTTTTAAGAAGAAAACTTTTCATTGAAAGGCAACATTTACAGAAAGCCTATTCGGGCGGAGGACAGGCCTAAATCAGGCCCGCCTATCATATCCTATATAGGGGAAGGATCAGAAAACTCCCTGATGGAGCCTAAACCTGCTTTATCCAGGAGAACACGGCTGTTAACAATGCAGGGAAGGGAGGAGAAATCTTGGAAAAGGCTGTTGACTTGCGATCTACTCCCTTCTTTAGCCAAGTCATTAGCCGGGCCGTTGGCTTCTCGTGGGGCATGAGCAATCCGAAAAGAATCCTGAGTGTTGAGCATTTTGATCGTTGTCGGCCAGTAGGACCACTTCCACGAGGTGGTTGAATTCTTCTTCAAATAGTCCACCACCCAGCTAGATTCAATAAGCACTCTCGAAATACCTTGGGATAAACATAGCTTCATACCGTCGTGAACAACCCGAAGCTCTGCCGTATTGTTGGAGTGCCCGTATCCGCTGACAAAGGCAAAAATCAGATTACCTGAGTGATCTCTACAAATACCACCACCTCCCGTGAGACCTGGATTAGAGAGGGCTGAACCGTCGACATTTAATTTGCTCCATCCAACTCGAGGTCTAATCCATTCAACTATAGAGAAGCTACGAGCTGGACGGGAGGAATCGACGCAGAAGGGTACTGGCTGAGCAGCGGGATTCAAAGAATGGGGCTCCAAGGTTGTAAACATCTGAGGGAAGAGAGAATCCGACCACCATTTGATTTTAGAGAACACACTTGCAGCTGAGATAGCCATATTATTGAGTCTCGCGACATTCCGAGCCTTTCACACATCCCACAGAATGAAGGCAGAGGCAAGCCGAAGGCCCATCGGGCTCCTACTATACGGCAGGGGATGATGTCATCACCAATGGAGACAGGCTAGGATCAAGGGCTGGCGGAATAGAGCGACACCAAAGAAAGCAGTAGACAGCTTCCAAACAGAATCTGTTAGAGAACCAGACATAAATAAGTGAGAGAGAGATTCGGCTTGGGGGATGCCTTTAGACGCAACCCTTTTTTTTTTTTTTAACAAAGCAATATAGATCCATCTGTGAAAACAAGGCACTGTAAATGCTTTGCACCATGGGCCCCTTTTTTTTTTTTTTCGAATCTATCTTCTATTTTCATTCAAACCAGAAAAAACTATGAGTTGTACAGCCCTTCGGGCGTGGCCTGAACAAAAACAACAGACCACACCTATCGTGTAAAGAAACTACAAAACCAGAAAACAAACAGCTCATAAGATTCCCCCCCCCCCTTCTAGAACTAGCAGAAGCAGCCAGACACCCCTAGCAACAGCCAGCTGAAAGTAGGACTGATAATGCTTAACAGAGCCAAGGCCAACTCTGACGAGAAAAGAAGGTTGAGAATGCCTAACAGAGCCAAGGCCAACTCTGTCGAGGAATAGAAGGCCACACACCTGAGGAGAGAGATCCCTGGCGTCAACAATCACCCTACTAACCTGATTCTGACTGCCCTCCCTCGCCATGCCATCAGCCGGACCATTCCCCTCTCTGGGGATTAAAGCAAACTTAATGGACCCTCTTTCCACCAGGCTCTTAATTCTTCTAATCCACGGATGCCATTGCCAAGGGACCGGCAACATGGAGGAGATGAGAGTAACTGCCACCTTAGAATCCGACTCAACAACAATCTGTCTCAGACGACGCTCCAAGCAGAGGACAAGACCATCATAAATTGCTCTTACTTCCGCTTTGTTATTTGTACCCATCCCGTAGCCCGCTGAGAAGGCAAACAGTAACTTTCCGTCCTCATTTCTACAAACACCCCCTCCCCCAGAGTGACCAGGATTCCCACATGCCGAACCGTCCACATTCAATTTCACTTAACCCGCAGCCGGTCTATTCCATTTGATGACTTGAAAGGCACTAGTGGGGCGGGTGGGAGAAAAGGCAGCACGGCTGGCACCATAGAACCTATGCTGAATTTCAGCCTTACCCTCAAGCAGCTGAGACGCCCACCACTTGACGCGGGCGATTGCGGCGTTCTCCTTCATAGTAGTCTTGTTGAATCTAGCCCCATTTCTGCTCGACCAGAGCTCCCACAAAATCAGAACCGAAATGACGCGCCTGACCATAGCAGAAGCTGCCCCAGGCGCATCAGCTCCCTGCAACAGTTGCATTTGGAGGCTAATTGGATCCCCTTCTCTGAATGTGGGCATCGACGGGCAGAGCTCCATGTATCAATCTCCACACCTACTTCCAAATCCTTCCTCATAGAGAGAATATCATTGAATTGTCTTTCTCATGTAACTTCGAATATTGAAATACGTTGAGATTCCTTGTTACGGTGTTTCCATTTTATTTTTATATATTTGGCATTTGCGAGTGATCATGGGCCTAGAAGGTTTTGAGCTGAGATTGAACATCCCATTGAAGCTCTATTGATGCTTAATCATAATTCACTAACAAATTTGATAATTAAAAAAGTGGAAGATAGAATCAGAGCTTCCCTTTCCCTTTCTTTATTTATCGTATTTATAGTAAGAACGTACATCAGAAGATGTCTACCAATCTGTAAAACTACGGATAAAGTACATCATCCCCTTAACATAATTCTTACACACTTCATACACTAGCTCTCATATACTTCACCTTCGTACATATGTGGATGTAGCAAACATGTGTGACATCTAATCCATCCACTAGCTGACCCCCAAGAAGTAGATACTCAACACCAGGAATAGGGTCGTTTTGGTATCAATATATAAGCCACACTATATTAATTTTATTTAAACATTGTGATGACCCACACGAAGAGCGGATCATCCTGATTCTTGAGCCAGACACCCACACACCACTTTCTATTGTATTACTCGCTAGGCAAAGGAACACGAGGGATGGGAATTATGTACAGGTTAGATCTTCTATGTACTGTTATCCCAAAGACCTCAGTCATGTCCAGATCCTTACCATTCATTTCATTGGGGAGTTTCCAATCAAAGTAGTAGAGAAGGTGAGCAAGCAGGAGTACCACATTGGCTATTCCAAATGGTATAGCTGGGCATACTCTCCTACCAGCTCCAAAAGGCAGAAGCTTAAAGTGGGCCCCTTTGTAATCAATTGAACTTCCTTCGAATCTCTCGGGCTTGAAGTTCTCTGGATCATCCCAATGTTGTGGGTCCCTCCCAATGGCCCATACATTAATGATGACCCTTGACTTTATAGGTATTTCGTAGCCGTCGATCTCACACATCTCCCTACATTCTCTTGGGACCAGCAATGGCCCAGGAGGGTGCAGCCTTAGAGTCTCCTTGATCACCTGTTTCAAGTAGTTGAGTTGGGTTGTGTCTTCTTCCTCTATCTTTGCCTTGCCTTTGAGTGCCTGCCTCACTTCTGCTTGGGCCTTTTCCATCACTCTAGGGTTTTTCATCATCTCTGCCATGGCCCACTCTATGGTAACAGCTGAACTGTCGGTCCCACCAGAGAACATGTCCTGAAAATAGAATAAATGAAGAAACAAATGGATTTTTTTTATGCATTGTTTTCAACGTACAAGGTCGCGATTGGATGAGCGGCGATGCGGATTAGCCACAGACAGGTTGAGTAGCCAGCCTCTAATAAAGCGACGTGACTAGGTTATGTAGGCCCCACCATGATAAATGTTTTGTACCCGTATCCTTCCTCCATAATTTGGAGGGAATGGCATGAGCCAAAGAATGAGTAAAATCCAAAGCTAGAGTGGACCCCACCACAGAAAAAAAGTGGGAAGTTGGTGGAACACGTGTTTTAAAGTTCTCATCGACCCCCACTGGTGTGAAAGAACTGGACCATTCATTAGATAGCATTCAGTGTAAACATGCCATGTACCAAAAATCAAGGCGGTACACTCATCAAATGAGCCATTCATGCAGGTTGAGTTTGGTCTACTAGACTTTCTTAACTGCCCATTTTTCTATGATCTGCCTGATCAGCGGGCCATTATTTTTGGTCCATGGCATGCTCATAGTGGGAACTGTCAGATGAGTGGCCAGGATCTGATGTAGATCAGGTTGCAAATATTTTCATGCGAAAGATGGACCAGAGAAGGCCCGATTGGACACTACGCCAAAAGTGGCAATTTGCGACGTATTTCTGCGACGGACTTCGTCCGTCGCTAAAATCTCTTGGTTTTACGACGGATTTAATCTGTCGCTAACGGAAAAGGTCCGTCGCTAAGCCCGCGTTGGTCGAAAATCCTTAGTCCGGACATCGCTGAATTTAGCGACGGACCGAAATCCGTCGCTAAAATCTGATTTACGACGTATTTACGACGGATTTTGGTCCGTCGTTAATGTTTACGAACTAAATCCGTCGCAAAATTTGATTTTATGACCGTCGTAAATTCCGCCCGCTCCAAATGGCGCTTTTTAGTTGCTTTTTGCGACGGATCATGGTCGGATCATGTCGGATCATGTCCGTCGTAAAAGGACACTTGCCTTAACATTAATTTTTTTCATTTTTATAGGAATATGGTTGAAAATTAAGTTTTCTTGTGGTCTAATAATTATTTTTAATAGATTTTCAGTGGTTTAATTGTGCATATTTGTATCTAAGATTATTTTTTAACAATTGATTGAACGCAAAAGGAAAATTTATTTTGTTTTTATATCAAATGAGTGAAATTTTATTTTTATTTTTAATTTAAAATTAATATTTAAATGATTTGTAATATCACATGAAAAAGAATATTGAGAAGTTTAAAAAATTTAACAATGTTTGAGAAAAAAATTAGATTTTGAAAAAATAAAAATAGTGATTTAATAAAAATCTGTTTTGTGGGAAAAAGGAATTTTGAATAAAGTTGATAAATCTGAAAAAAAAAAAAAAAGCATTTGATTTTGATAAAAAAATAATATCCTGAAAAAGAAAATAAATTTTTTTTTAAATGTGAAAATTTTCACAATGTGTGCCCCACCATAATATTTTATAAAAATAATGAGATTTTGAAAAAAAATATATCATTTTAAAAAAGAAAATTGAAAAGTTGAAAACAAAACGATGCTTTTAAAGAAAAAAATCGGTATTTTGGAATTTTTGGGAAAAAAAATAAAATTTGGGAAATTTTTTTGAGATTTTGAAAATAAAATTTTAGAATTTATATTTTAATTTTTTTGAAATATTTTATAATAAAAATGATATTTTGTTAAAAGTTTTCAAAGAAAAATTAAGAGTAAAAAAATATTCATTTTGAAAAAAGAAATGTTATTTTTAAATAGAAATTGAAATTTATCTGTGAAATAAAAAATATTTGTTAATAAATTATTAGGTACTTCCACTAATTGAACCTTTAAATGCTAAAATCAAATTTCACTCAAATTGTTAATCAATCTTGTATGCCCAATATCTTCCTCATATGTAGCTTGATCGATGCGAGTAACTAGTTAAATTGTGGGTATTGATCAATAAAGTAGAGTGAATGGACCAGACATGTAAAATGGGCCAAATATTCTGGTCAAAATTATGACCAAACTTAGTAACATCGTAAGAACCTAAAAATTGATGTTAGTAAGTTTTGTGGGCCCCATCATGATGCGTGTCGAACATCAACACCATGCATTTGATGCGTCCCCTTTAGGTTATGAGATATATCAAAAATCATCCGTATATGAAACTCAGGTGGGCCATACAATCTAAAACCATGTGAAGACATCCTAAAAAATATAAAAGCACTTAGTGGGGCCCACATGAGTTTTAGATGCGGCTAAAACTTGGTCTAACCCCTCATCCAAGTGGGACACACAAAATGAGTAGGTTGGATATATGAATCACATTTATGCAGCCCCAATATATGATTGTGAATGTTTTAAGGAAACCCCTCCCCACTACATTTAGGTGAGTTTAGTCATTACTCTTACTAGTGTAAACTCTATGGGCTCCACCGTTATTTATTTATTTTATCCACTCCATTTATCCATGTTAACAGATAATTTGAGGTCTAAAGAACAAAAAGGAAGCATATACAAAGCTCAAGTGGACCACACTATAGGAAATAGTGCGATTGGACCTCTACAATTGAAAAATTCTTGAAGGTCATAGAAGTTTTAGATCAAGCTGATGTTTGTATTTTCTCTTCATTCATATCTTTCTGATATTATGAACAGGTTGGATGACAAATAAACATTACTGTTGGCCCAAGGAAGGTATCAACGGTGGAAATCATTATTTCACACTGTTTCGTGTGGAATGGTCCACTTAAATTTTAGATTTATTGAAAATTTGGGATCAACCCACATCGTTCATCCAAATTTCGAGATAATTTTAGAGAACTATCCAAAAAAATGAATCATATCCAAAGATTAAATGGACCACACATAGATAAGGGAAATGGATTGGCTACTCCCCATAACACCGGCCAATGGCTGGTGGTTGGTGCTCTATGGGCCCCACTATGATGTATGTGTTTCATCCATGCCATACATCTATTTTTAAAGATCATATTACGAAATAAGACAAAAAATTAGGTATATCCCAATCTGAAATGGACCACATTACAGGAACAGTGTTGAATGAGCGTCAACCATTAAAAACATTTTGGGGGCTATAAAAGTTTTAGATTGAGATGATTTTTATTTTTCCCCTTCATTTAGGCCTGTATGACCTAATAAACAGATTGGATGTCAAATAAACAGTACAGTGGGCCTTAGGAGGATTTTAATGATGGATATCCAATCACTATTGTTTTCATGTGGTGTGGTCCACCTGAGATTTATATACCTCTCATTTTTAGAATAAATGCTTAAAATGATCTTAAAAAATGGATGACCGTAATGGATGAAATACATATATCATGGTGGGGCCCATAGAGCACCGACCATCAGCCACAGGCTGGTGTCAGGGAGTAGCTGGTGTCAGCGAGTAGGGAATCGGATTGCGTATTGAGTTACTCGGTACGTTCTTATTATCGTACTGAGTAAACTTTGTTGGGCCCATCGTAAATGCATGTAATTTATCCACGCCGTCCATCCGTTTTTCCAGATCATTTTAGTGGTTGACACCAAAATTTAAATATATCAAAAGCTGAAGTGGACCATACCACAGGAAACAGTAGAAGTATTGATTTCCACCATTGAAACATTCCTAAGGCCCATAGTGATGTTTATTTATCATCCAACTAGTTCACAAGATCATAAAGACATGGATGAAGGGAAAAAACAAGTATAAGGTTGATCTAAAACTTCTGTGGCCCCTAAGAACTTCTCAACAGTATATGTTCAATTTATACTGTTTCATATGGTGTGTTCCACTTAAATTTTTGATATCCTTCATTTTTGGGCTGAACCCCTAAAATTATCTTGTAAAATGGATGGACGGAACGGATGAAATGTATGAATGACAGTAGGCCCCACAGGGTTTACTCAGTACGCAAAGCATACTGAGTCACTCAATACGCAATCCGCTCCCAGCGAGTGGCGAGACTAGCCACTGAAGTGAAATCAGCAAATTCTGTGGGCCCCACCATGATGTATGTTTTGTATCCGCACCTTCCATCCATTTGGAGAGATCATTTTAGGGCAATATCCAAAGAATGAGTTAAATCCAAAGTTCCAGTGGACCCCAGCACAGAAAACAATGGGACAGTGACGCCCACCATTAAAAATTTCTGAAGCGCACAAAAGTTTTAGATTAAGCTGATATTTGCGTTTTCCCTTATTTCATGTCTTTTTAAACTTTTGAACAGGTTGGATTTCAAATAAACATTATGATGGGCCTTAGGATAGCTTCAACGGTGGGAATCACTCTCTATTTTCCCCGTCGTGTGGTCCAATCGAGATTTATATAGATCTCAGATTTTGGGATCTAGCCTAAAATTATATTTAGAAATGGATAGACGGCAGGGATTAAAACATATACATCGTCGTGGGGCCCATTGAGCCCTACCAGATCCATAAAGCAAATGACGTTATATATTATACTTCAGTTTTGTGAGTTTTGTGTTTGACGTAAAATAGTGGTGACTCATTTATAATAACAGTGGAAATGATATATAGTTATCTAGACCATCTAAATAATGGCTCTGATTGTTAGTGGTTAATATTTATTCTTTTTACCATATAAAACTATCTTAATCATTCAATAAATAGTCCCTTAAATGTATGGCTATTAATGTAGTTGATATGTTAAATTGTGGAAAACTCACAATTTGCGGATTTGAAAGAAACATCTCATTTCAAAAGAGGATTTCTTCTTTCTAACGACGCCAGCTCCCTCTTTCAAACGACGCCATCCACCACCATCTGCCTCTACCTGGTTTCTCATTTTCTTCTTCCGCCGGTGGGTGGGCTCCAAATCTCTGAAGGATTTCAGGCATCTCTCCTGCCGTGGGTGAGTTTCTCTCAAAATCCCTGTTTTTATTCCAAAATCCATTCGATCTGTCATTGCTTTCTCTTTTCTTCTCTCTCTTCTTATTCCAAAACCCCTGATTGTAACAATGTCGAGATTTGCCATGAACATGCCATGAAGACACGAACCTAGTTATAACGTTGTGGGTACTGTGGACATATATCCCAGTACTGATATGATGCAATCCAAGGTGCCTTTCATGAATTCTTTTCTTCTTCCAACCAAGATGCGATCCTCTTCCCACATATAATCAGTATATTCTATGCTTAAAGAGAAGGCATCATAGTACCTCTGATATGGTTGAAATGATTGTATGGCTGCATGTGTTCCACATCATTCTTGAAATTAGCAAAGGTGTGGGTATCAAAACTAAAAAATATAATTTTCTTTTTGGGTGAAAACCAACCATGGCTTCTTAGCTTAACCATGCTTCAATATTACCAAAATCTTGTCTATCTGAGAGTACTGCTAAAACCCATTGCTCATTTTCTGAGAAAACTCCAAAATAAAATAAATAACAACAAAAAAACAGTGTACCATCACTTAAGAATGGGCGCATGGTAAACGGAGGATGACACTCCTCTACAAATCGTTCTCTTGTAAATTGGGCTTGTTTGGATAGACAAACTTATTTAATATCAAATTTGTGAAAAAGGTAAAATCAGGCAAGTTGTTCTTCACTCGGATGTAGCAACTCATGTGCTCATATGCTTGCATGCCACTACGGATTGACTTAATCATAGCTCTCAATGTCAATAGAACATGGCCCCAAATCACACTCATCCAGACAATCCTGATCATAACTCGTGACAGTCGGACCATATTGAGAAGAAATTAATTAGGAATCCAAATCTAACTTTCAAAATCATGACAGATAGGATGGTTTAATAATTATGATTTTAAGCCTATGCTCCATCCATAATGGACAGCACAATCTCGATGGTCCAAAATTCGCATGCCTCTCCAATGTCTAAAAGATTTTATTTTTTTTTAAAAATAAAAAATAAAACCTTCCTCCTATTGTCCAGGTATGTTTTCCAAAGTTAATTTGGGATTATTGTCGATTATGGGATGACTCATTTGCACAAAATTATTATACACACACACACACACACACACACACACACACACACACACACACACACCAATGGGTGGTCGGTCCAACTAATGCTGCGTTCTGGACTGTTTGGTCTTGTTACGCATCTTGAGTGTATGTCTTGGTTATGGTGTCTTGAACTGCGTATTCTGTTTGCTGTTTGTCAAATTCTTTTGATAGGACGTGGAGCTTAAGATGGCTGATGACATAAGTATTATACATAACACATGCAAACACTTAAAAATAGATTTGTATATGTGATAAATTTGGCACATGTGATACATGTGTACAGAATATTTTAATTTTACATGCATCAAATGAGTAGTAAGCTTTTCTCATCTTTACTCCACCTCATTAAGAGAAATTCTCATTGCTTAATCTTACACATGAGAAAAGATTATTTCTATCTTTCTTAAATGTTATATATAAATATAAATGGGTTTTAGATAGATTATTGGCAACTTGTCTACTATTAAAAGCCTAGGTTACTTTTCTTGCATCCAAATGGCCCTTGAGCTAGTGATACATCATTAACACATATGATACTAATAAAGAAATAAAAATCAAATTTCATGATACCCATTCATTCAAATAATAAGTGATAGGTAGAAAAACATAGATTCCTCAATATAGAAACTGCACCAAGCGCTTGCTTATAAATCTCAATTTGAGCATAGCTAAATAGATGCATCACCATCCACTATGGAAAAGACACGTCCGGTCTGGAAGATGTTCCTCTGAATCCATCTGAGTGGACCCCACTCATAGGACTTCCCTTACCTAAAGAAAAACCAACTTTATATAATTTGGTAGGTTTGTTTTCCTTTTAGAGGCAATCAACAACAAAGCATCCTTACTTGGTGAACAGATTAGAGTGGTAACACGGGATTATGCTTTTTTGCTCTTCACCCTATTTCCAAATGAAAATTTATTAGGTTTGCTAGGCCTACATGCACCTCTCTATATATGGCCAAACACACCCACCGACGTGTAGAACATCCAAGCCATGTTGAAACATTTTTGGGGGCCAAAAGTTGGATCAAGTTGATATTTGTGTCTTCCCTCGTTCAAGTTTGTGTGACCTTCAACAGTTGGATGAACCTTCTCGAATCCCATTGGATGAAAAATAAACATCATGGTGGGCCCTAGGAAGGTTTCAACAATCACATCAGTGCCCACTAGTTTTCATGTTATGGTCCACTTGAGCTTCGTATCTACCTCATTTTTGAGCTAATAATCTAAAATGATCTCACAAAATGGATGAACGGTATGGATATAACACGAACATCATGATGGGGTCCATAGAACTTTGTCACATCAACACACCACCCAGGTGGTCCAAGCAATCGGAGTCCACAGGAAAGAGGGTAGTACAATGTTAGCAAATACTGCTACATTCATTGACAATATCAAGCAATGCATACCGGTTTTGGATGATACTTTAAACCTTGCTTTGGATGAAATCCAATTAGTTTTGTTGGGCCTAGGCTTTTAGAAGGCCCATCCACTAGCTTCAGACCCAGGCCTAGTCCAACATATTGGCTCCTGAACTAGGGACTCAGTACCCGTTCCTATAAGCTAGTAAGTAGAGTTGTACACGAATCGAATTAGCTCGGTCAACTCAGTACCCGTTCCTATAAGCTACCCGTTCCTAACAGTGTTGTTTCATGTGATCCTACCTTTGCATTAAGTGAAACCCCATGATGATGGTATTTTCAAAAAAATATCAAGCCTATACAATCATCTGGTGGGCCACACCCTTAAAAAACAATGGACAACCATTCAAATTCACTTTGTGACCACCACATGCTGTTTGGACTAGTATGATTTTTTCATCCCACTTTTATGGTTGGGATTCCACTTTTATGGTTGGGTACCTTTACAATTTGTAAAGGTGCGATGACATGAATACAAGGCCCCGACCCACTACGTTGGTAGAATAAGCTTATATTCTGCAACGTCCTACAAAGGGAATAAAAATTAATGATAGGGGAGTCATTTGATACTCTGGCAGAGTGTTATACTTCACACGTACGTAGGCCCTCAGATATTATTCACGTGGTATGCTTTAAATCAAATTAGACCAACAATATTGTCGAGCACACTCTCTAGGTCACAGTTCTAAAATCAGATTGATTTCTAAATCCTAACTTCTGATTTGTGGATGCTTGTTGGTAATGGCCACCAATCCGACAGTCTGATAATCAGATAATCTTTTTTTTTTTTTTTAACGACACATTGAAACTATGACCCACAATCCACACACTTTGATTACAATAAATTGCGCTATTATTACTTCTAAGTGCCCGTTTATCATCCACCATGCTCTGCCAGAGTATCAAAGTCTTTCTTGAGGGACAGATTTACAAGCTCTACCGAAGCCTTCTCCAGTGTGTACCTTTACATGCGGCAATCTGGCATTTTGCAGGCAATTTGAGCCGTGCATAAGGTGTTATTGACACATGAATGGAACCCATTTGTCTATGGTTCCTTAGAAGAGTTGGTGGAGATAGTGCTTAAGAGTTTTCTAAGGTTTCATCTTTGGTTGTCTTACCTGGTAATACCTTATTAGTATTATTTTTTAAAAATCACTTATTTTATTTATTTATTTATTATTTTTTGAATTTGTAGGTATATATATATATACACACTTTCTAGGAAAGCTGCAGCCTCCCTCCCTTTTAAAAAATGCTGATCCTAATGTGTTGATTGACCAAACGTGCTCAAAATCTGAACAGTTCATCAAACTTGCTGTAATCAATGAATTTTAGGCCGGTTGCATATGTAGGTGGGCAATTGACAATCTTAGGCTCATCCCAGCCATTGTACCGTTTTCATCAATCAAGATTCACTTAAGACTATTCTTGGCACCTTTTGTGAGAGAGGGAAAAAAGAAACGCTTTAAAATGTATTTTTAAGGGCACCCAAACATGCCTTGGGGGGAAAAACCATAATGGTTCTTTTAATGTGATCCAACTTTCACATCAAGTGCACCCCCACCATGATGATGCTATTTTCAAAAACTAATGCATATGCAATCGCTAGGTGGGTCAAGACTTTTTTCTGAAAATAATGGACAACTGTTCAAATTCACGTAGTGGTCCACTTGATGGTTGGATTGGTATGATTTTTGGGTGTCCCACTTTTATATTTGGGTAAACATTAAGACAAATGCGATGCCACATGTAAACCACGATGGCCGGCCCCACCTACACCCTTTGTCTATAAAGGTTGCATAGGAGCCGCGTCAACAAAAATGGGTAAAAGTTGAGAAAAGAAAACATACAAGTCATCAAAAGGTAAATGATTTAGTAAAATATTTAGTACCACATTGTGGCATGTATCCAATAATAATAATAATGTAACAACCATGTCCAACATGGAAGGGATAAACAGGCTAGTGGATGAGTGCATTTTCTATATATGAAATTCGCATACCATATCATGACTTCCCCACACGAGTATATGGAAGCTCCGCGGAGCTCATTGTTAGGCTCAATGGATTATTCATTCAGCAAATGCCAGAGAGAAATTTCATAATTTCACTCAATATTTCATGTAAACTCTAGTTCATTTAGGGTAGCATACATTCTATCATAAGAGAGGGTTGTCCTTATATCAAGAGCTATTTTATTTTTTATTTTTTATTTTATAGTTGATTAGTGTAAATTTGTAGATGTACAGAAAGAGAACCATATAAATCTGTGTTGTGGTTTGCATCTTAATTTTATTTTCTTTATAATTATTTTGATATTGTCGTGTGTGTGGTTAAGAAGAAAACTTTCTCCACCATAATGCGATTCCATTTTATCCCTCAATTTCACCAATCTCCCAACTCATTTAATGACATGAATATGACAATCAGGCAAATCTAAAACTTAAGTGTGTTACTCCATGGGAAAGCGTGGATTGAGTGTCACCATTGAAACTTCCATGGGGCATGGAAGTTTTGGATCAGATAATATTCGTGCTTTCTATTCATCCAGTGGGAATAATGATGGCATATAAACATCTCAGTGGTCTCTAGAAAACTTTCAACAGTGTGTGTTTTCATCTCTAGTACTATTCATGTGGCATGACTCACTTGATTTTGGATCTTCCTTACTTTTGGGATCATAGCCTTGACATAAGTTGGTGAAATTGATGGATGGAGGGATTTCACATGTTCATCATGGCGGGCCACATAGAGCTTTTTATGTATGGGAAATGTCATAAGAAACTTGTGTCTCTTGCCCCACTACCTGTAGTCACACTGTCATTTTACATATCTTTCGGCTCTATACCATCCAAAATGCAAGTGACTGTGTAATCATGTGAGTTCCACTTGTGGACCACTCTTACATGCATCCATCTCTCTTCTCTGTCATCACACATATGTGTGGGGTCCATCTATGGATGACTCTTGCATGCACACACCCCCTAGGTATCATTCTTCAAAACCATACCCAAATAAGAAACGTGAGCAAGAACCTCAATTGAAAGTCGAAAAGAATTGTCTATTTGTAGTTCTCATTTTTTTAACGTGAAGGCTCTCCGTCCCTGGTTTCATATAAATGATTCAGAAGGTGGTATGAGTTCAAAAATGATCTTTGGTTGAACTTTAAATGTTATATGATTCCTAACTTGGTTTCATCTAGGTGAGGATCTTCACTGTTATTTTAAAATATGAAAATCTTTAAAAGTTCACACTTCTGTATCTATTGAAATTCACCTACAGAAGTGGTATAAAAGCAGTCCCATTACAGATGCAAACTGATTATCATTTGTTTTTAATTAATCATCTAATTGATAAATGGGTACCATCCATACAAATTATTAAAGGGATTTCCCTTGGGAACATGCATTCCAAATTTCATCCAAAACTATATCACTAATAGTGGAAATTGAAGCAATGGTTAATATAAATATATAGACTACTTTTCCTTTTTATGTGGATGATGTAGCATGTTGATTCGTATTTTCTTATGGGTTTGGATTATTTGATTTTTATGGTTTAATCTAATTTTTGGGAATTGCATATGCATCAGGTGTGCCACACAACTTACATAGTCTAGCAAAAAAAAAAAACCCTCTTGAGTGCCTAAATAATGGACTATTCACGAAAAAATTGCCAATGGCTTACAGTCATTCAACATGCTCGTTGCATTGCTTGGAAAGTGGACTTCCAGCCATGTCATCTAGTGGGCCCACTTGATACACGACCAAGATGTCCCATACTTGGCACATGTGGCAGTATGTATATATAGAAGCATGTGAGCAACTACCTGCATATGTTGGTCGTCCAATCCATTTAGTAAGGATGGTGCAAAAATCATGCCGATCTAATCATCATGTGGCCACACGATAGAAAAAAAAAAAAGAGAAGAAAATCACCCAAAAAACCTCTAAATTCACAATGGTGACCTAAGTAATGGCTGGATTGGCATGATTTTTGGGGCATCCTATTTTCATCACGGAAAGACCCTGTTAGATTAGCTGAATGATATAACGGGGCTAACTCGGTTTGTGTACACCCCTACTTGCATCATGGGGGATTAAAAGTTATTATTTTTGTAGGATTTTTTTTTTAATGGCTGACAATGCCACAAAGGCACCGCGTAGGTCATTAATTTGTTTTCTAATACATCTAATCTATAACATGAGATTGTTTTGCCTCTGAATGCAACTCAAGCCAAGATCCAGCATGGGTTGCTGCCTAGGGGGTCCACATGCTATAAGATGGTCTGATCATTTTCCATCCATATTCTAATCTGCCATAAATTTCAACAGTCATGATTCATTGATGATCCTATCCATTGATTTTTAGAGTTGAATTATCTAAAGATGGTGATTGTCACAACTTTCCGAGTAGCATTATTTTGTTATAACACAGTGAACACACATGGATGGGTCCAATCATCACATAACTCAGCATGTCGGCCCTACGTCAGTTCCAAATGGGACCGTTAACGGGTCAAGTTTAGGTTGGGTCCACAGTACCTACACCATTATAACTAGGTTCGTGTCTTCTCAGCTCCGGGTCTCATCCTTGAGTTAGAATTCAAATCAAGGTTATCATTTTTAGTAGATCATGCCATGAACATGCTTACCTCCAAATCATGCCATGAACATGCTTACCTCCAAATCAAGGTTATCATTTTTAGTAGATTAACTTAGTATTTTCTGTCTCTTCTTTCAATTTTGTTCAGGTCTATAATGTCAAATCTATAATAATTGATACCCCTATTAGGAATCCAGAGATCCCAGACTATATGAAGCCGTTCAGTTAGCATATCAGATCTTGTCCTTTCTCATTTTAGTTTTAAAAATTCAGTCTCTCAGTTAAGCATGCTCAGTTTGAAAATAATTGTTTGTTGAAAGGTGTAGCTAGATAATAGTCTGTTGCATATGACCAAACTAAGTCTACTTATCCCTTGTTTTATTTCCCATCTCCCAAGCTCCCTCAAATGCATCCATTAATTCTATCCTTCCCCGTCTCGCCACTAATCCACACAAGATTCTCATTTTAGCTGCACTTATCCTCAAACATGTTCCTCAACCACCCAACAGTTTGTCCCACAACTCCAAAAACAAGGACTATATTATCTTGTTTTGAATCCAATATATGTTGAGCCCTTGCACTTCTGCAGGCGTTCCATCCTCAACTCATCATGCATCAGTCGGGCTTCATGTACACAGAGACTGCATGGTTCATAAAGAAATTGACGACAATCCACATTCAACATACATGTGGCCTGCCTGATTTGTGGTCCAAATCATCTGCAGAGCAGGGCCCACATGATGTTCTGGTTAGGTGTCCTCTCACGCCTGCAGAGGCGCATGTAAGCTTAGCATGAATGCTCTCACTTGGACAAAAGTCTTATTCTGGTCTTAACTGTTGTTTAGCATGGTGTGTGGGTCAACATGGGATCTGATATGTTACATAGAGAATTTCTATGTCGGCAATCTTCTGAAGATACATTTATGTGTATGTATTTATGAATATAACTGTATGATGGTTGAATGGATGGATAGGGGAATCAAAGATATTTTTTTGGGTCTCGTTTCATGGACCAAATGGTAATAGAGATGCAGTTTCATAAATGAAAGCAGTTACAAGCACTGACAAGTTGTTGCTATCTTCTCATTATGCAGGTGTATCTTGTTGGGAAATAGGAATTTCGCAGTTCCAACACTCTCATTTGGTCATTTTGTTAGACACTAGTGCGTTAAATGCAGATTGCATTGCGCTGTTGTGTATTGATTCCAACATCTAAAGATCTTTTCAAACTGTATTGTGCTCTCCCAGTGAATGCTACGAAGTTAAGAAACACTCTTACCTGAACCTCTAATGGCTAGGATGAATTCTAATCTTTTATTTTGTTAATTGGTTTTAGTTGATTAAATAATTCACCTTTCATGGATTTGAGCTGCTTATTTGTAATATATGAAGGGTTGACTAAACTACTCTTTTCTTGGATTGAATCTGGTTGTTCCTAATGTATGTAGGAAGGGCTCAAAAGAAGGTCGAACAAGAAGATACTAAGCAGTTGAAGTTTCGGGTAAGAAGTGTTTAGTTAGGAGGGTTGAAGTCATAATTTTGGAGTGGGCCACTTGGGTCATTTCCTTTTTTTATTGAATTGAGTTGTTACCAATTTTGTGAATAGGATTCTTATCAAACAATAGTGTGAATTATTTTTTGAATGACTATCAGGTGCAAGATTAAAAAAAATTAATAATAATAAATTATCGATATTTTATTTAATTTACAGATATTTTGGCGACGGACCAAATCCGTCGCTAATTTCTAAACATTAAAAATCAACGACGGATTTGAAGTCCGTCGCTTAGTCATATTAGCGACGGACCTTATCCGTCGCTAATGTTTTTAGTGACGACTAATTTTTTTGAATATTACCGACGGATTTTATCCGTCGTTATGATGCGACGGACCTTATCCGTCGCAGATTAAACGACGGATAAAATCCGTTGTAAAACCAAAAACGACCCAGTAAACAGCGACGGACCAAGCGTATTTGGTTTTACGACGGATTTGGTCCGTCGCAAAACAGCGATTTTGGCGTAGTGGGAGGCGGAATCGATCTGAACCATCAAAACCTTAAATCACTCATATCTACACCGGATTTGTGAGATTCCATCAGATCAATGATCAAAAGCATTAATTAATTTCATTTTTACTATAAATAGTAAGTTTTAGTTCAAGTATAACTTTTGATCCTTTTGGGTTGTGAAAGTCGTGTCCAACATGAAAAGAGCTTATAAAAGTTACAAACATAACATGGTTGGGCGAAATTGAACAGTTATTAGTTTTGGCTGAAAATTATGAAGTCTTGTAGGAATAGAGGTCTCCTATAAATAGTAAGTTTATTATTTATATTAAGTCATGATGTTAGGGTGTTTGAGTTGGAGTATAAGTCTAAAACTCTGTCCTAGGTTTAAAGACTTATAATTTCGTTCTTTAAAAATCATTAATGACCTCATCGGGTCCCTCCCTTGTGTTCTGATATAGTTCCTTATTGAATAACCGTCTTAGAATGGGTACAACGGACCCATTATTAATGGGTAGCCATGTCACAAATGGGCCTGAAGGACCCATTATTAATGGCTAGCCATGTCTCAAATGGGCCTGAAGCATGAAAATCATATAGATTGAATGATCCCAACCACCGAATCAATGGACCCCTTTTAGATTTTTCTTTGAGGACAGTGGACATCTTGACAAGATGAAATAAGGTGCATAAGGCAGGTGAGGCCCACCTGACTTTTGACTCTGGGTGATTTTTGGATTGTCCTTCTTCTTCTTCTTCTTCTTCTTCTTCTTCTTTTTTATTTTTTATTTATTTATTTTTATTTATTTATTTTTATTGCCTTTAGCAAGGCTCACTTAATTAAGTATTGGATGGAAACTAAATACCATGGAATGGCCCCACACAAACACATGTTCTCCTCTTGTGACCCACCTAAGTTGTTGATCGGTCAGATTATTTTGCCCCATGGGTACAAGCGGCTCAACTGATGGATGGAGAGGATGCTTCACGCATAACACAGTGACCCCACAGATCTCAAGTGTTATTCAGGCAATGGACTGCTAAAAGGAAGGATTACATGCCTCTTATCTTTATCATCTTCACTTGATAAAGTTAGGTAGCCTTTAAAGAAGAGGGATTGTGGTTTTGTATGTGAGGATAAAAAAATTTGTGAGAGAGGCTGCCACCCAAGTTCTAGGGTACGGTGAAATATGCATCTATAAGGGTAGTCCATTGATTGGACGGTTGGATTTACTTGGACATATATACTAATGGTATGATTTTGATGACACCCATCTACGAATATCACCTTGTTGAGAGTAAAACGAATTGTGAGAAATACTTAACAAAGAGGATGGCTTTTATATTGTCAGTCGTGAATGGAAATTCAAGGTACTGATCTTGCTGAAGGCGAAGGAAGATGTCAACCAAATCCTCACCATCTGCTCCACCCACACCCGTTCTCGTCTCCTTCGTCGCACTCTCTCTTTTGTGTTCGTCAATGATGTCATTGAACATCCTATCTAACTTCCAGTGAATCCTCTCTAGCCGGAACTTCAATCCGGTAATCACTGGAACAAATTTCAATGAAGGGAAAAGATCGGCCACAGACAAACCTCCAGCCAATTCGAATGCCTCCTTCAATGCTGATATGAACAGTTCTCTATCCTTCCATTTACTGCCGATCGTGGCCCTGGCAATCACATTGTTGGTGAACGTGGAAATCTTCTCGGTGATGTTGGTCGGAGAATTTTGTGATTCGTAGATGGACTGGATGATATTTAATGCTTCTTCTTCTCTAACGAACTGGAACGATGCAAAGCGCTTGACATTAAAGAGCTCGATCATGCAAATCTTGCGAAGGTACCTCCAGTAATTGCCGTAGGGTGTAAAGGCAATTGCCTTGCCCCCGTAGGACAAGATCTCCGCCACCAGAAGCCTTGGCCGTGTCGCGAAGCTGAGATCATGTGTCTTCATCACCTCTTTGGCCAATCTTGGAGAGGAGACCACGATGGTAGGGACCTGACCCAGCATTAGGTACATGATGGGCCCATGTTTTTGAGCCAGGTTCCTAAGGGTGTGGTGTGGTAGTGGTCCGAGCAAGTGGTGCATGTTGCCTATGATGGGTAGCTTCCATGGGCCGGGGGGAAGTTTGGGAATTGGGTTTTGGGTGGTGGGCCACTTTCCTATCTTCATCATCATGATCAAGATGAGGAGGAAACTAAAGAAAAGAGTGACAGAGAGGGATTGGAATTCCATGGATGCTGAATGAGAAGTTTGTGGTAAAGTTTGGAAGGGAGATGCTCTATATATAAACTTGCACTCCACTTGTACGCTTGTATTCATACTATATATACCAAGAGAGCTTTGATACACTTGCAAAGTGAATGATGATATTGGGTTCTGTCCTTGCCTGAGTGGTAGACTCCTGAGGACTTTCAATACGAGGTCTAGGCTTCGAAACCCACGTGTGGTGAAATCCCGCTACGGCCTATGTGGGTGTGTGGCGGGTGCGTGTGTTAAAGAATAAATTAAAAAAATAAAATAAAAAAGAAAAAAGTGTGACAATGATATGTAGGTAGGCAACTTCAAATTGAATTGTCCAAGCTATGGGCGCCACTATACACCGGCGGGTCCCACTTTAAGATTTAAAAGTTTTATTTTTTTTAAAAAAAGGTTGAAATATGAACCCCAAACTTCTTACTTTCTATTTCACAATATTTGTTCTAAATTTTCACCGTTAGACATTAACCCACTTGTTATTGGTGAAATATGCGAACGAGTGTCTCTGTATTTTTTATACATCACAACACTCGTACGTGGAGCTCACCCTGATGTTTGTGAGAAATCTATCCCATTCATCTGTTTTGCCAACTTATTTAAGGGCATGGACCAAGAAATGAGGCAGATTCAAAGCTCAAAATAGTCCCCACTATGACCCCAAGATATTTCGCCGGTGGGCATTCTTTCCTACTGTTTCCTCTCGTGTGGCTTACTTGAGCCTTTGACCGGCCTTATTTTTGGACACACGCCCTAAAATGAGCTGGAAAAACAGATGGGTAGGGTGGATTTGTCATAAACAATCTATGGCCCCATGAATATTGCCACGAATTTTTTTTTTTTTTTTTGCCACGAATGTTGCCACGAATGTTCCAATCCTTCATTTTTTTTTTACCCATGAATATTGCCACGAATGTTTCAACAGCAGGCTTTCAATCCGCAATCTTCTGTTCGTGTGGTCCATTAAAATGAGATGGCAAATCAGATGGATAGGGTGGATTTGTCACAAACATCATAGTGGCCCCACCTACAATCAGGCAATCCTCCCTATGGACTTACATGTCTAGCAACCTCTTTGGACCATGTTTTTATTTTTTTTTATTTTTTAAGAAAAAAGGATATTTCATATACGATAGAGTAAGGAAATGTACAAGAATGACAAAGAAAAAAAAAGGAAGAACAAACTCAACAGAGAAAAGGGGGGGAAAAAACAGAAGAAGGCCTAGCGTTCTCTCATGTACCCTAGACCAAACTTGTCCAGGAAGAATCTGCCGTGAATGATGGGAGGAAGCTTGGCTAGGGTTTTGAAAATTCTGTGGATTTGGCCACCACTACCCATATGGGCAAGACCATCTGCCACCGCATTAGTCTCCCTAGGAGAATAGGAGATGGTGTCATCAATGCTTTCCATGAGGGACCTAATTCTGATCCACCAATACCGAAGGGCCTAAGATTGAGAGGCCTTGTTGATAATAGAGTCCACCAATACTTGGAGTCACTGATAATAGAGTCCACCAATACTTGGAGTCACTGACAATTTCTACCTTGGTGAAGTCTCTTTCAATACAAAGGGATAGGCCCTCCTAGATAGCCTTAGTCTCTTCCCGACCATTAGATCTTATCCCATAACCCAAAGAAAAAGCAAAAATGAAGGAACCAGAGTTGTCCCTAGTGATACCTCCACCATCTGAAGGACCAAGATTGTACAGGGTTAAGCCATCAACATTGATCTTTATCCAACCGGCCTTAGGTTGCACCCAGTAAACAATCTGCATCTTTGTGGGTCTAGCTTTATCACCGTTTAGGCCCAAGTTATGCAAGGCAACAACGGAGGAACGGAGGACAATTTTGGGAAGAGGGAGGCGAGAAGTGAGTAGCTTTATCCAGTGGCTGATTTTGGATATAATTCTGACAGAATCTATAGTTGAACCATCCATACGAGCTGCATTTCTGGCCAGCCAGAGCTCCTAGAAAATAAAGGCAAGGGCTAGGCCTCTAAGGGAGAGGAAAAGGTCAGCCAACCTAGCAACGGACCACCAGATGGTGGCCCTAGCAAGGGTTGAATGATGGGAAGAGGATTGCGGGATGAGAAAAAGATCTTCAAAGTTTCTCCACACCTTTGAGGCTAACTGACCTGTGGAGAAGAGATAATCTATCGTCTCGAGATTGGGCATTAAAGGGGGCAAACAACAGTCACATTTGGAGGCCATGGAGAAGCCTTTAGCTTCGGGTCCTGGAGTCGACTGGGAGGGCATGATGAATGAGCTTCCAAGTGAATAGGAAAATCTTCGGGGGAAGGATGGAATGCCAGACCCATTTGGACCAACTCTTTTTAACGCCAGAGAGACGAGAGCACAACCAGGATGAAGCAGTAGAAAATTCTCCTGACAGTGAGTGGATTCAAATCCAGGAGTCGTTTGAAGAAGAGGTGCAGAATCCCTCTTCACTAATATGGTCAGTAACTATTCGAGGAAAAAATAGACTTGCATGATGGGGGTCTCACCATCCATTTGGGCCAATCCAATCCAAGACACGCATGGGTTGAAGAAAATAGGGCCGTAGGTTTCAGTTTTGCAATGGCCCAAGATCGGACCAGTCAGTATCCCAAAAATTGCATTCTCCACAACCGATGATCCAGCGAGAATGGGCAGGGATGGAAGGGAAGAGTGAGCAAAATTTTCTCCAAATGGGGGAGGCAAATGGGGCGCAGCTGGAATCTCCTGAATCTACCACATCAGAAGTGTACTTCTCCTTCATGAAGGAAGCCCAACAGCTACCGTTATCTCTGCACAAAAAAGTCCAAGCCATCTTCAATCTGAGCACCTTCATGACACTATTGAGGCTTTTCACATTCAACCCGCCTTCAGCTTTAAGCAAACAAATGGATTTCCAGCTAATCCAATGATGGTGTTTTCTGCTGCCCTCCCAGCCCCAAAAGAAATTAGAATAGGCTTTTTCCAGCTCCTCTATCAGTCCAGATGGGACCACGCAGCCGCCATGATATGAATAGCGATACTAGAAAGGACGTGGTTGATCAGGGTCAAGCGGCCCAATGGAATTCTACTTTTCCAACCAGATAAACGAAAAGAAATTTTTCAGCGATGGTTGGAAAAGGGCCGGACTTGCGTGGTCTACCTTTGTAGATCGGAACACCTAGATAGGAAAAGGGGACTGCACCTTTGTTAAAACCCAGAATGTGTTGGATGGAGCGAACTCGCAGCTCGGATTGGGCAGCCGAGGAGATGAAAAACTCTTGTGGGTGTTGAATTTCATGTCCGAAGCTTTTTGGTAGAGAGAAAGGAAACTGTTAATGTGCTGGAGCGTATCACTGCTCCCGTTGGCTAGGAGGACCGTGTTGTCGGTGTACAACAAATGGGAGATGGGCCTGCAATTCCTGCGATTGTGATATAGACGGAAAATCCCTCTCTCAATCAGGTGCTTATAACCACGGCTAAGGACTTTGGCCGCAATGATGAAAAGGGCTAGAGAAATAGGATCCCCTTGGCGGAGGCCTCGAGATGACTTGAAGAAATCGCTAGGTTCTCCATTAACAAGAATAGAGATCCATGACTTGGACCAACATTTTTCAACCAGAGAAATCCATTCGGTGGAAAATCCGAATTTGCGAAGAATAGTTGTGAGGAAATTCCAGTCAAGTCTATCATAGGCTTTCTCCATGTCGAGCTTGATAAGGATATTTCTACCTCTCACCTTGCTATTGATGTCACGGAAAACTTCCTGGGCTAGAGCACAACTTTCGGCTATAGATCTCCCTCTGACAAAAGCTTCTTATCATGCAGAAATAATATTAAGGGGAATCTTTCCAAGTTTGTCAGCAATTAACTTAGAAAAAATTTTATACATGCAATTACAGAAACTAATGGGACGGAAATCAGAAAATTTATTTGCGGAGGAGGTTTTCAGAATGAGGCAGATGAGGGTAGATGTAAAGGCCTTGGGCATGGGGCCACCCAAGAGAACGACTTGCATCTAGGATGTTGATTCCCACTGTGTCCCAACATTTTTGGACCAGGTTTTATTAACACCGATTGCCGTACAACAATCACCAAATAGTATGCAGGGCCCACCTTGATATTTGTGAGAAATCTACCCTGTCAATCTGTTTTGTGACGCAGGGATAAACGTGATGAGGTCGAGCACCATCTTCCTCAGGGGGATAACTACTTCGAATCCACGAAGCTTCTCTTGACTCGTCACAGAGATACCTTGAATCCACGAGGAAAGATAGAAACCAGGAAATCAAAATTTCATTAATGGATAATTGTCTACTATGTATGTCCCTATTACATCATTAATATAGAAAAAACTGAAAATTTGTAATTATCAAAAACAACAAAATTCTAACTCTAATAAAAATCCTAATAAAACTCTTTTAAAGCCTAATTTCTAAAAATAAAAATTCCAAATAAACTTTTACAAGAATAGTCCTAACATGATTACAAGTTATTTCTAAAAAGGAATAAAATCTAAAACTCTAAAAATAAGAAAATATTAAAAAATTGAAATTACTAAAAATAGTAATTTTTCTCTAAAAATTCGTTTTTGAGTTGAAAGCGCGTGTTTTCTAATTAAACAAACAGATGCGACCCACTTTGTGGGTCGGTTTACCTTAGATGGCCCATTCCAGTAAAGATTGATGGGTTGTGTGTCTGATAATGATACCTAAATCAAAAGTTATGATCAATTTATAGTCTGCCTTCTTTTTGCCCAACCATGCTAGGAATGTATCTGTGACACGTTCTACATCAGACCCTTCCACTTGAAAAAAACTCATCCTCGAGTTACTCAAGAGACTTGGTTCATGATTCTCAGATAACTTTTGACGTCAATGTTTATTAGCTTTTTTCTTATACTTTGTATTATGTTCTTGATCTGACACAATACATGTACCCATACTCTCCTTGACTTGATTAGTATCGATCACTTCTGTCTTCAAGATCTCACATTCCTTCTGATAATGTGGACAATTAGGGAGACTTTCCCCTAAGACAAGATCAATGTGGTTTTGTATATCTTGTATGGGAGGCAATTTATTAGGAAGTTCATCGAGCACAATCGTCTTAAACTTCTGCAATACTGGTTTCAAGTCTCTGGGATGTTCATAGGTTCCATATTTTTTTTTCCTTTTCAACTAAAGCATCTACATCTCCTATTTTTTGAGATTATTTAACAAAATCCTGTTCAGTTATGCGAGACTATCCCTCCACTTTAGAAGTCCTGGGTTGGTTTTCCGTTACTATAGGGGCCACATGTCCGCCATTGACGAATCATGTGGCCTGTCGCAGCTTTGTTTTGACGCGGTTACCTCTTGTCGACAAATAATGGGATTACTCTACATAACCCCTTACTGATTGACTATCCTGCTAATAATTTTAGTTTTGTTGAAATAATACCTAATCGTAGTTGCTAAGGAGGACTCACATGCGCAATGACTGCTTCATTCGCGATCATGTACAGATTGACGTCTTCATCTGTCTCATTCGCTCGAGTTAAAGTTGTTTCCACCAAGCTAAAGCTCCACCTTTTAACTTGTAGGCCACAAGCTTAACCTTCTTCGCTTAAGGAATTTCAATATATTCAAAGAATCTCTCAACTTCAAAAAGCCAATAAAGGAAATTCTCAATGTGAATTTGGCCATTGAAATTAGGAAGATTGACCCTTATCTTGAATTCTCAATCTATCTGATCAATGCCTCATCCAAAATATTATGGAATCATCTCGTCGCATCTCACCTTCTTAGGAGTAGAGCTGGGCATTAAGTCGAGTCAGACCGAGTTAGGGCTAACTTGAATCGATTCGGTTTTGAAATAGGTCTGACCCGAACTCGATACCGAGTCCAGCATGTCTAAATCGATCCGAATTTAGTCCGGCTTGGACTGATCCGGACCGAGTCCGATCCGATCAGAAGTACCGTGTTGGGTCAAGTTAGCACCGAGTCGGATTAAGAGATGAGGGAGGGAGGGAGTGGAGAGGAGGGAGAGGAGGAGGAGGAGGAGGAGGGTGATGGTGGTGGGTGATTCACGGGCTTAGAGGAGGATGAGGGAGGGAGAGAGAGAGGTTGGGATTGGGTCGGGGTAGGGTTAGAGAGTCAGGTCGAGTTGAGTTTCGGGTCGAGTTATTGGTTAACTCGAACTCAACTCGGTTTGAGTTTGGATTAGGCGAAGCTTACTAAGTTCGGACCAACTCACCCATTTGGTTCGAGTCGAGTCGGACGAGTCGAGTTAGCGGATCGATTTGTCCCGTGCCCACCTTTACTCAGGAGTGATCTTGTGGTTCACTGCTGGCACCATCCTACTCAGGAGTGATCTTGTGGTTCACTGCTGGCACCATCCTTGGGTGGTGGAGGTATATGCAGAAACGATAAAGGGGATTTTCTGTTCGCCTTTTCCAATGCTTATGGCCATGGCACAAACACGTGTGCAAAGATTCGGGCCATTCTTGACGGGATCTCCCTTTGTATTCACCGGGGATTTGATAAGGTGGTGATCAAATCTGACTCGAAGTTGATCGTGGACATTCTGAACGGCAATTACTGTTCGGGTTGGAAATGGACCTACTGGATTAATAGGATTCATAATATGAGAATGATGGCACAAACATCCATGATGCACATTTTCAAGGAAGGCAATTTTCTGGCTGATGCTCTGGCCAAGATGGGGACTGAATCTCAACGCTCTAGCTTCTTCTCATTTGTGGCAGAGCTGCCGATTCAAGTTAGGGGTCTGATCTTCTTAGATAGAGCGAGTCTGGGGGCGGTTAGAGACCGCGACGGCAGGAAGTAATCCTTTGTAATTAGTTTGTTTTCCTTTTGGCTCATGATGGGCTTACCTAGTTTTTTTCTCTAGGCATGCTCGAATGTACTTCGACCTTTTGTGAATGGAAAAGTTCTATTTAAAAAAAAAATTCCTATGATCAGGGCGATTACGAGTTCCAGTAATTACTGGTGGTGGATCACCGCCATGAATACGGAGCTGCGCTAGGGCCTCAGATATGCGATCCATCATGCGATCGATGTAAGCCTGTATAGCCCTTACATGACTTGTTGATCGTCTCGCTGCACCACTTTGAAAGCCGCCGCCGTTAAAGGATAATTTTCTAGAGCACCATCCATGAGATTGTTGCCCGACCTGTTGTTAGAAGTCATAAATCTGAGGAAAAGCCTCGCTCTGATACCAAACTGACGTAGGGATGAACATGATGAGGTCGAGCACCGTCTTCCTCTCGGGGTGTGTTCACTCCCCAAGTGCAGGGTTGTGATGTAGTAATAAACTCGGTAAGACCGAGGTCGAATCCCAAGGGACTGGAACTTGTACGCTTATCTGAAACTAAGTAGAAATAGAACTAGAATGAGATGAAATCTAAATCGATTGTACTTTGAAGAATAATGATGAAATATTAATCTAAAACTTAGGAAAAATTAGAGAAGGAAAACTAGGGATTCAGAGGATCCACTTGTAGAGATCAGGGAGATCTTATGCCTGTATTACAAATTAGGAAAATTAACTGAACTGCCATTGATATAGGTTTCAAGAGATGAGAGGTATATGAATTAGAATGGATTCCATCACCAAACTATGCCCAGGAGACAAAGCAAACAACAGAATTAATCTAATTACCAACCAATCAACATGCTATGAAGGTTAAGAAGGGTACCGACATCCCACCATGCCCAGGAGACGATGGTGAACAACAGGGCTTCCTGACGTCATAAACATAAAGAGGAAAAGAACATGTTCAAAGTCATTGCAGACCCATTGTAATTTCAGTCACAACAGACCATTAAAGACTGAAAACATTCCCTTAATTAAACCCAAATCAATATCAGATCAGTCTTATACAAAAGGCACAAGCAAAGAGGCCTCCCATCACGCTACAAGCTTCACCTCTTAGCCCTAGCTAAGAGGTTTAGCCACACATGAGTGGACTAGATCTCTCAAAACAAAATAGAAATAAAAAAATAAAAATAAAAAAATTAAACTCCCTGTTTCTCTCTCTCTCTCTGCTTCCACATCCAAACCCAAGCCTCCAGCCAAGCTGCTCTAGATCTCCAGCCGTTCTCCCCCCTTTTGTAGCTGTGGAAGCCGGCTGAGACGTGGTTTCCCAGATTGAGAAGGTCAGTGATACGCGGAAGACGTTTGCATTCTCAGATTCAGCAATCCAAAAAACTGGAAGCTGATCAGTGATCTGATCCGTTTAATCTCTTTAGAGGTGGTCAGTTGTAATATAGAAAGGATTTGGATGGTCCAGATGGATGGACCGATCCCTGCTGCGATCGTAGAACGGCTCAGATCGGCTGGGTGCACGCGCCCAGCGTAAACAGAGCCCGACAATGTCGGCGCTGTTCTCTCGGTGAGACCCACGAACGTCCCTTTTTGATAAATCCAAACCGTCCATTAGATTGTGCACAAGAAACAGGTCAGGAATGACCATTTTTCCTCTGTTTTTGTGTGGCCTACAAGATTTTCTGAATTGCCGTCCAATTTACGTTTGAACAATCAAAAACCATTCTTCCTCATCCTTTGATTTTTTTTTCACCTAGGCCTTGGTCAATCAAACCTTTGGAGTCTAACGAACGGTCCGGATCGGACTTTCAGAGCATGATGGTGGCCCACACGATCCGTCCGGAAGCTCTGTTTGCGAACAGAGCTCGCGCAAGGACTGCGCTGATGATTGGTGGGACCCACACTCTCTGATGTTTGGAAAATTCGCACCGTCCATCGGCTTGAGGAGGAAAAACCGTTCGGGCCGACCAAGACCAGGTTGATTTCGGTGTGGCCCACGAATCGTTGTATTGTACCGTCCGTCTTGCGTTTTACGGGGATCTACGCGTTTATACGTGCATGGGACTAAAAGAGAAACATGGCTGTGGTCGTCCCCATCGTCCGGACACATTGAACGGTCCTGATCTTTCGGATGAGCAATGAATGGGGCCCACTGCACAAAAATGGACGGACAACGTCCGTCCGCTGCTCTTTTGCGAGAAGAAGACGGGTCAGCCCGGCTTTGACCGAGCTGACCATCCGGTGCGGCGCGAGTCAAGCTTAACCCATGTACATGCACTGTACATGGGGGGTCCATCGTGATGTTCGTGAGAAATCTGTACCGTCCATCCTTTTCCCCATCCGATTTAAGATGCTGAAAATGAAATTGAAGTATATCTGGATATCAGGCGGGCCCCAGATGAGTGATTTGTGGGCTGATCTGTCCGTTGGGCTGCTTCCACAAGGATCCAACGGCCAAAATTCAACGTGTACGGTTAATTTATGGTCCTGAAGCCATGTATAAAGTCTCGTGTCAACTAGATGGCAGAAACCCTGTGTTCTTGCATTCTGAACATCCTTCGGGCCACTTGAACTTCAGTTTCATGATTTCCTTGGATCTCAGGCGTTGATCTTGGTTCACTGGGGTCCGTCCCTTGCCTTTGGTGTCATCAGAGCGTCAAATCCATACCTATAGTGCTCTTCTACAATCACAGATCGTAAATTCGACCTGCAGCATAAACACGATTAAGTCGGCCTTTAAACAATATTATGTTTGTAAATTCAGGCAATAAATAGGGTCTGATATGCAATATTTGACCCTCAACACAACCCTCAACCAGCATTTTGCTAGTCCCGAGCAAAATATGCAAAAATTAAGTTGAGAATTATGAGATAATTCTTGTGAAGCCGAGTGATATTTTGAAAAACAATCCAGATATGAGAAATCTTAAGATTCATGAATGCTGATTATCAATTTCTCCTGGCCTCTCATGCACGGTGAATTTCATAATCAAGTTCAAATATTAATCCATAAACTAGAATAATTTTAAACATTGAGTTTCATGGGTGTATAGTGAAATCTCAGCCTAACATCATTAAAAGATCAAATTGTTGATTTCATGATATCATTAGTAATCAATCAGAAAATTCATAACTCCATCACCAGTACTTTGCCTCACAGATCATTCTTTCATTTTCTAGTTTTTATTTTATTTTATTTTATTTTTTTTAATTGTCAAGCTGGGAATCAAATTTTCACTTATAGGGAGCAAACCTATGATGAAAATAATCATCCATTTCTGTCTAACTGTTAATCATTGAAAATCAAATCTACACCTATAGGGAGCAAGCCCATGGTGTAATTCTCATTTTATACCCTGATGACCAAATCTTTTAGGCTGGTTTCTTTCATGCTCAGTGATTACCACGTTAATCATTCAATATCAATCTGAAACCTCAATGTGCAAGTGAGATGTGGTATGTGAAATCATGACTCAATCAATGTTTACAACTTCTAATCATGGATTAACAATTCAAACTTAACTGTGAAAGAATTACCAACATTACGTATCTTAAAATTCTAAATCCAGAATATCTGTCAAAATCACTTTGAATTCACCAGAAAGTCCAGAAAAAATTTAAAAATTTTCACGAATTTTGCTCAAGCCGTAGAAAACGGAGATTAGGTGACCTAATCTCCCACCCCCAACCTAAAATCTACATTGTCCTCAATGTAAAAGATGTGAGCATGGAATGCACATGGGACAACGAAAGTAAAAAAAAATGATGGGAAGATAGTACCTGAATGATGAATCATGAGAGACTTTCCAAGAGATCGCAGCATGAGAGCGGGTGAGCACGAGAGAGAAAGCAACACAAAAATAACAAGAAATAAAATCTTACCTATACCACTTTCGCAGGTGTTCTCGATTGCATTTAACGTATGCAACAAGCCTTTAAACCCCTAGGTTGCCCCTAGCGGACAAGTTGTAGTCTCGTGAGGGTTTGCAGTAATGTTACCCACAAACATTGAACTAGCAAAATGAAATGAATTGAAAAGCTGGGTTGCCTCCCAGGAGCGCTAAGTTTACCTTCTTCAGCCAGACCAAAGCAACTACCCTAATCCTATGAAAGCGATAAACCTACCTATACCTCCATCAGACTAGGAGATCAGTCCTGGTAAACAGGATCAGTCAGAGGCATGGACATGTCCTCTGAATCAAATTTCTCGACAAATGGCTTTAAGCGATGTCCATTTACTTTAAACTCCTTGCCATTATCGGGATCTCTTATCTCGACGGCCCCATGAGGATATGCAGTAACAACAATGTAAGGGCCGGTCCAACGAGATCGAAGCTTACCCGAAAAGAGATGTAATTGAGAATTATACAAAAGGACTTTCTGACCTGGCGTGAATGATTTTCGTAGAATATGTTGGTCATGAAATGCCTTCATCCTGTCCTTGTAAATTCTCGAGTTCTCGTATGCGTTGTTCCGGATTTCTTCAAGTTCATTCAACTGAAGTTTGCGTAGCGAGCCAGCGTTGTTCAGATTGAAATTTAAATTTTTGATCGCCTAGTAGGCTCTATGTTCCAACTCCACAGGTAAGTGGTAAGCCTTCCCATAGACGAGTCTAAAGGGAGACATTCCAATAGGGGTTTTAAAAGCAGTACGGTAAGCCCATAAGGCATCGGTCAATCGAATTGACCAATCCTTACGGTCAGGGTTAACCGTTTTCTCCAAAATGTGTTTGATCTCCCTATTAGAAATCTCAGCTTGCCCACTTGTCTGTGGGTGGTATGGGGTGCTCACCTTATGAGAGATACCATATTTCTTCATTAAACTCTCGAATGGCCTATTACAAAAGTGTGAGCCCCCATCACTAATAATAGCTCAAGGCGTTCCAAATCGGGAAAGGATGTTCTCTTTTAGGAATTTAATGACCGTGCGATGGTCATTATTCCGACACGGAATCGCTTCGACCCATTTAGTGACATAGTCTACGGCAAGCAAAATATATAAATTCCCAAAAGATTGGGGGAATGGTCCCATGAAATCGATGCCCCAGCAATCAAATGCCTCTATGATAAGAATGGGATTCAAGGGCATCATATTTCGATGGGACAATGCTCCCAATTTCTGACAACGCTCACAAGCTTTGCAAAACTCATGAGTATCCCTGAACATAGTGGGCCAATAGAAGCCACACTGCAGAATCTTGGTCGTGGTCTTTTTTGCAGAAAAGTGACCACCACAGGCCTGTGAGTGACAAAAGGAGATGACACTCTGATGCTCATCGTCTGGCACACATCTCCTCAAGATTTGGTCTGGGCAATATTTAAACAAGTATGGATCATCCCAGAAGAAGTTGCGCACCTCGGTGAAAAATTTCTTCTTATCTTGCGCAGTCCAATGTGTCGGTATGGAACCTGTAGCAAGATAATTAGCAATATCAGTGAACCAAGGTGAATGGGAGACTCTGAACAATTGTTCATCAGGGAACATGTCATTGATATGTGTCGTCTCAAGGGAATCAGAGGTATTAAGACGAGAAAGGTGATCGGCCACTACGTTCTCTACTCCCCTTTTATCTTTTATTTCCAAATCAAATTCTTGGAGTAGAAGGATCCATCGTATCAGGTGGGGCTTAGAATCATTCTTGGAAAGAAGATACTTCAGTGCCACATAATCTGTATAGATAATGATCTTGGATCCGATCAAGTAGGACCTAAATTTGTCTAAGGCGAACACCACGGCTAAAAGTTCCTTTTCCGTAGTCAAGTAGTTCACTTGGGCAGGATTTAAAGTCCTACTTGCATAATGGATGACGTAGGGCCTCTTATCTTTTCTCTGGCCTAGAACCGCTCCAAGAGCATAATCAGAGGCGTCGCACATAAGCTCAAAAGGAAGGCTCCAGTCGGGTGGCTGCATGATGGGTGCAGTGGTTAACATGCCTTTTAGCTTGGTGAAAGCTTCCTGGCATTGCTCAGTCCACTTGTATGGAACATCCTTTTGAAGAAGATTACATAAATGACGAGAGAGGAGACTAAAGTCCTTTATGAATCGCCTGTAAAATCCTGCGTGTCCTAAGAAGGATCGCATGTCCCTGATGTTCTTAGGTGGAGGTAGGTTAGAGATAAGATCGATTTTTGCCTTATCTACCTCAATTCCCTTGGACGAGATGATATGTCCAAGGACAATTCCCTTATGAACCATAAAATGACACTTCTCCCAATTAAGTACCAGATTCTTTTCTTCACATCTTTTCAGCACACATTTAAGACTTTCCAAGCACTTGCTGAAAGATGAACCATAGACAGAAATTGTCCATGAAGACCTCTAGATATTGCCCCACCATATCAGAAAAGATACTCAACATACATCGCTGAAAGGTGGCAGGGGCATTACATAGTCCAAATGACATCCTTCGGTAAGCAAAGGTGCCGTAGGGACATGTAAATGTGGTCTTTTCCTGGTCCTCAGGGGCAATTTCAATCTGATTATAGCCCGAATACCCGTCAAGAAAACAGTAATAGGAATGACCAGCTAGCCTTTCTAAGATTTGATCGATGAAGGGCAAAGGAAAGTGATCCTTCCTTGTGACGGTATTCAACTTTCTGTAGTCAATGCACATTCTCCAACCAGTAGTGACTCTGGTTGGCACGAGTTCATTATTAGCATTGGCTACGATGGTGATTCCGGACTTCTTAGGAACTACCTGAGTTGGACTCACCCATTGACTATCAGATATAGGGTATATGATACCCACATCCAATAGTTTGAGGACCTCGGCCTTAACCACTTCCTTCATGTTTGGATTTAGCCTACGTTGTGGTTGCCGAGCGGTCTTCGCATTTTCCTCAAGATATATGTGGTGAGTACAAATCGAGGGATCGATTCCCTTGAGGTCTGCTATCGTCCATCCTAGGGCTCCTTTATGCTCAATGAGAGTAGATATGAGCATACTCTCCTGTTCTTTCTCTAGGTGGGCAGAGATCACCACCGGGTATGTCTCATCTTGACCTAAATAGGCATATTTCAAGTCAGAGGGCAAAGGTTTTAGGTCAAGTTTCGGTGCCTTGAGGTTAGACGGTAGAGGCACTACATTATTTTGTGGTAATTCTTCAAATTGTGGCCTCCACCGGTTAACTTTAAGTACCGGTGCAGTATCAAGCAAGGCACACGTCTCCCTAATCATATCATCATCAAACTCATGGGAGTGGGCCAAGCACGTCTCTAGAGGATCAGAGGATAAGGTAAGGGGTGTCCTATCTTCCACGAAAGTATCGATCATGTTAATGTTGTGGACATCGTCATCATCCTCTGCGTTGCTGCCGTTATTGAAAAAGATGTTTGACTCCAATGTCAAATTTCTAAAAGACATAGTCATGACACCATTCCTGCAATTGATGATTGCATTTGACGTGGCAAGGAATGAGCGACCAAGAATGACGGGAATCTGAGTGCTCATATTGTTGATGGGTTCAGTGTCCAGGATGATAAAATCTACAGGGTAGTAAAATCTATCGACTTGGACTAACACATCTCAATAATCCCTCTTGGTAGACGAACAGTTCGATCGGCAAGTTGTAGTGTAGTTAGGGTAGGTTTTAACTCAACCAATCCTAACTGTTTGTATCTGAGTAGGGGGATCGGTTGACGCTTGCTCCCAAGTCAAGAAGTGCGTGATCAATTCGATGGTTCCCGATTACACATGATATGGTTGGCTACGGGATCCTTGAATTTCTGCGACACGTCTTGCCTCGGATGGCACTCACTTTCTCGGTCAAGAAGATCTTTTTTGAATGCTTTGCTTGTCTTTTGGTCGTGCATAAGTCTTTCGAAATTTTGCATATAGAGGAACCTGTTTTACGACATCAAGTAGAGGAATGTTGACTTTCACTTGTTTCAACACCTCCAGAATATCCTGAGAGTTAGAAAGACGTTTTGGTGCAACCAACCGTTGGGGGAACGGAGCAACTGGCTTCTCTAGAAGTTCCGGTTCTAAATTTTATGGGACATCATGAGATCTATCATTATTGTCCTCTTCTGGTTCTTGAGGCTTTTCGGGCCTAACCGGAAGGGTTTTATCAATGATCTTCCCACTCCTAAGAGTGGTGATGGATTTAGCGTGTCCCATTTGATTTGAAGAGCTGGGATCATTTATCTCATATTGCGGTTTAGGATTGGGGAGCGGTTGTGCAGGAAGCACCCCCTTTTCTATAACCGTCATACGTGAATCTATTTTCTGCATAAAGTCTGTAAGTCCACGCACTTTGCTGAGTCAGCTCTTGTATGGGATTTTGAACCGGTTCTTCTTGAGGTTTCCCACGATTTGGATTTTGATTGAAGAAACTTTGAGGGGTAGCAGATTTTCCATTCCTCCAACTAAAATTTGGATGATTTCTCCAACCAGGATTGTATGTATTGGAGGTAGATCCATTGAAAGGTCTTTGATAGTTATTTACGGCATTGGCTTGCTCATTCAACACTCCTCGAAAGGCAGATATGGTAGAACAATTTTCAGTTGTGTGAATGTTGCAATCACAGATGCCACAAACAATTTCATTAACCTTATCCTTCTTTCCTTCCATGGCCTCGACTCTTCGAGTGAGATTAGTCACTTTAAAATTTACATCGTCCTCTTCTTTCAGGAGATATACTCCATCTTTTTCCTTAGATTGAGTTGGCCTCGGCGTGGTGTTTGATTTTGGGTAATGGTCCCATGATTGTGCATTCTCGGCTAGTCTATCGAGGTAATCCCATACCTCATCGACTTCTTTATTCATGAATTCTCCATTACACATTGTCTCGACCAGTTGGCGCATGGAAGATGTCAGTCCATCATAGAAGAAATTTGTAATGCGCCACATTTCAAAACCGTGTTGTGGGCATGAACTGACAAGATCCTTGAACCTTTCCCAACATTGGTAGAATGTTTCATCTTCCTTTTGGGCGAAGTTCATGATTGCTTTTTTGAGGGTAATCGTTTTATGATGTGGGAAAAATTTCTTTATGAATTCCCTCTGCAAATCATTCCATGTGCCAATGGATCTAGGACGCCTTGATGAATGTAACCACGTCTTAGCCTTCTCTTTCAAGGAAAAAGGAAAGAGTTTCAGCCTGATTGTATCCTCGGATACATTGGGAAAGTATAAGGTGACTATAATCTCATCGAACTCTTTCAAATGTAAGTATGGACTTTGTGATTCAAGCCCATGGAATTTAGGAAGGAGTTGGATAACTCCTGGCTTGATGTTCATGTGTCCTGTGTTTTCAGGAAAAATCATGCATGAGGGTGTGCTCACCCCCGTTGGTTGTAAATAATCTCGTAAGGTACGAGGCGGGGGTGCTTGAAGCACCTCATTCTCATCATGTACTTCCTCATCCATCTGTTGAGGTAGTGCTTGAGGTTGATTTTCAGCCATAACCTCAATTAACTCAGGGGAATTCGAGCGGTGTCTAATCCTGCGATGGACAGTCAACCACTCAACTAACCCTCCTTCAGTCAAGAGACGTTGAGTGTCGTCACGGGCCCACTTGGGCATGAAACACTCGCAGCCCTTAATCAAATTCTAAACCTAATCCTAAGAAAGAAAATGAAAATCTACAAAGAAAGAGAAAGTTGGAAGGAGATTACCAACTTGAAGTCCCTACGCTAAAGACCTGCAAAACAAAATAAAATAAGTTAGTTTCTAAATTAAACCAAATCTAAAGAGTTAGAAAATCTAGAAATTTAGAAAGAGTTTACCAAATTAGAAGTTCTATCCTAACAACCTACAGAATAGGAAATAGGTTAGTTCTATGGATCAAATAGAAAATAAAATTAAAAATTAAAATTAGTAAAATCCTAATCTTAAACTAACTTTAAATCTAATTAATTTCAGAAAATCGTAGCCGTCAATCCCCGGCAATGGCGCTAAAAACTTGTTCACTCCCCAAGTACAGGGTTGTGATGTAGTAATAAACTCGGTAAGACCGAGGTCGAATCCCAAGGGACTGGAACTTGTACGCTTATCTGAAACTAAGTAGAAATAGAACTAGAATGAGATGAAATCTAAATCGATTGTACTTTGAAGAATAATGATGAAATATTAATCTAAAACTTAGGAAAAATTAGAGAAGGAAAACTAGGGATTCAGAGGATCCACTTGTAGAGATCAGGGAGATCTTATGCCTGTATTATAAATTAGGAAAATTAACTGAACTGCCATTAATATAGGTTTCAAGAGATGAGAGGTATATGAATTAGAATGGATTCCATCACCAAACTATGCCCAGGAGACAAAGCAAACAACAGAATTAATCTAATTACCAACCAATCAACATGCTATGAAGGTTAGGAAGGGTACCGACATCCCACCATGCCCAGGAGACGATGGTGAACAACAGGGCTTCCTGACGTCATAAACGTAAAGAGGAAAAGAACATGTTCAAAGCCATTGCAGACCTATTGTAATTTCAGTCACAACAGACCATTAAAGACTGAAAACATTTCCTTAATTAAACCTAAATCAATATCAGATCAGTCTTATACAAAAGGCACAAGCAAAGAGGCCTCCCATCACGCTACAAGCTTCACCTCTTAGCCCTAGCTAAGAGGTTTAGCCACACATAAGTGGACTAGATCTCTCAAAACAAAATAGAAATAAAAAAATAAAAACAAAAAAATTAAACTCCCTGTTTCTCTCTCTCTCTCTCTCTCTGCTTCCACATCCAAACCCAAGCCTCCAGCCAAGCTGCTCTAGATCTCCAGCCGTTCTCCCCCCTTTTGTAGCTGTGGAAGCTGGCTGAGACGTGGTTTCCCAGATTGAGAAGGTCAGTGACACGCGGAAGACGTTTGCATTCTCAGATTCAGCAATCCAAAAAACTGGAAGCTGATCAGTGATCTGATCCGTTTAATCTCTTTAGAGGTGGTCAGTTGTAATATAGAAAGGATTTGGATGGTCCAGATGGATGGACTGATCCCTGCTGCGATTGTAGAACGGCTCAGATCGGCCGGGTGCACGCGCGCCATAAATGTGAGTTCCGACAATGTCGTATTCTTCTCTCGGTGAGACCCACGAACGTCCCTTTTTGATAAATCCAAACCGTCCATTAGATTGTGCACAAGAAACAGGTCAGGAATGACCATTTTTCCTCTGTTTTTGTGTGGCCCACAAGATTTTCTGAATTGCCATCCAATTTACGTTTGAACAATCAAAAACCATTCTTCCTCATCCTTTGAATTTTTTTTCACCTAGGCCTTGGTCAATCGAACCTTTGAAGTCTAACGAACGGTCCGGATCGGACTTTCAGAGCATGATGGTGGCCCACACGATCCGTCCGAAAGCTCTGTTTGTGAACAGAGCTCGCGCAAAGACTCGCTGATGATTGGTGGGACCCACACTCTCTGATGTTTGAAAAATTCGCACCGTCCATCGGCTTGAGGAGGAAAAACCGTTCGGGCCGACCAAGACCAGGTTGATTTCGGTGTGGCCCACGAATCGTTGTATTGTACCATCCGTCTTACGTTTTACGGGGATCTACGCGTTTATACGTGCATGAGACTAAAAGAGAACCATGGCTGTGGTCGTCCCCATCGTCCGGACACATTGAACGGTCCTGATCTTTCGGATGAGCAATGAATGGGGCCCACTGCACAAAAATGGATGGACAGCATCCGTCCGCTGCTCTTTTGCGAGAAGAAGACGGGTCAGCCCGGCTTTGACCGGGCTGACCGTCCGGTGCGGCGCGAGTCAAGCTTAACCCATGTACATGCACTGTACATGGGGGGTCCATCGTGATGTTCGTGAGAAATCTGTGCCGTCCATCCTTTTCCCATCCGATTTAAGATGCATGAAAATGAAATTGAAGTATATCTGGATATCAGGCGGGCCCCAGATGAGTGATTTGTGGGCTGATTTGTCCGTTGGGCTGCTTCCACAAGGATCCAACGGCCAAAATTCAACGTGTACGGTTAATTTATGGTCCTGAAGCCATGTATAAAGTCTCGTGTCAACTGGATGACAGAAACCCTGTGTTCTTGCATTCTGAACATCCTTCAGACCACTTGAACTTCAGTTTCATGATTTCCTTGGATCTCAGGCGTTGATCTTGGTTCACTGGGGTCCGTCCCTTGCCTTTGGTGTCATCAGAGCGTCAAATCCATACCATAGTGCTCTTCTACAATCATAACTCCTAAATTCGACCTGCAGCATAAACACGATTAAGTCAGCCTCTAAACAATATTATGTTCGTAAATTCAGGCAATAAATAGGGTCTGATATGCAATATTTGACCCTCAATAGGGTGATAACTATTCCAAATCCATAGAGCTTCTCTGGACTCCTCACATTGATACCTTAAATCCACGAGGAAAGTAGAAAATAAGAAATCAAAATTTCATTAATGGATAGTTGTTTGCTATGTATGTCCCTATTACATCATTAATATAGAAAAAACTCAAAATTCATAATTAACAAAAATAACAAAATTCTAACCCTAATAAAAATCCTAATTATAATAGAACTCTTTTCAGGTCTAATTTTTAAAAAGAAAATTCCAAATAAACTTTTACGAGAATAGTCCTAACATGATTGCAAGTTATTACTGAAAAGGAATAAAATCTAAAACTCTAAAAATAAGGAAATATTAAAAAATTAGGAATTACTAAAAATAGTAATTTTTCTCTAAAAATTCGTTTTTGAGCTGAAAGAACGCGTTTTCTGATGAAACAGACAGATATGACCCACTTTGTGGGTCAATTTTTCTCGAATGGCCTGTTTCAGTAAAGATTGATAGGTTGTGCGTCCCATAACGATACCCAGATCATAAGTTATGATCAATTTACGGTCCACCTTCTTTTGGCCCAACCATGCTAGGAATGTATCTGTGACACGTTCTACATCATTTTGTCAGATCATTTAAGGGCATGACTTTAAAAATGAGACAAATCCAAAAGACAAAGAGGGCCCCACGGTGGCCCCAAGATATTTCACGGTGGGCATTCTTTCTTACTATTTCCTCTTGTGTGGCCCACTTGAGCTTCAGAGTTGCCTTATTTTTGGGTTCATGCCTAAAATGAGCTGAAAATAGAGAAGGACGAATAGATTTCTCAAAAAAAAATCTTTGGTCCCACAAATGTTTCAACGATGGCCATTTAATTTGCAATCTTTCCTATTCCTATTCATGTGGAATAGTCGAGTTTTGGAATATCCTTTTTTAGCCCATGCCCTAAAATAAGATGGAAAATCTGATGGGTTGACTGGACTTAACCTAAAATGTCTAAAAACTAATGCGATCAGCGGATCTTTATATATATATATATATATATCATCACGTGTTCCACGTCGCATTCGTGTGGGGTGCAGGGGCTTGCATTAGGTACGCCCGTGGGACTACATGCTCTTAGAGCTGGATACAAACCAAGGCAACTTAAAAGCTTGGCTCAAATTTGTTTGAAAATGCTTTGTTTGGATTGGTTCGAATAGAAGTTTAAACTAAACCAAGCCTCAGAGTCAAGCGCGTTTAAAAAAACAAACTAAGCTCGAATCATCAAGGGAGTACCGGCTAGGTTCAGCTCAAAGCTTAGCTTGATTTAGCTTAGTTTGATTTGGCTCGTAGATTGTATGCACACTGTTTCTTATGGTGTGATCCACTTAAGATTTGGATATGATTCAGGTTTGGGATCATGTCCTAAAATAATATGTAAAAATGGATGGACGATGTGGATAATACATATACATGATGATGTGGATAATACATATACATGAATGCACACTGCTTCCTTTGGTTTGGTTCACTTGAGCTTTAAATATGATTCAAATTTGGATCATGTCTTAAAATGACATGTAAAAATGGATGGATGGCGTGGATAATACATATACATGACGGTGGGCCCATAAAGTTTACTCAATACGTTAAAGCGGAATTGGAATTGGCTAGTTATGATTTTGAGAAGGATGAGGACGAGTACAAGAGTTAAGGCGAGACTGCATCTGCATGAAGGTCATTTTTTTTTTTTTTTTACTTACATTGAGATGTTCCTTCCATGTAATTATATTACTTTGGTCATGACCTTATGTGATGGGGAACTTTGAGACCTATATATACTTGTGTTTTAAGTCATAACTTTTTGTTTATTGTTATTATTCTATGGAGGATATTAAACTTTATGTTATTTTTTAGTATTAGTTTTTTCTAATATTAGTTTATAATGTTCGTGTTGTCTAAAAAAGTTTATATTATGTACATATTGTATATTTAATAAAAAAACCAGTTGACCCTTAAAAAAAAAAAAAACTAACGATTGTATATTCATCTTTGAGGAAACTTTATAGAGGAATTACAATTATCGAATGTTCCTCCGTGACAAAAAGGAGAGGAGGAAACAACCAAACTAAACCTATTCTTTGAACTTTGAAAAGATAGGACTACGTCTCTCTAATAGTTCCAAGCCATCGAGGAGGATCTCTCCTTAGGGCAGGGGGGTGAGATCAGCAGCCTGGACAAAGTCCTTGTTCAATGCTCTGTGCTACCCAAGTGAGCCAAACCATCAGCCACTCTATTCGCCTCCCTTCGAGTGTGGTTGATAGAGACCGAGGCAATTCCCCGAATATAATCTACCCTTTTTTTCCAATAGTAAATGTTCCATGGAGTCTTAGTGGAATTGGATACAAGGTCCACAACTACTTGCGAGTCACTCTCCACTTCAATCCTATTGAGGCCACGTGCCATGCATAAGTTCGAGCCGTCCACCACTGCCATAGCCTTAGCCTGAAAGTTGGAACCAACACTGTAAGATGAGATCTCCTTTGAAGTCTTGACAAAATCCCTCACTTCCAGATGGACCTGGTTTCCTGCGGGAGGACCCGTTGACATTAAGTTTTGTTCATCCCTCCACCGGCCTGCTCCATTTGATTACCAACATGGGCAGTTTGGAGGAAGAAGGATGCCCAAGTCTCTGAATGCTTCTATGCTACTGGCGTCCCTAGATGGGGCAGAGGGGAGGAGGACACAATTATGGAGAGCCATTTGTGAGTTCTTTCAATCGGTTGGCCCACTCTGATCTGGGTCTTGTCAAACCTCTTGCCATTTCTGGAGGTCCAAATTTCCTAGAAAAAACAGCGCCGGGGCCGGCCCTCAGAAGAATCCTATACTAGTATTCTCGTTGGCCAGGCTCCACCATTGCGCAGCACGACCCGCTACTGACTGACCTTCTAAGAAGGAAACATAGAGGATGGAGGAGAAATATGACCAAAGATTGTTTGCCAGGTTGCCACTTGCAAAGAGGTGGTCCAACAATTCCTCCTTGTGATTACCGCCTATGCCACAACATGAACAGCAAGAAGCGAGGATCACTCCATTCTTTTTGACATTGATGTCAACAGGGACAACTCCGTTGAGCATCTTCCACGAGAAAGTTGAGATTTTGGGAGGCAATCTAGCATGCCACACCCACTTCGCCCATCACCTTCAGCACCCCAGTGAGCGTACTTCCTTCCAAGTTGACCTGACAGAGAACTTCCCTGACAACTCTTTGGTCCAGATGAATTGGTCCTCACCTCGCTGGGTTGATATACCCTCACCGTGGATGTGCTCGAGGACGTAGGGAGGGAGGAAGTGGGGGAAAGAGGCATTCAGCAGGGGGCCGTGAGGACTGAGCAAACCTTCATGTGCTGGAATTCTAGTGGGATCTGCCCTTGGAAACTGTTCCGAAGAACGCCAAGCCCCGACCAATTAGTCAACCATAAATTACAGGAACCTTCACCTAGCAGTAGGCACTTGTTCTCCTCTACCAAATCTGAGAGCTGCATAATTTCTTTCCAGCAGGGAGAACCTGCTTGACTAGTGGGAGAGAGTTGTGGGAGTTGGTCTTTGAAGTCGTACTTAGATCGCATGAAGCTGGTCCACATGCTATTTTTGTATTTGAAGAGGGTTGTCCAGGCCATCCTCATTATTAAAGCTTTCATGATGTCACTACAAGAAAAGTGGCCTTTACCGGTGGTTTTGCCGGCAAAGCCTTTGCCCGCGGTCAGGTAACGGGCGGTAAAGCCTCAGTTAGTAAAGGCTTTACCGACGGTCGGGACCTTTACTGACGGTTATACTGGCTGCCGCTAAATCGTCGGTTTCTTATGAAAATGCTATTAAAAGCTACAGATAAAATCTGTAGCTAAATGTAGCTACGGTTGTAGTCCGTAGCATAACCGTAGCTATGGTTTAAAAAACATATAGCTACCGGTAGCCGTAGCAAATCTTTTTTGTTAGCAAGAAAAAAAAAAGAGAGGAAAAAAAGAAAAGGTGGCACTCATGTATCCTAGTTTTTTTTTTTTTTTTTTTTTACACTCTGAATGCTATCATCCTTGCTCAGGCCTTCTCTTTCATTGGAAATGTTATCAAATGATGCAATGTGGTCTTGGACAACTATGCTTGGACCTGAATCCTGGGAGCGGATCGAACCGGTGCGCTTGAGGCTGAAATTCCTCTCATTGCCCTTGTGTAGAAAAGGTCGTAGTGGCCATGGAAGGACCGCCACCAGGCGCAATGAATAAGGCTGGTCATGGGCCCGATGAGTATTGAATCCGTTGAAGCCTAGCAAATCTGCCTAACCTGTAGCCCACAAAATGAGAGAAGACCATAACCGAAAGGACTAAGAAAGGGAAATGGAAATCAATTAATATATTGAAATGAATAATCATATAAATAGAGTTTAAGGAATTAAACATTCGACATATAAATCCACGTTTCTAAAGTTACTTAATCAAGCTGACATTTACAAGATATGAAATATTAATGATAAAATAAGTAAATGATACATGTGACATCATCACAAAAGAGGAGTCAATAAATAGACTATTCTTAAAATTTTCTAAAATTGTTGCTGCAAAAGGGTTAATTTCCCTATGATTCAAAAAATGGTAGGTTCTGGTAATTTTCTCCCATTGAATTAGGTGTGAAATATTCCTTTTCACTATCTATTTGAAGGTTACCGATCAAATAAAGCTTCCACCCTCATTCTCGTTGGAAAGATAGAGCGCTTTATTAAAGCTTAGTTGATACAACCATTTAGAACAACCAGTAGTCCTAGTCCAGTCAGCTACATTACCAGAAAAACCTCCATATTCAAACAGTGGTTTGAGTGGATATCACATACATATTCCGCGTGTTCTACCCAGAATACCAACCATCTGCTGATCAGTTGGGGCTATACATATACATTGGATGCAGGCCATTCACCCAATATTTTAAAGCATTTGTTCCTAGGAAAAGTGGCCTGCACAAAGAGCTCACCTGATGATCCGTTCAAAGAATGAACATGCATACCACATTATCTGATCTGAGCCCAACACCGATGCATGTATCCAAGTGTCTTAAGGGGTCATTTGAAAGCTTGTAAATAGGCTAAGTTTTAAATTACATGTAAATCATTTACGAGGCTAAGGGTCCCTTCCAATGCCTTTTTACCAGTAAATCATTTGCGAGGCTATAACAAATTTACATGGTTTTCTTCTTCTTCTTCTTCTTCTAGCGAAGCGACATACATGGGCAATTTTCGGACCTCCTACGAATGTTTGAATATGGAGATTTTCCACCGTATGCCAACTACCTATTCCTAGGAGATTATGTTGTGAGAGGGGAAACAGAGCATAGAGTCGATGAACATACACATTAAGAAGTTTATAACTTTTTGGGATGGCGATCATGTATCGATTCTTTGTGAAAATGATCAAGAAGCCATCATAGAAATACCTTTGCATTTCGATGTCAATATCTGGCAATGCATGCAATCGCTTCACTTTCTTTCCATCGGAACTTACAACCTGCACGTGAAGGGACAATGGAAATAAGATGTGTGTGTGTGTGTGTGTGTGTGAGAGAGAGAGAGAGAGAGAGAGAGAGAGAGAGAGAGAGAGAGAGAGAGAGAGCTACGGGATAATGGATTTGAAAAGGCTTAAAGGCTGCATGCTAAACTTACAAGCTGAGACGAGGTCCTAAGTGCAGCCTCAACCAATGAAATGTCTTGGACAAGCTTTTTCATTTTCCTAAAAGAAGCAATAACTGCCATAGCTCTTTGCAACAAGAAAAGTGAAACCAATTTTAACATGGCATAAAAATCACTTGTAAACAACTATTCAAGAAATTAAATTAAGCTCTAAAAATTACTTCGTAAAATTTGCATGGACTTGGCATTATTTGACATCCTTCCAAGAACTTGATACATATAATCCCATATTAAGTATATATTCTATAGAAATGACAATAGAAATCAGCAATGAGAGATGCCATATGTGAAATAAATGCTAGCACGTGCCTTTTAAGATCAGTAAGTGTTATGAAAATCAATACGACTTGTTGCTTGCTTCCAGATTCTAATTCCCTGGTTCAAGTTAAGTCCCAACCCTTTCTACCATAACACATTGAAATAAAAATTTCATACTTCATTGTGGCTGCACTAGTCTTTGGTGGTATTCATCATTAAAGAAAAATAACAAGTTGTAAAATAAGAAATATCACCACTTTCGTGGTATTCATCATTAAAGAAAAAGGGAAAAATAACCTGGAAGCATTATGAGGATTCTGTTTATGACCTTTGCCAAGCCCACAATATTCATACATTAGACATGAGATAATTAATGATGCACAGATTTGTGAATTACCTCGGTGACTTTGGATATTCAAAACTTCTAAGTGGTGATGTTAGTAGTGTTTATCAAGAATGGTGATCAGAGAAATTTAGAAATATGACAACCAGAACAAAAATTATCCTTCCATAAGAAGTTAGCTGAAGGTATTACAAATACAACACTTCTGACTATTCCTTAAAAAACTAATGAATCAAGTCATCAAAAAAGTAAATAACCATGACATTATGCTCCTTACAGTTTCATGAGACAACAAAAAAGAAAAGAAAAGTCAAGAGAGTGCCAAATTCTCAACCCTTATTTTCGCTTATGAACTCATGAAGGGCTATCTATTTAACTACTTTGGGAAAAGAAAAAGATAAATATGAAGTAGCCAGTGGAACATTGGGAAATAGTGAAAGCCTGAACTGAAGTGAGAGACACGGCTGAATGTCGACCCCTAGTGCAAGCTTACAAATGGGCAAAACCATTTATCCACCAAACAGGAGAAACCTTACATTTTCACCTTTAATTGGCTAAATAAGCAAAAGGAGAAAAAAATGCTTCTCAGACACATAGGATGTATATGCATTGATATGGTTGTAGTATAGTAGTAGAATTTATTTTGATTATGATTTTCTATATTCTTAGGTGTGCGTACGAATAGATGTTGTTGTATAACTCTTAGACGCATTCGTACTGCTATACTAGTATTGTATTGCTAGAATATAGTTTGATTGTATGGTCAGAAATAATTTGTACCGTTAAGCAGCTGTCCTAGGTTATTGAGATCCACATATGCGACTCCCTCCCTTGGAGCTCATTTCTGCTACAAAAATCAGCAATCTTACATGTGTGGCCCATCTAATGAATGGATCATACATTGCATTTATGTTGGCAATAGAGTTTTCTAAGCGCACACAGCTTTTCTAAGCGCACACAGCATCATACAAGTGCGAGATCTAATCAATTCATCAGTTTGGTCTGATCATGAATATCTTTTATCCAACTAAAAAATCTAGTCCAATCAGCATGTGGCACCAATACTAGAAATGGGTGAATGCAGTTTAGAAACTTTAGACAAGTTTTTCAGAGCTGCAAATTTGTTTTTCAAATTGTAGCCCATCTGACCAGTGGATGAACTTGATTCTTGGGCTAGGGCATGAATATAGTGGTGTCGTTATGATGGATGGATGGGATCTAAGACCTATTGTCCCATGCAGATACATGGTTGGCATGTAAACGAGCTTTATTGCACATGGATGTAGGCAAAGCTCTAGTGTCTTTTAAATTGCTCTCAAAAGTGTTTTTGAACAGAAAAAAACACTAAAAAAAGTGTTTGATTCATTTGCTCAAAAAGAGTTCATTTTTCTGCCTATCGTCCAAAAAAATACTAGTTTTAAACATTTTAAAAATTATAAATTTTCCAAAAATACTGACTCTGCAACAGAGTTTTGCTGACTATGGCATAAACAATGCTCCTTGCCTTCTAGAAGCAATTTTGATTTACTCAATAGAGCAGGTGGAAAAGAAGAAGAAGAAGAAGAAGAAAAGTATCCAGCATATGTTTTAACAGCAACCATAACAAACACCAAGAAAAGAACTGTAGAAACCAAAACCTACATGTCATCTCTAGTTGAAAACATGAAGGAATCATTTGAAGAACACTAAGGTAATCCATCTCTTCAAGCTTACAAGAATCAGATTGTGAGAACCAGAATATCTCATTTATACCAAAACCCTACTAGTATTTCAAAATCTAACAATAGGAAAAGAGCATATTCAGTTAGAATGGTGCAGGACTGAACAAGCCAGGAGATTACACTTACAATTATCTTGATCTTGTAAGCTTCCAAGAAGGGATGTCTGCTATCCGGTAGAGGACATCAAATACCTTCTTCTGAAGACTGCAAAAGAAATGTCAGGATCATAACCAAAATTTATACACCATTTTCTAAAATTCAACCTCTAATGGATGATCATAACCAAAATTTATACACCATTTTCTGAAGACTCCAAAAACCTAGTTTCCCATATTTGCAAGGGAAAAAAAAAAAAAAACTGATTTCTAGATAAAAGAAGGCCGCAAAGGAGTATTGACCTACACATCCCATCTTTTATCGAAATTCCTTTCAAGGCAACATAGGTCTTGCTGCTATATATATGATTCAAAACCATCCAAGATTTTCAAACTTAGTTTCTAGTATTCAAACATATACAAAGGAAAAGAATAAAAAACAAGAAAAAATATACAAAATACACAATCCAAAAATGCATTCCATTAACCTGCAAGCAACGAAATGAAACTGAAAATTACAATGGACATACATTTTGCATAACCAATCCATAGAAATAAAGAGGTAATCTGAAATTTGAAAGTTCTCGAGACATACCTCTGAAATTACATCATGTGCCTAGCAGGTAATCAAGAAGGATTATCTGATTATCAGACAGCCAAATCAAGGATAAGAAGAAAGCTAGAATATTAAATCAACTTGGTTGTACATGAGAAAAAAAGAAGCTAATTGGATCCTCTTTTATGGAATATGCATGTTACCTATAACAAAACCTTAATGTAGATCAGCTCGAGTTTGGCCCATTTAAGTCATTGGGTCTAAAAGCACATAAGGCCTTTGATTTCAGGCCCAAGCTTGCACATTGACATTATACAAGGGCCTATATTCCTCCGCTTGAGCATCAGTATAACATTTTACAAAACATGAGAATGGCCATGTGATTGGTGCCCATGGATTGACTTACATTTCTCATTTATTTTTGGAAAGCATTACACGCTGCACATCTGGTGTAAATTTAGGCATATGCAATTACAAACAAAAGAGAAGTGTAATTAGAAAAACCTCTCAAATTTGCAATTCTACACAATCAAAAATCAAGATATCTAACTAACTCCTCTGCATTCCGAGGTCGTAGTCTTACAGCCACTCGAACTCTTCCAAGAACTGTCCCAAGCATCCAAAGAAAAGAAAAGAAAATTCAGAATTGATCATAATTATTATTATTATTTTTTAAAAATCCAGACTATAAAACAGATAAAACAAAAACTATAATATTAGAACCATAAGTTAAATACCAGAAAAGTCAAACTAGAGTTGAGTCAAAGAGTAGGTTAAGTTCTATTGAGTCTTGAAGACCATGAATTTTTTGAGTCATCAAACTATGATGGACCAGAACTCCCAATATTTAGATGCTAATGAGACACACCCTTTTTCCAGGCAGGTCAACTAATTAGCCTTCTAAGGAACATAGAGAAAAGATACACACAACAATCTTTTTTTTTTCCCTTCATTTTATCAAGAATCCTAACAATATGATGAGATATAACAAGAGATTTTTATTAAGAGATAATCGAGGAGGACATAATTCCAAAATAGAGCCTCATGGATACCACCTTCTTTAATAGTAACATTTGCAGTAGATCCATTTCAGTTTATGGTTTTTAATGGTGTAAACAATATACAAATTTTATGGCATGGGCCAAAAGATGAACTATATACAAATTTCAGGTGGACCACAACATACAAAACAGTGGTGGAAGACCATTATAAACATTTTTTTTTTTTTGTGGGTCACAAAAGTTTTGGATCTAATTTTATCAAAACAGGTTGGATACTAGCAGATAGTAAGTCAAAAATGATAGTGTTGGAAATATGTAAATACCCATGAAAATGCTGGACAAAAGGAAAGTGTAACATGGCCATAAAGATATATGCACAAAGAAAGCTTAAAATTGATTAATTTAAAAATAGAAAATGATATTGCATAATGTTTACTACTCCAAACAAACAATATCAACTCACCTAAGGCCCTGTTTGGTAGACACCTAAAAAATGAGTTGATCTCATTTTGGTTAACAAAAACTATGCATTAATCTTGATCTCTAATAGATAATGAGTTCATGTTAAAAGTAATTATGTGATACAGATAACAATCTCTAATACATAATTATTGTTAGCTAAAATGAGATGAACAAATTTTTGGATCTACCAAACAGGTACTAAATGTGTCAAATAAAATTGTAGATTCAACTAAACTGAAAATATTTAGTAGAATTGCTTAGTCTATTTGTTCCTAATATAAAGAACCATGAGAATTAACATCTTTTAAGACTGAGATTATCGGCATTGTTAAGCTAACATTTATTACATGATTAGAAAGCCATAGCATAGATCTAAGCAAAAATTGTAATATTGTAGCTTGAGAATAGCTTTTTTCCTTATAAGTTAAAAGTGAATAAAGAAAAAAACAAAAAACAAAAACAAAACAGCACTGAACAAAATTCATATAAAATCTATATAATCATCCAAATATATATAGTCATCTGTAGAAAACAAAATTCATATAAAAAACAAAACAACACTAAACTTTGGCATGCTTTAAGAACTGTTTGGGTATACCTCACAACTGCATCTACTTTTTGGTGGTCCACCGAGCACCTGAGACTGCACAAACAGGAACTGCATTTCACAGGCTCCCATTATCTGTCCCAAACTGATGGTAAAACTGTTTCAAGCCAGGGCAATTGGAAACTATCCAACAATATACCTAGAAACAAAAGCATGCTAACCCCAAAAAGGGTTTCGACAATGCAAATCCCTAAAAGGGGATTCGACAATGCAAATCCCTATTTTGGGATTCGACAATGCAAATCCCTAATTCGGGATTCGACAATGCAAATCCCTATTTCGGGATTTGACAATGCAAATCTCTAATCAGGTATTCTAAATTGTAGAAAGCAACAATAAGAAGGGAAAATGTTTACATCATACCTAAGAATCGGAGATTCACGAGCAAATGGAAGGCGAATCAAGAGAGACCGAGAGAGAGAGAGAGAGAGAGAGAGAGAGAGAGAGAGAGAGAGAGAGAGAGAGAGAGAGAGAGAGAGAGATGACTAGGATTTTGAGAGAGAGAGAGATGGATAGAGAGAGGGAGAGGGAGAGGAGACGGAGAGCGAGCGGAGAGGGAGAGCAAGATGGAGAGGCAAAGAGAGGGAGGGAGAGGAAGAGCGCGCGAGAGGGAGAGGGAGAGGGAGAGGGAGAGGGGAAGAGCGAGCGGAGAGGAGAGCTTGTGGGACTGGAGAGGGAGAATCGGCACGCGGCTGAAGATGAGGGGGCGGAAATGAAGGTAGGATTTTTTTTTTCTTCTTGTAGGACTTTTTACCCACAACTGTTAAAATGAGCCACCAGCAAACGGTAGCCCCATCAGTCGGCTAAGCTACACTTTCTTGTAGTGTATCCCTGAGGAGCTTAATTCCCAATCCTCCTTGTTTGGGGCAGCAATCCTTTTCCAGTTGATCCAATGACACTTTTTTTTACCATCTGTCCACCCCGAAAAGAAGTCAGCGAATCCTTTTTAGATAGCATCTAGCGTGCCTTTTGGCATAACTGTTGCCTCAAGGGAGTGGATCGGTACACTGCTCAAAACATACTTTATGAGGATTGTTTTACTTGGCTAGTTTAAGAATACCGTCCTTTCCATCCAGAAAATCTGGGCGGATTTTTTTTTTTTAATCTTGCAATGGCTGGTAGAGGGCTCTCCTTTGTCTGCCTCTTGATAGGGGTACTTCGAGGTATGTGAAGGTTGACGCGCTCTAGTTATCCCTGTAAGCCTCTCAACTACTCTGATTTGCACTTCAATCATCTTGGAGGGGTGAAGTAAACTGCTTTCCTTTTGTTAATCTTCAACCCTGATATTGCTAGGAAATTGTTGAGGAAGTTAAGCATGACAGGAAGAGATCTGCTGCTGCCATTTGTGAATAGGATGGTGTTATCCACGAAGAGGAGGTGGGAGATGATTTGGTTTCCTCTTGAGGTCTTGTAAGGCGTGCAGCAACCCCTCTCCACTATTTTTTTTAAAGCCTCCGCTGAGAGCTTCCATTAGGAAGGTGAAAAATCTCAGTGAGATTGGGTCCCCTTGGCGCAGCCCCCTCTCGTTCAGTTGCTTGGCTCAAATATTTGGAGCAAACCAAACCAAGGTCAAGCTCGTATAATATAGACTAAACCAAACTCAAAAAGTAGGGATATGTTAGAAGGTTGGCTAGCGTAAAGCTCGAGCAGGTGGCGTCATGTGAATACGCCAAACTAAACTTGGGTCAAACTCAGCTAAGCTTGGCTCATGTGCAGCTCGGCTCTCATGGAATTCATAAGATAAGCGATTGTTTTCGCCACATGAAATGAAAAGATCAAGGTACCTTCAACTTGTTCTTTCATTCTAATCACGTGGTATTGGTTTTGGACCTCTATACTTTTTCCATGTTTCATGAGTAAGATATATAAATGTTTCGTGGAAAGGACTAGCGGTCAGTGCTTGTGATGCACGTGAAGAGATGATGCCTCCTCCACCGTGGGCCACACAATTTGTAGGATTCGGATTGAAGTACATGTATGCCATGTGTAGACCGTTGTGTCTGCATGCACATGGACCCATACCCCACTAGAGTAACAAAAAAACCTCTCCGTTGGGGTGAACTGGATTCGGTTTGGTAGAGACTCATAACATAGGAAAACAGTGGTGATTGCCTGAATGAAGAGAAAACACAACTATCAGCTTGATCCAACTTTTATGCCCCCTGAGAAGTTTTTAATGGTGGGTGCTCGATCACCACTGTTTCCTGTGGTGTGGTCCACCTGAGATTTAGATCTACCTCATTTTCAGGATCATGACTTAAAATGAGCTGGCAAAATAGATGGACGGCTTGGATAGAACACATACATCATGATGGGTCCACAGAGCACTGTCCAATCCCGTAGTGTCACTATGCAGTCCCGTCCTTGTAGAGACGTTCATGTGGATCCCACCTATCCTCGTGCAGTAACTTTCATGCATCGAACCGGCTGAAATGGGGACGCGGCCGGACTGGATACCGACACTGCCGGTAGCCACATCGCTGCTGGGGCAGTGCTAGCATGATGGATCTGCTTTATCCACACTATGTGTCCATTTTGAATAATTAATTTACGGCATGAGCCAGAAAATTAGGCAAATCTAGCTCTCAGGTGGACCACACCATAGAAAAACAATGTTAATTGAACGCTCAACATTAAAAACCTCCTAAGGCTCACTAATGTTTATTTTCCATCCAACCTGTTGATTAGGTCATATAGACCTGGATGGAGGCCAAACACAAACATTAGTTTAATCCAAACCTTTGTTGCCGTCAAGAAGATTTTAGTAGCCGACATTAAATCACTACCATTTCACGTGGTGTGGTCCACCTGAGATTTTGATTTGACTTTTTTTTTTTCCTGAATGGATCAAGCCCTAAAATAAACTGGAAAATGTATAGACGGTATAGGTAAAACATATACATCATGGTGGTGTTGAGAAGTGGAGCCACATGCGTGAATTTCGTGTCATAAGTCCTTTCGCAACTAGGATGCGAAAGGAGTTTCACGGATTTCGTGTCGCAAGTCCTTTTGCAACTGGGATGCGAAAGGGAAGTTGCCAAAACTATAAATTGGGATCCCTAGGGTTATTCTAGGGTTAAGGTAAATATTAAAAAATTATTCTAAGGTGTGGGCAAGGGATTTTCTCTGTACTTCCAAGGGAGAGGTTAGTATATTGCCTTGTAATCTTCGTTTCTCTTCATAGTGGAATTTTGCATCCATGGTTTTTTACCCTAGTTTGGGGTTTTTCCATATATATCTTGTCTTGTGGTTTGTTTGAATGCTTTTATTCATTTCTAATTTATATTTCTTCCTGTTTATCGTTTGTGGGTGAGGCCTGAGATTGGATCTAGGCTCACTGCGTTGTTGGCGTGCTACGCAACAACTAGTATCAGAACTATTGGTTTAGTTTTATTGGGAGCGATGGCGGAAGATAGAAAAACTAGAATTGAGAAGTTTGATGGTTCAAACTTTACCTTCTGGAAGATGCAGATGGAGAATTATCTGTATCAGAAGGACCTCTATATTCCTCTAGGAGGAAAAGAGAAGAGACCATAAAAGATGACAGATGATGAATGATTTTTACTGGATAGAAAGGCTTTAGGAACGATCCGACTCTCTTTGTCTAAGAGCGTCGCCTTCAATATATCCAAAGTAAAAACGACAAAAGAATTAATGGAAGCCCTAGCCACCATGTATGAAAAGTCCTCAGCATCCAACAAGGTTCATCTTATGAAACAACTATTCAACATGAAGATGTCAGATGGTGGAAGTGTGGTAGAACATCTAAACGAGTTCAATACAGTCATGAGCCAGTCGGAATCCATTGGCATTGCTTTTGAGGATGAGGTCAGGGCATTATTGATCTTATTCAGTTTGCCAGACAGTTGGGATGGTTTGGTGATTGCTGTTAGTAATTCTTCAGGGTCGACAAAGTTGAAATTTGATGATGTGGCCGGTTTAATTCTTAGCGAAGAAGCTAGAAGGAAAGCATCAGGAGTTTCAGGGGACTTAGGGAATGCTCTAAACGTTGAAGGAAGAGGAAGATCGTTGAATAAAGGAGGCAATAAACATGGGCATTCTAAGTCGAGGAAGAAGTCTAAGGGACCGAAAGATAAAAACGGGTGTTGACATTGCGGCAAGAAGGGGCACATGAAACGTGATTGCAGGGCGCTTAAGAAATAAGAAGGAAGCTCTCAAGGCGGGAAGGATTCAGTGAATCTGTCTGAGTAGAGCGACACAGAGGCGTTGATCTAGTCTCTTGATGCGAGGAATGAGTCTTAAGTTATAGACTCGGGTGCTTCGTTTCATGCCACTTCGTATAAGAAAGTTTTGCGTGATTATGTGTCAGGTGACTTTGGGAGAGTCTACCTGGGTGATGATGAGCCATGCAATATTGTTGAAAAGGGAGATGTTCATGTAAATCAGAAAGACGGAACAGTCTTGAAATTGAAGGATGTCAGACATGTACTGAGTTTGAAACGTAATCTGATCTCAGTGGGACAGTTGGCCGATACCGGTTATGTGACGACATTCACCAGTGACTCCTGGAAGATCACAAAAGGTGCCCTAGTAATATCTCGAGGCAAAAAGGAAGGTACTTTGTACGTGACTTCAGGATCATATAGTTCACTCGCAGTCGCATCAATTAGAGTGAATGGGCAGTTATGGCATCAGAGGCTGGGACATATGAGTGAGACAGTGATAAAAGTGCTATTGTCAAAAGGGAAGCTACCAGGGCTGAAGTCTATTGACTTGGAATTCTGCGAGGACTGTGTATATGGCAAGCAGAAGAGGGTAAGCTTCAAGAAGATGGGACGCGCTCCAAAGACACATCTGTTGGAGCTTGTACACACTGATGTGTAGGGACCAGCACAGGTATTATCTCTTGGTGGATCACATTATTTTGTTACCTTTATTGATGATGCTAGTAGAAAACTGTGGGTCTACTTCTTAAAACATAAATCTGATGTATTTGATGTATTTAAGAAGTGGAAAGTTATGGTAGAAAATGAGACAGGTAAAATAGTAAAGTGTCTCAGATCTGACAATGGGGGAGAGTATTGTGATAAGAGGTTTGAGGAGTATTGTGCAGCAAATGAAATCAAACATCAGAAAACGATTTCAGGGACATCACAACAGAATGGTGTGGTTGAGCGCATTAACAGGACCATCCTTGAGCGCGCCAGGAGCATGAGGTTACATGCAGGGTTGCCCAAGACCTTTTGGGCAGATGCTGTGAATACTGCCGCATATCTCATCAATAGAAGTCCCTCAGGACCATTGGATGGTGGGCTACCAGAAGAAGCGTGGACTGGGAAGGAAGTGAACCTTGTACATCTCAGAGTATTCGGTTGCACTTTAGATGTTCACATTGATGCAGAGCACAGAGACAAGCTAGATGCGAAGTCCAGGAGGTGCACGTTTATAGGCTATGGGCAGCATGATTTTGACTATAGGTTTTGGGATGCAAAAAACAGAAAAATCATCAGAAGCAAGGATGTAGTCTTCAAAGAAAAAGTGATGTATAAGGACAGTGTGCAGGAAAATAAGGCCAAGAAAAAGGAATTCATAGAGTTGGAAGAGTTACCGGACATGGGTGTTACAGTGCCACAGGATGAGGCAGAGCCGCATACACCGGTTGTGAGGAGGTCTATTCGGGAGAGGAGACCCACGGTCCGATACTCACCCTCCTTACATTATCTACTACTAACAGATAATGGTGAGCTAGAGTGTTTTGAAGAGGCGTTACAGTCAGATATACGAGTTAAGTGGGAGCAGGCCATGGATGATGAGATGGACTCTCTTGAGTCTAATCGTACATGGGAGCTAATCACTCTACCCAAGGGTAAGAAAGCTCTTCATAACAAGTGGGTTTACAGACTGAAGGAGGAGCACGATGGTTCGAAACAGTACAAGGCCATATTGGTTGTGAAAGGGTTTCAACAAAAGGTGGGTATCGATTTCACTGAAATATTTTCATCGGTAGTGAAAATGTCTATGATTCGCATGGTCTTGAGTATAGTGCCTTTAGAGGACTTACATCTAGAACAGCTAGATGTTAAGACAGCCTTTCTTCATGGGGACCTTGAAGAAGAGATATATATGCATTAGCCGATAGGATACGTGACACCTGGTAATGAGAACAAGGTGTGTAGACTGAAGAAGAGTCTATATGGCCTGCAGCAGGCCCCGAGACAGTGGTACAAGAAGTTCGACAGTTTCATGTTGGGAAACGGTTTTAGGAGATGTCATGCAGGCTACTGTTGTTACTTGAAGAAGTTTGATACATCTTACATCATCCTTCTTCTGTACGTTGATGATATACTTGTGGCCGGTTCAAGCATAAAGGATATCTCAGATCTCAAAAGACAATTGTCTAGAGAATTTGCCATGAAGGATTTAGGAGCTGCAAAACAAATCCTAAGCATGAGGATAAAGCGTGATAGAGAAAACAAGAAATTAGTTTTGTCATAGGCAAAGTACATAGCTAAGGTACTTTATTGATTCAATATGGGAGGTGCTAAGCCGATTAGCACTCCATTAGTCAACCACTTCAAGCTATCTAAGGAGCAAGGTGCAAAGACGCACGAGAAACATGACTACATGGCTAAAGTTCCATACGCGTCAGCTATTGGGAGTCTCATGTATGCTATAGTGAGCACGAGGCCAGACATTGCTCAAGCAGTAAGAGTTGTTAGTAGGTTCATGAACAACCCTGAGAAGGAACATTGGGAAGTTGTGAAGTGGATCCTTAGGTACTTGGTAGGTACTAAGGATGTAGGGCTGAGTTATGATGGATCGAAAATTAAGTTACAAGGCTACGTGGATTCAGATTTGGCAGGAGATATCGACAGCAGAAGAAGCACTACAGGTTATGTTTTTAATCTGGGTAGTGCTGCAGTCAGTTGGGTCCCTTAGTTATAAAAGATAGTATCTATCAGTACGACAGAAGCAGAATATGTTGAGGCTACAGAAGCATGCAAGGAGATGGTGTGGATGCAAAGTTTTATGGAAGAGTTAGGTAAGAAGTAATCAGATTGCAAGCTATACAGTGACAGTTAGAGCGCAATACATTTGGCTAAGAATTCAGCTTTTCATTCAAGGACTAAGCATATTGCCATCAGATATCACTTCATACGTTCGTTACTGGAAGATGGATCGATTACTCTAGAGAAGATTTATACAAGTAAGAATCCTGCGGATATGCTGACCAAGGCGGTCACAAGGGAGAAGCTGAAGCTCTGTTAAGCTTTGATTGGTCTTCAGGCTTAAAGATGGGGAGGTGCTGCACTCCGGATGAAGAAGACAAAAGTTTATGGCGATGTGTCTCCAAGTGAGAGATTGTTGAGAAGTGGAGCCACATGTGCGAATTTCGTGTCGCAAGTCCTTTCGCAACTGGGATGCGAAAGGAGTTTTGCCACAAGTCCTTTCGCAACTGGGATGCGAAAGGAGTTTCGCGGATTTCTTGTTGCAAGTCCTTTCGCAACTGGGATGCAAAAGGAGAAGTTGCCAAAACTATAAATTGGGGTCCCTAGGGCTATTCTACGGTTAAGGTGAATATTATGAAATTATTCTAAGGTGCGGGCAAGGGATTTTCTCTATACTTTCAAGGGAGAGGTTAGTATATTGCCTTGTAATCTTCGTTTCTCTTCATAGTGAAATTTTGCATCCGTTGTTTTTTACCCTAGTTTGGGATTTTTCCATGTATATCTTATCTTGTGGTTTGTTTGAATGCTTTTATTCCTTTCTAGTTTATATTTCTTTCGGTTTATCGTTTGTGGGTGAGGCCTGAGATTGGATCTAGGCTCACTGCGTTGTTGGCATCTTTAGCTTGCAACAGTGGGGCTCACATAGCACCTACTCTGGCACTTGTCGGCCAGTAATTGATGTCCCTAAAATGGGGAAAAATGGGAGGGTAGTGCCGTCATAAATAAAGCCATTAGAAGGGGTAAGACAATAATACATACTGTCAACCAGGGATGTGTTGTTGCTGTAAAAGGCTCTAAGAATGATATGAAATGGATAAGTGAATTTTGAGAAATAGTTTAAAAGCAAGAGGCTTTTGGTCCATATAGCTAAAAAGCCATGGTTAAAAGGAAAAATTTTAAAATTTAATAATTATTTAAAAAAATATTAGATTAAAATTGTATAATTATTTGATTACAAAACTATCATATTGGCGGACATTTATTAGACCATTGAAAAAAAAAATCCAATGGTCCTGTTTAGGCTAACTTATTCTACAATTAAATAATTAAGTTTTTATTCAAATGGCATTTGACAAGTCAATTACAAGGATTTTAAAGTAGCCCTAAAGGTGTCTCTTCCTCTCTATGTTACTGAAGGGAATTTCAAATTACCATTCAATAGGTAAGCGATGCCTGCATGGAACATGCTCAAGATTTGAGCTTTCAAGGGTATATATATTATTGGGATTTGTGCTATGGAATCACACGGATATGGATCTGGGATAGCAATCCAAGAGCACCAAGCAAACACAAGAGAACACAAAGATTTAATGTGGAAAACCTTTGCGGGAAAAAACCATGGCACAAAGTGACATATCTTCATTGTTAAAATAGAAATTACAATGAGAAAGGACTTACCCGATTCGAATAACCTCGAATCTTACTCTTGCTACACCCTTTGATAACCCTAAAATCCTTTTAAAAATCCTTGGAATACCTTTAGGAAGCCTTAGAATACCTTAGAATGATCCCAAGGACTCCTATTTATAGATGGGGATACCCCGCTTACTCACCTCCCTAGAAACCACCTCAAATTTATGCAGTCCGTACAGAGTCCACGCACCATCTGTGTAACCTTTGACTAGTTGAGTCAGGGCTTTGACTGGTCAAGCCTGACCCTCGACTGGTTAAGCGTCCTGGAAATCCCAAATATATTGTTGCTGGACTTCGAGTCAAACAGGCTTCGACCAATCGAAGGCACCTTCGACTAGTTGAGCCAGTCTCTCGACTGGTCGAGTACCTCGGACAAATTTAAGACATTCATTTTTTACAACAATTTCTACCATGTCTTCAGTCTTCAAACGTGTATCTTGTAGCCCTCTTCTCTTATCTTTGCATTACATCATAGCCTCAATCAACGCTTCTCGTGCACACTCTGTCATTCTTTTACGCCATCGCCAAGCCCAGATAAGTTGCACAAAACTTAAACTTTTCTGTAGGAACAACTTTGATGAGCATGTCTGCTGGATTCGCGTTGGTGTGGATCTTCTCCAGTGTTAAGCCTCATTCATCAAGCACTTGTCGGATAAAATGCTGACGAACATCAATGTGTACATGAGTGATAAACAGAATTTTTAGTAAAATTGATAGCGCTTTCACTATCACAATTAACTAGCATGACCTCCTGCTGAAGTCCCAACTACTGGTTTATCATGCCTCTGAACCAAACATTTTCTTTAAACGCTTCCGTCACTGCCATATATTCTTCTTCGGTCGTGGAAAGAGTCACCACGGACTGAAGCTTTGACATCTAACTGATTGCTCCACCTCCTAGTACAAACGAGTATCCTGAAGTAGACTTTATGGAAGCAACACTACCTGCGTAGTTGGAATCCACATACCCTACCAACTTTGCCCTTGTCTTTTCAAAAGTTAAGACGTAGTTTTTTGTACATCAAATATATCGAAGTAGCCATTTCACCGCTTCCCAATGTTGCTTGTCGGGGTTTGACATATATCTGCTCATAATACCGACTACCTGTGAAATATTTGGTCTCGTACAGAACATGACATGCATTAAACTGCCAACTGCATTTGAATAAGGCACATGAGACATAACATGCTTTTCCTCATTTGATTTAGGACATTATTCTGAGGAAAGCTTGAAGTGAGTCGCATGGGGATCGCTCACCGACTTTTCCTGGTCCATCCCATACTTGATCAATACCTTTTCAAGGTATTTTGCCTGTGATAACCAAAGCCTGCTCTTCTTCATGTCTCTAGGAATATCTATGCCGAGAACACTTTTTACAGCCCCCAGATCTTTCATCTCAAATGTTTCTGATAATTGAGTCTTCAGTATATTGATTTCAGAATATAATGACTCACGATCAACATATCATCAACATACAATACTAGGATGATGAATCCGCTATCACTCAGTGTCTTGTAATCGACACAGTGATCGTATTAACCCCAAGTAAATTTTTTACTCAACATGAAAGAATCAAATTTTTAATACAACTGCCTAGGCGACTGTTTCAGGCTGTACAACAACCTCATTAACCTGTAAACTTTTTTTATATCCCTTTAACTTTATTGCCCTCTGGTTACTTCATGTAGATCTACTCTTCCAACTCCCCGTGCAAGAATACAGTCTTGACATCCATTTGTTCCAGCTCGAGATCGTATCAGGCAACCGATGCCAACACGAATCTGATAGATATCTGCTTAACCATCAACGCGAATATCTTTATGAAGTCAATTCATTCTATTTGAACATAACCCTTTGCTACTAATCTAGCTTTGTATATATCCTGTTTTCTTTTGAATAATCATTTGTATCCGATTACTTTTCGGCCCACTAGAAGCTCCACTAGCTCCCATGTGTGATTTTTATGTAACGAGTCCATCTCATCGTCTATAGCCGCCTTCTACTTTTCTGCATCAGGCTCACTAAGAACCTCCTAAATAGTAGACAGGTCTCCCTTATCTGTAACGAGGGCATATGCAATATTAGAGTAATCTTTGTATCTTACTGGTAACCTGTGATCATGCGCTGGGTTCCTTCTAGTAGGTGGTTACTCCACCTAATCCTGTACCTCTTTTTGCGCATCCGTTTCTGCTTGAGTAAATCTGTATTAATCTGGACGTCTACGGTCAACATTTTTGGTTCCTTTTGCTCCTCTTGATCATTCTTATGGAATAGAGAGTTTTCATCAAATTTGACGTCGCAACTAGTGATGACCTTGCGTGTGATCTTGTTAAATAGCCTGTAACCTTTCACACCAATACCATAGCCAACAAAAATATACTTTTTGGCTCTATGGTATAACTTTTTTCTCTCAACGGACGGTACATGAGAGTAAGCCTTACAACCAAATATATACAAATCTCAATAGTCAATCTTATGACCACTCCATACTTCCTCTAGAATTTTACATTCAATTGTCGTTGAAGGAGACCAGTTCACCAAATAGCAAACCATGTTAACAGCTTCAGCCTATAAGTCCTTGTCCAACGCAACATTATTAACATGCATCTGGCCCTCTCCAAGAGAGTCCGATTCATTCGCTCAACTAGTGTGGCGCACTATGTTGTACCTAATGATTCATTCATCCTTGCAATGTTCATTAAACTCAATGGAAGTGAATTCTCCACCATTGTCAGTCCTTAAAATCATTATTTTTCTCCCTGAATATTTTTTTACCATTACCTTCCATTGTTCGAATATGGTGAAAACTTTAGATTTACTTTTTATGAAGTAAACCCAAACTTTTTTGGAGTAGTCATCAACAAATAAAACAAACCATGACAACCTCCAACGAAAATTTCTGGCGATAGCCCCCATATGTTAGAGTACACATAATTAAGCACTCCTTTACATACATATTTTCCAGATTTAAAAGATAATATAGATTGTTTATCATATATACAATGCTCGCATATATCTAAATTAGAGTTTTTAAAAGCTGGAATTAAACAACGATTAGATAGTACCTTCATGCCTCGGTTGCTCATATGACCCAAACGAGCATTCCACATACGTAGAGATGTAAAATCTGCAATAGCTGCTACCACTCCACCTGCTGAAATATTCCTGATCAACCTGTAAATGTTTCCTTGCCTTTGCGCCCTCATAACTACGAGCGCCCCTTTTGAAACTTTAAGGATACCATCAATACCAATAAACTTGCACCCTATAGCCTTGAGTGCACTTAGAGAAATTAGACTTTTCTTCATATCAGGTACGTGCCTGACGTTAGTCAAGGTACGCTCTATCCCATCAAACATCTTGATGCTCACTGTACTAATAGCCACAACATTACAGGCATTGTCATTGTGCATAAAAACCTGTCCATCATTGCATTCTCTGTAACCGGTGAACTAACTCTGATGATGAGTCATGTGATATGACGTTCCTGTGTCAAGGATCCACTAATCTCCATGATTGTCGTGTAAGTGTCCGATCATAGACACAGACAGAACATCACACCACTTGTCTCTTCATCAGATGTGACAACATTGGTCTCCTTGGAAGAAGTCGCTGAATTTTCTTTCTTCCCTTTAGTTTTGGTACAATCATTTTTCATGTATCCAGACATCCCACGGTTCCAGCACTTTAGTTTTCCTTTGCCCTTGCCCTTGGATTTGGATCTAGGTCTTGAAGATCCTGTATCTCGCTCAGAATTCCTGTCTTTCGTAATCAGTGCATCGGAAGATGTCCCTATGTCACCGTTTAACTTTCTCATGGCCTTCCTTGAAGGGTTGAGATAACGGCGTCAACACTCAAGGTTTTATTTATGGTGCACATTGCATCCTTGACTGACTCATATGATGCCGGAAGAGAATTCAATAATGTACATGCTTGTTCCTCATCTTTGATCACTTCCTCTATATTTAGCAATTTGCAAACCAATTTATTAAAGTTGCTGATGTGAGCCTCCAGATCTCCACCCTCAGCCATCTTGAAGTTATACCACTATCAGTTCAAGTGTAAGCGATCTTCAGAGGATTTTTTCGCATAGATATCCTCTAATTTCGCCCATAAACTAGCTGCAGTTTTCTCTCTCAAAATATTATAGAGAACCTCATCCATGAGACATAAACGGATTGATGATAAGGCCTTCTTATCAAGGGTATTCCATTCATCATCAATCATGCTAAACTTTCTCGCCTCAAGAGTACCATCCTCGCCTTGCTTGGTTAAGGAACTGATCATCTTGATCTTCCATAACTCAAAGTTATTTTTCCTGAATACTTCTCAATATCATAACTAGTACTTCTCATTTTACTAATTCTGCAGATTCAGATCTGTGCCCCCAATGATTGCTCTGATACCACTTGTTGGGATTTGTGCTGTGGAATCACACAGATATGGATCTAGGATAGCAATCCAAGAGCACTAAGCAAACACAAGAGAATACAAAGATTTAACGTAAAAAACCCTTGTGAGAAAAAACCATAGCACAAAGTGACAGATCTTCACTATTAAAATAGAAATTACAAAGAGAGAGGACTTCCCCGATTCGAACAACCTCGAATCTTATCCTTGCTACACCCTTTGATAATCCTAGAACCCTTTTAGAAACCCTTAAAATACCTTTAAGAAGCCTTAGAATACCTTATAATGGTCCTAGGAAATCCTATGTATGAATGGGGAAACCCCACTTACGCACCTCCGTAGAAACCGCCTCAAATTTATGCAGTTCACGCGGAATTTGCGCACCATATGTGTAACCTTTGACTAGTCGAGCCAGGGCTTCGACTGGTCAAGCCTAACCCTCGAATGGTTGAGCGTCCTGAAAATTCCAAATACATTGTTGCTAGACTTCGAGTCGAACAGGCTTCGACCAGTCGAAGGGACCTTTAACTAGTCGAGCCAGTCCCTCGACTGGTCAAGCACTTCGAGTATTTAAGACATCCCTTTTTGACAACATATATAACTAGGCAGATCTGCTTTCTTACACGTCTCAAGTACGCCACAAACATACATAGTGATGTAAGGAAGAGGGGGCAAAATAATTCTGGACGGTGACTGCTGAGGAACCTATTACCTGATTATACAAAGTTGTTTACTGCATGTAATACAATGTATTATCAGCATTGGTTTTTGAGAAAAGTGGGATCACACTAATTTTATTGATTTTTCTTTAAAACTTTACATGAATTTAGCATGCAGAACATACCAAAAATGAAAAATACATGGATGTACAATCTCTAAAAGCAAACCTAGAACAATGCAATTGTACGGATGATCATAAAAGGATGCAACCTTTTACACGGAAAAAGAGAGAAATACAGACAATGCGTATAGCCAATACGACCATTAGTTGAGGATAGTCTATCCTTACTCGGAGGGTTGATTAAACCGTACATACAAAAAGTCATGTGTGCATGTGGAATAACTTAACACTCCATGCACATATGTTATCACATGTTTTACAAATTTGACCATCCATGTTAAAGTACCGAATCTGCAACCATTAATCTTCAATTGCCTCACATGCACCACATGTCTCAGTCAATGTGCACATGCACCATAATCTTACCTTGTTACCGATCATCTTAAGGTCCCATATATTCCACCAATACATGTTTTTAGTATATGACAAACATGATAGAAAACAAGTTGGCATGACCAATATAGCATGTGTAATATGTTGGGAATTGGCAGAAGCAAATCTTGAATTGGGATCTCATGCAATTAAGAAAACGTAAATAAGTAATCATAAAGATACACAATTTTATGTGAAAAAACTCTTACGGGAAAAAAAGCCATGGCACAAAGCGACAAAGAATTACTATGAAAGCAAAAGTATAAAAGATGAAATCACTTACACTAATTCAAAATCCCCTTTTCACATTCTCAGGCCCTAAAAAATGTTTTATCCCTCTTTAAAATAGCCTAGGAAATCCTTGGAATAACTCTAATCCTACAATTACACCCATATATAGTGTCGAACCTAGAATAGGAAACAATTCACGTAGTTCCGCAAAACCGCGCACTTCTGTTGATGGGATCAACAACCAAAGAAGGCTCTTCGATGGGATCAAACCCACCTTTGATCATATCGATTTGGAAAAAAAAAACATTCCATCGAGCATATGAAATAAATCGAGATTTTCTTGAGGAGATCGAGTGGCTATCGATGGGATCGACAACTGCTCGATGAGATCGAGTGGTCTATTGATGCCATCAACAAACTTAGTTGCAGACAAATTTAAGACATTTAATAATGATCTCCACCATATCTTCAATTGTCATGAACCACAGCTCCAAGTTCCATCTCTATTTGCCTTCATCATAACTTTATCATCGTTATCGCTTCTTGCGTACACTCCATCTTCATCAGCCTTTCGTCAAACCCAAATAAGTCGATCAGAATTAGAACTTCTCCCCGGGAACCACCTTAGCCAGCATATCCATTAGATTCACGCTTGTGTGGATTTTCTCTAGAGTGACACGACCTTCCTCAAGCACCTTCATGTCGTGATCGCTCATGTGGCCTATACGTGCAGCTACAAATGTGCTGACGTAGACTCCACTACAGACACTGCAACTCTACTCGATATAATTTTTCCGATTAGCCTGTAAAGGTTACTATTCCATTCTGCCTTCATCACTATGAGTGCCCATTTTGAAACCTTTAGGACATGATCAAAATCAGTGAATTAACACCCAATAGCCGTGAGAGCACCTAGGGAGATTGGATTCTTCCATAGATTAGGAGTGTGTCTCACATCTATCCATCCCATTAGACATCCTTATGCTCACCGATCCAATTCCAACATCCTTACAAGTAACATCATTGCCCATAAACACCTGGCCACCATTACGCTCGGTGTATGTGGTGAACCAATCCCGATGCAAGGTCATGTGGTATGACGCCCCTGTGTCCAAAATCCACTCATTGCTGAGTGGATTGGATTTTGATGTAGTCAGAAAATCACTAGTGTCCACATCCTCACTTGACTCCACTATATTGGCCTCTTTCGGTGCTTCATCTGCCTAGGATTCCAGCAATCCTTATTCATATGCTCCTGTCTTCCATAGTTTCAACACTTCATCTTCCCATTGTCCTTAGATTTGGACCGTGAATGCAACGAATTTCCTTTTTTCCGCTCTTAATTCCTTCCCTTAGCTACCAATACATCCATGAAGGAACCTACACTACTATTTTTCTTTCTCAACACCCTTGACTGAAGAGTTGAGATAACAGTCTTAACATCAATGGTCTCTCAACCATGGCACATAGTATCTACGAAGCCATTGCAAGACTCTGGAAGAAAGTTTATCATAGTTTGTGCTTGATCTTCCTCGCCCATCTTCACTTCCACCTTGTCAATTTGCAAAGGATCTGATTGAATGCACTAATGTGTTCATTAAGATTCGACCCCTCCACCATCTTCAAATTATAGAATTGTTTTTTCATATACAATCGATTTGACAACGTTTTCACCATGTACAAGCTATTTAACTTCTTTCAAAGTCCTGCCGTAGTCTTTTGATTTAGGACGCTATAAAGGAGATTGTCCGCTAAACATAGTTGGACCGATGTTTTCACTCTTTTATCAAACTTTTCCCATTTTTCATCGTTCAAAGATGTTGGATTCTTCTCAACACCAAGGATTGCCTGTTTTAGCCCTTGCTGAACTAGAAGGCCTCTCGTCTTCACCTTCCATAGTTTGAAGTTATTTTTCTTGGTAAACTTCTCCATTTCATACTTCACGTTTAATCCCTTAATTGTTATAATGCCAATATAAACTTGAATCCCAATGTACGCTTTGATACCACTTGTTAGGAATCTACAAAAGCAAACCCTGAATTTGGATCTCACGCGATTAAGCAAGCGTAAATAAGTAATCACAAAACGCACACAATTTTACATGAAAAAATCCTTTCGCGAAAAAACCGTGGCACAAAGCAATAACAAATTACTGTGAAAGCAAAAGTACAAGAGATGAGGTCACTTACAGTAATCCAAAAACCATCTTTCACTTTCCCGAGTCCTCAAAAACATTTTAGGCCTCTTTTGAGTAGCTTAGGAAACCCTTGGAATAACCATAATCTTGGAATTACACCCATATATAGTGCCGCACTTGAAATATGAAATAATTCCCACAATTCTGCAAAACCTCTCACTTTTTTCAATGAGATTGAAGCCACCATTGATCATATCGATTTCAACTAAAAAAATCCACCGAGCAAAGGGAATAAATCAGGATTTTCTAGATGAGATCGAGTGGTATGTCGATGCCATTGACAGACCTAGTTATAGACAAATTTAAGATATTTGATAACATAATGTAGTACTTCGTGTGCATCTAAACAACCCCTAAAAATAGGCCTTTCTATGGTTGAAATGTTCCAAGGTTTGAAATGATGCAAATTAAAGAAAAAAAGAGTTATTCCTTTTAATTATGATTAATTCCATCATATAAATGGCTTCGGTTATAAAATTATTACCGTTAGATTAAAAGTTAATATACTTTTAAACTACACATGTATATTGGACAAGATTGCTTATGAATGACGTCGTGTTGTGGAGTTTTATTGACCAATGATGAATCATCGATGATTGGATCTGGCCAATGTATTTGGTGGGTTATTCATCATCGGCCCCAACCTGGCTTGGCCCTTACACTGCACTAATATTCTAAGATCAAGCTTGGCCCTAGCCCTATAGGCTAGGCCACTAAGCTTAGCTGGGTAGCCTACACTATTGTCACCCTTATCTACAAATTCCTAAATTTTGATATATTATATTGCACATGAATTTTTATCTACATTAATTACTTCTATAAAATTAGACAAGCGAAAAGTACAGCCCAGAAGAATTGCCAATGTACATACACATGAAAAAGGTTGGTAGTTCTAAAATGTCATGGATTAAAATGTAAATTAATTAGTACCTCATGGAGAGTTATTTGATACTCAAGCTAGGTATGATGCTTGATATCAGAGGCACTTAAAATTGGTATATATGAAAGTATTAACTAAAATTAAATTGACTAAATTCGGATCATGTTATCAGTGAGTTACAATCTAAAAATTCATATTGATTGAGTAATTTTATGTTATACCTTAGTTTTGGTACTCGAGCACACTCGGCCCAATCATTGAGTCGTCGGTGTGAATTGAGCATGAATTATAAATATTCACATAAACATTCACCACAATTAATATTCATAACCAAATATCAATGGAAAATGCATCAATAATATTCAAATAGTCATATTAAAATTATCCACTTACGATCTCAAATTATTGAATTAATGTTGTGTAAACATTTAATATCTAAGAAGCATTATTCTGAACTTCTTCCATTCATAGTTTGTAAAATATTCCTTTTCTTTTTCTTTCTCTATTGGGGAATGTCTTTGAAATCATATGACTAATCCTGAAGGTGTTTGATACTCTCCTCATCCTAGAATGTTAAGTCTCAAGCAGGGTGAGCTATGTGTTTGTACGTTCACAAAACTGCTATTTATAAGATTAGCTAGTGTTTGATACTCTCCTAATCTAATTCCAATACCCGTTCACGACACTGCTATTTATAAGATTAGCTAGTGTTTACAAAAGATATTGGATGAATATGCAAATAACTAAGAAGATGCACGATTAATCTGCAAATAAGGGGAGGATGGATTTGGTTTGTACGTCCCAACAGGATTCATTATTTATTGTCAATGAATCGGTTACAACGTCTCATTCATGTCCCGAGTGTTTGGGAGGTGTCGAAGGCTCCTTGTGTTCTCTTAGGGGTGGGTTTCTGTCTCCCTTCCCCTCTTTCTTCCTCTCTTTCTGAGGCTTTGTTTTGTAGGTGGTGATGGCGTTTGCTGATGTTGAATACTGCTGCTTTGTTGGAGGGCTCGCATGGGCTACCAACGACCGCTCTCTCGAAAGGGCTTTTAGCTCATTCGGAGAAGTTATCGAATCCAAGATTATTAGTGACCGTGAGACAAGGAGATCGAGGGGCTTTGGATTCGTCACCTTCAGCAACGAACAGTCCATGAGGGATGCCATTGAAGGGATGAATGGATAGAACCTTGACGGGAGGAGCATCACTGTCAACGAGAGGCCCAGTCCAGGGGAAGTGGCGGTGGCGGAGGATTCCGTAGCAGTGGTCGCCGTAGCAGTGATGGCTATGGAGGGGGAGGGGGAGGGGGTTATAGTTGCAGTGGTGGTGGAGGTGGTGGACGGGATCGTGGATATATATGGTGGGTCGGATGGAGGATCTCGTTACCGTGGTGGTGGTGGTGGTGCTTTAGATGGCAACTGGAGAAACTAATCGTTACGAGAGTGGCGTGTTTGTTCCAGATGGCAAATGGAGTAACTAAGTAGCAACACTACTAGTACTAGTTATGGCTGGGTTATCTTTATCTTGTGTTAAATGGTGTGTGGAGAGGAATGACTGGGTTATTTTCTTCTCTTATAATGTTTTTGATCTCTGGTTATGGTTTTTGATCTCTCAAGAACTACAATTAGTAATAGTAATCGGTTCTATATTACATGGTATATAAAAAAAATAATTAAAAAAAAAAAAAAACGTCTCAATCATGTCCCATAAAAAATGAGCAATGTTTTGAGGAAAAAAAAAGAAGAAAAAAGGTACATCTTTTAATGCACTGACTGCGTATGACCCGTATAATTGATAGACACATTTTCCCAGGTTAGTCATACTCACCTGAAATGTTGGCTGAAACTCAGCCACGTGATTTGTTGATCAGTTTATTCAGGCCAAGGTAATTCTCAAGGTATATGGGAATCTTCATATATATACTGATCTCTTTCTGATTGACAGCTTGAATGCTTCAGTGGTCTGCGATGCTGACATGTTTGATTGGATCGCGCCTGCATTAGCTAAGTTAGGCACCACCACATATGCCAGCTACCTGCTAGCTACTGGCGAAATATGCAAGCCACTCATCAATTGGACCTCACTGTGTAGGGAAGCGGATTGGCTGGTGTACCACACACCAGCTATATAGCTGGTGTAGGTACGTCTCGTGGGAAGATGAGCGCTGACGCTCCTCCAGCTCCGAGTTGTATAAATGGTTAAAAGGAGATCAAAGTTACCTGGGCTCCGCAATGATGTGTTTATTATATCCACACCGTTCATACATTTTTTGAGATCATTTTAGAGTATTACCCAAAAAATGAATAATATCCTAAGATCAAATGTACCACACCACAAATAGCAGCGGAGATAATGATTTTCACCGTTAAAAAATTGGTAGGGCACACATAACGATTATTTTCCATCCAATCTGTTCACAAGGTCACAGAGACCTGGATGAAGAGGACAAATAAATTTCATATTGATCCAAAACTTTTGTGATCCCCAAAAGGGTTTCAATGGTAGACGTTCAATCCCCCACTGCTTTTTGCAGTGTGGTCCACTTGATCATTATATGTCTTATTTTTCGTCTCAAGCCTTACTACAAGCTTGCAAAATGGACGGACAGTTTGGATATAACACATACCTCATGATGGGACCCACTGCTGGCGTCAATACACCAGCTATAGAGCTGGTGTGTGGTACACCACCCAATCCGCTTCCCTAATCCCTGTGTAGGTGCTACTGCTCAAAGATAAAATAAAGGTGGCCGTTCAGCAGGTATGCTGTCATATTAGAAATTTGTTTTATTTTTCTCGATACAAATAAACCACATTACAAATTTAAAAAATAAGTTGAAGGGTTAGAAAACTTTGGCTGATTTTTCACATCCATACATTTATTTAATTAATTATGGTCCATTTGACTAGGTATACTTAATTCTTGGAATAGGAAATCTACATAGTGGTACCCTTCATGGATGGCTTCAAAATTGCACTAGTCTGCCATACTAATACATTAGCTGGCTTATATATGATGCGTGGACTCAACGAAATGTCCCTTAGGTTAGACTTGCAATTTTAGGCCCTTGGGGAGCATGCTCATCCACAGATGGAAATCGTGGGTTGGTCAGTCGAAGAGTGCCTGGACTCAATTCCATTAAGAAGTGGGTCAGAATTTTGGACCCAAACCTAACCCATTAAGGTTGGGTCTAAGTCAGGTCCAAGTAAGAAATAACCGGATGGATTAGGTCTAGCATAAGTGGGCCCCGACTTCACCCATTTGTCATATTGTCAATCATGGAATTTATCATATTGTCAATCATGGAATTTAGGATTGAGTTTTTGTATAAATTACAATCCGTGATGGCTATTAAATTTAATTCTACATATCAAAGGTGATGTGGAGAGTGTCACAGACACTTTCATGGCCAAGATGGGCCAGAGAAGGCCCAATCGGAGGTGGAGGTGATCAGGACCATTAAAACCCTAAAACAGGCGTATCTCACAAATTAGAATGAGTTTTTCAACGTACAATATATGATTTTGGGGTAGGAGAAGCTACTTTAGGCAACCTACCCACTATATCGGGTTACCCACACTGGAGTTATGAGATTTCATCTGATCGACGGTTAAAAGTCCATTTTATTTTTATTTTTACTATTTATAGTAACTTTTAGTTCGATCATAACTCTCAATCCTTTGAGCATTAGGAATCGTCACCAACATGAAAAGGGCATAAAAAATTAAGTATAGACTTTAGCTCGGGTGCCTGGAGGGTAGGATCACATAAACTTTTCATGCTCCAAAGATGTAACACCATTCCCCACCCCACTTTCTTAGCTTTTTTTATTGAATGTGGATCTATCCACCAATTAGAGTGCAGTTTGCATCATACCCTTGATAGTATATTCTTGTTTATCGACAGTGAACCACATCCACATGTGAGAGAATCCCACAAAATTGGTCCAAGAGTTTGTAACCAATGTGCCCTTAGGACCACATCGCACCCACCTAAAGGAAGTATATAACAATCGGTGGAGGTAATGAAGTCTTGCAACCGTAATGATAGACTCGTACACTTACCTTGGCTCATTAATTGGTCACCGTTAGCAACTATCACTTTAAATGCATCCCCGGCTGAAGCAGAAATTCCAGCCTTCTTGAGAGTAGTAGGGTCCACAAAATTGTGGGTGCTCCCAGAATCAATCAACACAATGACCGGGTTCTGGTATAAGTAGCTGCGAACATGCATGGTTTGAGGAGTGGGTGAGCCCGCTATTGCTTGAAGTGAAATTTCGGGTGGAGTACTTCATTTATGATTAATTTCTACTTCATTTGCATCTTTGGTGTTATCTTCAGGCATTGGTTCCCATGGCTCATCGATCAGAAAAGCCTTTGGGTTTTGCATCGATGCCCGGGGTAAAATTTTTCATCACAATTGTAACAAAGCCCCCAATCTCGACGTACTTTTACCTCAGCAGGAGAAAGCTATTTGATGGGTGGTAATAATACATTAGACTCTCATTCTTTGGTGGTCACGGAAGGGGTCCTACTAGAATCTGGTTGGCCCAAACGTCGTCTCGTGGCTACTTTTTCCTCCTGAAGTCGGGCCAAGGCAATGACTTGCGTTAAGGTAGCAGGACGAAACATTTGGACATCCAAACGGATGTCATCCCATAGGCCACAAACGAAGCAACTGATGAGAAAAGCCTCAGTTAGACCATCCATCTGATTGGCCAATCTTTCAAATTCAGTTTGGTATTCCCGTAGCGAAGAGGTTTGACGTAGCTTGGCGAGCGCTCCGGAGTGATTTTCATATTTGGTCAGCTCGAAATGATCATTTAAAGCTGATAAGAACTCCCTCCAGGACATGTAAATTTGTGATTTCTCATACCATTGATACCATTGCAAGGCGTCATCCTGCAAATGGAATGAGGCGATGGTTAATCGCTCCTCTGTTGGCGTGTGATGATAGGCGAAGAATTGTTCCGCTCGATAAATCCATCCAGATGGGTCACCTCCGCTGAATGTCAGAAAATTAAGCTTCACTGTTCTGGATTGGATGGGCCCTGTGGACCCTGAATGAGATGATCCATTAGTGTTACCAGTTCCACCAACGGTTGTTTCCTGCCCTTTTTTAAGCGAACTGGCAATCTCCTCATAGCGGCCATCAAGAAGAGCGAGCTATTGCTTGATATCTAAGAGTGTCTGTTGAACACTGATGTTTTTTGGGGCTTGAGAAGCTCGTGAATCAGCCATTTAATCAGGCTCTGATACCAAATTGATAGGCTTGGTTCTCCTTCGCTGGCCTATGGCTGCATGAACTAAAAGAATAGATGAGATAATGGTTCTCTTTGAGGGGAACCGTTCCTCGAAACAGCTCTGTAAAGAGTCAATAACAAATGTCTTGCTTTCCATTATCTCCAGACAACTTTTTATATAAAAAAAGCTTTAACAAAAAAGAGCTAAAAAAGAGGAAAGAAACAAATAGTAGTTATGGTAACGTTACAAATTAAGATTTATTCCAACTAAGACCTATTCAAATGCCTAAAATCCCTCTCATAACAGAGGCTGCCGGACAGGGGCTGCGATGGGTTTTTTTAATCTATAAGGGTTTTGATCTACAATGGGTTCGGGTATCAGATATGGTGCTTAAGGGAAGAGAAGAAATCGAGTTAGAAGAAATGAGAAGAAAAATGAGAGAGAGAAGAAATTGAATCGGGAATAAATGAGAAAGAAAAATGAGAAAAGAGAGAGAGAGAGAGAGAGCTGAGAGATTAGGGTTTGCAAGAGATTTAGGGATACTTGGAAACAGTTTTAAACCGTTTGCGTTAGGAACAGCCTTAGGCGGTTCGTAAACCAAATACACGGCCATTCCTAAACCAAAGTATGGGTTGGTACATGGGTTTAGATGGGATTTGGTGGGAGTGTATTTTAAGATCCGTATCATTGCAACATTTGTTTGGGACTCACACAAGGTATGGGTTGTGAAGCCCCTTCTTGGAATCAGTGCCGGGGCAAGGGTTTCTGCAATCCTACTTTGAGTTTCGTGTAGCTAGTGGTCGGTACTATGTGGACCCCACCATGATGTATGTGTTTTATCCATACCATCCATCCATTTTGAAATATAATTTTAGGGCTTGATCTAAAAAATGAGGTAAATATAAATCTCAGGTGGACCACACCATGGGAAAACAGTAGTGATTGAATTACACCATTAAAAACCTCCCAGGGCCAACTGTATGGTCCACTTGAGATTTGAATCAAACTCATTTTTGGGCGCATACAATAAAATGACATGAAAGAATGGGTGGACGGCAAGGATGAAACACATACATCATAGTGGGGCCCACAGAGCACCGACCAGTAGTGGCAAGATGAGTAGCCAATCCGTTTCCCAAACATGAAGTGGGATGGCCTCCAAGCCATGGGATTAGACGACAATCCTTAACACAACGTAATCATTACATTTTGGTAATTCCATCCCACTTAAAAAAAAAAAAAAAAAACGAACGGCCTCTTCATTATTCGAAAAAATTTACAAACATTCAGGAGTGTCCCGACAAAAAGGGCGGACAACTCCTATCATATACATTGATCTGCACATGAAAGGGGAGAAGCCCCACCTACAAAAAGTGAAAGGAAAAGGAAAAACATGAAAGGGAAGAAGCCCCAACTATAAAACGTGAATGTTCTCAATGCCGATTTTATCAATGATGAGGTTTCCCCGCACCTGTCTCGGAAGGGTTGCTCGTGATTCAAACAATCTGTTCGGGCAGCCTTCGCTAGCCAATCTGGCTAAGGCGTCAGCAACCGAATTACCTTCACGATGAATATGGCTGAAAATCAGATTAAGAGATCGCTGAAATAGCTGAATAGCTCCTATTATGTAACAAATTTTCTAAGAGCTTGAGAAAAATGGATCTTCTACCGATCTAAATATGGTCATCGAGTCCGTTTCGACAATAATGTTTGAAAGGCCTAGGTTGGAGCTGATCTTTAAGCCATCTAACGTGGCTTGAGCCTCAGCAAAAGTGTTTGTTGATTGACCATAGCTTCTGTGGAATGCAAAAATAAGACTGCCTTGATGATCCTTATAGATTCCTCCTCCCCCGCTCGAGCCTGGGTTGCCCCTAGAGGAGCCATCGACGTTCAATTTCAACCAGCCCGAGGGGGGGGGGGCTTTTAGGCCAATTGACAATGATGAATTTTCTGGTTGGGAGAGGCTGAAATTCATTAATTTTGAGGGCTTTAAGGGAGATGGAGTCCGACATAGAGTCCCTTTCCGACGCCGAAATGGTGTTGCCGAGTTCATTCAACCAACGGTTGATCTTGAAAAGGATTTGATTTGACGACATAGTCAAACCTTCATAACGAGCCTGGTTATGGCTAATCCAAATTTCCCAAAGAATAATGGCAGGGGCAAGACCAATGAGGTAAGAGAGACGAGATTTCTTACTTGCCTTAGATGTCAAGATTTGAATTCGCTACATAGTCGTTTGGTTAGGAGAATTGGCAACTCCGAAAAGTCTACAATAGTGACTCCATATTTGAGTGACAATACACCTTGGCTGAAAAGGTGGTCCTGATTTTCTACTTCACCAGAATCACTCACAGTTGAGCCCTGTTGTCCCCTATTCAGACTGCTTGGAAGCAGGGCTGATGGCGAGAGACGGTGCTGCCGAAAACTAGTTGTCAAGCTCTGGCAAGCGAAAGGATCTGGGAGATCGAGCTGGGAATAGAGATTTCGTTCCCGATGGTTTCCTTGATGTCTTGAAGACGAATAAGATCCCGTTTGTTGGGATGGAAAGTATGGAACTGCCAAGTTCTGGAAATAGTAAGATGTCATCCTACAACATTCGCATCGGGAGGCAAGGGCGATGCCGCAACTCTGCACTGCTTGGTCCACCGGGACCGCTTGGTGGATGACCTTCCAAATGAAGATGCTCATTTTCGGAGGGAGGGTCTTGTTCCAGATCCATTTGGCCCAACTGCGAGTTGGTTGGTGACGCCTAATCCCATTCCAAGCTGATTTAATAGAGAACTTAGCAGAAGCTGAAAGGTCTTAAATTAACCGATCAGGCTTATCTGATATTGCCAAAGGGAGAGCTGAGAGTGTCTGCATTGTTGTTGAGGAAATAACATGTTGAAGATCCATCAAATTACGAGCTGCAGGTTGAGCAAAAAAATATCTGACTGAAGCTTCTTTGAGGTGACTTGAGATGGCCCTGACTGTCGCACCTGCTAGAAGGCCCTTACCTGTCCAATTTTGGGACCAAATGTTTATCTTCCCTTCACCAATGAGCCATCTAGAATGATGAATGGAGAATTATAAAGATCGAAATATCTCTTTCCACGAGGAGGAGCAGGATAACCTGGTAGATCCTTTAGCTGCAACTATCTTCTGGAGATATTGTGCTGAGAAAAGGATGACCTATATAGATTTACCATGAAGGACCTGCTAACCCATCTTAATCTTGAATGCATGCATGGAGTCTACAAAAGTTCTTATACCGAGCCCACCTTCCTGAAGAGGGGTGCACAAGGTCGACCATTTAACCCAATGCAACTTGCTGCCTTTTTCTGATGAGCCCCAAAAGAAATTCGCAATTGCCTGATCAATAATTTTGGAAATGGATTTGGGAATGGTAATTGCCGAAAGCATGTGTATAGGAATACTGGTCAATACGTGCTTAATCGACACCAATTTAGCCGCTTGGTTGAGAAGCTTGGCCTTCCAACCCTCAATTTTGCTGAGAATCTTCTGGGTTAGCTGATGCAACAGAGGGGCTAGACATCGACCTTTTGACAGGGGAACTCCAAGATACATAGTTGGGAGGAAGGCCTTCCTGTAACTCGTCAGGTTTTGCAACTTGATGGTCTTGTTCCTGGACGATTTCTTCCGGGTAATAAAGAATGTCTTGGAAGCATTCACTCTTTGGCCTGAAGCGTTTTCATATTGCATGATGAAATTGAGAAGAGAACGTACATTAAATAACCTGCCATTAAGAAATAAAATTGCATCGTCAGCAAAAAAAAGGTGGGTGATCGAAGGGCAACTCTGGGGCAGTTTGTAAGGTTGGTAGTAGCCTGTGGAGAATAGCTTAGACAGGCCCTTGCTGAACACCTCAGCTGCAAGGATAAAGATGGAAGGAGATAGTGGGTCTCCCTGCCTCAAGCCCTTGGAGGATCTGAAGAAGCCAAAGCTTCTACTATTGATAATAATAGAGAACCAGATGTCTTCCCAGCAGCGTTGAACGGCCGAAATCCATTGGGAATCAAATCTAAAATTTTTGAGAACTTGCAAGATGAAACCCCATTCCAGGCGATCATATGCCTTTTCCATGTCAACTTTGATAATTAAGTTGCCACCATAGACCTTGCGGTCAATTTCATAGGCCATCTCCCTGGCAATATATATATTCTCAATAATGGACCTCCCTTTGACGAAAGCACCCTGCTCCTCGGATATAAGAGATGGGAGGATGTTGGACAGTCTTATCGCCATGATTTTGGAAAAAATCTTCATGATACAGTTACATAGGCTGACGGGTCTGAAGTCCGTGATGAATTTTGGATTATTTTTTTTAGAATGAGACATAGAAGAGTGCATTGAAATGCTCTGAGAATTGGCCCGCCCTGATAGAAATCCTTTGCAGCTTTGAAGAGGTCATGCCCAATAATATCCCAGCAAGAGGAGTAGAAGGCTCCTCCAAAACCATCAGGATCGGGGGCACTGTCGATTGGAATGGATAGAGCGGTTGCCTTTACCTCTTCGATCGTAAGGGGTTTCGCAAGTTCTGCATTTATCTGGCTTGTAACAATTCGGGGCATGCAGTTGACAATGTCCCCAATATGATTGGAATCGTTGGAGGAAAAGAGCTCCTTGAAGAAAGAGACAGCTTCCTTTGCAATCTCCTCGATCGTCTCGATAATCTCCCCTAAGGCTTTTTTCATCTTTTTGATTTCCAGTCGTTTGCGTTTATCTAGGACTGAATCATGGAAGAAATAAGTATTTATGTCTCCTTCCGATAGCCATTTGATCCTAGACTTTTGTTTCTAGAAAATCTCCTCCTGGAGGTAGGCCCTTTTCAAATTAGCTTGGGCCTTATTAAGCTTGATGGTGTCCTCTTCAGAGTGCGAGAGGAGAAGAGTAATTTCAGTCCTGAGGGCATCCATCTCCGCATCTTGAACATTCTTGTTAACGTTTCCAAATACTTCTTTGTTCCAGGATTTTAGGGCAACTTTCAGTCTTTTCATCTTGAGAAAGAACCTGAACATCGGGGTAGCAAATATTTCCTCACTCTAGGAGACCTTTATAGTCGATAAAAAATCGTCATGGGTAGCCCACATACGCTGGAATCTGAAAGGGCGGGGAGATGGCTCATGTTGAACTTGAAAGGAAAGAAGGGTTGGGGAGTGATCAGAATATGTTCTAGGAAGATGCTCGACCTTACAGCTCGAAAATATCTGCATCCAATCGGGATTGATAAGAATTCTGTCAAGTCTCGCCCAGCGCCTACTTCTCCCAACTCTATTATTACACCACGTGTAAGGAGATCCTGAAAATCCTGCGTCCAGCAGCCCTGCATCACTGATAGCTACTTGGAAATCTATCATAGCTGATGTCATCTTCTGCTGTCCACCGAGCCTCTCGTCAGGGCTGGTAGTTCCATCCCACTTAAACCCATCTAATCCCATGCTTCAAATACTCCCTTACAAGTCCTTAAAATTCTTTGGAACAAATTAGAAAGCACTGAGATACCCCCTATTCCTGATTACACCCATATATATAACCTTTATGAGGATGACAATTGAAATAGGAAACAAATCCCACACTTACGTAACTCTGTGCAACTTAGCTCAATCGTTCGATGCCATCGACAAACTATCGATGGCATTAAGCATCTTCGATGACATCGAACTAAATACTAAAACGTTCCAATGATAAAAAATAAATTTTAAAAAAATTTTCAAATTTTTCCGTAGGCATCGAGCAACCTTCGATGACATCGAGTTGTCATCAACAAACCTGTTAATTTTCAGATTTTAAGACATCAATAACAAAAAGTTGTGTTTTCATTTGAGAGCTTGTAAATGAAAGTTAATAGAAAATGAAAATGGAGATAAATGAATTGAGAGTAAATTGATTGCTCAATTGTGTTTGGATGGTAGCAAATGAAATGCATTTGAAATCATCCAAATATTTTATTTGAATGGGAGTAATTGGGAGAAATTGCAATGTATTTAAAATTTTCGATATATTCATAGGAGTATATGTGATATCCCAGAACAAGTTTAGCATCCTAAATTAATATACATATGTGATATTTAATAGAATGATTACAAAAGTCCATTGAAATATATACTTTAGCCACAAATGAGAAAATTTCAAGCTGTAGATAAGCCACAAACATAAGGATCACAAACTAGTAAATTGTTAATAAATTTAAAATGTCCATTTAAATAGCCAACCTTTGGACAGTTTGGATCATTCTATTGGTATGATTTTAGTGATGCAGCGATAATTAAATTGTTTCAGAGTATCATCATCATGCCATGTGTATGATGGACATATACCTTTTTTTTTTTTTTTCTTTTCTTTTTAAGAAGAAAACTTTTCATTGAAAGGCAACATTTACAGAAAGCCTATTCGGGCGGAGGACAGGCCTAAATCAGGCCCGCCTATCATATCCTATATAGGGGAAGGATCAGAAAACTCCCTGATGGAGCCTAAACCTGCTTTATCCAGGAGAACACGGCTGTTAACAATGCAGGGAAGGGAGGAGAAATCTTGGAAAAGGCTGTTGACTTGTAATCTACTCCCTTCTTTAGCTAAGTCATTAGCCGGGCCATTGGCTTCTCATGGGGCATGAGCAATCCGAAAAGAATCCCGAGTGTTGAGCATTTTGATCGTTGTCGGCCAGTAGGACCACTTCCACGAGGTGGTTGAGTTCTTCTTCAAACAGTCCACGTACCACCCAGCTAGATTCAATAAGCACTCTCGAAATACCTGGGGATAAACATAGCTTCATACCGTCGTGAACAACCCGAAGCTCTGCTGTATTGTTGGAGTGCCCGTATCCGCTGACAAAGGCAAAAATCAGATTGCCTGAGTGGTCTCTACAAATACCACCACCTCCCGTGAGACCTGGATTAGAGAGGGCTGAACCGTCGACATTTAATTTGCTCCATCCAACTCGAGGTATAATCCATTTAACTATAGAGAAGCTACGAGCTGGACAGGAGGAACCGACGCAGAAGGGTACTGGCTGAGCAGCGGGATTCAAAGAATGGGGCTGCAAGGTTGTAAACATCTAAGGGAAGAGAGAATCCGACCACCATTTGATTTTAGAGAACACGCTTGCAGCTGAGATAGCCATATTATTGAGTCTCGTGACATTCCAAGCCTTTCACACATCCCACAGAATGAAGGCAGAGGCAAGCCGAAGGCCCACCGGGCTCCTGCTACTATACGGCAGGGGACGATGCCATCACCAATGGAGACAGGCTAGGATCAAGGGTTGGCGGAATAGAGCGACACCAAAGAAAGCGAGATGCTTTCCAAACGAATCATTAGAGAACCGGACATAAATAAGTGAGAGAGAGATTCGGCTTGGGGGATGCCTTTAGACGCAACCCTTTTTTTTTTTTTTTTTTTTTTTTTTTTTTTTTTTTTAAAATTTTAACAAAGCAATATAGATCCATCTGTGAAAACAAGGCACTGTAAATGCTTTGCACCATGCCCCCCCCCCCTTTTTTTTTTTTTCGAATCTATCATTTATTTTCATTCAAACCAGAAAAAACTATGAGTTGTACCCTTTTCTAAGCGTGGCTTGAACAAAAACAACAGACCACACCTATCATGTAAAGAAACTACAAAACCGAGAAAACAAACACTCATAAGATGCCCCCCCCCCCCCCCCCCCCTTCTAACCGGCGAAGCGACCAGACACCCTAGCGACGGCCACCGGTGAAAGTAGGACTGATAATGCTTAACAGAGCCAAGGCCAACTCTGACGAGAAAAGAAGGCTGAAACTAGGACAAAGAATGCCTAACAGAGCCAAGGCCAACTCTGTCGAGGAATAGAAGGCCACGCACCCGAGGAGAGAGATCCCTGGCATCAACAATCACCCTACTAACCTGATTCTGACTGCCCTCCCTCGCCATGCCATCAGCCGGACCATTCCCCTCTCTGGGGATTAAAGCAAACTTAATGGATCCTCTTTCCACCAGGCTCTTAATTCTTCTAATCCACGGACGCCATTGCCAAGGGACCGACAACATGGAGGAGATGAGAGTAACTGCCACCTTAGAATCCGACTCGACAACAATGTGTCTCAGACGACGCTCCAAGCAGAGGACAAGACCATCATAAATTGCTCTTACTTCTGCCTTGTTATTTGTACCCATCCCGTAGCCCGCTGAGAAGGCAAACAGTAACTTTCCGTCCTCATTTCTACAAACACCCCCTCCCCCAGAGCGACCAGGATTCCCACACGCCGAACCGTCCACATTCAATTTCACCCAACCCGCAGCTGGTCTATTCCATTTGATGACTTGAAAGGCACTAGTGGGGTGGGTGGGAGAAAAGGCAGCATGGCTGGCACCATAGAACCTATGCTGAATTTCAGCCTTACCCTCAAGCAGCTGAGACGCCCACCACCTGACGCGGGCGATTGCGGCGTTCTCCTTCATAGGAGTCTCGTTGAATCTAGCCCCATTTCTGCTCGACCAGAGCTCCCACAAAATCAGAATCGGAATGACGCGCCTGACCATAGCAGAAGCTGCCCCAGGCGCATCAGCTCCCTGCAGCGGTTGCATTTGGAGGCTAACTAGATCCCCTTCTCTGAATGCGGGCATCGACGGGTAGAGCTCCATGTATCAATCTCCACACCTACTTCCAAATCCTTCCTCATAGAGAGAATATCATTGAATTGTCTTTCTCATGTAACTTCGAATATTGAAATACGTTGAGATTCCTTGTTACGGTGTTTCCATTTTATTTTTATATATTTGGCATTTGCGAGTGGTCATGGGCCTAGAAGGTTTTGAGCTGAGATTGAACATCCCATTGAAGCTCTATTGATGCTTAATCATAATTCACTAACAAATTTGATAATTAAAAAAGTGGAAGATAGAATCAGAGCTTCCCTTTCCCTTTCTTTATTTATAGTATTTATAGTAAGAACGTACATCAGAAGATGTCTACCAATCTGTAAAACTACGGATAAAGTACATCATCTCCTTAACATAATTCTTACACACTTCATACACTAGCTCTCATATACTTCACCTTCGTACATATGTAGATGTAGCAAACATGTGTGACATCTAATCCATCCATTAGCTGACCCCCAAGAAGTAGATACTCAACACCAGGAATAGGGCCGTTTTGGTATCAATATATAAGCCACACTATATTAATTTTATTTAAACATTGCGATGACCCACACGAAGAGCGGATCATCCTGATTCTTGAGCCAGACACCCACACACCACTTTCTACTGTATTACTCGCTAGGCAAAGGAACACGAGGGATGGGAATTAAGTACAGGTTAGATCTTCTATGTACTGTTATCCCAAAGACCTCAGTCATGTCCAGATCCTTACCATTCATTTCATTGGGGAGTTTCCAATCAAAGTAGTAGAGCAGGTGAGCAAGCAGGAGTACCACGTTGGCTATTCCAAATGGTATAGCTGGGCATACTCTCCTACCAGCTCCAAAAGGCAGAAGCTCAAAGTGGGCCCCTTTGTAATCAATTGAACTTCCTTCGAATCTCTCGGGCTTGAAGTTCTCTGGATCATCCCAATGTTGTGGGTCCCTCCCAATGGCCCATACATTAATGATGACCCTTGACTTTATAGGTATTTCGTACCCGTCGATCTCACACATCTCCCTACATTCTCTTGGGACCAGCAATGGCCCAGGAGGGTGCAGCCTTAGAGTCTCCTTGATCACCAGTTTCAAGTAGTTGAGTTGGGTTGTGTCTTCTTCCTCTATCTTTGCCTTGCCTTTGAGTGCCTGCCTCACTTCTGCCTGGGCCTTTTCCATCACTCTAGGGTTTTTCATCATCTCTGCCATGGCCCACTCTATGGTAACAGCTGAACTGTCGGTCCCACCAGAGAACATGTCCTGAAAATAGAATAAATGATTTTTTATGCATGGTTTTCAACGTGCAAAGTCGTAAATGGATGAGCGGCACCTCGTATAGATGATGCGGATTAGCTACTGACACGTTGAGTAGCTAAACTCGCTACGGAAGTAACGTCACCAAGTTTTGTGGGTCCACCATGATTTTTGTGTTATATCCACACCGTTCATCCATTTGGAGAGATCATTTTAGGGTATGATCCAAAGAATGAGGCAGATCCAAAGCTGAAGTGGACCCAGTGGGGAGAGTGACGCCCATCTTTGAAACTTTTCTAAGGCCCACCATGATGTTTATTTGAGATCCAACCTGTTCATGTGTTAACACACGTGAAAGAAGGAAAAACAAATATCAGCTTGATCGAAAACTTTTGTAGCCCTTGGAAGATTTTAGTACGCGTCACTCTCCCCACTTATTATTATTATTATTATTATTATTATTATTATTAGTAGGGTCCACTCTAGCTTTGGATTTGAGTCATTCTTTGGCTTATGCAATAATATGATCTCTCCGAACGACATGCATACAAATATTATACATCATGGTAGGGCCTACATAACTTAATTGGTGACGTGACTTGATTAGAAGGGGGTGGAACAGGTATTTTACAGTTCTCATGGACTGGCACAGATGTGAAAGAACTAGACCATTCATTAGATAGCATTCACTGTAAACATGCCATGTACCAAAAATCAAGGCAGTACACTCATCAAATAAGCCACTCATGCAGAGTGAGTTTGGTCTATTGGACTTTCTTAACTGCCCATTTTTCTATGACCTGCTTGATCGGCAGGCCATTATTATTATTTTTGGCTGAATATTATGAAGTCTTGTAGGAATAGAGGTGGTATATAAATATTAAGTTTATTTTATTTTATTTTTATTTTTTTAACACATGCACACACACCCTACACACTCACGCTAGTGGAATTTCACCACCTATGGGTACTCGAACCCTTGACCGGGTGTTGAAACTCCTGAGAGTCTACCACCCGAGCAAGGGGTGGTTTATAAATATTAAGTTTATTATTTATATTAAGTCATGTTTTTAGGGTGTTTGGGTTGGAGTATAAGTCTAAAACTCCATCCTAAGTTTAAATTCCTTATTTAAAGACTTATAATTTTAATTTTTTAATCATCAATTAAATTATTTTGAATTTATTAGGAATTATTATTGCTTTTATTCTCTTGGATTCAATGAAGCTCTGTGACAAGCCCAGAGAGCTCCATGGATTCAGAGTAGTTATCTACCAAGGAAGACAGTGATCGACCTCATCACTTCCCGCTTGTGTTCCAATATAGCTCCTTATTGAATAACCAACTGTCATAGAATGGGTACATCGGACCGATGATTAATGGCTGGCCATGCCTCAAATGGGCCTCAAGCCTGAAAATCATATAGATTGAATGATCCCAACAACCGAATCAATGGACCCCTTTTAGATTTTTCTTGGAGGACAGTGGACATCTTGACAAGATGAATTAAAGTTGCATAAGGCAGGTGAGGCCCACCTGACTTTTGAATCAGGGAGATTTTTGGATTGTCCTTCTTGGTTTTTTTTTTTTTTTTTCCTTCTTCTAGCAAGGCTCACTTAATTAAGTGTTGGATGGAAACTAAATACCATAGAATGGCCCCACACAAACCTAACAACATGTGTTGGATGGAAACTAAATACCATAGAAGGCTCACTTGTGGCCCACCCAAATTGTTGATCTGTCAGATTATTTTGCCACATGACCTAACAACAAGTTGCTCAACTGATGGATGGAGGGGATGCTTCACGCATAACATAATGCCCCCACAGATCTCAAGTGTTATTCACGCTCATGGGTGGCAAAGAAGCAATGTAGTGCTAAGAGGATGGATTACCTGCCTCTTATCTTTATCATCTTCATTATTAGATTTAGACATGGAGAAAGTTCTTGAGATAGATAGACGGTAAGGTAGCTGTCTCCCAAGTTCTAGGGTACGGTGAAATATGCATCTATAAGGGTGGTCCATTGATTGGACGGTTGGATCAACTTGGACATATATACTAATGGTGTGATTTTGATGACACCATCTACGCATATCACCTTGCTGAGAGTAAAATTACGAATTGTGAGATTTACTTACAAAGAGGATGGCTTTTATGTTGTCGGTCGTGAATGGAAATTCAAGGTACTGATCTTGCTGAAGTCGGAGGAAGACGTCAACTAAATCCTCACCATCCGTTCTCGTCTCCATCGTGGCACTCTCTCTTTTGTGTTCGTCAATGACGTCATTGAACATCCTATCTAACTTCCAGTGAATCCTCTCTAACCGGAACTTCATTCCGGTAATCACCGGAACAAATTTCAAGGAAGGGAAAAGATCAGCCACAGACAAACCTCCGGACAATTTGAATCCCTCATTCAATGCTGATAGGAACGGTTCTCTATCCTTCCATCTATTGCCAATCGTGGCCCTGGCAATCACATTGTTGGTGAACGTGGAAATCTTCTCGGTGATGTTGGTCGGAGAATTTCGTGATGCGTAGATGGACTGGATGATATTTAATGCTTCTTCTTCTCTAACGAACTGGAAAGATGCAAAGCGCTTGGCATTAAAGAGCTCGATCATGCAAATCTTGCGAAGGTACCTCCAGTAATTGCCGTAGGGTGCAAAGGCAATGGCCTTGCACCCGTAGGACAAGATCTCCGCCACCAGAAGCCTGGGCCGTGTCGCGAAGCTGAGATCATGTGTCTTCATCACCTCTTTGGCCAATCTTGGAGAGGAGACCACAATGGTAGGGACCTGACCCAGCATTAGGTGCATGATGGGCCCATGTTTTTGAGCCAGGTTCCTAAGGGTGCGGTGTGGTAGTGGTCCGAGCAAGTGGTGCATGTTGCCTATGATGGGTAGCTTCCATGGACCGGGGGGGAGTTTGGGAATTGGGTTTTGGGTGGTGGGGCGCCACTTTCCTCTCTTCATCATCATGATCAAGATGAGGAGGAAACTAAAGAAAAGAGTGACAGAGAGGGATTGGAATTCCATGGATGCTGTTTGAGAAGGTTGTGGCAAAGGGAGGAAGGCAGATGTTCTATATATAGACTTGCACTTCACTTGTACCCATACTATATCAGCTTTGATACGCTTGCAAGTGTGATGATGATACGTAGGCACGCAACTTGAAATAGAATTGTCCAAGCTATGGGCCCCACTATACACTGGTGGCAACCATCCACCTTAAAATAAAATAAAATTAGAAAAAAAAAAGAAGAAGTTATGGGTTCCACTTTAAGATTTGAAGTAAGAAAAAAAAAAAAAAAAGAAGTTGGAAATATGAACCCTAAACGTCTTACTTTTCAACTATTCTCAAAATTTGCTCACAATTTTCACGTTATACATTAAACCACTTGTTATTGGTGACTTGTGCGAACGAGTCTCTGTATTTTTTTTTTTTTATATATCACAGCACTCTAACGGTGGAGCTCACCGTGATGTTTGTTAGAAATCTATCCCATTCATCTGTTTTGCCAGCTCATTTAAGGGCATGGACCAAAAAATGAGGGAGATTCAAACTCAAAATGGCCCCACTATGACCCCGAGATATTTTGACAGTGGGCGTTCTTTCCCACCGTTTCCTGTCGTGTGGCTTACTTGAGCTTTTTGATCAACCTCATTTTTGGACGCATGCCCTAAAACGAGTTGGAAAAACAGATGGGTAGGAGGGATTTATCACAAACAACCTATGGCCCCGCAAAATATTCCATTGAATGTTTCAACGGCAGGCTTTCATACCCGATCTTCTTCTGTTCGTGTGGCCCATTAAAATGAGATGACAAATCAGATGAATATGGTGGATTTGTCACAAACATCACAGTAGGCACCACCTACAATCAGGCAACCCTCTGAATTATGGAAGTTTCTCTAAACTGTTTAGAGAGATAGAAAATAGAAATAAAATTTTTAATAATTAAAAATATATTGATTGATGATAAATAATAATACTAATAATAAGAGTTTAGAACCTCTTAACCCTAGAAAAAAGTTCCAAAATCAAACTACAACTCAAACTCCTTATAATCATGACTTACTATAAATAGTAATCTTACTATTTATAGACAATTATGATTCCTACTAGACCTCATGGTTTTCGGCCAATAATAGCGTCTTATTTAGTTTAACCATATTATTCTCCTAAATTTTCTTCTAGGCACTTTTCATGTTCACCTCAAATCCTAAATCTCAAAAGACGAAGAGTTATAATCAAACTAAAAATTACTATAAATATTAAAAACGGAAATAAAATGATTTTTTGATCATCGATCTGATGGAATCTCACAAATTCAGTGTGGGAAACCCTGATAGGTGGGGTTGGTTGGCTAAAGTAGCTTTTCTTACCCTAAAACCATATATGTTATGTCGTATAATTCATTCCGGTTTGTGAGATATGTCTATTTTAAGGTTTTGATGGTCCGGATCACTTCCGCCTCTGATCGGGCCTTTTCTGGCCCATCTTGTCCATAAAATTATTTGCAACCCACTCTAAACCACCCTCCTTCAGGACTTACATGTCTAGCAACTTCTTTGGACGACGTTTTATTGACACTGATTGCCGTGCAACTATCATGACCAGAGAGTGTGGTGTCAGCCTCGATATTTGTGAGAAATCTACCCTGTCAATATCTACCCTGTCAATCTGTTTTTCCAGCTCATTTAAGGGCATAACTCTACAATGAGACAGATCCAAAACTCAAAGAGGGCCTCTTGGTGGCCCCAAGTTTTTACAATGGTGGGCATTCTTTCTCACTATTTCCTCTTGTGTGGCCCACTTGAGCTTCCGACCTGCATCATTTTTTGGTTCATGCCCTAAAATGATATGGAAAAACAGGACAGGAAGATTTCTCACAAACAATCTTTGGCCCAACAAATATTTCAACTGTAAGCGTTTAATTTCTAATCTTTCTTGTTTGTGTGGCCCACTTAAGTTTTGGAATATTCTTATTTTTTGAGCCCATATCCTAAAATGAGATGGCCGATGGGTTGGGTGGACTTAACTTAAAATGTCTAAAAACCTATTTACCGTAGATCATTATGTGTTCCACGTTGCGTATGTGTGGGGGTGTAGGGGCCAGCATTAGGCAGGCATGTGGGACTACATGCTCTTACAGCTGGACACAAACCAAGGCACCTTGAAAGCTTGTCTCAGATTGGTTTGAAAAAGCTTAGTTTGGTGTGGTTGAAATAGCAGCTTAGCTTGGCTCAAAAGGAATATTCTTATTTTGTAACCCATATCCTAAAATGAGATGGCCAATGGGTTTGGTGGACTTAACTTAAAATGTCTAAAAACCTGCTTAAGGTAAGATCTTTACTCTTACTCGGGTGGTAGACTCTCAGGAGTTTCAACACCTGGTCAAGGGTTCGAGTATCATAGGTGATGAAATTCCACTATAGTGTGTGCGAGCCCCAGAGTCAAGCTCGTTTGGAAAAAAAAAAAAACTAAACTGGAATTAGGGCAGTATCTGTCCTAAAATGCATAGATAATACATATACATGATGACATGGATAATACATATACGATAATGCACACTGTTTCCTTTGATTTGGTCCACTTGAGCTTTAGATATGATTCAATTTTGGATCATGTCCTAAAATTATATGAAAAATTGATTGCAAGTTTACTCAGTACCTTAAAGTGGGATTCGAATTGATCCAATCAAACCAACATTAAACTTGTATAATCTAGGCCAAACCAAAATAAAAAAGTAAGGATAGGCTCGAAGCTCTGCTGGCGCAAGCTCATACAGGTCGTGTCTTGTGAACCATTCAAACTAAACTTTGGGTCAAACTCAGTTAAGCTTGTCTCGTGTACCGCTCGGGTCTCATGAAATTAATCAGATGAGTCTTGGTTCTGGACAACTTTACTTTTTTCATAAGTAAGATAACTGCTCCTGTACGGAAAGGGAAGGTAGGTAGCAATTGTGATGCACGTGAAGAGAGAGATGCCCCTCTACCGCGGTGAGCCACACAATATGTAGGATTGGAACCACGGTACACGTATGCCATGTGTAAAGCACGTTGTGTCCTTTATGCACATGGATACATACTCCACTAGAGTACCGAATAACCTTCCCTTGATGTTGCCTGGACTTGGATTCGGTAGAGATCCTACAGTACCGACGTAGGTGCTGGAAAACCTGCCCACCATGATGTATGTGTTTTACTGATTCTATTAATCCATTTTTCCAGTTCACTTTAAGGCATCAGACAAAAGAATGAGGCAGATTCAAATCTAAGGCAGACCATAGCATAAGAACACTCTGGTGATTCAACACCCACAGTAAAAAACTTCCTAGAGCCTACTGTAATGTTTATTTGTCATCCAAGTCATATAGACCTAGAGGAAGAAAAAACACAAATATCTGCTTGATCCAACTTTTGTCGGCCCGGAGAAGTTTTTAATGATGGGCATGGTTCAGAGATTTAGATCTACTCATTTTCAGAGTACCTTAAAATGAGTTGGAAAAATAGATGGATAGCTTGAATAGAATGGAGCGGATTGGCCGGTGTACCACACACCAGCTATATGGCTGCTGTAGGCACGTGTCTCGAACTCCTAGTTGTACGAACGGTTAAAAGGAGATCAAAGTTACATTGCCCCCACAGTGATGTATTTAGTATATCTACACCGTTCATTTATTTTTATAGATCATTTTACAACATAATCCAAAAAATAAATCATATTGAAAGATCATCTGGACCACACTACAAATAGCAATGGAGATAATGATTTTCACCATTAAACAATTCGTAGGGCCCACCATAACGTTTATTTTCCATCCAATCTGTTCATAAGGTCACAAAGACCTGAATGAAGAGGAAAAAAAAATTCATATTAACTTCTGTGATCCCAAAAAGGGTTTCAATTGTAGACGTTCAATCCCTCACTGGTTTTTGCATTGTGGTCTACTTGATAGTTAGAACTGTCTTATTTTTCATCTCAAGCCTTAAGACGAGCTCGCCAAATGGATGGATGGTTTGGATATAACAAATACCTCATGATTAGACCCACGGAACTTATATTATATATATATATATATATATATATATATATATATATATATATATATAGCTGGGCAGAATCTAGAGTTGGGCATCGGACCGAGTTGAATCAGATTGGGTCCAACTTGATTCGGTTCAAAATCTACATGGGTTGACCCGAACTCGATCCGATCCGGTATCGAGTCCGGGACATCTGACTCGAACTGATCTGATGCATGGTTGACCTGACCTGAATCAAGTTTGACTTGGTTAGGGAAACCGAGTCGGATTGGGTTGGGTACGATTTGAAACGAATTTTTTAATGGTGAAAATCATTATCCTCGCTGCTATTTTCGGTGTAGTCCATTTGAGTGTTAGATATGATTCATTTTTTTTTTTCAAATGCTCTAAAATGATCACGAAAAATGGATAAACGATATGGATATAATAAATACATCATTATGGGGCCCATGTAATTTTGATCTCATTTAAGCCGTTTGTACAACTCAAAGCTCGAGGCGGTCTGCACTCGTCTTTACACGACACGTATCTACACACCAGCTATGTTGATGTGTCGTGCAAGAAATTGCATTGCGTGTGTAGGACGTGAATTTCCTGCAAGAGCCTGCACTGGGAAGCTAGGTGGGATCCACTGTGATGTTTGTGAGAAATCCTCCCCATCCATCAGTTTTGTGAGTTTGTTTTATGACATCATGCCAAAAATGAACCGTATCCAATGCTCAAGTGGATTGAAAACGTAATAATTGAATGTCTACAGTTGAAATATTCGTGGGGCCACAGAAGTTTTCAATCATCCTAATATTTGTGTTTTCAGTTCATCCCAGTAGGAATGACGTTATTAACAGTATGGATGACATATAAACATCACTGTCGAACCCAAGGAGGTTTCAACGGTAGGAATTTCCCTAACCATCTTTTCCTTTATTACGACCCACTTAAGCATTGGATACGGTTCATTTTTGGCATCATGACCTAAAATGAAATCAAAAAATGGATGGACGGGGATGATTTCTCCAAAACATCACAGTGGGCCTCACCTGAGTTCCCAGCGCAGGAACTTCCTGCGAAAGGCTTTCGCAGGAAATCCACGTCCATGTGTGTAATAGTGGGCTCTTATCAACGTACTGAGTAAACTCTGTTGGGGCCCACCGTGAATGCATGTGGTTTATCCACACTGTCCATTCATTTTTTTAAGATCATTTTAGTGGTTGAACCCAAAATTGATGCATATCTAAAGCTCAAGTGGACCATACCATAGGAAAAAGTAGAAGTATTGATAAGAATCACTTCGGATCGGGTTGGATCGGATCGGTCCGGATCCATTCGGATCGAGTTTTCGGATCGAATCGGTCTGAATTGACCACGACTTGATCTCGATTCAAAAAATTGTCGGATCTGAATGACCCTACTCGATCCGCACCGATCCAGGCCGTCGGTTCAGTTCGGAATGAGTCTGATTGGATCGAATCCATCGGATCGGGTCAGACTTGCCTAGCTCTAGCAGAATCCAACCCGTTCCGGTGGATCCGACCCTATCCGAATCGAACCAAAGGCCTAGATTGATGCAGATTGAGTAGGACCATTTAGATCCGATCGTACATCAGATCGAGTTCGGATCATGGTCAATCCAGACAGATCCGATCCGAAATCTGAATGAACCCTAACCCCTCTTTCTCTACCCAAAGGAGGCGCCGCACCCACCCATCTCTCTTCCTTTCTCTCCCTCTTTCTCTCCCAATTTCGCTCCTCTCATTCCTTCTCTCCTCCTTTCTCTCCCGGTTTCCCACATCTCCTTCTTTCTCTCCTCCTTTCCCTCCTCTCTTCCTAGACTCAACTTGATCCGACCTGATTCGGTTTCCCAGACCGAGTCGGACTCGGTTCGAGTCATGTTAGTAAGGATTCGGATCGGATCGAGTCAGCCCTACTGGACTTGGTCCCGGATCGGATCGAGTTCAAGTCAGGTTCTTGAAAAATTAGATCAAGTCGAGTTGGACCCAATCTGATCCGACTCGACTTGATGCCCACCTCTATATATAGTTGGTGTGAGGTACACCAGCCAATCCGCTTTTGTATAGAACACATGTATCATCCGCTTCTGAATAGAACACATGTATCATGATGGCAGGCCTACATGGCACTATCCAGTCCCGTAGTGTCAGTATGTAATCTCAGTCCAGTGTAGAGACATTCATGTGGACCCCACCTATCCTTGTGCTTCCCATGCAGTGACTTTCATGCATGAATGGGTTGAAATGGGGACGCAGCTAGACTAGATACTGATATTGCCAGTAGCCACATCACTGCTGTGCTAATGACTGAGCTAAAACTGAGGCAAATATAGCTCTCAGGTGGACCACAATATAGGAAAACAGTGCTAATTGAATGCCCACCATTAAAAACTTACCAAGACCTACTAAAGTTTATTTTCCATCCAAGCTATTAATTAGGTCACGATGTAGACCTCGATGAAGGCCAAACACAAACATCAGCTTGACCCAAACCTTTTATTGCCCCTAAGAAGATTTTAATAGCCGACATTAAATCACTACCATTTCATGTGGTGTGGTTAGATTGTGATTTGACTTTTTTTAGGTCCTAAAATAAACTCAAAAAATGGATAGACGACATGGATAAAACATAGATATACATCATGTTATTGTTCACAACTCCAAGTGTAGGGTCACAATATAGTAATAACTCGGTGAGACCGAGGTCAAATCCATATGGAATGGAGAACACGGTCTAAAACTAATTTAAGTCTAACTTAGTTGGTGTAGGTTTTTAATCCAGCAATTTTAGAAAAAGGTTTTAAAATAATAAAATTAAAAGACTAAGGATTCAGGAATCCACCTATAGCAATCTCAATATTAATTTACTTGATTCAATGATAACTTAATTAGAATTGAAGTCCTATCCTATCTAATCGAATGATGGAGCGGTTAAAACAAAATTTGAACTTTTTATTAGTTTAGTTTCCAAATATCCGTCTGATTGCAATGATAACAGGGAATTCAATCATCCACCATGCCCAGGAAACGATGGTGAACAATGACTTTTACACATCACACAATTTCAAAGTCAATAAGATTATATCAAAAGCTTCACAACATCTATTGTAATTTTAGTCACAATAAACGATAGAAAACTAGAAATAATCTCAATTCAAATTATAAACTTAATGGAAGTTCAACATATACTTAAATCAAAGCAAACAGAACATTAAAATAAATTATAAGTTATCATCCCTTAGCCTTAGTTACGAGATTAGCTTAAGAATACTAATATCCCAGAAGAAAAATAAAAAGAGCAATTAGAACCCATGAAGAAATCGAAGTAGAAAAATGTCATCAGAGCTCCACCTTAGCCTTCTCTCCCCTTTTAAGCCTTTGAAGATACTTTGGAATGTCCTAGGGACTCCTATTTATAATTGTGGAACACCAACTTTTGGACCGACTTAGAGATTTGGCAAACCGACCTTGGATTTACACACTTCTGTTACGCTTCGATCGGATCGAAGTCGAATTAGAATTGTAACTGGATTGCGTCTTCAGTAGTTGCCTGATGTCGGTAGCACCAAAGTCACCTTCAGTTGGACCAATCCTGATTTTGGTCAGACCGAATTATCTTTCAGTTGAACCGAATTAGCTCTAACTTTCATCATTAGTTGTTGGACTGTTTTGTACAATTTTGATCGGACTGATGTTAGCTTCAACTTATTTGTTTTCTACTGCGGATTAAGTAATCTTCTTCAGCCTTTTCTTCATCTTTTATACTTGTTTTTCTTGGATCTTTGGTATGTGAATTCTTCATTAATGACTTCTAAATCTCTAATTCTTCATAATCTTCTTTTGAGCTCTAAATCCATCCTTTTAAGCACATATTCCTCATACTCTTCCGAATAACTTCACATGATAAAAACATATCAAATTAACACTTAAATGTTAGGAAAACTAATTTTATTTAAGGGTTAAATATGCAATATTTGAATCTCAACACACCCCAAACAGTATTTTGCTAGTCCCTAGCAAAACATGTGAAAGATATTTTAAAAACAAATGAATAATTTCCATGAGCTCAAGCGGTTCTAAAAACAATCCATATTATAGAAATCTAAAATACATTAATGTTGAGTACTACTTTCTCCTAAACTTTAGCACTTGGTAAATTTCTTAATCAAGTTCAAATCATTAATTGTATAATTAGAAAAATTCTAAACATTGAATTCCATGAGTGTATAATGAAGTCTAGACTTATCATAACTAAATATTCAATTCTCTATTTTCATGATAACATTGATAAAAAAAAAAAAAAAAAAAAAAAAAACATTCAAGATAACTAAAACTTGTCTTACAGTTCAATACACTATTCTTCCAGCTTTTGATTATTCCATCGCTGGCTTTCACATTATTTCACTTTTTCTTCTTTTCAAAAGTCCTTAATGAACTTTAATAGGTAGCCCTTTTCGACGACAACTTTAATAGGTAGACTTGGATGAAGGCCAAACACAAACATGAGCTTAACCCAAACCTTTTGTTGTCCCCAAGAAGATTTTAATAGCCGACATTAAATCACTACTATTTCATGTGGTGTGGTTCGCCTATGATTTTGATTTGATTTTTTTTAGGCACTAAAATAAGCTGGAAAAATGGATAGATGGCATGGATAAAACATATACATCATGTTATGGCTCATAGAACACCTACTGGCATTGTCAGCATGCAATCCGCGTCCCTGAAATGGGGGGAAATGGTAGGGTAGTGCCATCATAAGTAAAGCAATTAGAAAGGGTCAACAATAATACACACACACACACACACACACACACACACACACACACACACACACACACACACGGTCAACCAAGGATGTATTCGTTGCTGTAAGCAGTTGCAAGACTATTATGAAATGGATAGGTGGGTTTTGAGAAATAGTTTAAAAGCAGAAGGTTTTTGGTCTATAACTAAAGCAGTTGGTTTTTGTCCATAACTAAAAAACCAAGTGGTTAATTATAGGAAAATTTTTCAAAAATTTATAATTATTTGATTATAAAACTATCAGATTAAAAATTTCTAATTATTTGATTATAAAACTATCAGATTGAACTTTTATTAGACTGTTGAAAAAATAAAATAAAATCCAGTGGTCATCTAACTTATCCTAAAATTGTATAGGTTTTTATTCAAATGGCATTTGACAAGTCAGTTATAAGGATTTTAAAGTAGCGCTAAAGGTCCCTCTTCCTCTCTCCTAGTTACTGAATGGAATTTCAAATTGTCATCCAACAAGCACATGTGCCTACATGTGTATGTAACACCTCGCACCTTTGGTACATGGTAGTTACCATTAAAACCTTTATTAGTATAATTGCGAACCTAATTAATAGATGATTCTAACCTAAACCAAAATGGTGAGAACGACCTTCAATCGATTATCAGAACCACTCATTAACGACTAGACAAATCACTAGAACTTTTTACGATCTAAACAGAACGTCCACTAATCCTAACAACCAACCTCCCCATCGCAGCCATTGAATTATGGGACCCAACAGTAAACTGCTCAAAGAGTAGACGTTTCTAGGATTGGACAGACGGTCCATGTCAACAACTCTAATTAGAGGTGGACCCTATAAATAAGTGAGCAAATGACTAGGTGTCCAGGTGTACACATATAGTAATGGCTCGCGGTAAACATAGTTCTATGTATGATCAACAGGCAAAGTGGTTGGGCATGGACATACCTCGTTGATACCTGAACCCAGAAAGATCCGGCCCTCAGATCAGTAGAAATCCATAAGTAAACACTTCAATTACAACTTATGAGTCACCTGAGCGTCGGATCATTCTGATCATTGGCCTGATGCCTTAGATGAGACTCCCTAAGAGAATGAATGGCATGGATTGCACGGTTCTATCGTGTGGAGGCCATGTTAGGTTGCAAGTGCACCACAAACGACATGCACAAAGTGCATTGGACCATCAGAGTGGTCAAACATGCGCTGACCTGATATTTTTTTAAAAAAAAGAGATTTTCTCCCACATTTTCTGCTCGTAGCGAGTTGAATGGACGACGCCCATTTTGGACGAGTCGTGGCCCACCTCGAGCCACTGTCTGGGCGATTTAGACCATCCATCGGGTAAGGAGGCCCTGATGTCAGGCCTGTATCCTAGATCGTATCATTCCTCAGGCTTCCGCGGTTATCTTGTTCGAATTTCAGAGACCCGTGATGGGTATATAGCAGTTGCGTGCGACCCTGAGTAGTATCCTATATTCCAGAGTCGGCTTGACCCGATACTTATACCTTAGCGACCACGTCATCACCGCAGTTCTGACACAGCATCTCGCGCGCCGAGGCGATACTTAGGCCAGGAGATGTGGGCCTACGTTCAGTTCGAGAAAAATATCGTGCTTTGCAAAATCGAAGAGAACATGTTAAATTAATCAATCACATCAATTAAGTACACATCACTAGTAGAACTGGGCATCGGTCCATATCGGATCAGATTACGTCCAACTCGATCCGATTTGAAATCCCAATGGCTTGACCCGGACTCGGTTCGATTCGAGACTGAATCTGGGTCACCAGACTCGAATCGATTCAATGCATGGTTGGCCTGACCCGAACTGAGTCCAACTCGGTCAGGGAAACCGAGTCGGATCAGGTTAGGTACGATTCAGATTGCATGAACTTTAATCTAACTATTTCATGTGGTGTGGTCCATTTCAGCCTTTAATATACCGACTTTTTGTGTCCATGGTCTAAAATAATATGTCAAAATGGATAAACGGCTTAGATAAAATACATACATCAAGATGGGCCCCACATGGCTCTAAAAGACTTTCAATCTACCATATACATGTTTTTACTGGACTTGGACTTTTGACGTGCACTGTGCACTGCATGAAATGGCAATGGCTTGCTTTTCACGCAAACACAACATCCGCATAATGACTTCTTTATCGATGTTTGCGAGTTCTGTAGGTCTGATCATGGGGTATGTGTTATATCTAGACCATCCATTCATTTAGCGAGCTCGTCTTAAGGCTTGAGACGAAAAATAAGACAGATCTAACTATCAAATGGACCACACGAATTGTTTAACGGTGAAAATCATTCTTTGCTATTATTTGTGGTGTGGTCCAGATGATCTTTGGATATTGTTTATTTTTTGGATAATTCTCTATAATTATCTCTAAAAATATATGAACGGTGTAGATATAATAAATACATAACTATGGGGCCCATACAACTTTGATCTCCTTTGAATCGTTCGTACAACTCGGAGCTCGAGGAGCGCTAGATGCCAGTACTATACTGGAAACGGATTGGCTACTCCCCTTGCCACCGGCCACTGGCTGGTGGTCGGTGCTCTGTGGGCCCCACCATGATGTATGTGTTTCATCCATGCCCTCCATCTATTTTTATAGATCATTTTATTTATGAGAAAAAATGAGGTATATCGAAATCTCAAGTGGACCACATTATAGGAAAAAGTGTTGAATGAACGTTTACCATTAAAAATGTTTTGAAGGCCATAAAAGTTTTTTATCAAGATGATATTTATTGTTTCCCTTCATTTTGGGTCCTTATGACCTAATCAACAGATTAGATATCAAATAAACATTACAGTGGGCCTTAGGAGGACTATAATGGTGGATATCCAATCATTATTATTTTCTTGTGGTGTGGTCCACCTGAGATTTATATTCGTATCAGTTTTTTGTATAAAGCCCTAGAATGATCTATAAAATGGATGAACAGAATGGATGAAACACATACATCTCCGGATCGGGTTGGATCGGATCTAATCGAATCGGATTATGGATCGAATCGGTCCGGGTAGGTATGGATCCAAACTCGACCTGAAACATTTTCGGATATGGACTACCCTACTCGATCCGCAACCATCCAGGTGTTCGGATTAGGTCAGATCCACCGGATCGGGTCAGGATTGCCCAACTCTAATCACTAGTCAAGTACATATCTCATCACTCCCTTACCAAAGCAACCCCAAAGTCAAAGCAACCCATCCCTTATATGTCAAGTACACATCACTCACTCACCCATCACTCCATCATCCATAAGGCCACCTGTCGTGTACATAGGGCCCACCTGCTGTGCCGGGCCCACCTGCTAGCTGTTCATGTCCCATTGTGATGTGTATTAGGCCCATGTGATGCGGCCCATTATGATGTGTATTAGGCCCATGCGATGCAGCCCACTTGATGTATATGAGGCCCAGATAGGAGGTCCATTGTGGCATGTTTTGAGGCCCACTATGATGTGTTTTGAGGCCCATGTGAGGAGGCCCATTGTGATGTAATCGTGGCCCACATCTAAGGCACGATGTGATGTGCATGTCACCCATATGTGAGGCCCAGAATGATGTATATATGGCCCATATGGTAAGGCCCATTATGATTGTATGAGGCCGTTGAGATTGTATGTGGCCCATTATGTTGTGTATGAGGCTCTTGTGTGAGGCCATGGGCCTACTATATATTTGACCCTATGAAGGCCACTCCTTGGGAGCAATGTTGGTTAAATGTCCACATTGATGGGCAATGATGGTTAAATGTCCACATTGTGACCTTTCCTTAGGCCCTTTATTAGGCTGATTATCGAGGTCGATTCTGATTGTCGAGGCCGATTCCGATTGTCGAGGTCGATTTTGATAATCGAGGCTGATTACGACTGTCGAGGTCGATTTCGATTGTCGAGGCCGATTTTGATTGTTAAGGCCGATTTCGATTGTCGAGGCCGATTTTTCCATTGTCGAGGCCAATTTCGATTGTCGAGGCCGATTATCGAATTGTCGGTGATTGCACAGGCCGATTTCAATTGTCGAGGCTGATTACCGAGGCCGATTGTATAGGCCGATTATCGATGTCGATTATCAGTACCGGCTATCGATACCGATTATAAGTATGTGACAGTAAAGCATCATGATACATGCCCATAAGCATCATCTACATGTTTGTTATGAGATGTGATTGACCATTGTATGTGCCATTGGGCTTATTGTTTATGGATTCCCTAATAGGCGAAGTCATCCCACATGAGCGCATGGTATGCGTAGGATTGATGCATGATTAGACTGTGCGACTCATGCATCTTGCATTTTGTGATATGATTACTGTACGTCCTAGCGACATCAGGGTCGTGGCCTCCACAGACATATCGTGGATAGCCAAATGGGACACTGAAAATATTTGGTTCTAGCATACGGGCGCCATAGATGTCTCTTAGTGAAAATTTCTAAAACTCTGTGGCTAGGAGACGCTCCAACATCGAGACTGAGTGGATATATATGAGCGCATGAGGGCTGTATACCAGTAAGCTGCGTCTCTCACTGTGTCGTGGTCGGTTGGGAGGGGGTGTAACCTTACTCGCCTGAGTGAGAGGGCAATATCTAGGTTAAGTTAGCTTGAGGAATGGGTCCGCTATCGATGAACCAAGCCCGATATTGGCAGGCGGATGTGAGGTCTCTTCCTATAACAACCCATACTTTCATTACTCGGGTATTACTAAAAAAAGAAGACAAGGATTAGTATAAATAAAAATCCGACTAAATGGAACATTCGCCTTTATCATAGCATTTAGTGGATCTTTTGAAGTAATTTTCATCCTTAGACTTGGCCATCTAGCCATCGCTTACTAGAACAAATATTGTAGTTAAGCATACAACTGCAAGGATACACATTTGCTCGAAATAACTTGATCAAAGGGTTAAATGGAGAAACGCACCATAGTATGGGAATTAAATGACTAAAGAATCATGTGAAACTGACTATTTAGATGCACCTAAACTTGTTGATGACCCTAGAACCACCCTAGATTAAATTAGAATAAATCCGACCATCCATTTTAGTTTTTGAAGCATGAACTAGCAAATCCACCGTAAATCACATTCTAAAGAGCCTAGTAGTAAATCAGCTCCTAAACTAGAATATACAACTAATCTAGTTAGGACACGTCATTTAGATTGACCTAAGAGACTTTGGGGACATATAAATTGGTAGATGATGGACCGTGGTGAAATACGATCATTAAACCACATGTAATTATCAGATTATCCAATAAATGGGGGGTTGCGGCTCACCTAAGTTTTAGATAAACCCCTGTATCACTCTCAAATGTTCCTCTGGCTCTCTAAGACCTTTTTAACCGTTGATATGAAAGTTGAGAATGATCTGACCATCAAACCAAAAGGAATCCATGATTTGAGTTAAAAGTTAGAAGTATGGTCCACCTGAGTGTTGGATCTGCCTCAACGAAAATCAGGTGTACTATCTAAGCTTGAGAAAGCTAATGGATGGGGTGGATTGGCCATAAACATCATTGTTGACCCCTCTTATGATCCGAGCGTGCACTAGTGCGTGTGCACCCACAACACATTAAACCAAAATCGAGTCAACTGCGTGCGGACCCGAAAATTTTCAAAAGGGATAACAATTTCCCTCCTTTTCTTTTAGTGCGGCCAGCGAGTGGTCTGTGCCTGCAAATTTCGATCAGGTGGGCCCCATTGGAGATCAGATCGATGATCCAAACCGTCCATCTGGTCCAGGTAAAAATTCGGACCATAACCCAACTATTCAAACCCATTGCTATACACTCATGTCTACACGAGAACCAGTGCAAGATGACTTGTGCGCATGCCTCGTTTCCGAAAACGGAAATCTGTTTTCTTCCTTAGCTGGCAGCCCATGTGCGGGATTCTCCTCTAATCCAAACCCTTCGCACAGGAAAATCTCAGCCGTCCATTCCACACTGCACGAGTTAGGGCTTCTTTACAACAAAAGAGCCGCCGCCGTAAATGGAAACCTAATCTTATTAGAAAACCCTAACGATCGTCCAAATGGTGGGTCCCACAAGGTTCAATATCCAATCCGTGCCCTCCATGTACATTGGATCATAAGCTTACCCATCATATTCGAATCTGCCATGAGAGAGCTCGTCATCTTCCCCGTTCAGCAGAAAAACCCACCCCCTCTAAGTGGACCCCATTCCTTGATCGGAGTCGTCCATCGGGTAGCTCATAGCCTCAAATGTTCGTCCATATAGTTGGATCCCAGATAGGCAACGATTTTTAAAGATATCGTCAACTGTCTCCGTTTGTTAACCAATATTAGTGAGTGCGGCTGTAACTAATCGGTTGGTTTGGAATCGATTCTTCTAGGCTTTTTCTGAGGGACTATAAAAGGTTGCCATTTAGGGCAACCCTTTCCAGAAAGAGGAAACCAAAAAGAGAAAAGGAGAAACGCCGTTTGCAATGCCGCTTCGAGTCGAGTCATCTCAGTCTGAGCTGCTGTGGGTTCGGGTTGAGTTTGTGCGCTCAACTCCTTTCAAGAGAGGAAGATGAGTCCGAGGAGGGAGATTGAGGAAAGGAAGTAGAAGGAAGGGAAAGAAAGAAGATCGAAAGAGGAGAAGAGAAAGGATGTGAGAGTTAGGGACGCGGTCTGAGTTTGGACCGAGTCGCTGTTGCTGTCCAGTCGCTGGACAAAGGTCGCAGAAAAGAAGAAGAAAAAAGAGAAGAAGAAAGGAGAATAGAAGGAGAGAGTGAAGAAGAAGGATAGGAGAATCAGCAAGGTGTATCAAGTACCGCACCCATTTTAACCAGACTGAGTTGCTGGTCGAGTTGTGGACTCCAGTCGATGAGTTAAGGGTCGAGTCCGCTGAGTCCGGATATCTGAACATGAAAGAAACAAAGAAAGGAGAAAGAAGAATAGAGAAGAAAGAAGGGAAGAAGAAGAAAGACCAAGAGGAAGAGGAAAGGGAAGCTGAGAAAGTGGGCAATGAGTTAACTCAGTCAAGGCTGCCGAGTTCACCCGAGTTGAGCTCATCTCGAGGGTGTTTTAGGTTCAGCAACACCTGGATGCCTTGCTAGAGAGATCTTGACTTTATCAAGTGATAGAGAACTCGGTTTTGGGTAAGTAAATTTCTAAGCTTCATTCTTTAAATCTCATGTGTGATTGAATTAATCCTTCCGTATTCAGATGTGTTCTCCTAGAGTCAGCTTGGGTTGGGACCGAGCTATCTCAAAATGAGCTAATGTATAGTTGAGTCCGAAGCTGGTAGTCTACCCAAATGTCTAGGTGAGGGTCACCCTTCAAGCTTTTCTATATCTTGATAGTCGGCATAGCTTGCTTGTTTAATCTCTTGCCTAAAATAATACTTAGTAAAAGTGTTGATAAATGTTAGTTCTAATTTAGTAATTCTTTATAATGACTGATGGTTAGATTTATATTCAATTATGGACATGTGATAAGTCTCAAATATTCCTCTTTACATGTGTAATTACTTTTGACAATGTGCTTGACTTATTATGCCACTTGCGTTTATTTCATGATGTTCGTAGAAGTCCTTAAACTAGTGGCCTTTCTGTTAAATAGATTAAATGGAATTTCCTTATCGTGGACTTACCGCATTGTGTATCATTTGTGCCTACATGGCTTTTGGGGAATAATCCCTTTTTAATCACACCATTAGGTGCAATATTTGGCCCTCGTGGCTTTTATGGAATACTTGCTTTTCTACGGCATTAATGGGTTATTTTGTACAACCTTGCGATGGTAAGTTCCACTTGTTAGACTACAATTGCCAACTAGTTGAAGGGGTTACCCTTAAAACATTATATTTATTAATCTTATGAGCCAGGGATGGTGGAATGGGATATTATGCCCGAGTTGTAAGCCTATGCTGGGTGACCAACCGCCCATAGTAACCTTTGAGCTTTCTTAAAATGATTGTTTGAAATCGGAATAATAATGGTTGGGCTAATCATGCATTTTCATAGCATGTATTATGGTCTTTTTCGGGTGGTTAGTCCTCCTTGGGTGTACCTTTGTGTATTTTTCTGGGTGATTAATTCTCCTTGGGCGATCTATATATTATCATGGTCTTTTCTGGGTGGCTAGTTCTCCTTAGGAGTACCTTGTGTATTTTTTTGGGTGACTAGATCTCCTTGGGTAATCTATATATTATTCTGGTATTTTCCGGGTGGTTAGTCTTCCTTGGGCGTACCTTTGAGTATTTTTCCAGGTGACTAACTCTCCTTGAGCGATCTATATATATTATTATGGTCTTTTTCGGGTGACTAGTTCTCCTGGGACGACTTTTTACCAGCTGGATGTGCATCCCCAGGTCTATGAGCATGTGCATACATCTATACATTTAAACAAGATCATCTTCGTGAAATTTATTTAATGAATATGTATCTGATGAACCTTATCCGTTTTTTATGATAATCATTGTGTAATATTTGCTACACACTGTCTTTGATAACCTTGCTTAATTATCTTGATGTTACAATAAATCTTAAGGGGTATACCTCACTGGATAGCCATTGACGCTATCGAACCGCATTCTGTGTGCAGGAGGCACAAATGATGCACATACTAGTGTTCATGTGGATTAGGAGGAGCCAGAGGACCTTGCGACTCTCTTTCCTGATTTTATTTCATTTTAATTTGTACTATTACATTTTGTAATAAATTAAGACATTGATTTGTATAAGTTTTTGGGTAACCACTTGAATTATTGGTTATGTATCTTTAGACTCCCTCTAACATTTGATTTATTTTCATCCCACTATATTATTAACTCTGATAAAAGAAAAAAAATGTACGTGGAATTTAGGTGTTTTCAGAGGTTAACGCTCAGATTTTTAGAAAATGAGTAGTGTACTCGGGTTCTGGGAACCAGGGTGTTACACTTCCACTTACCCAGTTGTGCTCTCAAATAGGGGCGGCAAGCTGGCGTAAAGTATAATAGACCTCGGTGATGATCCCAAAGATGTACGGTATTAATATGATCAGGAGTTGCATACTCGTTCATTCATTCATTCACTATCTACTCAGGCTGGTGGTGCATAACTAATTGTTGTGTACCTTCGTAATGGATAGGATTTCGGTTAGAGCGCGCGACCAACCTGAGGTCAGGAGTTTACCACATTGAGTTCATCTATCCAAATTTAGGTATGAGACTGGTTTGGATAGAAGTCCCTTGTGATGGATCCCGTAGCCTGCGATACTACGTACTATCATCCTGACTTCACCCTCCAGCTTGGTCATTTCATTTGCACCGCATACTGCATCCGCGGCTTATGACATTTTAGGTTGTTATGTTTCTGCATTTATATGGCCTAGATGATCTTGATGGTATTTGTGGACTCATCAGGATTTGCATATTGCATTGCATCCTCAGTATATGATGCTTTTGCATTGCATAGCTTGGATAAGACTGATGACATTTATGTACTTACTAGCATATTTTTCGTGTTACTTTGATATTGTATGATTTATGGATTGCTAGTATTTTCGCTTACTCTGATATTTATATGCTTGACACGTGCCTCGCACACACTTACACCACCCTTTAAGCTTTCTATAAGCTTACGCATGATAGATGCATGCAGGTGGCGTTAGGTCGCTGTAGCGTTGAGCATGGAGCATGCAGCTATCTTCCGGAACTTTAAGTTTTGATATATGTATTTCTCTTTTAGCACTGTATTCAACTGTTTATATTTGTAGATATGTGATGATGATGTTACTTTTATGATTTGGGTAAACTTGTGTTTATGTTTATTACAAGTTAAATGTACGTTGAAAAATCCTGCTTGTAGGATCCCAGGATCGAAATTTGGCATATGGGCACTGTGAGTTGAGAAGGGGGTACTACGGAGGCTGTCGGCACCGGAATCAGCAATTGAAAATTTTGTGAGCCTGGTTTTTGAGTTTGGGGTGTGAAACCGGACGATTTAACCCATGATGTTGATCGGATCCATGCTAGCATGCATGTGCTCGGGCAGGAGTCAAACAGAAGCGTACGTTGGCGTTCCTCCAAAAAAGATAGAGCTGTGTGGCTGCCACATTGGCAATCTGAGACAACATCCCATTTTCAATCCCAGCCATTCCTTGACGACGCTTCTTAGCACTCCTTTCAGTGCCCGAAATGGGCAAGCATTTGTCTGCACTGCAGAATGGCGTGGGGGAACATTTTCACTTTGGGAAACATGTGCTGGCGTGATCCGGACCTCCCACCAAGTTCCGTAGATTGATCTCAGCCACTTCCTCTAGGGCATCAACGACCTTGTTAGAAGGGGTGTCTCGTCTCACGAGAAAACCATAAAGGGCGGAAAAATCTCATGAAATGCGGGCAAATGGCAGAGATCGGTGGAAAAAGTGGGCCCTATGATGATCAATGGCCCCATCCGACCCATTCAGATGGATCAGATTACACTGACAGACCGTAAACAAAAATCCACCATTGCTAGCCACATCATCTTCTCCGTTAGATTGAAATACCCATCGTGATGGGGTGGGCCTCACTGGGGGTAGAAAGATACTTTTCCAAGAGGTCGCGACAGCAGGAATCCATCCCTCGTGATGGATGTACCTCATGCACTTAAGAAATGAAGGTGGGGGCGAGAATGCGTCCACCTATCTCAGCCATTGGATGAGCCGTACAAGCACTCCTCTCAGCTATAAAAGGAGGACGTGCATCTCGGGATTCACACTAAGAGCTGGGAGATAAGGAAAGGAAATAGAAGACAAAGGGAGAGTGAGTGCGGGAATATATAGTGAGCTCGGTGCCGCACTGCACTAACTCGACCGTTTTAACTCAAATTGAGTCGGGTTAGTACAGATCAGCAGCACCACTATAAGAGGTAGAGAGGGAGAGTGGGAAGCAAAGATAGAGTGAGAGAAAGCAAAAAAAAAGAGAAAGGAAAGGAGAGAGAGAGAGAGAGAGAGAGAGAGAGAGAGAGAGAGAGAGCAGAGAGAGTGGAGCGATGCCGATTCCGCACTGCACCGAGTCAACCCGTTTAACTCGGATTGAGTTGGGTCAGTGTGAGCCAAGGGCGGCCAAAGAGAGAGGCCTGTAGGTTGGTACTCTCAGCCGTTGGAGGAGGAAGGATCTGCCAACTATTGCAGCCTATTAAAACGACTCAGCTAGCTCTGAATTCACTTTGTGGTCACCCAGAGGTCAAACGACTCGATTGTGAGGACTGAGTGGCCGATTCAGCAAACACTTATATCGGGCTAGGTAATCTCCCAACACTCTACTACAACCCAGTTAAATGGCCGCCCGTTTGGCCTCATCTGGTGAAACATGTTAATGGAAGCTTGCAAATGTGAGTGAAGCAGTTTGTCAGGTAAGACTCGATCGTGATAGTGGGTGCAGCTCAGGGGCACCTTGAATCATGGCCAGAATCTAGCTCATACCTGTTTGACTGACTTGGTGTGGGAAGGACGGTTTGAGGTAACACCATTCCGTCAATGTAGGGCCAACTCGGTCGGCCAGTGAGTTCTGGGCTGAATCGAGTTCAAACTCAGCCCACAAATCTGCCACTAGCTGGATGCACTGGTTTCCACAACTCATGGGCCTAACAGGTGGTTTGGCCTAGCCCAATGCATGGACGGCCAAGGGACCAAGGGCCCATGCCTCTACCTGCTAACACGCTCCATCCCATGTGGGTGGCCTCAACCGAGTCATCTCAAGACCTGAAACTCTCCCAATCGAGTTCTAACCAACCGGATCGACTCAGATTGGTCGACTCTTTTTTTTTTTTTTTTTTAAACTTAGGTCACTCTTAGGTGATTCAGATCCTCTAATTGCCAACACCATGGCCTATTTCCCCTTGCTGTAATAGTTGTTGGACCATTTAAGTCAACAATGCATGGTTCAACGCATTTCACAATCACACGGTTCGATTGGATTTCAACAACTACGATTTTGCGGCTTGGTGCAATCGGAGAGTCCATGTTCTTCCAGATATGGGAGACCTTGGAGCTACCTAAAGGTAGCATGCGTTGGCCAAATCCCTAAGGAAACTAATCTATCTTACTAGGGTGGGGACGTTGCATCTCCAAGATTAGCTCACCAAGGTAAACAAGTAGACATTACAAAATTCTTAGTCCATAGAAAGACAATCACTATAAGGTGATGATTCTTCCCTTTAAGCTTTCCATTTCCAAATTAGTTTAAGTAATAGTCTTTATTAAGAATCACAATTGTTATCTCATAGCATGCAACCTCTTACATTAGTTATGAATTCTTAAGACATGATTTATATCTGATTTATAATTAATAGTTGTGAACCATGATTGCATGTGATAGTTACTTACATAATAACTCCCATTTTAATCGATGGTTCACATCATGACCTATTGTGATTATTATGCATAACATATGTCTGTCATGCTATAGCTATATACTTTCACATGAATTGTTGTAAGTCGCTTATGAATCTATATTCACTACACTTACTAGTGGGTAATCCATCTTGTGTATGTGAACACATACTTAGGATGTAACAAGATATAGTGTGGTAAGAAATGGACCCTAGATTTGGAGGTTATATGGGACATGAAATATTAATGTGTGATTTATCATCCATATGTCATACGACTTGAGTGGCTTAGAAATGACCTCTTTAACCGTTCTAATTTAATCTTGCCTGACCTCTTTGTCATCTTGATTTAATGTTCCGAGTACCCTTTTATCGCTGCGATTTAATATCTGTCCCATGTTTTGATGTTTTCCTTGCGCGGCTTCGATGGTCTATACCCATGCGATGGTTATCCCTATTTATTGAATTTGATTGACCACTGGTTGACGGGCATCCATTAAATATCTTAAGATGAGAAAATCTCATGGGCTGGGGATGGTGGAATGGGACACTATGCCTGAATTATCGGCTTACGTGGGTGACGAGCCCCCTTACCTGCCTCTGAATGACTGCTTACCCGAGGAATCGAAAGGTTGGTGACCCTTAAGTTACTTAAATTGGCTGGTTGTAATTGGAATCATAATGGTTTGGCTAATCATGCATTCATAGCATTCTGACGATGACGGGTAGCTAATTCTGGATGTTGTAACACGTGCCCTTAGGCTTAGTGGGGTATCATTTCGCTAGCTCCCAGACCATCGACTATCGACCTACATATGTGATGTACAACAGCTTTGTCATTATGCTGTGCGTGATGTGCTACGCTGATGACCGGTCTTATGCATGAGTGACGAGCCCAAGTCCGACTGGATGAGCATCCCCAGGTCGATGTACATTCATGCATCCATGCATTTAAATAAGACTGCATCATGATTTATTTTGAATGTCTTGTTGTTTTTAACTATGCTTAGCTAAGGTGGCAGTGTGTAATCTTGAGAAAAATTCACACCGAGCCGGTCACTCATTCATCGAATATTCAACCGTATAGAGAATGCAGGTATAGGCGGAAAGGACTACGAAGCAGGCTCCGGTGACGTGGCAATGGGATTGGAGGAGGGATACTATGAGGATGAGCCGCAACAGGAGGCAGCATAATATTATGAACTTAATCAGTAGTTGCAGTATTTCTTTTCTAGTTTATCTTGGTACACTGGAACTTATGAATTTTCTATTTAAGGTCCCCATTTGAGTGGACCGGGATGTTAATATTTGATTATATGATATTACCTACGGTTGTTTATGCTATCGCGCTCTGATTTTGATATATTACCATTTGCCTGATTTATTTGGCGCTTGGGTTTTTGAAAAACAAGTTCTATACTCGGGTTCTGAAAACCGGGGTGTGACATCGTATGTGTGTATAGTGCTAGGCATGCCAATGTATTTTACAACTCGATTCGAAGCAAGTGCCTTTAACCCCAAGCATTGGTATGGATCGAGAAACTGTAGGTAGTTGTTTATGACCAAGAACTAAAGCAATTCAATCATCTATTTAGTCACTTGTATACACAATTAAACGATTTGTGAAGGGAATAAAGGGGATGATCAGTCCTTCTAATGAGTTCTTTTTACCTTTCAAATAAAAGGATTTATTCTTACCATGATAGCAGAGATGATCTGATACATACAACGTGTAAGTAAAATGAACTCAATCATATTAACTGAAATGAAAGTAAAACTTACAAATATATCCTTGATCGATCAAGTGTTTATGGTGTAGATGGCGAGGCCTTATATCGAAATCTTCCTTGGTCTAATGACTCAGGCATAAATGAAGGGGTTGAATTACACTACTGAAAGCAAAAGTAAAAGTCTTTCTTGCAATACATCTCTCGACATAGATAGAGGAGACTTGCACTACTCCTATTCTAAGTTGGTCCCGCGTAACAGTGTAGATGGATGAGGTTACACTACTTCCTTCTTTTTTTTCAAAGTAAAATTTCATTCCATTGACAAAAGGATACAAGAGATCCTATACAATTCAAGTTCAGCAGTTACAAAAAAGCCTGCCCGAACCTATTATAAGAGAAGTCACTGCAAAAAGAAAAAAACTATGTAAAGAGGCCTCGACAGAGTTAAATTCTCAATACACCCAGGCCCACCCTATCTAGGAAAATGAGGCCTCTTATCTCCCAGGGGACGTCCGAGAGAGAGAGAGAGAGAGAGAGAGAGAGAGAGAGAGAGAATGCGATGATGACTGAGACCCGCTGTCTAGTCTAGCTAACCTATCTTCCGGCCCATTCCCCTCCCTAAGAATATGGCGGAACTCGACGTCTCCAGCCTTTTGGAGAGCGATAATTCTACTAAACCAATACCTCCATTTCCACCCCGCGCTGGACTTCCCAATAAGGAAACTGATCACCATCAGAGAGTCAGACTCAAGGATGATCTTACTGAAGCCCCTCTTAAGACAGAGTAACAACCCGTTGTGAATGGCCCTGAGTTCAGCTCGGGTGTTGGAGGTCCTGCCGTACCCTTTTGCAAAATCGAATAAGAAAAGGCCGTCATGCCCTCTGCAAAACCCATGCCCACCAGCGAGGCCAGGGTTTCCCCTGGCAGAGCCATCAACATTCATTTTTACCCATCTATCAGGGGGTTTCACCCATTTGACAACTCGTATTTTGGGCTCAGGCTGGGGGGTAACTTGAAAGCGCAAACCCAAGCGGGAGAGGAGGAAGTTGTCAGAGCGGCGATGGGGACGATCTGGTAATCCTCTATGAAAGGTCGCATGGAGCCAACTTATAACCCGAGAGACAAGCACTTGAATTGAGGGGTGAGATCCCTCGAATTTAGCCTGGTTCCTACCCATCCATAATTCCCAAACCATGAAACTTGGGAGTAGCCTATATATAGATTTTGCCCAGACCCTAGGGGAAGTACCCTGCCACCATTGTTGAAGCCTGGCTTTCACTGAAACAACCCTTGACAAGGAGAATTCGAAAATGGAGGTGAAATGGGACCACAACGCTTCAGCCCGGGTGCTGTTGTGGAAGACGTGCTGGACAGTTTCAATTGCTGACCTGAGTGTCGAGTGGCTAATGCAGCAGACGGAACGTGATGCGAGTTGGATGCCCTTGGCTTGGATTGCTGACTCCACCGGGATGGCTCCTACAATCGTTTTCCCAAGCAGCAAGGATATCTTTGGCGGCAGAAGCGGGAGCCAGACTTTTCCAGGCCAGTCTACCTGCAGCCGGAGAGATCTGCAAATTTAACAGTGAAGGCACCAGATGGATCAAGAGGCCAGACCGGGACATCTGGGCCATCTGAGATGTAGAACCCTCTCTAGAAAATTGCGTCTATCAGCTCCTACGGCAGGAGAGAGAAGGCTGAAGAGGGGGGAGAGGCCCCATGCGCCCCAAATAGTCTCTAATCCTGAGATCCATCAACTCTGCAGGAATAGAGTTCTCCACTCTGAGATAGAGGGGGCCAAAGCCTGACTAATTATCTCTCTAAAAACTGCGCTCGCCCCTCCTGATATGCCATTGCATCTTAGAGTCCAAAATAGGAAAGAGTTCCCGGATCCGTTTCCATAAAGGCGAGGCTGTGGCCACTGGACGAACATGATTTGAAGACTAAATATCTTGATGGAATCTAGCCCGCATGTGCTCGGCCCAGAGGCTTCTTGAGTCCTTATATTTGACCGCCCAAGCCATTTTTAGTCAGAGGGAAACCATGACCTCCACTAAACTCCTGATGGCCAAACCACCTTCAGCTATAGGGGACGCTATCACTGTCCAATTCTTCCAATGGAACTTTCTCGCCTTTAGCCCATCCCCAGAAAAAGTATGCAAAACGACTCTCCAAGGCCTTCAATGTCTGGGTCAGAACTGCCGCAGTAGCAAGGGTATGCACTGGGACACTGCTAAGGACATGCTTCACAAGAGTAGCTCTCCCTGCTTGGGTTAAACACTTGGCCTGCCAGCCGGAAATCCTGCTGTCCACTTTCTCGACCAACGGTTGGAAATCCGCTGCCTTTCGTCTACCCACTGCGATCGAAATGCCTAGGTAAAGTAACTTAGCTGAGGTTCTAGCCATTCCCAGCACCCCTTGATTAGCGTTCACCCTGGAGAGAGGAAGAACATCTGAGGACATAAAACTACTCTTACGATAATTGATTTTCAAACCTGAAACTTGTTGGATACGGTCAAGGAAAGTCTTCGCTGCCCGGACTGAAGAAAGGCCTCCATTTAAGAATAGTAAGGTGTCATCTGCGTAAAGAAAATGGGAGACTCTCAGGCTATTTCTACTTGACTGAAAAGCAAGACAACTTCCCCTGTTCATCAGATTTTTGAAGCCTCTGCTGAGGACCTCCGTAACTAGAATAAAGAGACTGGGGGAGAGCGGATCCCCTTGCCGGATCCCACGGGTTGATTTAAATAAACCCCCTGTTTCTCTGTTGATTAAAACAGAGAACCATGAATTGCGCCAACACCTCTCCACCATTCGCACCCAAATATCAGAGAACCCAACTGCAGAAGGACGTTACGAAGGAAAAACCAATTGAGCCAGTCATAGGCCTTTTCCAAATCAATTTTGACAATGATATTTCCACCTCTAACTTTCCTGTTTAAGTCTCTGACCATCTCTTGTGCTAAAGCAATATTTTCAGCTATATATCTGTCTTGGACGAAGTCGCCTTGCTTGAGAGAAATCAGATTTGGGAGTATCCTGGTTAGCCTTGTAGATATTATTTTAGCGAGAATCTTGTAGACATAATCACACAAACTGATCGGTCAGAAATCAGCAAACGTCGATGGCGAATCCCCTTTGGGGATGAGGCAAATCGGCGATGAAGTGAAGGCCCTAGGGAGGGAGCTTCCGCTGAAAAGATCCTTGGCTGCTAATAACAAGTCTTGTCCCATAATGTCCTAGCACCCAGAGAAGAAGGCCCCTGAAAAGCCATCGAGGCTAGGCGTGCTATCAGCGGGGATGGCGAAAACCGCTTCTTTAACTTCAAACAACGACGGGGGGGGGGGGTCTTCCATTGATACCAACGAGGGAATATTAGTAAGTAGATCTTCTCCAACCTCTGGGGGCCCAGCTGAAAAGAGGTGATGAAAAAAACCTCACCGCTTCATCCTTGATTGCTGCAAGAGAATCCACCACGATTCCGGAGTCTAGAGCGATCGACCTGATAAATGCTTTTCTATGCCTTGCCGTCACTGAAGCATGAAAGAACTTAAAGTTATGGTCTCATTCCGTCAGCCAATGGTTGCGAGCTTTTTGCTTCTAGAAAATTTCCTTGAGGAGTTCAATGCGACAGAAATTGGCTTTGGCATCGATGAGCGCTTGATGGGCCCTAAGCTCGGGCTCCCCTGAGGAGGCTAAATTCTGCAGCTGATCCTCTAGCTGAATAATGGATTGCTCTGCCATTTTTATCTACCCAAAAATGTTCTTAAAAACATTCTTATTCCAGCCCTTTAGAGCAGTCTTGGCTGCACACAACTTCTCCAGCAAATTGCGCATGGGATCTTGGGTTGTAACTGACTTCCAGGCCGTCTTGACCACAGGCATAAAAGTTTCATGATGGAGCCACATCCTTAGGAAGTGAAATGGCTTGGGGCCGGTCAACGGATTCATACGAAAATGAAGTAGGAGTGGGGCATGGTTTGAGTTAGCACGGGGAAGGTGCTCCACTTGGAAAGACTGGAATGTAGTATTCCACATCGAGTTGAATAAGACTCTGTCAAGTCTTGCCCACACTCTACCCGCTCAGGACTGATTATTACACCATATGAAAATATTCCCAATCCAGCCATCATCAAGTAATCCTGCCCTATTAACTGCATCAGCAAATTCTCTTAGAGAATTACTGCTATACCTCCTGCGACTCATTCTTTCCGAAATAACCAATGTTTCATTAAAATCCCCTCCCATTGCCCAAGGGCCCTGCACCAGCGAGGACATGCTTACCATATCCTCTCAGAGAATCCTGTGCTAAATACTCGAGCATTTGGCATAGACGACCGAAAAAGAGATCGGGACTTGATGTTGAGAAAGAGAAACAGAGAAAGATATAAGCTGATTGGATCTGAAAATCACCCTGAAATGTGGCAGGTTATTGTAGAAAATCTAGATTTTGCCCCCTTCGTCATCATTAGAGCATGAATTGTGGAAACCCAACTTGAGGCTGATTGCCACACGGCTAGAATTCGAAAGCATGGGTTCTAGGATGGGAATTACCCAAGGATTATAGAGCTTAATGATCCTCTTGAGGGACCTAATGGTAGGAAGATTACCCACCCCTCGAGCATTCTAAATTAGCATTTTGTCTATCATGGAAGAAACGATATTTCTCGGCCCTTCTTATTACCTTTCTTCACCTGTCTAGAAATCCATTCGCCCCTTATAGAAGTGCTATTGGGGTGAAATTTGGGACATCTTCTGGGTCTCATTCTCGACACTATACTCTTGATCAGGGTGGGCCTACTCAAGATAGGACAATTCGCGGTTAGAACTGAGGTAGATTGAGGGGAGCCCAGTTCAACAGCGACTGGGTGGTGCTGTCTAGATGCTGGGACAAAGTGATGTAACGGGCCATAAACCCCTGTCCCCACTGATGGGGGCTGTTCCCCTTTCTCTACTCTGGATTGTTCAAAATAAGGGTATAGGTCCACTTCTAGGACTGGTCCCCCGCATTCGGGCACACCATGGGATGGAGACTGAGAGTAATAGGATCTGAACGAGGAGACTGTGGAGGCGGTAGATATGGAGGAGGAAACAGTATCTGTTTCTGCAACAGAATGCTCCTCGTCACAGGGCATGCACCCTACGGATCTAGATTTCACTATTCTGTATCTTATGTGTTCTGGGCCACCCCTAGGAATGGTCGGAGAGAAATTAAATTTAGGACAGAAAATAGGGGGTTCAGGAGAGCTTATAGCAAACTGGTCCATGCATGGTGGGGATATCAGGTTCAGAGTACATTGAAGGTGAGCATGAATCTTGCATCCTGTGCCCAAAAAATCACCTTCTATTGATACCAGTTGCGCAATGGGTAAATGATGACGGTCAGTGGATGTTGAGGCAAAGTTAATCAGTCTTCCTGGGTTATGCAGGCTTTCTGCATGTTGGTTGGCTTCCTTGTTACTACTAGGACAAACTTCACTCCTCCGTTGGTTAGGAGGATCTGCACCAGTATCTAAGGCTGCCTCTAACCCAGTGCCCTCTCCTGGATTAGAGGTATGAAAACCTGTGATGGGTAGCGAAGACTCTGTGTTAAGCTCCCCGATTGGGTCCTGGTATCAAACAGGTGGGCCACTCGGAAGAGTGAGGCCCTCCCCTGTTTCTTCTGAGGTGCATACCACTGCAGCATTTGAACGAACAATTGATGGGTGATTCTCCTGCACCGGGATTTTCGATGTCACTAAGGCCAAATCCCCATAACTGGTGTCCCCATGCTGGGGATAGAAAGTACTCTTCACCCAATCCTTTGTACTGGGTCAGGCAGGTTTAGAATTGCTGTGCATTGGCATAACTTCCCAGTGACCTGATTCCAGCATGGCATGCACCAGGTAGGACATTGTTCCAACCATTAAATTGAGAACCCGAGTGAGATTGGCTCTAGGGCAGAGCGAAACTTTCACCTGCACGAACTCCTGAAACAAGCTGAACCTGCAATTAGCATCCATCGCGACAACTCTTCCAAAATAGTTTGCCAGGTCCAGAATAGCCGATTCTATCCACGCGTGAGGGGGAATCCCAAATAGTTAATCCAGACTTCACAAACCGGGTGTTGGTCATGAGGAAACCAGGGACGGATAGATCTGAGGCCCATTTTCTGATGGAGGTCAGTGTCTTCCTGAAACACGGAGAAATTCTCCTTCGATTTTAACTTGAAGAGGAGCTGGGTAGGAGTTAATCTAACCACCTTGATTGCGGAGGCACTGAAGGAGGAGGCCCTAATAGCTCTGATTGGTTGGAGAATAGATATCTTTGGATCTTGGGTGATCCCAGGAGGGCTAGCTGGAGATCCCTCCTCTTCGTTTCGACCGCACCTACATCTGCAATGGTGGTGAATCTAAAGTCCTGTGCTCACTGCGAACTCCTGGTAGCCCCCTTAGCAGCCACCACGGCCGCATAAGAGGCAGCCGTAAAGGAAGCCAGAGGTCGATTCTGAAAGTTGCCACTGTTTCCTGCGGGAACCTTGACTCTGGGTTTGGCCGGGCTGATTGGCACTACCCTTCCGTCAATACGACGTCCATTGAGGATGTTCATTGCCGACTTCACGTCCTGTTCGGAGAGAAAGCAGACAAACGCGTACCCTCTTGGATGGCGTGATTCTGGAATGACCGGGACAAAAACATCAACGATTTTATTGTATTTCCCAAATATTTCCCAGAGATCCTTGGCAGAGCAATCGTAGGGGAGGTTGCCGATAAACAAACTGTAACCAAAGTTCTTAGAAGTTCTTCTAGCGTTGGATGAAAACCCTCTGCGAGATGACATCCCTAGGAGAGGGACCCTGTGCAACCCCAATTTGGAGAAAACCCGAGATGAGAGAAATCCCCAGACGAGAGAGAAAACCCTCACCCTAGTTACACTACTTCCTAACCTAAGACTGGTCTAGCGTAGCATCATATACTGGTTGTCATATGTTAAAACAAGATAAAAGATAAAATTGATAGGTAGCATTGTATTGTACATTTGATTTGAGATGTGGGCCCAAAGCTCTTTGATTTTATTTTTTATTTTTTATTTTTTATTTTTCATATTTATAGAACCTTGAGAATGATTGTAAAGAGACATCTCCATGGCTACTTATGTTTGTTGATGCGGAGATTACCGTCTAGAATGACGACAGTCATGGCTTATTAAATGACACTACGTGTACTAGTCCTTTATCATGAGTTGGCTATTGATTGCGCGCATGTCGTACTCATGTTATATGGATGAGGGTTTATTTTGAGCGGCCATGTGTGGTGGTCATAGTTCCGTGCTTCTCTTTACAAATGTGAATGATGCGCCACATGAAATTAGGCCAACTTAGTGCAGTTGTTAATATGTTCCTCAGATGTTTTCGGCCATGGGAATCTATAATGTCTCGGATTTTAAAAAGGAAAAAAAATAATAATTATAAGGGACTCATTCTATATGGTCAATGGATCCGTTAAAATGACCCATTCATGTCTCCGATTTAAAGAAGTGAAAAAAAAAAAAAAAAAAAAGAACAATGTGTGAAGGCTAAAAAAAATTAGCAGTCATTATTATTATTATTTTAAAGTACATCTTTTAATCAACCGACTGAGTATGTCCCGGATAATAATTGGGAGCAATGTTTTTCACGGGGACACGGATTAGCTGCTGAAAAGTTGAGTAGCAGACCCACTACTGAAGTGACATCACCAACTTTTGTGGGCCGCACCATGATGTATGTGTTGTATTCACCCGCTCTCTATCCATTTCAAGAGATAATAATAGGGCATGATAAGGAATGACTCGGATACAAAAACTTGAGAGGATCCGATATTAAAAAAAAATAATAGTAAGTGGGGAAAGTGATGCCACCATTAAAAACTTTTAATGGTTTAAGAAGTTATCGATCAAGCTAATATTTATGTTTTTCCTTTGTTTATGTCTGTGTTAACTTATGAGCAGGTTGATCTCAAATAAACATCATGATGGACCTATGAAGGTTTCAACGGTGGCCATCACTCGCTCCACAGTTTTCCATGGTGGGTTCATCTGAAATTTTAATCTTCCTCATTCTTTGGCTTATTCCCCTAAAATGATCTCCCCAAATGGATGGATGGTGTGGATACAACACATACACCGTGGTTGGACCATAAGATCCGCTGACATCATTCCAGTAGCTGAGTCTCGCTACTTAACCTACTTAAGCTATCAGTAGCTAGTCCGCGTCCGTTTTCCACATGTTAGGCACAATCAAGTGACATGATTGCCGCATCAGAAATTGAATAACTCAGATTTTTGGCAGCATGTGATTTGTTAAGTTTATTACGGCCAACGTGATTCCCGGGGTTTGGGAATCTACATATATAATGGTCTCTTTAGGCCCTGTTTGGGCAACAGGATTAGAAGGGATTAGGTGGGATTTTATGGTTCCGATGGCCATTGAAATTTCGGATGGAATTACATTGGCTGTGTACATTCACTCAATGCTAGCTATATCTGTGTATTCCACACCGTCCACAGAGATTATTTTAGGACCTGTTTAAATGTCGAATGTGTTAATATTCAAATCTTCCATCCATTTTTTGGCCAGGTGAGCACGTTTAGATATAATACCTATGTGTTATTCTAGTAATTTCAAATGATGGTGGGTATATCCATTCAATGTACCACCGTATTACCAACAAAGCTGAGCATTAATCTAATCCCATTGAATCAGGGGACAATCCCTGCCATGGGTAATAATAATGTTTTTTTAAATACAATCCCACCTAATCCCTTCTAATACAATCCCACCTGAGCATTATGGTTGATGGCTTGAATATTTCGGAAGTGGATTGGCTGGTGTACATCACACCAGCTATATCTCTGTATTCCTGTCAGCAAGTTATTTGGACCTGTTTATGTCGAATGTGTTATATTCAAATCCTCCATCCATTAGGTGAGCACGTCTCAAGGGTTGAAAAAAAAATCTAATTATCAAGTGTACCACACTGGTGATCTTTGGATATGATTTATTTTTTGCATAATGCTCTAAAATGATTTCTAAAAATATCACAAAAGTTTTGGATCAACATAAAATTTGTTTTTCCTATTTATTCAAGTCTTTGTGACCTTTTGAACAGATTGGATATAAAATAAACGTTATTGTGGGCCCTACAAATTGTTTAATGGTGAACATTATTATTTCCGCTGCATTTATGGTGTGGTCCAGATGATCTTTGGATATGATTTATTTTTTGCATAATGCTCTAAAATGATCTCTAAAAATATATAAACGGTGTAGATATAATATATACGTCAATGTGGGACCATATAACTTTGATCTCTTTTAAACCGTTAGTACAAGTGGGAGCTCAAGGAGCGTCGGTGCTCGTCTTCGCACGATAAGACACGTACCTACATCAGCTATATAGCCGCTGTGTGGTACACCGGCCAATCCGGTTCCAAATATTTCAGTTGTCTGACAGCTAGCTGACATGTGTTTATCGTGCCTGCAGTAGTTGAGTTGAGCACCACCACATATGCCAGCTGCCTGCTAGCGACCGGCGAAATATGCAAGCCACTCATCGTGAAAGAAGATAATATACCATTACAGAAAATTCACAATATCTATGCAATGCGGTTTGCTGACACTTTCAGGCCAGATATGGACTAGAGAAGGCCCGGTTGGAGGCGAAAGTGATCAGGATTGTCGGAATCCTAGAGCAGGCTCATTTCACAAATCATTCCACTCAGCCTACCATGTATGATTTTGGGTAGGAGAAGCTAATTTAGCTAACCGACCTCACTATGCCAAGTTGCCCCACACAGAATTTGCCAGATTCCATCATCTTGACAGTCCAAATTTCATTTTAATCTCGTTTTTATTATTTATAGTAACTTTCAGTTCCATCATAACTCTTGATCCTTTGAACCTTAAGAAGTCATTATCAACATGAAAAGGGCTTAGAAAAATTAAGAGAACAATGTGAATAGGTCAAATTAGACCCTTACTATTTTTGTCTTAAAAACCATGAAGTCTAGTAGAAATCATGACCATCTATGAATAGTAAGTTTACTATTTATGATAAGTCATGTTTTTAGGGAGTTGGAGTTGGAGTTTGATTCTGAAACTTTTTCATAGGTTTAATATCACTATTTAAAGGATTGTAAATTCATTTTATCATCAATCAATTTATTTTGAAATTTATTTCTATTTTCCTATTTTTCCTTGTGGATTCGAGGAATCTCTATAAAGAGCCCAGAGAAGCTCCGTGGATTCGAAGTAGTTATTCCTAAAGAAGATGGTGATCGACCTCATCACGTCCATCCCTGCTTCAATTAGTATTAAAGCGAAGACTCCCCTTGGGCTGATGGAAAATAACGACGATATGGACTAAAATACTATAGACAGTGATCCAATGATTCGTTATCTTTTGGAAAGAATGAAAGTTTTCTACTGTGAGAGTAAGTTGACCATGCAAAGCTACATGCAATACTCGATCGTCTTGCGGATACATTAATTCTACCCCAAGCCCAAGGCGATGCTCAGCCACCTGTGGTTGTTATACGGTATAACCCCAATTTTCGTAGAGCACTTTCAGAGGTAAATCGTATGGTTACCCCAAATGAGTTGAGCTCCAACGATGACAACATTTATGGCGGTTTCGACCGATGACCAATTCATGGAGGCAATTGACTATATCGTGCTGAAAGAAACTATCCAGGTAAGGATGAACTTCTCAGTTTTAATGGTTTATTGCGTATAGAAGATTTTCTCGAGTGGTTAGCCAAAGTAGAATGCTATTTTGATTACATGGATGCGTTAGAATATAAAAAGGTGAAATTAATAGCATTCAAATTAAAATCTGGTGTTTCTATATGTTTGGAGCAATTATAACTCTCATGTACCCAGCAGACAAGGCGTCCATTCGATCATAGCCATGGATTAGACGTCTTCTTCGACCATGATTTTTCCATAGTAATTACGAGCATGTATTGTTCCAGCAATACCAAAATTGCTGACAAGGGAACTGAACTATCAAAGATTACACTGAAGAATTCTAACGGTTGACAACGTGGAATGACCTGTCAGAAACTGAATTGTAGACGGTAGCACGATTTATAAGTGGATTATGATCAACGATTCATGACCGAGTTCAAATGCACCAAGTCGGGACCATGGATGAAGCAGTTCAGTTGGCATGTGGGGACGGAAACGCAACTTGTAAGAGTCCCTACTATCCTTCGACTCGGCCCCCGATGATGGGTCCCACGTATGATTCAGTGCTGACACGAGGAAAGGAATAAGTAAGAGGACGTCTTTAACCTCCTTCAATCGTAAACCGTGACATTGGGAGAGGTCCATCTATGCCTCAATGTGCGGCACACACAACAATAGGCCCGAGTAGGATTCTAAATCTTATTATCGGCTAAGGCCGAACACTTGTTACCGCTATGGCCAACTGAGACACTTATCAAATACATGCCCTCAATGCCTCGCATCCCACTTGACCATTAATGAATGTGGTACTTAAGGTGATGCAGCGGAAGTAGACACTTGACTTGATGAAGATAAACAAGCCATTAAAGAGTTGGTGACGAAGAGTGGTTGGCCAAGGATAAAGGCGAATCCTTGGTCACGAGGCAATTATTGTACACTTTAAGGAAGGAGTTGCATCCACAATGACACAATTTATCTTGTACGTGGTGTACCTGTCAATAACAAGGTTTATGATGTAATCATAAAGAATGGAAGTAGTAAGAACATCGTCTCGAAAGTGATGATGGAGAGGTTGCGACTACCTATGACAAAACGTTCTTCCCATTACTCAATTGGATTGATAAAAAATGTAAATGAGACCAAGGTAACCAATCAATGAATTATCTCATTTTCTTTTGATAAAAGTTATAAGGATCAAGTACTTTATGACATGGTTGACATGAAAGCATACCATATATTACTCAGTTGACCATGGCAGTCGGACCGTGATGTGACCCACTAAGGACGAGACAATGTTTACATCCTCATTAATGACAGTTGAAAGATGGTCATTACCCCTATGACACCAGAGAGCCACCCCTAAAGCTTTTAAAGTGGATATGAGTTCTCTCATGATCATTCGAGATTTTATGAAGGAATTCATGGAAATCAGCGAGGTATATGTCGTAGTGGTAAAGGGCAAGGAATTGGAGTCCTTAAACATTCCCTCAAGTTTAAGGCTGTTGTTCAACGAATTTAAGGAATCTGGCCCGAAAGTTATTCGATGGATTGCTCCCCATGCGGGATATTTAACATCACATAAACTTCATCCCTGGGTCTAGCTTGCCCAACTGCCCTCACTATCGGATGAGTTCAAAGGGCAAGTAGAGGAATTGATTCGTATGAGTCATTTGAGAGAGAGTATGAGCCCATGTGATGTGCTGGCATTGTTAATGCCTAAGAAAGATGGGAGCTGACGCATGTGTGTCAACAGTCGGGCATTTAAAAAAATTACCATCAAATATCGGTTCCCAATACCGTGGTTGGATGACATTCTCGATATACTAGAAGGTGCGAAGGTGTTCTCTAAACTAGATCTGAAGAGAAGGTACTATCAGATTCGTATCTGGCCCAGTGATGAGTGGAAAATGGGATTTAAGACCAAGAAAGGGTTGTATGAGTGGTTGGTTATGCCATTTAGTTTATTGAATGCACCAAGCACTTTTATGTGTTTGATGAAGCAAGTGTTTAAGCCTTTCATTGACCGATTTATGGTAGTATATTTTGATAACATCCTGATATATAGCTAGGATAAGATGGAACACATAGAATATCTCAGGCAGGCGTTATAGGTCTTGCAAGTTAACAAATTACACCTCAACTTAAAGAAGTGCATTTTTTTAATGGATAATCTGTTGTTCTTAAGATTTGTTGTGACGTCTATGGGCATCTGTGCAGATGATGAAAATGTATGAGCCATCAGGGAATGACCGATCCCGACGAACATTCATGAAGTCAGGAGTTTCCATAACTTGGTGACCTTCTATCGTTGATTCATGCAAAATTTTAGCACAATAGTTACACCTATTACAAAGTGCATAAAAAATGGGTCGTTTTAGTGGACCGATGAAGCTGACAAGAGATTTGCTGAATTCAAGCATCAATTGTTCACAACACCAGTCTTGGTTCATTGGCCGTTACAACTGTTCCTTCATATGTTGATCGGAGGCAATGAAAATTTTTAGCCAGACTGATATTGGTTAGACTAATTTACCCTCGGTTGAGGAGGATCAGTTGATCCTAAAGAGGATTTAGTAGGAAAGGATCTGTGTTAACAGGATGACCATCAAAAACCTTTCAAAGAATAGACCTATAAGCTCGTTTAGGTTCTCAATCTAAAGTCTTGGTTTGGAATAATGCTTGCTCAATTTGGATTTGCCCGTCCTTGTTTTGCAGGCTAGCTTGTATGACAAACAAAACTCATGTAATGCTCTTAAACATATTACCGAAAGAAGATGATCTGGCTTCTAATGAAACCTGCTCTGGTAAGCCAGGAAGTTGAGTACCAACTTCCACGGGATTTCCTTACTGTAGATTTGGCATCTCTTGGTCCTCAAGATTAATAGAAAGCTTTGTGGACCTTTCACTCATTGAGTTATAGAGTTAGATCAAACATTACACACAGGTCCCGCCTAATGTGCTAAAGAAGTGTTTGGCTTGAAATTCGACCAATTGTATGTGTGTATTTTGTCAGGCATGCTAGAGCCCTTTACAGCTCGATCCTATTATAATGCCTTTGACCTCAAGTGTCGAGGTAGATAGAGATACTAATGACAATCGTCTATGAACGAGAATGAAGTAATTTGGTCATCTATTCAGACACATGTATGCACAATCAAGAAATTTGCGAAAGGGAGGGTTCATCCTATTAATGGGGTCTATTTTCCTTTCAACCACAAGGACCTTTTCACGCTGTAATAATAGAGATAATCCAATTCGTACAATGCATGAGTAAAATGAGATCAATTGCATTAATTAAAATAAAAATAAAAATAAAAACTTACAAAGATATTTTGTGATCTAACGTCTGCGGCATAGATAGTAAAGGTCCAAATCTAAATATTTTGTGGTCCAGTAACTTGGGCATAAATAAAGGGAATTACAGTATTAAAAAGAAAAGAAAAGTTTTCTTTGCAATCTAGCACTTGGCATAAATGGAAGGGAATTACAGTACTAGCCTAGGTTGATCTAGCGTAGCAAAATAAATAGATGAAATTACACTACTCCTAAGCTATAAATGATCCAACATATATAACATCGTGAACAGGTTGTCCTATGTTAAGATAAGATAAAAGATAGATAGCATTGTGCTGTAGATTTGATTTGATAGGTATTCGGTTGGTGAGGGCACGAAGCTCTTTGATATTTCTCCTATTTATAGAGCTTTTAGGATGGATGCAAGGGGAGATATTCAAAGCCACTTCTCACATCTACTAACATGGTGATAACTAGACACAATGATAGTTATGGCCTATTAAATGACACCATGTATGATAGTCATTTGTTATGGATTGTCCACTGGTTGCATGCAGATTCTACACCCGTTATATGGACGAGAGTTTCTCTTGAGTTGCCACGTGTGTTGCTAGCTATCTGTATCTTTGCATGAACGTAAATAGTGTGTCATGATGTTTGGCCAACTCATCGCAATTATTACTTTGCTCCTCAAATATTTTTGGCCATAGGACCATATGAGACACTATGTTACATTGGCCAAACTCGATCACTACTTGCTGTGACCATATTTTGCTCAATACCCAACTTTGGCCATGAGGCCATCATGGTGATTACCTGACTTTACCATATGCATGGGATATGCAACACATGTCTTTACTATAGCTAGCTAGGCTTACCCTTCTTTTTGTATCTTGTTAAGATTTTTTTTGCCACGTGGCATCATTTGAGTCATTACATCTAATGCAGTTAGATGAGGCATAAAAGCTTTTAAAGAAAGTTGGTAAATTAAACTGTAAATATTACATTTCCACCTTATAAAACTATTGTTTCCATAGTGGAAGTGGATTGCACAGACTTTCATAAGTGTGTTGATGTCATCAAGTTTTGTGGTTTTGTCATGTATGTATTATATCTACATCGTCCATTCATTCGATGAGATCATTTTAGGTCATGATCTAAATATTGAGGCAGATCCAAAGCTCAAGTGGTTCACACCACATAAAGTAGTTGGGATAATGATGCCCATCGATGAAACCTTCCTAGGGCCCACCATGACCTGGATGAAAGGAGAAAACAAATTTCAGCTTGATCTTAAACCTGTGGCCTTAAAAAGTTTGCAATGGTTGGCGTTTAATCCCCACTGCTTTCTGTAGTGTGGTCCACTTTGATGTAAAACATGTCACAGACACATTCCTAACATGGTTGGGTGAACAGAAGGTGGACCGTAAATTGACCGTAACTTTTGATTCAGGTATTATTACGGTGCACACAACCTATCAATTTTTACTAAAATGGGCCATCCGAGGTGAACCAATTCACGAAATGGGTTACATCTGTCATTTTCATCAGAAAACATGCACTTTCAGCTCAAAAACCAATTTTTAGAGAAAATTACTATTTTTAGTAACTCCGAATTTTTTAATATTATCTTATTTTTAGAGTTTTAGATTTTCTTCATTTTAAAAAATAACTTGTAATCATGTTAGGACTCTTATAGTAAAAGTTTATTTGGAATTTTTATTTTTAGAAATTAGGCTTTAGAAGAGTTTTATTAAAATTATGATTTTTATTAGAGTTAGAATTTTGCTATTTTTGATAATTACGAATTTCATTTTATTTTTTTAAAATTTTTTTAAATTTTTTTTTAATGATGTAACAAGGACACAGAGATTAGACAATTATCAATAAAATTATTAATTTTACACATTTTTAAATTATTTCTATTTTATTTTCCTCATGGATTCGAGGTTTCTCTGTGAGGAGTCTAGATAAGTTATGTGGATTTGGAACTGTTATCGCCTTGAGGAAGATGGTGCTCAACCTCGCGTCTTTCCTTGCGTCACACTTCAACTTTGGTTCCACCTCATTTTTGAGCTAATGGATGGTGTGTATATAACACATGCATTATAGTGGGCCCACAGAACTTGAAGACATCAACACACCACCACGCGGCAACCACAGTGATATGTGAGTGAAAAAAACAATGTAGCAAATATAAGTGAAGTCGCCACAAATTACGTAAATTAATAATCATCATCCATTTACTCGTGTATCTGTGTGTGTGTATATCAGAATGCTCAGCTGTGGACCAGTTAGCATGGAACTCATGCCAACTTTTTTGAGAACTCATTATAGGTGATATGACTCCAAAATCCGAACGGTCCACACGAATTAGAACTTCATGAAATCCCTTGGGCTCAATTTTTACTTTGATCCAAAACTTTGATGGGCCATGAGAAATGAAAATAATTTCTTCCTTGATTTGCATTTCTCTTTTCTATGGCTCGCTATAATTTTAATTCAGGTGAAAATTTGCTCATTGGGGTTTCATGGGATTCCGCATCACCTGGACTCTTTGGATTAGACGCCCATGACATGTGTGCATGATTCTCTCTCTCTCTCTCTCTCTCTCTCTCTCTCTCTCTCTCTCTCTATATATATATATATATATATATATATATATATATATATATATATATACACACACACACTGAGACACAGGTTTTCCCATCTCTTTTGAGGCGAATCTATTACCTTCATACGCACGCAATCACGCACAGCCACATGTATTACGTAGAGCCGATCAGGAAAGTCATACAACCCTACGGATCAAATCCACAGTGACAGCAGCTCGCTCAAACCTCATTTTAATTAGAAAAAGCAAACTGTCCAAAAATTCAAAGAGTGGAGCTCACCTGATAATGACACGACTGTATAGGGAGCAAACGTACCGTACAACAATTTATATATGGTTGTAATTGAAAAACAAATGAAAAACAAACGGACTCAAAATTCAAAAAGTGGGGCGCACTTGATAATGGCATACATGCATGACTATATTGATGTGGTACTAGGTCGTCTCTTGATAATGAAGGGCCGTACCCTGTAGACAAGTTAAGTGTGCGACGTAAACGCAATATCAACTTGATTGGACCGATTGCACATTATTTCATGTGATATGGCCCACTTGATGGTTAGATTGATATGGAAATAGCAGGTAGAGCCATGTATATAAGTTTAATTTTGGGAAATGGTCAATAGTCTTTTGGGCACCTCCGGTGGCCTACACTGATGTGTAGTCAGCTCAATTTAGGGTCCCACCTAAATCAAAACTAATAGCCAAATTAAAAGTTACTCCTGAAATTTAGCCAAGGGCTTAGAGCATCATTCAAGGATGTGCTGTAGGAGTAACCCTTAAAGTGAGCCATTTTATCGTTGGACCTTGCTTGTCAAGGTGGCTTAATTGACCGATGCAGATGGGATATATACTACCCCTGCTTGTCCCGAGCTCGGAATGGGACTGGCAGGGGCTCTGTGGGGCCTATAATTAAGGGGCCATCAGTGATACATAACGTCCATCTATTTATTTTGCAATATCATTTTAGGGTATAAGCCCAAAACTTGGGCAAATCCAAGGCTCAAGTGGGTATTAAATACCTACCTTGAAATTCTAAGCTAGAAATTCTAAATAGTATAGCTTGTAATCAACCAATATGATAGGCTATTACATTGCACCCATGCCTGTTTTGTGTTCAAAAAAAAAAAAAAAAAAAAATACCTACCTTGCAAACTTTTTGGGACCACAGAAGTTTTGAATCATGATGATATTTGTATTTTACCTTCATTGAGGTCCATGCACCTTATGAACAGGTTGGATGGCAATTAACCATCACGGTGGTCCTAGGAAGATTTCAATGGTGGGTGTCTTTGTGTGGTCTTCTAGTACCTTGGATCTGTCACAAATTTTTTTTTGACTTATACCCTAAAATGATAGGGAAAAATGGATGGACAGTGTGGATTATGGTGGCCCCGCAGAGCACCTGCCCATTCCCAGCACAGTACCTGTGGGAGTGGTACCCAATCCACGTGCACCCTTGAATGGCTTCCATATCCCTTACACGCACAATCTGATATTTTATGTATTACTTTTGTTAGGATTTGTATAGAACCCGGTAATCAAAGATGTACTGTTCATATGATGTAAGTTTCATAATTTCACAGAGTTTATATAAAAGCTATAATTCATTTAGAACAATATATATTGAGTGAGAGAGCCACTCTTGTATTTGAGAGTTGCTTCTTTGTTTTTAGCTTTCAAGCATAGTTGATCGGTGTGAATTTATGAATGTGTCGTTGTGTTTGGTGGGGAAAATTCCTTCTCCCAATAACTTTAAGCTTTAAAACACATAAAGGACCGTTCACCTTGAAAGATAAAAGAGTCCAGTTTAAGATTAAACCAGCATCACATTTAAGTCGTCTGACTGTGGTCTACTCCTTTTTTTTTTTTTTTTGTTAGTTTGGTCTTTTACCACAATCTTTGTAAAACGTAGCATTTATTTAAAAATATGTTCAAGGTAGACAATGGCTTACCATTGAGGATTCATTTGGAGAGAACCCAAAAAAAAAAAAAAAAAAAAAAAAAAAAAAAAAAAGAGTAATATTTATTACTCCTCAATGTCTGGTCATTTAGTCCTACAGTAAGCTTCACTCCCTAAAGGCCAAGCGATGAAGGCCCGTTTGATTACTACAATAACTACTTTTTTTTTTTTTTAATATATATATATTTTAAATTATTTATTTATTTATTTATTTTTACGTAAGTTAACAAGTTACTTTTCTTAATTAAAAAAGTTAGTTTGGTTATTAAACTTAAATAAGTATCTTTTTAGAAAAAGTAACATATTTTATTAGTGATTTTTTATTGCTTTTCAACTTTCAAAAGTAACTTATTTCTTTCATTTTTATCGGTGACACAACAACCAACATAGGAAGGTTCGTGATGAGGTCGATCGCTGTCTTCCTCAGGGGATATCTACTACGAATCCACAGAGCTCTCGAGACTCTTACGAGAGATAAAAGTACAAGTAATTTCTAATAAATTTGAAATAACTTAATTAATGATAAAAAATGAAATTACAACTCTTTAAGGAGCTCAAACCTAAGATGGAGTTTTAGACTCAAACTCCAACTTAAACATCCTAAAAACGTGACTTATAAATGGCCTCCATTCCTACTAGACTTCATGGTTTTCGGCAAAAAACGGTAAGTATCCAATTTAGAACAACCACATTATTCTCCTAACTTTTCTAAGTCCTTTTCATGTTGGGAACAACTCCTACAGCTCAAATGATCAAAAGTTATCTTCGAAAAAAACTTACTATTTACAATAAATATGAAATTAAATTGGACTTTTGACTGTAGATATGATGGAATCTTGCAAATCTGGCATGGGAAATCCAATGTAGCAAGTTGGTTGGCTTAAGTAGCTTCTCCTACTCCAAAATCATATATAATAAGACGAAAAACTCATCCCGTTTTGCAAGATATGATTGATTTAAGGTCCTGATGGTCCAAACCATTTCCGCCTTCGATCGGGCCTTCTTTAATCCATCTTTTCCATGAAAGTGTCTGTGACCTGCTTGACATCAACAACTTAGAAAATTATTTAAGGGAATATGCCCTTTGTGGCTATAAATCCCTTCTAAGTTCATGAGATTGGAAAATCATCCAATGAATGGGTTGATGATATAGTGGGCCCCACATAATGATGGCCCATATCGAGGTGGCCCCACATGATGGAAATCTATATTGAAGGTCCGCCCCTAATGATGAATGACCCACATCTAAGGTAAGCCTTACATGATGGGCAACCCATATTGAATGTGAGACCCACATGATGGGCAACCCAGGTCAAAGGTGGGCTCCACATGATGGGTAATTAATAATGGTGGGCCCCACATGATGGATGATCCATATCAAGTTGGGCCCCACATTATAGACAGTCCACATCAAACGTCGGCTTATAATGATGAGTGGCCCATATCCAAGGCAAGTCCCACATAATGGATGACCCACATAGGAGGTGGGCCCAGATGATAGACATTCCACATTAAAGGTGGGCTCCACATCATGGGTAGGGGATATTGAATATGGGCTCCACATAATGGACAATAACATTGATGGTGGGCCTCACATGATGGATGACTAACCTTAAAGGCGGGCCCTATCTAATGAATTGTGCACATTAAAGGTCGACCCCTAATGATGAATGGATGACCCATATTAGAGGTGGGGGCCCCATAATGATCGATCCACATCAAAAGTTGGCCCCACATGATGGACAGTGGATGTGAGGGGGACTTGACAGACTTTAAAGCTAGTTAATTATGATGTTAGAAACCAAATATACTTTTCTACTTTTTAGATGATAAGTATGTTATTTACAAGACATACTTATATATTGATTAAGTAGAAACCAAGATAAGTGTACAACATGACACAGACACATTCCTAGCATGGTTGGATCAAAAGAAGATGGACAATAAATTGATCATAACTTTTGATTTGGTTATCGTTACGGGGAACATAACCTATAAATATTTACCGAAATGGGTTATCCAAGGTGAACTGACTAATAAAGTGGGTCGTGTATGTCCATTTCATCAGAAAATGCACACTTTCAGCTCAAAAATGAAAATTTAAGGAAAATTTAATAATTTTAATCATTCTAAATTTTTTAATATTTTCTTACTTTCAGAGTTTTAGATTTATTTTTTAAAAAATTTTTTTATTATATATATATATATATATATATATATATATATATATATATGGGAAAAGGTACAATGCGCTCGAGTTGATTTTAACGTCCCATGAGGTCGAGCTCTATGGGCCCCACCGTGATGCGTTTCGAACATCTACCCCATCAGTCAGATGCACCATTCCATCGTGGGTCTAGGTCTCAAAAATCAAGTTAATTCGTGACTTGTGTGGGCCACACCACATACAAAAGTTGAGAGGGACCGTGCACCATTAAAACATTCATAATCATTTCTTAGGGCCCACTGAGATGTGGTTTGAAAATCCAGCCCATCCATTATGTGTGTCCCACTTGGATGAGGGTTCAGACTAAGTTTCAGACGCATGCAAATTTCATGTGGGCCCCACCAAGTGCTTTTATATGTTTTTAGCATGTCTTCACATGATTTTAGATGTTATGGCCCACCTGAGTTCCGTATACAGTTGATTTTTGGGATATCCCATAATTTAAAAGGGACGCATCAAATGCACAGTGTTTATGATCGAAATGCATCACGGTGGGGCCCACAGAGCTCGACCTCATGGGACATTAAAATCAGCTCGAGCGCATTGTACCTTTTCCTATATATATATATATATATATATATATATATATATATATATATATATATATATATATATAGGGAAAAGGTACTATGAGGTCGAGCGCATACTCTGGCCGTCCATGAGGTTGAGTTGGTGTGGGGCCCACTGTGATGCCGTTCAAACATCTACTCCTTCGATCGATGCACCATCCTGTGTGGGGCCCACACGGAAAATCACCTCAATCCGTGACTTTTGTGGGCCACACCACGTACGAAGTGGAGAGGGGTCGTGCACCATTGAAACATTCAAAACCATTTGGGGGGGCGTTTTGAGAGGTTTTTTCATGATCAAAACCGTCCATCATGTGTGTCCCACTTGAATTTAATTTTAGACCACTTTTTAGGTGGTATCTACATCTTAGGTGGGCCTCACCAAGTGATTTTACATGTTTTCGTGTGTATACTTATGTTTTCGAAGGTATGGCCCACCTGAGTTCCGTGGACGGTGGATTTCCAGTCGTGTGGGTCCCACTTGGAGCGGTGCATCTGGTGGACGGTGTGGATCTTCGAAAGGAAGCACGGTGGGGCACACTCCAGCTCGACCTCATAGACGACCGCTTTATGCTCGACCTCATAGTACCTTTTTCCATATATATATATATATATATATATATATATATATATATATATATAGGGAAAAGGTACAATGCGCTCGAGCTGATGATAAGCTCTCGTGAGGTCGAGCTGTGTGGGCCCTACCGTGATGTGTTTCGACCATCAACACCGTGCATTTGATGGGTACCCTTTAAATTATGGGATATCCCAAAAATCAGCCATATACAGAACTCAGGTGGGCCATACCATCTAAAAATATGTGAAGACACCGTTAAAACATATAAAAGCACTTGGTGGAGCCCCACCTGAGTTTTGCATTCGCCTGAAACTTTGTCTGAACCCTCATTCAAGTGGGACACACATAATGGATGGGTTGGATTTGCAAACTACATCTCGGTGGGCCCTCAAAAATGGTTATGAATGTTTTAATGGTGCACGGCCCCTCCCCACTTCTGTATGTGGTGTGGCCCACACAAGTCACAGATTGACTTGATTTTTGAGACCTAGGCCCATGATGGAATGGTGCATCTGACTGATGGGGTAGATGTTCGAAACGCATCACGGTGGGGCCCACATAGCTCAACCTCATAGGGCGTTAAAATCAGCTTGAGTGCATTGTACCTTTTCCCATATATATATATATATATATATATATATATATATATATATATATATATATATATATATATATATAAAAACTTGTAATCATTTAGGACTCTTCTTACAAAATTTTATTTAGAATTTTTATTTTTAGAAATTAGGTTTTAGAAGAGTTTTATTAGAATTATGATTTTTATTACAGTTAGAATTTTGCTATTTTTGGTAATTATGAATTTTGGATTCTTTTTTCTATATTTATGGTGTGATAGGGACATACATAATAGATAATTTTCAATCAAATTATTACGAATTTTATTAGAATTATTTTCTATTTTCTATCTCTCCTCGTGGATTTGAGGTATCTCTATGAGGAGTCTAGAGAAGTTCTGTAGATTCAGAACAGTTATCCCTCTAAGGTAGATGGTGCTCAACCTCTACACATCCTCCCCTACGTCATTTTGGTATCAAAGAGAGGACTCCCCTCGGGCCGATGGCAAACAATGAAGGTATGAGTCAAAATCTCGTGGAATGCGATACAAGGATTTGCTATCTTCTGGAAAGAATGGAAGTTTTCCACCGGGAGAGTCAGTTGACCATGCATAGGCTGCAGGCAACCCTCGACTATATTATGAATGTGTTAATTCTGCCTTAAGCTTAAGGTGATGCTCAACCGCCCATGGTTGTTATATGACACAACCCTGATTTTTGTAGAGCATTACCATTGGTGAATCGTATAGCTATTCGATATGATTTGAGATTTAGTGACGAGGACCTCGATGACAGTTTTGCCCGACGACCAGCCCATGAAGACGAACGACTAGATCATGCTAAGAGGGATTATCAAGGTAAGGCCGAACTTCTTACCTTTAATGACTTATTATATATAAAAGATTTCCTCAATTGGATAGCTGAAGTAGAATAATATTTTGATTATATAAACGTATCAGAGTATAAAAAGGTGAAATTAGTAACGTTCAAATTAAAATATGGTGCTTCTGCATGGTGGGAGCAGTTACAACTCTTAAGTACCCGATAAAATAGGGAGCCCATCCGATCATAGCCACAGATGAGATGCCTTCTGCGATCACGATTCCTCCCTAGTGATTATGAGAAGGTATTGTTTCAGTAGTACCAAAATTGTCGTCAAGGGAATCAAACCGTCACAGATTATACCAAAGAATTTCAAAGGTTGGCAACACAGAATGACCTGTCAAAAACTGAATCACGAAAGGTAAAACAATTCATATATGGGTTATGGTCGACAATTCATGACCGAGTTCAGATGCACCCGGTCAGAACCATGGATGAAGCAGTTCAGTAATCCATGGCCTGATGGAAAAAGGGCAAGTTAAGTTCTAACACATTCTCAGGGAGGGGAATGGGCCGGCCGACGGGATGGCCAGATTGGGAAGTGGGTCTTAATTGTCTGCTATATTCCACATAGTTACTGACATCCCCAGGGAGGTAAGGGGGCTAATCTTCCTTGACAGGGTGGGCCTGGGCGCTCTCAGGAACTAATCTCCTTGGCTTAGTTTCCCTTTCCTTCCCAGAGGTGATTTTTAGTTTTTCCGGTCTTAAGATAGGTTCTATCCAGGTCATTTTCATCCCGAGGAACCCGAATTTGTAAATCAAAGTTGTAAAGGTTCTTGTTATGAAATGAAAAATCATGACCATTGATAAAAAAAAAAAAAAAAGGTAGGGCGGAAACACAATTTGGAAGATTCCCCATTCAAAGCCCTTCATGGTGGTTCCTATGCAAGAATTGATGCTGACACGAGGAAAAGAGCCTGTAGGAGGACATTCTCAACCTTCTACGACCGCGAACTGTGACACGGAGAGCGGTCCATCTAGGCCTTAATGTGTAACACCCATAGTTGTAGGTCTGAGCAAGATTCCAAACCCTTATGGTCGACCAAGGCCAAACAATTATTACTGTTGTGGCCAACCAGGACAATTATCAAATACCTTCCCTCAACGCCCTGCAACCCACTTGACAATCAACGAAGGGGGCACTGAAGGTGATGCAACAAAAGAAAACTTTGGATCTTATGAATATAAACAAACCACCGAGGAAGTTGCTGCTGAAGCGGAATGGGTTTCGCTGGACTATGGTGAGTCGCTCATTATGAGGTGACTATTGTATGCACCAAGGAAAAAAGTACACCCACAATGATATAACATATTCTAAACTAGGTGTACGGTGAATTGAAAAGTTTGTGATGTAATCATCGACAGTGGGAACAATGATAACATCGTCTCTAATTAAGGTCATAGTGGAAAAGTTGCAATTAAAGATGGAGCATCACCCATTCCCATACACAATCAGTTGGATTGACAAAGGTAATCAAATAGTGCACTATATCTTTTTCAATTGGTAAATATTATAAGAACAAAGTAGTATGTGATGTAGTTGACATGGAGACATGTCACAAGCTACACGGTCAACCTTGATAATCTGATCATGACACCACTCATAGTGGTCGAGATAATGTGTATGTTTTCATCAAAGACAGCCAAAAAATCATATAGCCCCTATGGATCCAGAGGAGCCACCTGAAACTTCCAAAGTAAAGGGTCATTCTCTCTTGACTATAGGGAACTTCTCTCTTGACTATAGGGGATTTCATGGAGGAATCTAAAGAAACAGGGAAAGCCTATCCATTAATTGTAAATGGAAAGGAACTCGAGCCCACCATCATCCCTGAAAAACTAAAACCCATGCTACATGAATTTTTGACAATTGTGCTCAATGAACTCCCTAATAAATTGCCTTCTATACGAAATATACATAATCAAATTGATCTTGTCGCAGGACAAAGCCTACCTAATTGTTCACATTATTAGAAGGGATGTGAGATTTTTTAAGCACAAGCAAATTAAAGAACTGATTCATATTGGTCAAATCTAGGAAAGCATGCGTACATGTATTGTGTCAGCTCAAGAGCCTAATGCAAAGTACAAGGAAAAGGCTGAAAAACATCGATGTCAGAAATTATTTGAGTACCATAAGAGAAATCCCTTGAGTAACTAGAGGATAAGTTTTTTCCAAGTGAAGGGGTCTGATATAGAACATGGCACAAATACATTCCTGGCATGGTTGAATCAAAAGAAGTAAGACTGTCAATTGATAATAACTTTTGATCCAGGTATTGTTATGTGGCACATAACCTATTAATCTACATTGAAATGGGTATCAGCTCAAAAATGAAATTTTAAGGAAAATTTACTATGTAAAGTCTTTTATCCTAGTTCCTTTTGCTTTTGTTTCCTCTTGTAGAGTCTTTTGTCCATAGATGTCGGGGATCGAGATCCTAGTTCCTTTTGCTTTTGTTTCCTCTTGTAAAGTCTTTCGTCCATATTTTGTCACATTATAGGTGAGGCCGCAATTTTTTGTTGGGCCCACCCGAATGGCTGTATATTTCGAATGATCAATGGAATCCATGACTATCGCCATTTCTTTTTTTCTTTTTTTTTAAAGGAAAATTTACTAATTTTAATAATTCCAAATTTTTAAATATTTTCTTACTTTTAGAGTTTTAGATTTTTCTTCTTTTTTAGAAGCAACTTGTAATGATGCTAAGACTCTTCTAGTAAAAGTTTATTTTGAATTTTTATTTTTAGAAATTAGGTTTTAGAAGAGTTTTATTAGAATTAAGATTTTTATTATAGATAGAATTTTGCTATTTTTAGTTATTACGAATTTTGGATTTTTTTCTATATTAATGGTGTAACAGAGGGACATACATAGCAGACAATTATCAATCAAATTATTACGAATTTTATTAGAATTATTTTTAATTTTCTATCTCTCTTCGTGGATTTGTGATATCTCTGTGAGGAGTCCAGAGAAGTTCCGTGGATTCAGAATAGTTATCCCTATGAGGAAGATGGTGCTTGACCTCTACAAGTCCACCCCTGTGTCAATAAGCTACTTATGACATAAGTAGCTTATCTAAAGTAACTTACAATCCAACCTCTCCCTAAGAGTTTAGAGCCTAAAAGTTTGGGGTGCACTCAAACCTTGCTAGAGTAATGGAAGAATCTAATTTCATCCGAAATGGAGAAATGAGAAAAATCTCCATACAAGTTTAACTAAAACATGGAAGTAGAGTTTCATTCCAACCTCGATCAATGCCGAAGTTTTTCAAAACGAAGTAGACTTACAACCTGTCAGTTGGTTTAGTTGTAAGCCACTTTTTTTTTTTTTTTTTAATGATAACTTGTATTAGTTGTAAGTCACAGATGGTGTTTGGGGAAAATTTTCACATGTAACTGAGTTACAACATACAAGTCACTTGAAGTTGAAATTTACATTTGAAAACATGAAGAGCTGTGTTTTCACTTACAAGTAATACATTTACTTGCCCACGATAGGATTTTTCAAAATTGAAGTAGTTAGGAGGAGACAACATCCCGCTTCTGCAGGAATCCATTTCGTCCTTCTACCGGCAAAATCAATTGTGTCCCATTCCTTTCTAGCCCCTTTTCACTATCTTCATCCCTTGCGGCCCTATTTTGGTGATCTCCACTGTCTCTATCCCTTCTAGCTTGCTCCTGATTTAGGTAACTGAAGTACAGCAGGTTGTAGACACTTTTATGGCAAAGATGGACTAGAGAAGGCTTGATCGGAACCTTAAAACAATCGTATCTTGCAAACCGGTATGAGTTTTTGGACCTATTATATATGATTTTGGGGTAGGAGAACCTGCTTTTCTAACCAACTCGCTATGTCGGGTTTCTGATGCAAGGATGAACGTGATGAGGATAACTACTCCGAATCCACGAAGCTTCTCTAGACTCCTCACAGAGACTTCTTGAATCCACGAGGAAAGAAAACAGAAAATAGAAATAAATTCTAAAAAATTCGAAATTGATTAATTAATGACTAAAAATGAGTTCACAACCCTTTAAATAGGGGTACCAAGCAATGGGAAAGAAATCAGAATCAAACTACAACTAAAACTTCTAGAAATCGCGACTTACTATAAATAGTAAACTTACTATTTATAGACGGTCGTGATGTTTACTAGTGCGCAAGGTTTTCGGCCAAAAATAGTAAGTGTCCTATTTGGCTTCACCAAACCGTTCTCCTAATTATTCTAAGCTCTTTTCATGTTGGACGCAACTCCTAAAGCCCGACAGATGAAGAGTTATAACCAAACTAAAACTTACTATATATTTATAGTAAAAACGAAATTAAAACGGGGAAACGACTGTTGATCTAGGGGTTTCTCACAATTCCGGGTGTTGCAACCCGGCATAGTGGGGCTGGTTGGCTAAAGTAGCTCGTTCTACCACAAAATCATATATTTTACGTCAGGTAACTCATTCTGAATTGTGAAATACGCCTGATCTAAGGTCCGACGGTCCGGATCACTTCTGTCGTCGACCGGGCCTTTTCTAATCCTTCGTGGCCATGAAACTGTCCGCGACTCGCTCTACATCAGTTTCCCATGCCAGATTAGCAAGATTCCATCAGATGGACGGTTGAAAGACCCATATATATATATATATATATATATATATATATATATATATATATATATATATATATATATATATATATATATATATATATATATATCGTTTTTACTATAAATATTAAGTTTTAGTTGGAGTATATATAACTTTTGATCCTTTGAGTTGAAGTCGTGGTTGGGCCAAATTGGACAGTTAATTATTTTTAGCCAAAAAACCATGAAGTCTAGTAGAAACAGTAGTCGTCTACAAATAGTAAATTTACTATTTATAGTAAGTCACAATTTTAGGGTGTTTGAACTGGAGTCTAAGTCTAAAATTCTATCATAAGTTTGAGTTCTTTATTTAAAGAGTTGTAATTTTATTTTTTGGCACTTTTAAGTTATTTTTAATTTATAAGAAATTATTTCTACTCTTACTCCCTGTGGATTCAAGGAAGCCCTGACGAGTCTAGAGACCTCCCTCAATTCGGAGTAGTTATCCCCTAAGGAAGACGGTGATCGACCTCAACACGTCCCTCCTTGTGCCACAATGCCCTTGCACCCGATCTCAGTCACCAGAATCGTTGGCCGTGTCACAAAGCTGAGATCATGTACGTCTACATCACCTCTTTGGCTACTCTTGGAGAGGAGACCACAATGGTGGCTAGGGACCTGGCCCATCATTAGGTGCATGATGGGCCTATGTTTTTGGGCCAAGTCCCTGAGGGTGCGGTGGGGAAGTGGCCCGATCGAGCAAGTGGTGCATGTTGCCTATGAAGGGTAGCTTCCATGGCAAGGGGGCGGTTTGGGAATTGGGTTTTGGTTGGTGGGCCACTTTTCTCTCTTCACATGATCATGATTAGGAGGAAACTAAAGACGAGGGAGACAGGGGGATTGGAATTGTGGCAAAGGTAGGAACGGAGATGTTCTATATATAGACTTGCACTCCACTTGAACCCCATCCTTTTTTCTTACTTTTTTTTTGGAAAGATGATTGTATTTCATAACAGAGAAATTTACAGGGCCTTTGGGTGGGCATCACAAAAAAGATGATGCCTCCTTATCATATAGGGAGCATGAGCTAAATTCCTCTCAAGTATCCTAAGCCTACTCTATCCAAAAAAGAGAAGGCCTCTAGCAACATCCAGGAGATCCGACTCGGCTGAAAATGTGGAGGTGGCTTGAACCCGATCCCTAGCAAGAGAACTTTAATACACTTGCTTAGCATGATGGATGATACGCTGGCACCAAGAAACTGTAGTCTTTGGCACACAAAATTCAAATTGAATTGGCCAAGTTATGGCCCCACTATACACTGGTGGCCGGCACACATCCACCTTGGAAAAATGTATGTTCCCAGTTTAGGATTTAACGTGTCTGAGAGTGTGTGTTTAACCTTCGAGCTCATGGGAACTTCCCATGAGGTCGAGCTGTGTGGGACCTACCATGATGTATGTCGATCATCAACACCGTGCATTTGATGGGTCCTCTTTAAATTATAGGATATCCCAAAAATCAGTCGTATACGGAACTCAGGTGGGCCATACCATCTAAAACCATGTGAAGACATGCCTAAAACATATAAAGGCACTTGGTGGGGCCCACCTGAAATTTGGATACATCTGAAACTTGATCTGACCCCTCATCCAAGTGGGACACACATAATGGATGGGCTGGATTTGTGAACCACATCTCGGTGGGCCCAACAAATGATTATGAATGTTTTAATGAATGGAAACCCCTCTCAACTTTTGTATGTGGTGTGGCCCACACAAGTCATGGGTCGACTTAATTTTTAAGCGCTAGGACCACCATCGAATGGTGCATCTGACTGATGAGGTAGATGTTCGACATGCATCACAGCGGGCCCACACAACTCAACCTCATGGGAAGTTCCCATGAGCTGGACCGCATATGACCTTTTCCATATATGTGTGTGTGTGGTACTATGAGGTTGACCTCATGTGAACTTCCCATGAGGTCAAGTTGTGTGGGCCCACTGCGATGTGTGTCCAACAACATCAACATCATGCATTTGATGGTTCCCCATTAGGTTATAGGATATCCCAAAAATCAGCCTTATATGGAACTCAGGTGAGTCATACCATCTAAAACAACATGAATATATGCTTAAAACATATAAAAGCACTTGGCGGGGCCCACCCGAGTTTTAGATGGGGCTGAAACTTGGTCTGACCCCTCATAGAGAGAGATAGAGGAATGCTCACCCGTGCACCTTCTTAGGTGTGCACCCATGCGCACCTTTGCACATGTGTCATGGGCATAAAATCTGAACAGTCCCGTGGTGCGGCACCCCTTGAAACCTCGCAAGCTCAAATTTCAGCCTGATACAAAACTCTTGTGTGCCATGGCAAAAGGATACAGTCTCCTCCCGTGATTTGCACTTCTTTCTATGGCTCACTAGAGTTTTGTATCAAGCTGAAAAATGGGCCCATATATATAACGAGGCAATCAAACAATAAAATTGAGGATTGTTAATTTGACCGAGGAAAACCAAACAACAAATTTTCTAAATCATTACCTTACAACTTCATGAAGACATTAATTACTGAAATTCAAAGTTCATGAATTTGCTATTTTGATGCATCCAAACACCCTCCCACTCTCTGGGCAAAGGAATGCGAGGGAGGGGAATTAAAAACAGTTCAGATCTTCTACTTACTGTGGCCCCAAAGGATTCAGTCATGTCTAGATCCTCAGGCTTTATTTCACTGGGGAGCTTCCAATCAAAGTAGTAGAGAAGCTGAGCAATCGGCAGCACCACATTGGCTATTCCAGATATCATACCTGGGCATACCCTCCTACCAGCCCCAAAAGGGAGATACTCAAAGTGGGTTCCCTTGTAATCACATGGACTACCATCAAATCTCTCAGGCTTGAAGCTCTCAGGATCCTCCCAATGTTGTGGGTCCCTCCCAATGGCCCATGCATTGACGATGACCCTTGCCTTGATGGGTATATCGTATCCATCGATTTCACACATCTCCGTGCATTCCCTAGGGAGTAACAAGGGCGCAGGAGGGTGCAGCCTTAGTGTTTCCTTGATAACCAACTTCAAGTAGTGTAATTCATTTGTGTCTCCTTCATCCATCTTCGTCTTGCCTTTGAGTGCCTGTCTGACCTCAGTCTGGGCCTTCTCCATCACTCTGGGGTTTCTCATCATCTCTGACATGGCCCATTCTATGGCTGTAGATGAGGTGTCGGTTCCTGCTCCGAACATGTCCTGAAATGGAGTAAATGAACTTTCGTTAGTGGTGAAGAGATGGATGATTTTGTTTTCCTTCATGGCTACTAGTGCAGTGGGTGCTTATATTAGGTGATGCAGGGATGGACGTGACGAGGTTGAGCACCATCTTCCTTGGGGGATAATTACTCTAAATTGACGGATTTTCTCTGTACTCTTCAAAGATATTCCTTGAATCAAAATAGAAATAAATTCTAAGAAATTCAAAAATTAATTGATTAATGATAAAAATGAAATAACAACCCTTTAAATAATGATATCAAACCTAGGAAGAAGTTTCACAATCAAACTCCAACTCAAACTCTCTAAAAATGTGACTTACTAGCTATAGACAGTTATTTTTACTAGACTTGATGATTTTCCACCAAAAATAGTAAGTGTCCAATTTGTCCTAACCACATTATTCTCCTAAATTCTAAGCACTTTTCATGTTAATTGGTCACGAATCCTAAAGGTCAAAGGATCAAGAGTGCAGTAATGTGGTTAATTAGGACAAATTGGACACTTACTATTTTTGGTGAGCTTTTTCAAATCGTCTAGAGGCTTATGCCAAGGGGATTCTCTATCCCCTAGCCTCTTCATCCTAGCTGTAGAAGTGTTGAGTAGAGGATTCTCAGCTCTGGTTTCCAGCAGTAGATGCCAGCCCTTCAAGCTCAAGTAAGGCTGCAAGCAAGTCTCGCATCTTCTTTATGCTGATGACACGGTCCTTTTTCCGAACGGTAGTTGTGCTTCGGTTAAAGCAGCTGTAGACTTTCTCTCCGCTTACCAATCCTCATCAAGTCAGAAAATAAATTATAGGAAAAGCTGTTTCCATTGCTCCTCCAAGCTCCCTGCTGGTAGGGCGAGGGCTATTGAGCAAATATTTGGGATTCCCAATTCAGCGTCAGTGTTCATCTACCTGCGGGTTCCTTTGGTTAAAGGCACAGTAAGGAATGTTGTGTATTAGCCCATGATGGACAAGATAGAGGCAAAAATCTAAGGTTTGAAGGCTAGGCACTTATCTAGGCTGGCAGATCGTACTCTTATCAATCATGTGATGTGTGGTATCCCAGTTCATGTGATGACGGCGATCATTATGCCGGTGCAAGTTTTGGCCAATGTGGAATCAAAATTCGCCAATTTCTTTTGGGGCTGGCATGAAGGTAAAAGGAAACTCCATTGGCTAAAATGGAGCAACATTGCTTTACCTAAAGAGGAAGGTGGTCTCGATATTAAAAGAATGAAGGACGTTATGAAAGCACTCAGGCTGAAGATGGTTTGAATTGTGTTACTTAGGACTAATAGTAGCATTTGGGCAGATGTTGTTTCCTCCAAGTATGGATCCGCTCGGTCAACTTCGACTGGAAACACCCCTCCAGTTAATGCATCACCCCTATGGAGATGCCTATCGAAGTTGTCTCCTTTTCTAGACAATAACCTGCAATGGCAAGTGTGTCAAGGGTCGCTAAACTTCTGGAGCTACAACTGGACAAGATTAGGTCCGTTGGCTGCATTAACTATACTCGGTATTCGATATCCCTGTCGAACTCCTTCAGCTAAGCGTCCAAGATGTGATTGGCCCAGAAGGTATCAAAATGCAATCTCCTGCGGTTGTCATGTTGCCTATAGAAGCGGTAGATCTCATCAGTGAGGGGGGTTTCCGAACCTCTACAGAGCCGAATCAGCATTTCTGGCCCCATGACCGTTCGGGTAGCTTCACTGTCAAATATGGTTGAGAATTATGTAGAGTGAAAGTGCTGAAAAAGCCGTGGGCTAAGAGGATTTGGGATGCAAAGCTCCCTCTCAAGATTTTAGTCTTCATCTAGAGGCTAATTTAGGGGGTGATCCCCATTGAAGACAGAATCCGAAAGAAAGGGATATATCTTGTGTCTAAGTGTGTTTGTTGTGATAGCATTCAGGATTTCGCTCCCCAATCAGAATCTTTGAGCCATCTCTTCATCTATAGGGCCCTGGCAGATAAGGTTTGGAAGGTATTCAATGATCTCTTCAGCCTTCAATCCTACTCCTGCGGATCCTTTAGCTATAGACTCTCGTTGTGGTGGCAAGCTTATCTGCCAGGTGGTAGCTCGTCTCGATTACGCTGAATTACCCCGTGCCTCATTCTATGGGAGATTTGGAGAGCCAGAAATGCAGCGAAGTTTGATGGTATCAGGCTGAATGTTGGTGTAGTTGTAGGCCGTATCAAGTGGCTACTGGCAAAGGTTAGTAGCGATCTCCCCGGCCCCAACCCAAACAAATTCCTCTAGTGCATTTTATATCGTAATATGGGGATTCTAGCCCAGTCTCCTCTTGCTAAAACATTCCAAATCGTTAAGTGGGTCAGACCAAATTTGGGGTGGGTTAAAGTAAATGTGGATGGTTCGGCTACTGGAAATCTAGGTCCGTCAAGGGGAGGGGGGATCTGTAGACATTCCTCCGATTACTTTCTTTTCGCCTTCTCTTCAGGCTATGGAGAAGGAACCAACAATAGGGCTGAACTTACACGATGCTCTGGTTCTCATTGTGGATTTCGGGTATAGACAGGTGGAATTAGAATCAGACTCAATTTGTGGTAGATGCTTTTAGGGGCAAGTCCAATCCTGCGTGGAAGTGGAGGTATTGGTTAAGAAGGATCGAGGACCTTAAGAGGAGGGGAGTTTTTTCTATTTCCCTCATTCCTAGAGAAGGGAACAGGCCGGCCGAAGTTCTGGCAAAAAATGGTGCGTCTAATCAAGGAAATACTCTTTTCAGACACGCGAATGAATTACCTATCTGCATTAGGGGTTTGTACATGTTAGATATATAAGGTAGGTTTGGGTACGTTAAGGAGTTGTGAGTGGGCCTCTTGCAACTAGTCGGGTATCGGGCTTGTACATGGATATGATAGGCGGTCTGGGTGATTTTTTACATGCCCAGGACTGCCCGAATTTTGTCATGCGTTCTTCTGAATATATATACAATCCTCGTTTTTGAAAAAAAAAAAAGTTATGATCCAACTAAAACTTACTATAAATAGTAAAAATGAAATTAAAATGGACTTTCGACCGTCAATCTGATGGAATCTCGCAAATTCAGCATGGGCAATGTAGAGTAGCGGGTTGGTTGGCTAAAGTAGCTTCTCCTACCCAAAATCATATATTGTACGCCGAATAACTCATTCCAATTTGCGAGATACGCTTGCATTAGTATTCTGATGGTTCTGATCACTTCCGCCTTCAATCAGGACTTCTCTGGTCAATCTTGGCCATGAAATTGTCCGCGACCCACTTTACATCATTAGGCCAGATCTTGATTGAATGTACCAGGAACACTGTATTGGAGTGATTTATGATCTTCGGCCTCTACAAGCAGTGGCCCATGGATTGAGTGGTTGGATCAAGTAAGACATATGTGCTAATTGTTAAACTGGGTTGTGGGAGACACTAACCAAGAGGATGGCTTTCACGTTGTTGGTTGTGATTGGAAATTCAAAATCTCCATCTTGCTGAAGTTTCAGAAGAACGTCGAGCAAATCCTCACTGTCTGATGCACCCTCTTTCTTGTCTGCCACAACCGTGCTTTCTCTTTTGCGTTCTTCAATGATGTCAGCAAGGATCCTATCAAACTCGCGATGCATCCTCTCCACCCGGAACTTCATTCCAGTAATCACCGGAAGAAATTTCCATGAAGGGAAGAGATCAGACATGGAGAAACCTCCAATCATTTTGATAGATTCCTTCATTACTGATACGTACTGTTCTCTGTCCTTGCATCTCTTACCGATGGTTGCCCTACTGATAACATTGTTGGTGAATGTGAAAATCTTCTCAGTGAGATTGATGGGATGATTGGCTGAGGCGTGGATGGACCGGATGAGATTCGATGCTTCTTCTTCTCTAACAGACCGGAATGACTCGACGCGCTTTGCACTTAAGAGCTCGAATGTGCAAATCTTTCGTAGGTATCTCCAGTAATCGCTGTAGGGTGAAAAGGCCACATCCATGCACCCATATGTCATGATTTCAGCCCCGAGAAGCCTGGGCCGTGTTGCGAAGCTGAGATCGTGTGTCTTCATCACCTCTTTGGCCAGTTTTGGAGAGCTGACTACAATGGTAGAAACATGGCCCAGCCTTAGGTGCATGATGGGACCATGTTTGTGGGCTAAGTCCCTTAGGGCGCGGTGTGGTAGTGGTCCTACCATGTGGTGGATGTGTCCTATGATGGGTAGCTTGGATGGGCCAGGAGGCAATTTGGGAATTGGGTTTTGGGTGGTGGGCCACCACCCTTTCTTCTTCATCATGAACAAGAGGAGGAAAGTAAAGAAGAGGGGAATAGAGAGGGACTGGAATTCCATGGATGCTGTTTGAGAAGGCTATAGCAAATCGTGTGCATGCATCCATCTATATAGATGAGGTTTGCTAATCTTACACAGGCTATGCTCTGCGACCCTCATGTCAACAAATATAAAAGAATGGAGTGGCCCAGTCCACCACAGACGGTGGGCCCCACTATGCAAGTAATTAATCTGGCCCTACAAAAAGTGGGGCCCACCATGAATATCAGGCCCGTCCCATGGTTCCCTGTTTTGTGACCCACCTGCGTTGTGGCTGACTTGCACTCATTCATCAGATCCATTCCGTCCATCAGGTGAGCTACCACAGTTTTCATCATGGATATTACTAAAACTAGACTAACCCAAGACTGATGTGGCCCTCACCATAGGGAACAGTGAAAACTCGTGTGTAAAATTCGAAGTTACTGTGTCCTTTAGAATGTCCCGATTTTGGGTCAATCCATTCATCCTAGTGCGGCAAGTAAGATGAGTGGATCGTGTGGCATACAAACCTAGACAATTTTAATAGTGGGAATCGATATCCCAACTCATTCTCATTTTGTAGCCCACATGAGTGTTGAATCAGCCTGATGTTGAGGCACCACGCCAAGCCACGCCAAACCACGCCAAACACCCGTTGGGTGCACCTGATGGACAGGTTGATTTACATCTGCATGAAGTTGTTCAGTACACATCAAAAAAGGTAAGGAAGTTGCTGTAAAAAATATTATATATATATATATATATATATATATATATATATATATATATATATATATATATATATATAAATTGTTCAGTACACATCAAAAAAGGTAAGGAAGCTGCTGTAAAAAATATTGAATAAGTTGTTCAGTACACATCAAAAATATAAGCTAAAAAATATTGAATAAGTGTTCAGTGTCAAAAAATGTAAGTGTGTGTGTGTGTATTGAATAAAAATATTTTAAAAACTATATATATTATATATATATATATATATATATATATATATATATATATATATATATATATATATATATATATATATATATATATATGGTTTGAAGAACTTGTGTTTTTGGTGTCTTGGGAATAATCTGGTATTGAAAAGTAGAGAAGAAAAATATTATGTTTATATATAGGATGGAGTACTTTATTATTTGCTCGGTTCATCTGCGGTGTACTGGGACTTGCGTGTTAACACCTACGCGCACAGTCTCGTGATCTAATTTCCACCGTTGAATCCTTGCTAGGCCTTGGTTCATATGACTATGTCACCAACAACACGAACAACTCTCACATACAACCCAAGAACTATAGCCCGTAGTCCTCGAGAAATAGGCCAAATTAGTGATCTAAATCTGGGATTTTTATAAATTAGTGATCTAAATCTGGGATTTTTTATTTTATTTATTTGCCAAACAATATTGTGTACACAGAGTTCCATTATTCATGTTTGCCGAAGTAGACAAAATCTTATATAGGCTTGTTGTCGCCTAGAAGCGATTTCCCTACAACCTATTAGCATTCTCAATTACATTGAGAAGGGGCAAATAATGCTTTAAATACAGTGTGATCACACATGTTTCAGCTTGTCGAATTAATATTTCAATTTCTTTATAAATTTACAAAATTTATAAATCTGTAATTTGCGCTATCAGAAGCACAAAAGTCATGCAAGAGTTTTCATTTCTCCCCTCTCGGTCACATGTACGCGCGACCATAGAAAGAATTGCTATGCATGAGCTTTTTTGATTAATTGAATTACAGTCCATGCGTCGGCGAGAGAAGGCCATAAACCTAGTTGGTTAAGGATTAGCAAATCTCTTCATAGCGTTCGAACCTCATATGAGAAGCGCCGGAAATTCCAGCATTTCTTGTAGCATGGAAGTGATAAATTCCTACCAAGTTAGTTTTGCACGGTTAAAAAATAGTGGTGAGTCATCCACTTACATGTGGCACTCATGTAAAGCTGTTAGCATATTGAGTAAACTTTGTGGGGCCCACCGTGATGTATGTGTAATATTCACACTATCCATAGTTCATTTTAGGGCATGAGCCCAAAATCGAACCTTATCTAACGTTCAAGCGGACCACACCTTATAAAATAGTGGAAATTGAACAGCTACTGTTGAAAGCTTCTTGACAGTGAAGTTCATTATCTCCGCTCGCATCAAAGGTGTGGTCCAGATGATTTTCGAAATCATAAGTTTTTGGATGCAGATGGGAAATGATCTCTAAAAAGAGATGAACGCTGTAGATATAATGGATGACATCACTGTGGGGCCCTTGTAACTTTGATCAAATCTGAACCGTTCGTAGAATTCAAAAATGATGAGGACTGTCATTTGACTATGCACGACACGTACGTGCAGCAGGTATATAGGTCGTGTGTGCTACACCCGCCAATCGCTTCCGTATTATACTCTGCTACTACCGAGTCCAATCCTTCAACAAACAGTGAATTGAAAAAAAATCCACTGGTTACTTATCCAAACCTACTTTGTCCCAAAAATTCTGTTTGTCAAAGGTAAAATGGGCGGCTACTGTCTACCGTGCTATGAATACCATAACCGTACAATAATACAATACAATACAATCCTATATATGAATCCAAACACGCCCTTATGATGAGTGACCTTGTGGTTGGTTTTTCACTGTTCCCTGTGGTTGGTTTAAAGTAAAATAACGAGTGGTCCAAATTAGAAAGGAAAATCAGATGTTAATTTTAGCTCTTACGTGCAATCCATGGCTTATGCTACATCCATAGTCGGGTCAGCGATTTGGATGGTCTGGATTTCCGGAAAACTATGCTTTGTGTACCTTTCAAGAGTCAGCTTGTACAGGAGCTTCTTGGAGTTTTGCATGCATAGATGCTCTTGCAGGCGAGGTGAATAAAGGTTGGTAGTGTGAAAGAGCTCAGTTGTGATGTAACAACTAACAAGTAGGCCTGGCAAGTGATCAGCAAAACACTATATAATACAATGTCAAAGGCTGTCGTTGTTGTTGGTATTTATTTATTTTTATATAAATAATGCCAAGGTCGTTTGATGCTATAAAACACATCATGGCACCTGACTATCTTTTCTACCAACTACCATGAAAACAGCTGGCCCTTTCCTGAAAATCAGACCGATCCATTCTCTAGGCGGGCCAACCAGTATGTTGAGTTAAGCCATCGGTTCCAACCGTTGTGACCCACCTGATGATCAAAACGAACTGTTTTTAATCCAAGGTGATCTGCCTGGCGGGCGCTACCATTTTCACTGCATTTACGTCATGCACAAATAGCACATTGACGGGAAGGATGGTATTTTGAGAAGTTACATGTGTGCTTATATTGTATATGTTTGCTAGAATACATCCAGACTTATAACATGTACTGTTATAAGTATAGATGGGAGTAATAATAATAATAATAATAATAATAATTTTTTTTTCTTCTTATTTGTTTCTGATGTAGAATGTGTCATTTATATGCTCCTAGCATGGTTGGGCCAAAAGAAGGTGGACAATAAATCAGCAATTACTTTTGATCCGGGTATTATTACAAGCGCACAACCTATCAATCTTTACTAAAATGTGTTATCCGAGGTGAAGCAACCCACAAAGTGGGTCACATCTATTCATTTTATTAGAAAACGTGCACTTTCAATTCAAAAACGATTTTTTAAGAAAAATTATTATTTTTAGTAATTCTAATTTTTTTAAAATATTTTCTTATTTTTGGAGTTTAGATTTTCTTCCTTTTTAGAAATAACTCATAATTATGGTTGGACTCTTTAGCAAAAGTTTATTTGGAATTTTTATTTTTAGAAATTAGGAGTTTTAGTAGAATTATGATTTTTATTAGAGTTAGAAGTTTGTTATTTTTGGCAATTACGAATTTTGGATTTTTTTTTGTTTTCTATGTTAATGGTGTAACAGGTATATAGATATTAGACATTCATCAATAAAATTATTTCGAATATTTTAGAATTATTTTTATTTTCTTTTCCTCATGGATTCGAAGTTTCTATATGAGGAGTTCGGATAAATTTCACGGATTGGGAATGGTACTTACCGCCCTAGGAAGACGGTGCTCGACCTCACGTCCTTCTCTGCACCAATTTCTAAGTAATTTTTTTAGCTGAAGATACAATGCCTTGCAGGCGATCAAAAGTCATTCAGAGTACTGTTTTTATTATTTATTTATTTACTTTTTATTATTTTGTAACAGACTAATTATTTTTTTATCCACAAGAAAAGGGATTTGGGCTGAGTACCGTCTTGCCAAAGATATCAGAACCCACCTATCATATGCCCTACACAACAAGAAAACCCAAAAGCTTGCTAGGCAATGATTCCGAATGAGACCGTGAGCACACTACCCAAAAAAAAAAAAGAAAAAAAAAGTCTCATTCAGAATTAAAATATTTAACGTAGGAATAACTCAGCCCTCCGGTCATTAGAATATTTTCCTCTTAATATTAAATGTCTCCCTTATTACTTCTAAATAATTAAAAGATAAAATATTTGAATCTACGTGGTATATCAGGTATGCTATTATCGGTAAAACCCTTTATGTAAATGGTTTGAATGGACCCAATCTCGAAGTATCATATTGCATATTGCTATTTGTTCAAACCTCCATATTATATACCATTAATCAAATAGAATATGATGGGAGTCATATAGATTAAAAATCTTGGTTTGACATATTGCCAGATGCTGGTACCAAATGATACAAAGGGGTATTATCCATAGAAGATGCCGATAACACCAGAGACACAAGAAGGAATTGGTCTTCTGTATATTTGCTTGAACCTAAATGGGATTTATATAGAGATGCACAATATGTATATAAGGAAAAATATAAATGAAAATCAATAGATATACACGTAAGGAAGATCAGTTAGGATAACGTTTGATGCAGGAAAGTACGTGAGGCTGATCACCGTCTTCCTCATTAAATAATTACTCCGAATTTAAGGAGCTCTCTGGACTCCTTACAAAAATACTCAAATCCACGAGGGATAAAAGTAGAAATAAATTTGAAATTAATTAATTAATAAATAAAAATAAAATTACAATCCTTTAAATAATGAACTCAAACCTAGGATGAAGTTTTAGACTCAAACTCCATAAAAACGTGACTTTACTATAAATAGTAAACTTACTATTTATAGAGGGTCATCATTCATACTAGACTTCTTGGTTTTCGGCCAAAAATACCAAGTGTCCAAATTGGCGTAACCACGTTATTCTCCTAATTTTTCTAAGCCTTTTTATATTGGGCACCACTCCTATAACTCAAAGTATCAAAAGTTATGATTAAATTAAAACTTACTATTTATAGTAAAAAAAAATTTTAAAAAAAAGAAAATAAAAAAGACTTTTGACTGTTGATATGATGGAATCTTGCAAATCTAGTGTGGGAAACACAACGTAGCCGGGTTGGCTGGTTGGCTAAAGTAGGTTCTCCAACCCCAAAATCATATATGGTACGTCGAAAAACTCATTTCGGTTTGCAATATACGCTTATTTTAAGGTTCTAACGGTCTGGATCACTTCCACCTCTGATCAGGTCTTCATTGTCCTTCTTCGTCATGAAAGTGTCCATGACCCGATATACATCAATATTTATTATTGCAGGATCGTGTAAGCAAACATTGAATTCAAATCAAACACGTGAAAGATAAATGCAACAAAATATGCACAGGAACACATGATTTTACATGGAAAATCCTGGCAGGAAAAAACCACAGCATAAAGTGACATCAAATCCACTATGAAAATGAATTACAAGAGATAAATGTTACTTACAAATGTCAAACCCTTCTGAAAACCTTAACCTCCCTCTAAAATAAGCCCTTCAATCTCTTCGATACCCTAATCCCACAATTACACCAATATTTATAGCATAACACTCGAAATAGGAAATAATCCATGCAATTATGTAAAATTGTATGCAACGTCAATCTAAGCATCGATTGATTGATCTTGATCGATCGAGCTCCCATGTTCGATCAATTAAACATACTCAAAACTTGGGAGTTGGATGTCCTTGGGCATTACCTTTGATTTTTCAATTTGAGTGCATATCTGTGCACGTATTCACATATAATTATGACCAAAATGAGTGATGTGGGTCCACCAAAACCACCTAAAAAAGTGGAAGATTAGTTTTTATAGACAGCGAATCGACCCTAGCAGTGTTGTCATTATATATATATATATATATATATATATATATATATATATATATATATATATATATATATATATATCATATATAGAGTCTTGTGGATTTTGTCACCACCATCCCTCCGTCAACGAGAGTCTTTTTCTTTTTTTAAAAAATAAAATTAAAGTGGGCTCTTGCCATGATTGCATTAATCACTAAAACATTTATAGACCTTCGGGTGGGCCTCAACAAAAAACCAGAAGGCCCCACCTATCATGTGACCCCAAACTGAGGTAAAACACTGAACAAAAAATGGAAAGAGGGGGTGGGGAGGGTTGGTAGAAGCTTCTCAAAACAGAAAACCGCCCTCAAGGAATGTGGAAAGATCAGGGAGACCTGATCTTGTCGAGCTTCTTTATTCTTGCCTCTGAAGTTCTAAGTATAGGCTTCCAGCAGCTCTTCAGAAGTGGGGCATGTCTCCCCTACGCCACTCGTAGATCATACTCACTCATATCTCACCAACTCTTCGTGGATGACACACTATTATTGGCTAATGGTGGGAGGTCTACATTGAAGCGCATTGAAGATTTCCTTAAGGCATACCAATCAACATCTAACCAGAAAATCAGTAACAGTAAGAGCTTTTTCATCATCTCATCATCCCAGCCACTGTCCCAGGTTAGGGTAGTCCAAAGGATCCTTGGTTTTCACCGAGGTTCGGCCCCTTTCACCTTCATAGGTGTCCCAATTTTCAAAGGGAGAGCTTTGAGATCCTACTTCTGCCCTTTGTTGGAGAAATTTCAGTTCAGAATTTTAGGATGGAAGATAAAATTGCTGTCTTAAGCGGGTCGTGCCACTCTTATCAACCACGTCCTAAATATTATTCACGTGCACGTTTTGGCAGCAACTGATATTTCGTTATCTCTGCATGGTGAGTTAGATAGAGCCTGTGCGAACTTCTTTTGGGGTTGGGATAGGACCCGCAGGCGGTACCATTGGCTGAAATGGTAATACATCACTCGTCCCAAGATGGAAGGGGGTCTGGGGATTAAGAGTCTTGCTTGTGTGATGTCTACTTTTAAGATGAAATTGGCCTGGAATGTTTTCAATACCAATAATGCTAGCAGCTGGGTGTCCTTTGTTCAGGCCAAATATGTTGCTAATTTAGACACCGTGGATGGAGTTTGCATCTCTAATTAGGCTTCTCCCATCTGGAAAAGGGTCTGCTCGATGCTTCATCTGGTTGCGGCTAAGTCCCGGTGGCTGGTCGGTAAAGGAGAGCTAGACTTTTGGAGAGACGCCTGGTCGGGGTCGGGCCCTCTCACAGCTTGGCTCCAGCATCCTTCTTCAAAAGAGGTTGAAGTGTGGTTGAGGTTGGTCCCTCTCACAAAAATAACGCAAGGACCACGCTAGACTTTGGAGAGATGCCTGATCGGCTTTTTCCCCTGCACGTCCTCCTTCCTCCATTCATTTTCTGGGAGATTTGGCTGGAAAGAATAAGACGAAATTCAACAACACCGTCTTCTCTTCTAATTTGGTTATTTCCCAAGTTCACCGCTGGATTGAGATGATCGGTCCATCTCTCCCCCTTCAGTGATCCCTCAATAGGCTATCTAGCTCACTCCTTGTGCAGTTGCGAATTTCTACTCCTTTTTCCAAGATACCCTCCCCTTGTTTGGTTAAATGGCTGAGGCCCAGGAGAGGTTGGATCAAGAACAACATCGACGGGTCGGCGCTGGGAAACCCAGGGCCATCGGGCGGAGGTGGCCTTGGTAGAGATTGGGAAGTAAAGTTTATTTTTGCCTTCTCGTCTGGTTATGGCATTGGCTCCAGTTCTCTAACTGAGTTGCATGCCATCTAGGAGGGTCTGATGAGATGTGATGAGTTGGGTTTTTCAAAAATCAAGGTGGTGAACGACTCCGATTCCACTATGCAGATCCTGTTAGAGAACTCTAATCTAGCGTGGTCCTTGCGTTATTGGTGCACGAGGGAGGCTAATGCGGTAGCCAACCACCTGGATAGGAGAGGTAGTGCCTCTCAAGCTAATTCCACTTTTTCCGCCCAGACTGATCTCCCTGATATTGCTAAAGGCCATCTGTTTTTGGATAAAGTAGGCTTATGATACTTGAGAAGGATTTAGCTCATGCTCCCTATACGATAGGTGAGGCATCATCCTTTTTTATGATGCCTGCTCAAAGGCTCTGTAAATCCCCCCTTTTTGTGAAATAAAAACGTTTATCTTTTTGTAAATAAAAATAAAATATAAATCCAGTTTCAGTGCATTAACTTCAGAAATTTGTATTTATTTTTCTACAACTCCTATTGAGGTGATTCAAAAGTAATATTGAAATTGGAAGAGTATAGTTTTATATCAAAATAAATAAATAGTAAAAATAAAATTAAAAGAAGTTTAAATTTAGAATGTTTTATAAATTGTACTAAAAATCGGTTTCAAGCAGCTGGTACTTTCGAAATTTTTATAATTTTTCTAAAACTTAAAATATATATAATAAATTTCAGTGGGGCTAAATTAGACTTAATGATAAATACTATAAAAATTATGAAAATAATCTAGTGACTAAAAGTACTAAAAACATGAAATATACATATTGAAACTGAAAATTTAACAACTTTATGTTACCGATGGACCACACATATCTTTTTCATCTTAAAGTTTTATATTTAATGTCTTCTTATGAATTGCTTCTAATCATGTTCGGAATAATTCTATATGATTCAATTAGAATTTTTTTAGTATATTTTACTAATTTGAGTAGTTTCTAACATATTTAAATTGGAGCAAGTGATTAGGGTGATTAGAGCCGAATCATCGTTTACACTAATTATGAGTAGGCTACGCTGTGAACTTATATAATCCAAAATCTAGTTGCCATGCACAAGAAATCTCGCTATCCAATTCATTCCAGAAATGTATCAATTTTCTGAACAAACTTTAGATCGCTCGTTAGTGGGCCACTAAACCCGAGACTATATAAAGACATTCATCTTAGTGGGCTTAATATCCATCGTGGGACATTGAGCAGAGATCATATCTCAAATCATTCAACTTAGACTCGTAAGGTCAGTTCATGAGATGTGTGAATATTCTTAAAATTATTTAAGAACTTAAGTTAATTGTCTGTGTTCGGTCTTTGACCAAGTTGTGGCTTTCGGGCTGTTAGATCGCTGCCAAATTTAGGGCAATAACCTAGAGTAATGTCCTACACAAATTCGTATAGTCGCGAGCTTGATTGGTGGCTGATGACCATCGAACTGACTTCTGATCATACCCGTCAATCAACGCATCCAAATGGCGAGACGATCATGTCCATGTGTAAATCATCACTAGGGCCAACTATTTTACGGTGGGTGTCGACCCCTACGCCCCATAATGGCCCCCAAAGTTTGAAAACACCCTCTCCTAGGGCTAGTATAGTAAAAGCCCATCCCTAAGGGCCATTTGAACCAATTCTAGTGCTATAAATAAGAATTTTGGGGTAATTATGATGTAAAACATGGCACACATACATTCCTAGCATGGTTGGGCCAAAAGAAGGTGGACCGTAAATTGACCGTAACTTTTGATTAGGGTATTGTTACGAGGCACACAACCTATCAATCTTTACTAAAACGGTCCATTTAAGGTGAACCAACTCACAAAGTAGGTCGCACCTGTCCGTTTCTTCAGAAAATGCGCACTTTTAGCTCAAAAATGAATTTTTAGGAAAAAATTGCTATTTTTAGTAATTCCGATTTTTTAAATATTTTTTATTTTTAGAGTTTTAGATTTTCTTCCTTTTTACAAATAACTTGTAATTATGTTAGGACTCTTCTAACAAAAGTTTGTTTAGAGTTTTTATTTTTAGAAATTAGGCTTTAGAAGAGTTTTATTAGAATTAGGATTTTTATTACAGTTAGAATTTTACTATTTTTGGTAATTAGGAATTTTAGTTTATTTTTATTTTTATTAATGGTGTAAGGAGACACATTAGACAATTAATCATTAATTAAAATTTAAATTTATTAGAATTTATTTCTATTTTCTTGCTTTCTTTCCTTGTGGATTCAAGAAGTCTCTGTAAGGACTCCAAAGAAGCTTCGTGGATTCGGAATAGTTATCCTTGAGGAAGACGGTGATTGACCTCATCACATTCATCCTTGCATCAATTGGTATCAGAGCGAGGATTCCCCTCGGGCCGATTGCAAACAATGAAGGTATAAACCAAAATCCTGTATGGTGATCCAGGGATTCGTTATCTTTTGCAAAGAATAGAAGCTTTCCACTTGGAGAGTCAGTTGACCATGCAAGAGCTGCAGGAAACCCTCAATCATATTGCGGATGTGCTAATTTCACCCCGAACCCAAGGCAATGCTCAACCTCCTCTGGTCGCTGTATGGCACAACCTCGATTTCTGTAGAGTACCATCAGATGATGGTAAATCGCAGGCCACCACTTTGATCGTAAGGATGCCGTTATACATGCCAAAGGTAGAAATAGAATTACAACGAGACGAACGAGGTGCATTGTCCGCCAAAAAGTCTGTAATGTGATCATCGATGTCAGGAGCAGTGAGAATCTCGTGTCAAAAATAATTGTGGAAAAACTACAACTAAAAACAGAAAAGCATCCATCTCCGTACATGATTGGATGGATCAAGGAGGTCAAGAAAACATAGGTGACGGAACAATGCAATGTCTCATTTTCAATTGGTAAAAATTATAAGGATCAAGTACTTTGTGACGTAGTCGACACATGGAAGTTTATCATATGTTTAAAAAAAAAAAAAAAAACTTAAGATTCCATTCATATCAAACAGCAAAGATACAGAGGAACCCCCATTCGGGCACACATGGGATGACAAAAAGGATGCCCAAACCGCCTATCATGTGGCTATACAAAGACAAAAAATAAAAAGGAAACGGGATTAAGATTCTCTTAGCTCACCAATGCCCACTTTGTCGAGAAAACAAAGGCCCCTAATCAGCCTAGGGAGAGCGGCCTTCGTGTTCGCCGTGAAGAAATCCTACTTGGTCGCTCCCATTTGAGCAAGGCCATCCGAGTTCACGGGGAATGAGAGATATGAGAAAATTTCCTTTCTTTTGAAGATTTTTAATTCGTCATATCCAATAATCCCATTTCCAATGTAAGTGCGACAGCCCCTTGAAAGCATCCACGACAAAGGAGGAGTCCGATTCAATGATCACATCTTGCAGTCCCCGCTCTAGGCTTAATTGCATCGCATCATGGAGGGCCCGAAGTTCAGCTCTGTTATTTGATGTGTGACCATAACCCTTATAGAAACCAAAAACCAGTTCGCCATTGTCATTTCTTCAGATACCTCCACTGCCAGACGAGTCGGGGTTTCCCGATGCAGCCCCATCAATATTTAATTTTACCTTACCCTGTGTCGGTCTAGACCATTTGACGAGTTGACAGGAACGAGAAGAGTGAGGGCAGTGAGTGAATCCGAGGTGAAAGGCGAGCGGATTCAGAGCTTGGGACCCTTAGAGAAGCTTAACGAGAAACCATTTAACCTTGCCAATGACCCTACTACTAGCAGGTTTTGTCCCATCATACATGGCTGAATTCCTTGCTTTCCAGATCTCCCATACAATTAAACTCAGAGTAATACGGCGAAGAAGAGTTAATTCTCTACTTGGGTGAGTAGGATTCCACTATATCGAGAAAAGACTGGCAATTGTGGAAGAAACGGTGGGCTAGATGCCAAAAATATCACTGAACTCGTGTTAAAATTTGGACGCTAGAACCCCCTATAGAAAAGATGGTCCAACGTTTCAGGTTGGGGGGTGGAATCCGGGCCGCTGTCATAGCATATACACCTGGAGGCAAGGGAGATACCTTGCGATTAGATCCTGTCGTCCGTAGCGACTGCCCGATGGAAGAGCCTCCAGAGGAAGATGGAGATCTTAATGGGGATTTTCTTATGCCAGATACTCTTGGCCCAGTCGACTGCCTGCCCAGCTGTTCGGCATACCTTCCAACCAATTTTGATGGAAAAACAGCCGGACCGGTCATGTGACCAGATCTGACGGTCGGGCTGATCCGAGGTGCAGAGCCCAACATGAATGATGTGTTCCTTCACCCCTGTTGGAAGCAAGTCTGCAATAGGAGACTGAGGGTCGATGCCTTCTGGTTAAAGCAGGTCACTCACCGACAAATGTAGTAAATGGTTTGGGATTGGCTGATCAATCATCTCCGCTAACAGGCCCATCCCAGTCCAATTATTAGACCAAATGTTTATAGAACCACGTCCTACCTTCCAAATTACATGTTTGTCGAGAACTTGGGATAACGACATCATTTGCTTCCACAAAGGGGAGATTGAGGATCTGAGAGCGCCAGAATTTGCCACTACAATAGAACCATATTTTGAAGCTTCAAAACCAGCCCACAGGCTATTGTTAGATCCAACTTTGGCTGTCCACGCCATCTTCAATTTAAGCGTTTCCATTACCTCGCTGAGCTTTTTGATACCCAAGTCGCCTTCCTCAAAAGGCATAGAGATTTTGTCCTATTTGATCTAGTGACATTTGTGAGTCCCTTCATACCAGCCCCACATAAAGTTGGAGAAACACGATTCCATCCGTTGAAGGATTTGGGACGGAATCGCAGCTGCCGACATAACATGGATCGGGATATTGTAAAGGACATGATTAATGAGCGTGCACCTTCCCGCCGGAGAGAGGATACGTGCCTTCCACCCTTGAATTTTGCTTTCAATTTTTTTCCAAAAGGGGGCGAAATAGAGGGACTCTGGCCCTGCCTTTGAGGAGGGGGATCCCAAGATATCTAAAGGATGAGGAGGAGCAAGGAGTACCAATACGTTGCTAAATGGATCTAATTCTATTAACTGGCAATGAAGCAGAGACATGGGTGCAGCGCGCTTTTATGAAAATTGATGCGTTGCCCCAATGCTGCTTGGTAGGAAGTGAGGAAATCTTTCACCACTTTGATGGAAGAACTGTCTCCATTGAAAAACAGGACAGTGTCATCGGCATAAAGGAGATGCGTGATCTATTTGCAGCCACGTTTGAGTCTGAACGGGAGACATTTCTGAGTAAGGATGAGGTTGGCAAATCCTCGGCTGAGAACTTCTGCTGCAAGGATGAAAAGGCTCAGGGACAATGGATCTCCTTGGCGACGACCTCTAGAAGACTTGAAGAAATAGCAAGAGGATCCATTGATTAGGATTGAAAACCAGTTGTTGTTCAGGCACTTTTCTATCATTTGAATCCAACTAGGGGAGAAGCCCAACCGCTGAAGAACCCTCAGAAGAAAATTCCATTCGAGGTGGTCATACGCCTTTTCTATGTCTAACTTTAGAATTACATTCCCACCCCTGACTTTCCTATCCAATTCTCTGATCATTTCCTGTGCCAAAGCTACACTCTTTGCTATGGACTTGCCCCGCACAAAGGCTCCTTGTTCTTGGGAAGCAGTGTTTGGGAGAATGAGCGTCAATCTGTCAGCAATAACTTTAGCAAAAATTTTGTATACATAGTTACAAAGACTGATGGGGCAGAAATCAGAAAAGGCTTTGGGGGTTGCTTTCTTAGGAATCAAATAAATGAGAGAAGTCGAGAAGGCACGGGGGAGATTTCCACCAAGGAAGAACTGTGTGATAGCTTTATGAATATCTAGGTCGACGATATCCCAACTATTAACAAAGAAGACCCTTGACATTCCATCGGGACCATGGGCGCTATCCCTTGGCATGGACAAGACCGCTCTTTTAACCTCATCCAAAGTGGGATAGTTCATCAGAAAAGCATTATCCGCAGTCGAGACTGCCTGTGGAATCAAATCCAGGAGGCTATCTTGCAAATTGGTAGGTTCTGCTATGAACAGTTTGGAGAAGCAGCGCACAGCCTCGTCCTGAATCAGCTTTGGGTCTGAGGTGGTGACGCCAGTTTTCAGCTCAATTTCCTCAATACTAGCCCTCCTATTTTATTTTATTTTTGACATGTGAAAATATTTTGTGTTACGATCACCCTCATTCAGCCAGTTGTTACAGGGATTCTGTTTTCAGAAGATTTCCTAGGCCAATTCCAGACGCTCTAGGTGTTTTCTAGCTTCAAGGAGTTCCTCCTGGCTGAATTGCTGTGACGCCTGATCTTGGGCTTCCATCCTGGCAATGGACTGTTCCGCCAATTTAAGTTGCTGAAAAATGTTTCCAAATACTGACTTATTCCACTCTTTCAGATGACTCTTCACCTTCCGAAGTTTCAGCATGAGATTTTTCAAAGGTTGATCAAAAAGATCTTTCCGCCAAGCCTGCATGATTACATTGGGGTATTCCTGATGCAAGGTCCACATACGCTGAAACTTCAGATAACAAAATAATATTAATGGTATTGCTACACATAAAGGTCAGAATAACGTATTTAAATTTAACTAAAGACGGTAGAAAGATTAGACTTCTCGTTATGGGAATGGAGAACCAACCCAAGACTTCTAAAGTTGAGGAACAGTCTCTCACAACTGAATAGACATTTGTTAAACAATCTAAGGAAACAAAAGATATATATGCCTTAGTTGAAAAGAATGAATATATGGAGCCTGTGAACATCAAAGGGGATTTGAAACCAGTGTTGCAGGAGTTCAAGGCGATTGTGCTCGATGAACTCCCTAATAAATTGCCTCCCATACGAGATATACAAGACCACATTGATCCCGTCTTAAGGGAAAGTTTGCCTAATTGCCCATATTATCAGAAAGAATGTGAGATCTTTAAGATAGAAATGAAGGAACTGATCCATACTAGTCAAGTCAAGGAAAGCACGAGGACATGTATTGTATTAGTTAAAGGGTCTAATGTCAAGTACAAGAAAAGGGCTAATAAACATCGGCATCAGAAGTTTTCTCAGAATCATGAGCTAAGTCTCTTGAGTAAGTCGAGGATGAGTTTTTTTCAAGTGGAGGGGTCTGATGTAGAACATGACACAGATATGTTCCTAGCATGGTTGGGCCAAAAGAAGATGGATCGAAAATTGACCGTAACTTTTGATCCGGGTATCATTACGGGGTGCACAACCTATCAATCTTTACTAAAATGGACCATCCGAGGTGAACTGACCCACACGATGGGTCGCTTTTGTCCGTTTCGTCAGAAAACGCGCACTTTTAGCTCAAAAATGAATTTTAAGGAAAAATTTACTATATTTTAGTAATTTTGATTTTTTAAATATTTTTCTATTTTTAGAGTTTTAGATTTTCTTCCTTTTTAGAAATAACTTGTAATTATGCTAGGACACTTCTAGAAAAAGTTTGTTTAGAATTTTTATTTTTAGAAAATAGGCTTTAGAAGAGTTTTATTAAAACTAGGATTTTTATTAGAGTTAGAATTTTGCTATTTTTGGTAATTACGAATTTTGGTTTTTTTTTGTTATTATTATTAATGATGTAAGGAGACACATTAGACAATTAATCATTAAATAAATTTCAAATTCATTAGAATTTATTTCTATTTTCTTGCTTTTTTTCCTCGTGGATTCGAGAAGTCTCTGTGAGGAGTCCAAAGAAGCTCCGTGGATTTGGAGTAGTTATCCATGAGTAAGATGGTGATCGACCTCATCACGTTCATCCCTATGTCACATTCCTTGCCCCATCCGATTTTACCCTAGAAGAAGAGAGAGAGAGAGAGAGAGAGAGAGAGAGAGAGAGAGAGAGAGTGAGTGACTAGAAAGGAGAAGAGAGAGCTTGGGGTGTGAGGATTGGTGCACTTTCAGCCTCTCATCTCTTTTATAGTCGCCTCACCATAACCGGAGCCATCGTTAGAGCTTTCCTGGTAATGATTGGAGGTAAGTGTTGAATCCTACTCATAATCTAGGGTTTCAATAGTTGTTTGTCCCTAGTCTCACAAGCTTGTATGCTTGTTTAGGTCCAACGATTTGCTTTAAAACCCTAACCCTAAGAGCGTCGTGAGTCAGGCGAATTATCACGAGGTACGGACCATTATCTCCAGGTTATCTTTTATCAACTCTTGAGGGTCTTAATCAATTACTAGTTACTTGTAGATGAATTTATGCACGCCAATATGTTCACATTTTGATTTAGTTATAATCGATGTTATTAGTTGGATATGGATGCTCACATGTTTGATGAAATGTCTAACTGGTATAATGTGTTTTCTTGTTGTTACTCACATGCTTGATTTAATACTTAAGTGATTATACTACTCTATGTGTGCTCATATGTTAGATTTAATATTTTAGTAAACATATTACCCTATCGATGATCACATGTTCGATGGAATGCCTAAGTGGTTGTATAATGGAATCTATGTTATGATTGCTTAACATAGTGTTTAGTCCATAGTGATGCTTAGGATTGCTACGATATTGGGTCAATTGGCTAACCACCCAAACTCAAGGGGTGGCCCGAGTTAGGGCGCCACCCCAGACTTCTCGATCGACGAACATGGATGACCGACAGTAGCTAGGCTACACGGGCAACTCACACCCAATGCCGGTCGAGCCGGAGTTCCCTAAGCCAATCGAATTATCCTAAGATTTGACTGACAGCGTGTGTTCACCATGTACGATAATGACAATTAGAATCGAGGATACCCCATTCCCACTGAATGAGTCTACTTATAACTATTAGCAGTACTATTCACCAAACTCATGGATCAGGTATGGTGGTATGGGACACCATGTCTAAGTTGTCGTCCTATGCTAGGGTGGCAAGCCTCCCCATAGTGACTAATGAGCAATCAAGAAAGCTATAAACCTATTACATCAAACTAGAATGATGTCGTGACTGCCCTGCAATTGCGTTTAAGTGACGACTCTTACATCAATTGTGTGTCCTCCACATGTTAATGGGGTGCCTAACCCTATGCATCTGGGCTTTGTCATCCGGGTCCTTTTTTATTGGTCGGGCTAGTGTTAGTCCTTCATTGGCTGGAGAGTTGTCGCTTGGGTGATAAATTCAGAAATGGACCAAGGGACATAGGTAAAAAGCCGCTCCAGTCCCCCCGAGCCTTGTGATCCAGTTGAGACCACAATAAAATGAGGATACCCTAGCTTTCCTAATATGTTGGATGAATGAAACTTAATAACTACTCGGCTAACATATGCATTTACGACATTGCATTAGATATGATTTTGCGATTAAGCCGTGGTGTCGCTTATATGAAAGTCTTGGCATATGCGAAATAGGTGTTAAAGTCGCTTGTGAGGGAGAGTTGATTAGAGAGGGCATGCATCATGTCATAACCTTATATGTACATTTAATAAGAGTATTTAAGAAGTGATTGATTCCATGTTTCATCATTTTCTATGCTGATTGTGTTGATAACACGTTATGGGTGAAAATGGACTAACCAAGAAAATCATAATGAGATAGAACACAAAGCACAAGTAAATAAGGTCGAATAAGAGTTCAGCCCCGACATCCAAGAATAACCTCCACGATTAGTTTGAGGATCGACCACCAACAGTAAGTTTGATTTTGGTTGAGATCTTATCACGACCAGCTAACGACTATCAATATGGACCCGACCTACCTCGAAGAAAGCCCCCCTGTAATTAACAGTTCGTCTCGGTCTGTGGGACCTTAAACCTCCGACTAGGAAGTCGACCTCGACCCCTCAACCTAGAGGTTGACCTCGGCAATCTATCATGATCTCCTCAGATCCCGATCACTTGGAGATCTTATCAAAAGATGATCTCTCTGAGATCTTCTCCGAGGATCTCGAGAGGACAATTATGACATGTTCGAATGGAGATCCCTTTTGTATTATGTATTTACCATACAAAGGCATTGCCATATATGTTATTGCACAAAATAGACTATAAATAAGGGCCTCATCTAAGGTGAAAGGTACGCACAAATATACCTTGAGTTTTACTAATAAACCCAAAGTCTTTGCCCTAACTTTAGCTTGGAAGGTCCCCTGCTATAATCAAGGTCTCCATATTGTTGTTTACTTTTACAGGCATGCAGCGATCTAGTGAGGACATCCAGATCATAGCATCAACAATATGCATAAGTTAAAACTAATAGAATCACTAAGTTAATTACTCACTCCCACCTAGGAAGGTGTTTTAAAACACCAACCAAGCATTGTTGTTGATGTATATTCTATTATGGCCTCTAGTGCGTAGGCTTGGATTGGCTTGTACTTTCATTATAATGTCTTGGAAGTGTTGGGCGAAATCAGAAGACCTGCATTTATTTAATTTTGTGCTTGTATATGTTGGAGTCTCGACAGGGTGTGCTCCGTATGTTGATTTTGCTATATGTTTATTGTGGCTTGTATAATCCTCATTTTGGGCGATCACGACTATTGAAATTGTAATTTTAATTGTTAACTCATTGTTTCTGAATTTTTGTTATCTCTACTTCGCTTTAGATCTGCTAAGTTGAATTGCGTTACTCTGATTATTCGTGTGTAAAATGAATGTGAATATAAACGAGGTCACACGTGCATTTTCATTTGGTTCACATCCGGGAACTCAAGACCGGGGTCTCTGTTTAAATGCCAATTTTCAGGGCATTACATGTGTTGACGGAGGGGAGGGGACATCTCCCAATAAGAGATATCATTGCTCCGTATAGTAGCACCATTATAACATTCTCTCACTTAAAGAATAGTTTCTCTAATAATATGAAAAATACTCCCAATACAATTGCTCAAACATCACCAAATACTGCATAATAATAAACTCAAGAGAAGGTTTATACTAAATAAACTTCTCCCTTGCAATAAGCTTTGTTAACATATATGTTATTGGTCAAATAATAAAAATGTTGTATTTTCTGGTATATTATTATGGATTGGATTAGTCTTTCTGGTAGCTAGATCCATTAATAATACCTTCCTTTTTTCATACTTTTTATATTCTCTAGTTAATCAATTTATTAAATTGTATTGTTCTTCATATTGAAATTAATCTCGATTGCTGATGAGTTCGTCAATGATGATCTAGTATGTAATTATTTTTGAGTGCCTATGTTATCGTCGTTGTGAATCTTTTGCAATGAGATCTTTCCGTCTTACACCACGTTATGAACAAAGTGATACTGAATATCGATGTGCTTGGTCAGAGTATGAAATATCAGATTCTTAGCCAAGTGTAATGTATCGTGACTGTCACATGGAATCACCATTACTTTCTACTTCAATTTCAATTCTTCTAGTATTCTCTTTAAATAAATACATTCTTTTCATGCTTATGTAGCTAACATGTACTTTGCTTTTGAAGCAAGTAAGGCCACCTTTGACTACAATCTCGACATTTAACCAATGTACTATTGGCCAAAGAGAAAACATAACTTATGTTAGATTATGGTCTCTAGCGTAATATACATCTACAAATCCAACCAACTCTAAATTTTATCCACTACTACAAATAGTTGCCTCGGAAGTACTCTTCAAGTAACAAATGATCCACTTTATAGAAGTCCAATGATCTCTCCTAGGATTCGCCATGTATTTACTAATTGCTCTCACTGTTTGTGTAATGTCTGGTCTGGTGCACACCGTGAAAAATATAAGGCTCATTCCTATTGATGAATATGGTACTTGAGACATATCTACCTTCTCTGCTTCTATTATAAGATACTGATATAAAAATAGCTTACAACCAACAGGGAATGAAGCATTGACTGTGTTAGAATTTGCATGTTAACTTTTTCAACATCATCTTTATAGGTTGTCTAGACTTTCATATTCTTCCTGCCTCTAATTACGTTCATCACAAGAATCTGGTTAACAATACTCTCATATCAAATTTCCTAACCAAACAAGTTTTAATACTGCAATAGTATCTCTACTTGTACCTGCAGCCAACATGTCATTCACATATAATAACAAGATAATAAAATCACAATTACCATAGCCATGAACATAGGAATAATGGTTTGCTTCACATCTTTAAAATCTCAAGCTTTTAGGTTTAGTCATATAATTTTCTTATTCAAGATTTTCATACAAAAATGCAGTTTTTACATCCAACTGCTTAAGTTGCAGATGAAGAACTTCTTTTATACTCAAAACAGTATGAACAGTACTCAATTGGACAAAAGGATATATTTTTTTATATATAAAAATTAATACTTAATTTTTTTTTTATCATATCCTTTTACTACTAATCAGACTTTATATATTTCAATATTTCTATTAATATCTTTCTTTAACTTGTAAACCCATCTGCAACTAATAACTTTTCACCATTTTTGTAAGTTAACCAATTTACAAGTCTTGTTTTTATGCAGAGCTTCCATCTCTTCCTCTATGCATACTTTTCATTGGCTAACATCCACAAATTGACATGACTCTTAGTATAAAATGGCTCACACTTATTTGTCGACTTTGATCACTTTGAATTTCAATACCCGATGTCTCATATGCATGCTTTTCATTAGCTTTTTTAAATGATATCATCAACTTATTGACCTTCGAAGGTGTTAGAGAGGTTTCACATGGAAAGTGTTAAGCTAGTTAACACGTCTCTAGTAGGTCACTTTAAGTTGTAAGTCAAGTCATGTCCAAACACAAAAGAGTAGATTTCAAACATGTCGTAGGTGTTGTATGCGAGTGCAGTGGGGAATCTCATATATGCAATGGTTTACACGAGGCCGGAATCTCATAGGTGGTTAGTGAGGTAAATAAATATATGGCGAATTCAGGAAAAGAGTATTGGAATGTAGTTAAGTGGATTATCAGATATCTCAGGGGCATAATTGACACTAGAATCATGTTTAGAAAAAATTGAGTTGTAGGCTATATGAATGCAAATTATCTAGGAATTTGGACAACAGGAGGTCTATTATGGTATATGTTTTCACATTAGTAGGCGGACCGATATATTGGAGATATACACTACAATCCATGATAGTGATGTTTACAACAGAAGTGGAATATATGACTATGATAGAAACATCAAATGAGGCATTATGATTGAAGGGTTTGATAGGAGAAACTCGAGTTGAAACAGGATGTGATTCGTTGTATTGTGATAATCAGAGTGTTATCCATCTAGCGTCGAATCGGATATATCATGCGAGAACCAAGCACATTGATGTGAGGTTTTCACAAGATATATGAACTCATTACTTCAGAAGAGATTCGGTTCTAGAAGATTCACACAGATAAAAATGCCACAGGCATGTTGACAAAGCCGGTGACCACAGATAAGTTAAAGCATTAATGCTTATGCTTGATTAATCTCACTAGCCGTTAATGAGATTGGGCACCCTTGCACAAGGGCATGCATGGAGTTGTGTTCCAGGTGGAGGATGTAGGAAGCGATCTACGCTCAAGGTGGAGTCGAGTACAAAAGATCTTCAATGTGACTTACTAGAATCAGAGTCAAGGAAGAGATTATTGTGCAGATGCCTTGGATTCTGCATAGTCTAGGATACATAGTAGGGCCCTGTCGGTTGGACCAACAACGTACCGGATTTCTCAATCTGGGAGCAGAGTTAGGATTTGTCAGTCTGACCAACCGCCCGTCAAACAGACACCAATTACTTATGCGGTTTTGCAAAAATCGGGGTATTTGAGCTTATTTGCGATTAAGGCTTGATAATATGAGCGTTTTCTCTCTAAAGGTAAGGATTTTGCAAGGTGAGAGGGTTCTTTACACTTGTAAGGGCTTGGGAAGGATTTTCTCAATGACGTAAGGTTTTCCTAAGTGGGCATTGTAAGGGAAGATTGGATGATTTGGTAATCAGATACGGTGAGTGATGTAAACTCTAAAAGCTTTTGATTATAGTGGAGATCTATATTATAGATAACACATGCCACGTCGAGAGCTCTTTCTAAGGCTTGAGCAGGAAAATAAGACAGATCCAAAGATCAAGTGGACTACTTTGCAAAAAGTAGTAGGGAATTGAAAATCTACAATTGAAACCATTTTGGGGTCATAGAAGTTTTGGATCAATATGATATATTTTTTTCTCTTCGTCCATGCTTGTGTAAAATTATGAATAGATTAGATGGAAAATAAATATTATAGTGGGCCCTACGAATGTTTTAACAGTGAGAATTATTTTCCCACTGCTATTTGTGGTGTGGTCCACTTGAGCTTTGGATATGACTAATTTATGGGCTTATGCTCTAAAATGATCTCGCAAAATGAATGAATGGTTTGGATATAACAAATACATCATTGTGTGGTCCATGTAACTTTGATCTCCTTTGAACCGTTCGTACGACTCAGAGATCGAGTAGCATCAGCGTTCGTCTTCGCACGACACGTGCACACCAGCCAGGTTGGTGGTGTGTAGTACACCAGCCAATCCGCTTCCATTCTTAGGTGCCATCCTTTCTCTCGGTGGGCCCATTTTTACTGGCCCAGTCGGGGCCATGGAATAAAAGCCCCAGCAATTGGAACGCGGTCCAGAAGCTGTGGAAGTTGACAGATTCTCGTCACGACGGGACAAAAGTACGAAAAACGTTCAAAGAGGGAGACAGGAGAAAATGCGCATTTCATTCGTCGATCGTGTTTTAACATATGTGATATCCCACGCATTCCAGGCATTTCATTCGTCGATCGTGTTTGAAGGGTTTCAAAACATCTTCCTCTTTTTTATTTGTTATTTTTCTCTTTCCCGCGGGAAATCACCGAAATACGTGACCAAATACCAACGGTTTGAAATCTTGAAATTCAAGTCGTAATACACGACTCTCTTTCTCTCGAAATTCTAAGGCACAAATTAACACGCGCACCTTTCTCTCTCTGTCTCTAAATACATAGATGTAAATACCAAAACTACATCTTGCCACCCTCCATACTAAAAAGAAAACTACAAAGCCATCTCCTCCTCACAAAGAAGTACAAGAAAACAAGGAAAAACGCCTAGTAATACGATAATGTCCATGCAAAGGTTTCTGTCTAGACAAGGCCCGTCGTCTATTCGGCAAATGGCCAGAGGGATGTTGGCTCGACCCTGCGACGTCTTTATAAACCACCATAGCGTAGACACCGAGCGTACTGTTGCAGGGTTGCTCTACCACCGTCTCTCCCAGCTCAACCTCAACCCTTTCTTGCATAGTAAAAGCATGCAACCCAGCAATAAGCCATTCGAGAGCATCAGCTCAGCCATCAGGAAATGTAAAGTTGGGGTCGTCGTATTTTCCCCTCGTTACTGCAATTCGTATTTATGCCTACAAGAGTTGGCGCTTTTGGTCGATATGAAAAAGAAGCTCATTCCAATCTTCTGCGACATCAAACCGTCGGAGCTTCGTGTCATGAGCTACGATAAGTCCACACCCAAAGAATTGTTGAGGTTTAGGAACGCACTGACAGAAGCTAGATACACGGTGGGGTATGTGTTCGACTCACAGAGCGGGTAACGACCAAGTTCCTTTCACTTCTTCTTACAAATCGTAGGAATCATCTTTACATATAAAACATTCTTAAAATAAAAATACTGAAAATCTTGATTCTGGTGGGTCTTAAAGTGCAAGTTGAAGTTAGGCATTGTCATTTGCTGGATTTCTTCTTACAAAGTGATAGTGTAAGAATAAAAAATGAATTGATCGCAAAGACCCACTAAAATCAAAATTTTGAAACTCTAAGAGCGTTTGAGAGTTTTTTTTTTTCCCAAAATGATTCCGCATCCAATACGAATATATGCATTGTCTAACATTCGGATGTTTCTCTTTGTTTTTTTTGTGGGTGTTTAGAAATTGGTCGGATCTGGTAACAAGCGCCTCAGACATCATCGTGAAGATACTGAGCGAAGAGGAAGGCTTCTAATGAGAAGAGAGATGCAAATTAATTTTAAAAAAAAAAAAACCATTTTTTTAATCCAATTCATCTGATCATAGATGAATGCAAATAAAACATTTATGATTCTTTAAAACAACAATTTTATTTTTTTTTCAATCTTTAGGATTTGTAAAATGTTCATGACACCTTATGTATATGTAACAATGGAATCGCATGTTACACACACATGTTTTAGTGTAAGTGTGTGGTAGTGAAACATGGTAAAAAGGGAGGTAGGTGATTGCTTATAGAGTCCTGTGAATAGAAAAGGAAAACCATTCTTTTGTATTTGATTGTTAATAAAAAAGCATATATCAAGATGCTGACGTTTATTGATTCTTCTAATCTATGCCATTGTACCATGACTCTAAATGTATGTTTTTCACAAAGAGAAATGATTTCTGTGTTTGGTATGTCCTAGTGCACTGCTACTTTGTGGTGCAAATGAATTTAAATCCTAAACTTCATTGTGAGACATTCCAATGAAAAATTCAAAGTTCTTGGGAACATAGTGTTTGCAATTTCAACAGTACTAGATTTTAATTTTACATTGAAGGATGTGGAATGGGAAATAACCCAATGCAAACATGGTATTTGGCCTGGTGGATCGAAATGGTCCATCTAGTTGATTGTTTCCATGAACAGCCTGTACGTGAAAATGAATCCAATACATACAATTTCATGTCCACCAAACAGGATTTTGCTTAATCTAGTGTTTTTCCCCTAGCAATAATTTTACCCCAAAGATAAGGACTAGATGGCCAAAATACCATGGTATTTCCAAACATGCAATTATTGTATAATAATGGTGTTAATCCCAACTAATGCAATTCTATACCATTTAATCCCATTGACTAAACAGGCCCTTAGGGATAACCCAAGGTAGAGGACGGTGTTGTTAATCTTTTAGGGATTACACAAGACATAACACCTATGATCTTTAAGGAACAATTCAAGGTAGACCCACCTACAATCTTTTAGGAACAATTCAATGCAGAGCATTTATGATCTTTTAAGAACAATCTAAGGTAGGGCACCTATGTTGTTATGGATAACCCAAGGCAGAGTACCTTTGACAACAAGTACATGACATGCATGCAATCTCATAACCAGTGTTCCAACTCCGTATATATACAACAAATTCATCATAACAAGACATATACATAATCCCATATCGAATTCAATCCTTAAATCAGGATGTAACATGCTATTTCATTTAAAACTTAAAGTAAATTCGTAGTTCAATCTTAGTTCAAGTTCAAGTTTTTAACAATGTTTGGATGTAAGGTCTGAAAATATAATCTATACATTTAGAATTGACAAAACTGGAAGGATCACCCAGCTGATTTGGCATGAAATGGACTCAAACTCGCCTCAACTCAATGCCTACTTAGTGGACGTGACTCTGTGCGAATTTAGTGCACAACCTCACCCGCTGAACTCTCAACTTCTCCCCTAGGGTTGTTGGACCGAACTCAACTAGACTTCAGCCCAACTCATCTTGAAATTAGTGAGTTGACTTGACGAGTCAACTCAACCTCCCCTTTCTCCTTCTCTTTCTCTTCTTCTCTTTCACTTCTTTCCTTTCCTTCATCCTTCCAGCCATTACATTCAGCAAGGGAAGCTAGATGAACTTGACTTGAACAAAACTCTATGTGACTCAATGAGTTGGAAGTTTAATTCTCTCTCTCTCACTCTCATGATTTTTGCCTTTTCTCTCTCGATTTCTCCCTGGATTTCGCTATTACCCCTCTCATGAGGGTTTTCATAACCTTTAAACCTCTTGATAGTTCCAGAAGTTTGTGTCCAAGGACTCAACAAAAGTTTGAGTCGGGCAATTTATGCACTAAACCTTCTCGAAGTGTTCTCGGGCTCGAATTGTTGTAACTCTTGTTGGAGAGAAACCTAATCATTGAACAGTGATCAGACCGTTGTCTGGTAGGCCTCACGACCATCATCTTGGATTTCAAAATCAATAGTTATAACGGGTGCTGCGATGGTGGTTCATTCAATGAAGAACGAGGATCCAAAACTCAAGTGGACCACACGAGAGGGAAAATTTGACGAAGAAATGCATACAGTTGAAACCTTCTTGGGCTCCACATTGATGTTTATTTGCCATCCAAATTGTTTATAAGGTGATTACCACTGGGAGGAAGTGAAAACACAAAAAACTTAGCCTGATACAAACTTTTGTGGCCATACGAATGCTTCAACAATTGTCATTGAATCCCCAATGTTTCCTCTTGTGTGGCCCACTTGAGACTTGGATCTCCCTCGTTTTTGGTTACATGTGCTAAAATGAGCTTGCAAATTGTATGGACGGAATGGATTTCTCAGCACAAAGGCAGGTGATTATATGGAAAAAAAAAAAAAAAAAAAAAAATTTCCAGTTTTTTAATTTTTCTTTTGCTTTTTTTTTTTTTTTTAAAAAAGGATAATAATAAGGCTAACCTCAGCACAAATGAAGTTGCCTAATAAAATTTCTCCAATTAATATGAATATAAATTAAAACCAAAAAAAAAAAAAAAAAAAAAGAGTTGCCTAATAAAATTCCAGGGACGGGGAATCCCTATTACCTAGAAACAGAGGATCAGCATTTATTCATAATAGCTTAGGAGGCCAGTCACTCCGTGTCGAGTCCACCGAGTCATTAAGTTGACTCGTCTCGATGAGTCACCCCGAGTCTGTCCCAGTACCAAGTTTCCCAGCAGCTCGACATGCCAAGCCGAGTCGACTCCACCGAATTTATGGTGCGTTCCAGCTGATAATGCTCAGACCTGAATCTGCAAAGTGAGGGCCCACCTTGATGGATGGCTTGGATAAATGTGACACGTCCGCCTGCGGGTAGATTAGCATACCTCATATCTAATAAAAATGTGAAACGACTTGAATTTTTATTCGTTGGTTGTCTAACCTTTATTTCATTAACAAGCCCAACTGGGCTGAAGAAAATTTACAAGGTGTATCCGGTACTGCTACAACACATGAACATAGTAGTGTCCAGATGAACCCAATCTGTGCCACTGGGAATTATGATTCATCGATCCAGACCATTGATGTGGTCAGCCACATCATGGATGGGTGTGGCCCAAACAACTTAAAAAATGTAAGATCCCTGCTGCAAGATTTTGTCCTCTTTAATTTTTCTTTTTAAATTCTGGACCATTGATATAATTTTCGCAATCACCTATTGAGGTACACTGATCTGAAGGTTAGAACATTCCAACATATGAGATTTTGGGCGTGTCCCCCATCTATGTTGGGACACGTCAGATCAATGATCTCGATTGCAGAACCTCAGGCCCCACCTGATGAATTAGGGCCCTCACCAGGCAAAGGAAAACAAGGGATGGGAACCAAATG